>CM060617.1:14981493-16202327 GCA_030578275.1 Meda fulgida
AAAGAGATACAACCATGTTTCATTTCCCTGATCATGTATGTACACATGTAGGGCCTATAAGTTTAAGAAATCCAATCAATACCAGATGGACAAAATCAAGTCCCTCCCTACATTTGTTCTTGTTCAAGAAGCCGTTTTACTCGGATATACACAGACGACCCAAAACATAATGACCACCTGCATAAATATGCTGTTGGTCCACCACAACCTGCCAAACAGTGCAGACCCACGAGGACCCTACAAGACCCTTAATTGTGTCCTCTGGTATCTGGCACCAAGACATTTACAGCAGATCCTTTATTCCAAGGTGGAGCCGCATTGGATTAAACTTTTTCATCCAGTACATCCCACACGTTAAATCAGATTGAGATCTGAGGAATTTGGAGGCCAGGGCAACACAAACTCTTCATCATGTTCATCAAACAATTCCTGAACAATGTGTGCAGTGTGGAAGAGCGCAACATCCTGCTGTGAGAGGCCATTTCCACCAGGGAACCCCGCTGTCATGATGAAGTGGTGTACTCGGTCTGCAACAATGTTTAGGCAAGTGGCAGGTGTCTAATTGATGTCTACATGAATGGCCGGACACTGGGATTCCCAACAGAACATTGCTTAGAGCATTACACTCCTTCCACCATCGTCGTCTCACAGTGCATTCTGGTACCATCACTTCCCCATGTGATGTAAACTAAAATGGGACTCATCTAACAAGGCAACCTTCTTCTATTGCTCCAAAGTCTGTTCTAACACTTGTGGGCCCGTTGTAGGGGCTTTCGGCTGTGGACAGGGGTCTGCGACTAAACAGCCCCATGTGCATCAGGGTGCAATGCACTATGTTGTGACAGATTCTTCCTGATCATCATTAAAATTTTGTGTGACTTGTGCCATAGAAGGAATTCTGGCCCATTTCTCCTGCATGCATCCAACATGTTTTCTACAAGAAAATGATTGTTCACTTACCATCTCTGCCCAGTGGCCATAATGTTTTGGCTGTACATCACAATAGAAAAGAATTGGGACTAAAAACTTCCATTTAATGCCAACATTAATATGCAGAAAGTATGAATGAAAGAGAAATTGTTGCATAATGATACATCTTTGAAGTCCATTACACAAAATGATGTAGTTTATATTGTATTTTTATTGTTTTTGGTTCATCATTTCTCTATGCACTCACTTTTAAATTCAAGCTGCCAGGTGCCCAGAACCATGTAAGCTATTTGGCTGACAGTTTATAACAAGAATGTCTTCTGCTTATTGAATTCTTGCCCTTTGCACACATGGTTAGCTTGTAGCTTCAGGCAAAAGATCCTGTTAGTGCAGTAAAGCTGCAGGTCATTTTTCCAACAGTCCCTCTGATTATTTTTTTTATGCTGAGTTATTATTGAATTTGCTGTTTTTGTTTTTGTTTTTGGATGTGTATTATGAAAAATGTCATGGCAGGGTTCATTTTTATGAAAGCTTTACTGCTTCTGTAAAATATGTGTTTCTCTCACACGGAAGAAGAAGAAGAAGAAGAAAAAACATTCCAGATGTTAATTTATCCATGTCTTTTTTAAATGATATCTGCTTCATCAAAACTTCTGTGCTGTTAGGCACTGATGAAGGAATAAGACCATATTATGATTGCCATTTATTATCTGTTTGCACTAAAGCTAGAACTGTTAAGGGATCATAATATCACTTTGGTATGGTCACATAAGGTTAAATAAAAATATTTTTCAGGAGGAAAATGTATACGAGCATATAATGAGTTTAATTATTACGTTTCAGAAGTTAATCGCAAAATGTTAATTATACCGACACCTAGTGGTGTGGATGCAGCTTAGCATTAAAGCAAAGTTTTTTTTTGTTTTTTGTTTTTGTCAAAAAAGGCAATACAAATTTAGAAATGCCATCTTTGCAAGTATATTTCTGCAAATATGACATTTATCTCATTGTGAGATTCATTTATTTTGTGAGTGAAAATGTTTGAACAAGGGAATAAAGTAAGTATAGTGTTTGGCTAGTCATATGACTTCAACATGGCTGGCACCATGAGAGAGACCACCCTGTGTAAAAACTGTAAACTGAACACATTTTAAAAAAATGCATTTTCAAGCTGGGTTAAATAACCTGTAATGTAATTACTGCTAAAGATCTGCTCTTTCATCTGTAAAGCCTAAAAGATAAATCAAGTATGCATCTCACATTTTATTTCTCGCTAAATGGAGCATATTCCCGAACAACTGAGCAATTCAATTCATTTAAAAGTAGGGGTAAACAGAATATTTGCTGGTTTATTTTCAAACAAATTAGTTATTATATAATTACACCAATGGCTTCTCTCAAATGCTTTACTTTCCCCAACTTTTATTAAAAAAGCCCTTATTTATGCTGAATCAGAAGCCTTTAATTGTCTAGATATTTGTGAGGCAGGTTTGCATAACACTGTTCTGTCACAGGATCCCTAATTATTAACAACACTGACACAGAGACGATTATTCCCACAGAACACCTGCACAAAGGGTGGTCATTTTTCATTCTGCTTCACTCTCATCAATATTTGCAGATGCGTAAGACCTAATTATATATTATCCTTTGCTTTCACAGGATTATTCTGTGTTGGAAAAGACCTGCTTGTTTATTTGCCAGTTAGAAAAGGGTACCATGCTCTTATTGTAGTGAGATCAAAACAAATGACCTTCATTTCATGTAAAACAAACTGTTATGCTTCCACAGTTTTGTCTTAGGTTCACTGCGTGCTGATCTGACATAATTGTACCTCAGCAGAATACGTTTTTTTTGTGACATTCTGAAAGGGTACTGCAAAACACTGATAGTTACTCAAACTAGTATTGACCCCTGACTATTTTTTGACTAAAGGTCACTAAATTGACCTTTTAAGTTACATGGTACCTGGCTGTGCAGAGCTACATGTGCATTTTTTGTAAGAAGGGACAATTAGTCACCAGTATATGCAATAGATCAGCATGGAGATTACACTAGTTCTTTGGAAAGAAAGAACAGATTAGGTCATTTATTAATAATGGGTACTTATAGAATTTCAGCTGTAAAAGGGAAGACATATTTTGAGTTTGGATTTGTGTTATTTCCCCAAATGTTACCATTAAAATGATTACCCAAAAAGGAAAATTATGTCATAATTTAGCCTACACACTCTCATGTCAAACATGTATGACTTTCTTTCTTCTGTGGAACACAAAGCAAGATATTTTGAATGTCTCAGTGTTTGTTTCTCCATCTACATTAAAGTTTATGTTGTTTTGGACTCCACTGACTTTCATTCTATGGACAAAAACGTACTTTGTGTCCGGCAGCAAAAAGAAAGCCATACAGTCTGAAATGACATTTACTTGTAAAGTGAACAATCCCTTCAAGAACCACTCGAATAATATCACAAACTCATTCCACATTTACATCAAAACAATGTCAAGACTAGGCCTGTCCCATAACGCAGCGACAGACACAATGGATTATTTGTTTGTGGGTTAATATTTGTGCTGTGAATCTGTAATGTGACTGCTATGTTTTTCACTTCTTCCCCAAGGATTTAAAAGCTGACCAATTAATCACATGCACACACCATGCAACATTTCTTGTATATAAAGTGAGTCTAGAGTGCCCTTTGCAAAAAAAAAAGGTTGACTGATTCTTTGTGAGAGGGCATGCAAAGGTTTCCAGGCGAGACCTCCCTCTCCTGACAACAGCAATCACTTATAGTTGACTTAGAGCGACTACATCACATTTTTGTTACAAGAGCACACAATATTCAGCATTTGGAAAACTGGACACCTCTTGCATGACAGGTGAGTTCTGTTTTTTCCTGTCTGGTGATGAGAGACTTGCTGTGCACCACAGGAATAGTTTGACTAAAACTGTCTTCTGTGAGTATGGTATCATTTTAATTATTTGTTTTAAAATGTATTTTTACATTTTAATGTATTATTGTAAGGTGGTTGATGCTCAACCTTTTTTAACGTCCTTTTTAACCGGTCGTTTCATTAACTTCTTGTGAATTCTAGTCATGGTCAACATTTGACTGAAGTTGACGGAGCGTGCAGCTCAGAATGCGATATTGTTGGAGCTTATTTAACATGTTTTCTTCGCACGGTACATCAAGTCCAGACAAGTGATGAGGTCGGTAATCGTTTGAGCTCTGATGTTCACTTCATATTCGTCATCACATTGATTTAGCACCCCCGATAAACACTACGAGCGACGCGACGCTGCTATCAGACTGCGTGCACTGCAAGCGCGTGATGTCAATTGTAAATAATGCAGTATTGATCGTTTTAAACAAAATGACAATAATGTGAGCCTCGTAGTTTTGTCGCGTCGCTTGCAGACAGTGTAGATGATTGCTTCAAACCTCTGAATGCCGCATCATGTACACGTTTTTCTGCGCGTTTCGTTTCATTCTGAACGTGAACAGGTTTTGTTCTCTCCAGACCAGACCGACCAAATTGACATGAGACGAGTTCGTTCAGACACGTGCAGTGACTCGGTTTGTGACCTGTCATAAACGCGTTCTGGAAGAGCGTTTGGCTATATGACGGTAAATAATATACTAACGTTTGCTAGACAGAGGAGTAGCTAATCAGTGCAAGAACGAACATCATATGCGAATAGTATGCTAGTAAGCATGGTAAGAAGAAAAAAGAATCAAATTGGACTGCGGTGTGTGTGAAAGCTCATGGTCATTACAATACCGTGCTAACGAGATTCCAAACCTTTAATAAATTAGAATAGGCTTTTAGAGCATTTTCCAATAACTGTAGCATAAAATATCGACTTGAAAGGTTGAAAGGTCATGTAGTTACACATTAGCCAACTACATTTAGGCTACTACAGTAATTTATGCATACAAGTAACTAACCCTGAACCTAACCGTAACTCTCTAGTAAGTAGGTTAGGCTACATGTAGTCAATTAATATTACTCAGTGCTATTTGAGTAAGTACATTAACTATGTCACCTTAAAATAAAGTGTAACCAAATATCTTTTTAAAAGTCTTAAAGTGGATCTTAATTGGACAATGATGTGCATGTAAACATGGTCAGAGCACTGTTCATTGTACACAGAGCTTCTCTTGGTTTGTTATTAGGTTAGCTTACTAAATAGACATTATGAATTACTGTTTTTCCAGATCATTGATTTTTTTTTTTCTCAGGTCAGTTTGACTTTGCAGAGCAGTGTTCATCGGAACATTTCAGAAATATACTTTGCCATTCTGGATGGTTGCTGAATGGGGTATTGGCTGGCTTGTTTTGGGGATAACTCCATTTGTAAATGAAGACCTAAACAACAAATATTTGTCGCTGTAAAAATAACTCCCTCTGACACCCTGCACCCTCCCTTCTTCTGCTCCCACCACAGCTGCTGGAGCTGAAAAAATGTTTTGACAGTGCTTCGGGATAACCATAAGCCTACATATCCATACTAAGCCCACCAGTTGCTTGTTCCCTAATGTCATATTTCCAATTTACAGTTCCAGTTTTTATTGCTTAATATTTCATAATAAACAATATTATTGATTTCACAATGCTAGTGGATAGAAAGATTTGTTTATTCAGATTAATCTAATCAGAATAATACCATTTGCACTTAAATACCTGTATTTTTATGCTTATTGCTTTGATTTTTCAAAGGTTTGTACTGGGACATGTCTCTTTCAAGTACCATAATCAGAAAACAGACAGAATCAGCTTGTGGCCAAACCCTTCACTGCCATGCAATGAGTCGTGATTGCTGAATGCATCAGGGTGTATTTATGAAAGGAAAATCTGCATAGGTCAAACAGGAAATGACAGTGTTCAGTTATAATTTACCGTTATAATAGCATCCTTGTAATATGAAATTAAAACGTACTGTTTCAGTGCTGGTGGCTGGATTGCACGTTGTGGAACAATTCAGCCGTGAATTCACGTCATCGCAGGATCACGGTTATCCATTATTTCATAATGTTCAAGACTAGGATTACGTTTATATGTTAAATGCGTTATGAAGACGTCATTTTGCAATTAAGACCATAACCTGAGGAAACAATAAAGATATGAGGCAAATTTCCTAGAACAGTGCTGGACATATAATCAGTTAAACACAAACTGTTGTACTGCAGTTTTTCACAGAGACTAAGTAACGTCCAGTGGCTGCTGAGGTCATTATCTGGATAAAGCGTATCTCCACTGATAGAAGAAGCATGTGAATTTGTTTGCTTGAAAACATTGTTTTGGCTAGAGAAGCTACTGAACGTCTCCATGTTTTATTGTTTCATAATTAACTCTCGATTTTGAACAATAGTCAATCAAATAACTCGTTTAAAGTAATATTCCAGGCTCAATACAACATCAACAGTATTCCAGGCTTAATAAACAACATTTGTGGCATAGTGTTGACTATCACAAAAATAGAAAAATGACTCATCTCCCGTTTTCTTTAAGAAAAAAATTACATTGGATTACAATGAATGAAGCACTTATAATGGAAGTGAATGGGGATAATTTTTTTGAGGATTTAAAAGCAGAAATGTGAATCTTATAATTGTATAAAAGAAATTACACTAATCCTTCTGTTAAAACGTATTATTATTATTACTTGCGTATTATTTGAGTTGTAAATCTGTTAAATCATTCTTACAGTTGTTTAAGGGTTTGTTTTTTCAGCAACAAGGTTGTAAAACTGGATATAACGACTAATAATTTCACACTAGAATCATGTTAACTTGCATATTGTTTAAGTCTTGTGACGTTGCTATTGAAACAATGAGTATTTTAACGCTTCCATTGTAAGGGGCTTAATGCAACCTTTTTTTTGTCAAAATAATAATCAACACTGCCACAAATGCTCTCAAATGAGCTTAGCTTGTACTGAATCCAGAATATTTCTTTAAAGTGTTAATTTCGTCTATTGTGAAAAATTACAGTGATACATTTCAGATTTTGTATCCAACACTGCTATTCTTTCATATAGTCAAAATGAATCAGGGAATTGAAAAATCAACTTTGTTTAATGCATAAGCAACTGCAAACTGTCCCTTTTGTGCACACTTTAACAAAAGCATGTACTTGGATGTGTGTATCTTTTTCAAATGATTCTTGGAGTTAAGGCCATAGAGCTGTATTGTTGAGTCATGTCCCGTCGGTCACATGTTTGTCAGAGGGCTAAAGGAGGAAACTTAATCGAGGGGGGAGGGACAGCTATCAGTGGGTGCCTCAAGGTTGGAAGTGAACGGCATGTAGTATGTGTGACAGATAGAGAGAGAGGGACTGAGAGAGGTTAGGGTATGTGCTTCTACTGTTTTTCAGCTTTTCTGTTCTCCAATCACTGCCTTTTTTCACCTCCTGTCCCTCCTCCTCTTCTGTCTTTTTCTTTCTCTGCCTTTCGGTGGCTGTTTGGCTTCAGTGGGTCTTTGCCATCACACTACAATGCTGTAGCTGTAGTCTGCCTGCAGTGAGCATTCTGAGGTAAGTTTGTGTTTCTCTGTTAGCAAAGCTTTTCTTCTCTGTAACAAGGTCAGTTAAAGAGATAGTTCACCCCAAAATGAAAATTATTTTATCCTTATGCTCACCTTCAAGTTCTTCTAAACCTGTACTACTTTTTTGCCACCGCGGAAATACAAAAGAAGATAATTTGAAGAATGTTGGTAACCAAATTGTATGGACAAAAAAGATGCACTGAGATGCTCTCCAAAATATCTTCTTATGTTCCACAAAAAAAAGTTAGCCATTGGTTTGATGTCTTTGATTTCTGTTGGATATTCATTTTATTGAATGTGTATGTTCATATTTTTGTAGAAGAACAGCCTCATAAAGTGTTTGCAGTTGTATTTTGATGAATATGACTGCAGCACTTCCTGTCTTACAAAGTGTTTCCTGCTGGAATTTTTCAATTTCGCGCACACTATCAGGGAGAGAAGAATGATACGCTTATGCTTGAAGGAATCGTAGTGTTGTTTTTGTTGTTGTTGTTGTGATTGGACTGTGATTGTCTGGAATCTGGCTCTTTCCCGCTTTCTCTTTGGTCTCTCATCCTCTGTGTATCCAGCCTAGGGAAGATGAGGATCTAGAGTTACTCTTGGTATCAGAGCAACAATGACTTTGGCCCAGATTAAGATCATTAGATGACTCAGTGATTCTTCTAATGGACTGAAATACTGAAGGGTTTACTCTGACAAACAGCTGCTTTTTCTCATTAACAAATCTGCTCTATTTAATGCTCCTGTAGTTCAAATAGTAGCTAGCAACATAAAAATTTGGATTTGATTTCCAGGGAATGCATGGACTGATAAAATATATTAGCTTCAGCTTGAATGGATAATAATTCACTTTGCCAAGTGAATACATGTAAATGCAAATTAATCTAAATATAGTGCTATGTAATGCAATGTTGAGGGTCTACATGGCTCTGACTTGTTTTCTATTTCTGACTGTCTAGTGTCATCAGACAGGCAAATAGCACAAATAACATAGCAATAGGCAATGCTATGTGATAATTGCATGCTGTAAAGAAACTGCACTATTGTACTGCTTTGTTAGAAACTATACTTTCACATACTTCTGTATTTAACTTTCACATGGTAGTGGTATTTGAGCAGCATAAGAATAAGCCTCACAGTGTGGATGTTCAAATAGTCTCTGGGGAGCATCTCTGCTGAATCACTGTCCTCAGTCACCTTTAGAGTACAAACACACAGTGGCACCCAAAAGTCTGCAGATACATTGGAAATCTGGGCTTTTTTGTTTTAATCTAAATAAAATGAAAACTTTTGACAATAATATAAAACAAAAAAATATTAGACAAATAAAACAAAGAAAAGTTATGAGAAACAGTACATTATAGTTTGAGGACACATTGGAAATATTTTTTTAATTTAATTCTGCTCATAAAGCAAATGTTTTGGCTTTTGAATTAAAAAACAAAATTTAGCAAAAAAAATGCTGTGAAATATTTGAGATTGTACAGTACAATATTTCTAGGTCTTCAAATAAGCAAATTTATGACATTGACCATCCTTTGTATAAAAGGTCAGATTTTCTTGTTGGATCATTCTCAAATCATGCGGGACAACATGATCATCAGGTTTTACATAAACATGTGGAGTTAAAGGTATAGGGTAGGCCATTTTCGGAGAGGCTAGCATAGCATACTAATTTGAAAGCATAAGATCCCACCCTCACTTCATAGCGTCTCCAAAGCCACGCCTCGTCCAAATCACATGAACATATACAGAAAGGAGCAAACAAAAGCATAACGAGAGAAGGCGTTGTGTCTCAAAGCAGATAACATTACAATAATAATGAACATAAACAACTTAACGAGAACTGACCTGGTCCACCTGACTGCTGCAGTTTCATATCGTCGTTGATAGTGCTGCCATTGAAACGCACTATTCCAGTCACAAACCGCTCCGAGTATAATATTACAGGTTTCCATCTCTTCCCAATTATGGTAGTTATAGTGTGAAAGCAGCATTAGCTCATTTTTGGCTCAGGAGGAAATGTAAAATGTGGCTGCTGTTTCGGTTGCGGTGATTATTGACTGACGTCTGTCTAACTCTGCATAGTAGGAAAGCGCTGATGATGTGTGATGTGCGACCAGGTGCGCTGAGGTATGGAAATACATATGCTGACAGGCAGGTAGGACATCTTATCAATTTATCACGTCTGAATGCAATGATTAGATGAACATTTTATGGTCCTACTGTACGTCTTTCACAGACGATATTTATATTAGCTACATATAAATAAATTGAGACCACTTAACTCAGTGATTACTCTCAGGATATGAAGAGACTTTCAACCAGCATAACACAAAATGTTTCTGGAACAAATGACCTGCCCTGCCTTTTATGCAGCTTGAGTACTGCTGTCAGTAAAGCAAAAGGCCCTCTTTAAGAAGCCTGGTTTCACAGACAGGGCTTAGACTCAGCCAGGAATAGGCCTTAGTTAAGTTAGGACATTTAAGTAGCTTTTATTAACATGCCTTAAAGAAAACATCTTGAGACAAAACAATGGCACTGACATAGTTAAAGGTATGTCAGTGCAAGTTGCTTTCAAAGACAATTCAAACACACATTTTAAGAATCAAGCATTGTTTGTGAAACAAGGAAATGAAGTATAAGTACACAAACAGGGCACCTTCATCAAAATGTGGTCATATCATCAACACATGGCTCTGAACAATATCATTGCACAGTTTAACGTGGTACATTGATGTTAATAACATTTGTAAAACTTTTTCTTGATAAAGCTTTGAAGACAATTTATGTCCTAATAATAAAGGAAACACATGAACATGCACATGAACTCCAGCTATTATAACTACTCAGCCTTGAAAAGAGTGTTCTCTGTTTAGGCAAGTGCATGCTTCACCAACATCACACACATTACTTAACCTTTGAATGGAGGGTGCCACAGGAAACTTTAAGAAAAAGTCAGGGGAAGTAGATAAGCTGAGACTGCAGTGGCAATGTTTTCTCATATTTAGGCCTTCACAGGTATGAATTATTCTTTTGAAGTTGTTTGCATTCCAATGTTATTCTCTCTCTCTCTCTCTCTCTCTCTCTCTCTCTCTCTCTCTCTCTCTCTCTCTCTCTCTCTCTCTCTTTTAAATTGCCATATTGTTTTTGTAATGGCTCTGTGTTAACCTGTTCTTTATAAGTGGAATATTTTAAAAAGTACTGATGGTTCTGTAGGAAGAAATACATTATTTGACCTTTCATGTACTGTGACCTTACACCTACAGCTAGATCTGTATCGATTTGAATAAGGATGTGGTTTCTAATTGTGGTGTTTTCCATTGACAAATGTTGCAGAATTTCCTGTGACCTGCCCAATTTATATGAAATGCTGTTACTGTGATATTGTATATGAGCTTTGACCTTGTTGTTGACTGATGGTCAGACGGATTTACAGTGTCTGAATATCTCTCTAATGGAGCGTACAAACATCAAGTTGAAGATAAAATATAGCATCGAAAAGCACATCTTCAGTTTTCTTGAAATTTCAAGGATGGGGAAATGCCTTTTATTGAAATATGATTTATATTTCATAATTGAGAATGTATTTTTAAACTTGAGAATGTGTATATGTTGCAATCGTTTATATTATTATGTGGTTTACTCTCATCATAAACTAATGAAATGCCATAATAAGAAAAATAGTTCTGCTGGGTCTTTAAAAGACTTCCAGCAATATTTATAGCTATTCACAGAATTGATAATTTATGTTACTATTTAACTATATGGATCTTTACTTTAGGGCTTTAAAGCCATTTATGGACAGGCTTTAATGGCCATTAAAGCCAAGCAATCTCTTTAGAATTGATAGCTTTCTCAGTGCTGAATTTCTAATTTCTAACTAATTTCAAACTACAAAAAACTAAAAAGGTAAGGTTGTCTCTAAGACATTGCTGCATGTCATTGTTGATATTAAATTGATGTGTCATGTAACTTTTAACCAAGCATATTTTCTTTTTCTGTGTGTCACATCAGGTTATGCTGCCCGAAAGTTCCCAGTTGAGTCTGAGTGAAAGAGAAAAGGGCTAAAGCCAGCGCACCTTACAGCATCACCCACAAACCTGACCATAAGCAATGAGTGACCCTCAGGACGTCAGTGATGTCACTTCTGCTGCAGGCTTGACAAGACATTTGGTAAGTAATTTTTAACTTGTTCATGTTTTAATTTTTAGACTATGATGATCATAAGCAATCGTAAGTTTTGCTTCATGAGTTTTCATCCATATTACACACTAAATGTTAGTAAATCTGGTGAGTTTACAATGACCCAATTACTTTTTTAAGGCATATTCATGCTGTAAATTATACAGGGAAGTGTTTCAGACTAATTCAAATGGGTAAATCGTCTTTTTGAACTATTCATAAAAGAACTGCATCATAAAGAGTCATTCTGTTCGAGAATCGGACTACACTGGTTGCACTGTACCTTTTGATTTACTAAAAAGAACAGACTCATTAGAGTCCTTTGCTTGTGAATCTAGTTTTTGGCATGCAGCCCTCAAGTACAGCTCAATAGAAAGACATTTTGTAGTTGCAAAGTTTTGTACCCACTGTAAAAATAAAAATAAAAACGGAAAATGTATTGGTAATTTTCTGCCAAGATATTATCCAGTAATTTTACGGACAATTTAATGCATAGTGATGTTTAGGAACATCATTAAGTACCTGTTCTGCTGATTTGTAGAGACTGGCAGTGGTCAGATCACTTATTGAAACAATTGCCATTTATCCTCCTGGGGTCTGATTCACTAGAATAACATTTAAAAACAATCTGTGTAACCATGGAGACAGAGCCACCTATGTGCCATACCCAGAAATCAATTTACTTCTGAGGAACATGTTGTGCTATTATACAGCTGTGATGAAGACGTGCTGTGCCGATTGTGTCTTGGTTTTTAAATATTTTTATATATGTCCCTGAGAAACTGTAGTGTTTTAATTAGCTTTTATCTGGGTGGTTTTCTGCTCCTCATGGCTTAATGGACTTCCTCCTTACGCTCAAGGAGCTCTCAGCAGTGACAACCGAGAATTTAAACCTACTATTAACTGTTGTTGATCAAGGCTCATATTGATGACTTTTCAGTGTGAATAATGGTGCATAATAGCTCCTTAAATAATAATCTCAACTGGAATAAGACTGTAATTACCCCAGTTTTACAGATAAGTCTTAAATCTAGTCCCAGACTAAATGGATGTTTGAGCTGTTCTAACTGAAAGCAACTTGCTCTGGCATCTTAAAATATGTCAGTGCCATTGTTTTGTGTCAAGATGCACAACAGTAATGTTTTTTTTCTAAGGCACGTTTAAAAGGCTACTTAAATGTCCTAATTGAACTAAGGCCTAGTCATTGCTTAATCTAATCCTTGTCTGTGAAACCAGGCCTAAATGTCTACTAATTTAGGTTATATATCAGTGTTGCAGTGAAAATTGCATTAAGATACGGAGAAACAAGGTTTGCAAACAAGATACACACACTGCAAATATAATTTTTGTCTTGTTTAATAGTAAAAATAGCTTTAAACTAGATACATTTACATCAGAAGCTACATTTTGTACCATATTGGCCTGGTCTCACAGACAGGGCTTAGATTAAGCCAGGATTAGGCCTTAGTTCAATTAGGACATTTAAGTAGCTTTTATAAATGGGCCTTAGAAAAAAAAAAACATTACTTGGTGTGCATCTTGAGACAAAACAATGACACTGACATATTTTAAGATATGCCAGTGCAAGTTGCTTTCAGTGAAAACAGCTCAAACATGCATTTTAGTCTGGGACTAGGCGTAAACCTTGTCTGTGAAACCGGACGATTAAGACTTATTTTCAGAAAACCCTGAATTGATTATACTTTTCTTACCCCATTGAAATTTTTCTAGGGATAAACCTAAATTTATTTTAATAAAATATGTAATTCATTCATAAAACTATATTATTGTAAAATGCATATTTCCTTAATTTCAATTATTTACTTAATTACATAAAATATAGAAATAATGTTTAATTATAAGTGAAGTGTAGTCAATACATTTTTTTTTAATGTAAAACGATGACAAAATTCCTAAATAATGAAAAGATTCAGTGCAGTTGATTAACATTCTTCAAAAGATGATGGGATGATGTCAGTTTATTGTATCATTTCATACATAAAGTGGAAATTGTCACAGGAAATGGCTCTTAAAATAAAGATCTCTCCAAAGTGGGTGGAACTGAACATCCTGAAACGTAATTTTAATACTTGATTAGATAATGGTTTTTGAAGATTATGCAGAAGATTAGTTTTTTTTGTTGTTGTTTTTTTGTGATGAGATTAAAGAGCTAAACAAATGTCAATCAGGGGATTCTTTGTGAATTCATTTTCTTTTTTGTAAAACGATCATGTAATTCTGCAGGATCGCAGCTCATTCATTAATTGTTCCGGAAATTAAAACGGTGCTCAGATCTCACAGAGGCAATTTCACTTCTGTGGGAAAATGTAAGTCAATATGAGTCTCTCAACTGTGTAGATGGAGGGACGAAAGTGAAATGATTGGAGCATCACATTTCATCCTTTGTAAAGAAAAAATAGAAACCTTGTTTAGACAATTCAGTATTCAAGAACACAATACTTTGAGTTATTTTAGAAATATTTGAATCAGGTTTCCATGATAGAGCCAAATCAGAGAGGTGGAATGTGAGTGTGTGTTTACAGGGGCCTCATGCACCTGGGGAACCAGAAGCAGTAAGAAGTAAGCACACACACTCTTTCCCTTGCCGAAGGCACCAAGTTAGGACTGCTTCTGGTTCCCCAGGTGCATGAGGTCCTAACCAGGGCGTCACAACAAGATTCCAGGGATGTATTTTTATACAACTTTAGGGATTTAGGGATTTGGGATAATATGATTCTAAGCGTACACAATCAGTCCCATTCATGTTTGAAATTTAATATAAATGAGGAGTGGTATTTTGGTCCAAGACAATTTTAGTGTAGACAGAGCTCCATGACAAAATCTAGCGTCACTTGTGCGGTCATGGTTAGGACAAAAACTCCAGTTAACATATACCTTTTATTTCCTTTAGTATTTTGGGGTTGCGACTGATTAGGATATGGTGCAAGACATACTGTATAAGGGGCCATTAACACTAAATGCTTTTTGTATTAAAAACACAAGATGCAGGGCAGTGGAATGAAAAAAATCGTCCTTCTTGCACATGTTTACATATAAAGTTTTTGCTCTGATTTTCAGTTGTTTTTCTTTTCTGTGTGACCAGTCCTTAGGTCTGGTGGAATAGGATCAAAGGGGATCTGGGTTCAAATCCCAATCTATGTATGTGGTTTTGTTAGCCTATGAAACCAACTTTACTTGATAGACAGTGAAATTTAGTTGTATTGAGAAAAGCAGCTATTGATATTTTGAGTCCTTTTATGTTCCAAAATATTATGCAAATTACTTTTGGGAATTTTTAGACTTGAATGGGTGGTTTCAGTCACAGTATTTTTTTCTTAAGAACTGGTAGTTCTTCAAATAGGAAGAAGACGACTCGTTTAAGAGATCGAGATTTGACTATAGATATGGCCGATGATGTCATAGGCTGGGGGTGTAGATAAGTGTCTGATTACTTCATGCTGCTTCCTTTACTTGACAGCTACCTTGTATGTGGTTGCCATGGTTATACACTGCAAATACCTTTCGGTGTCCTGACTGTCAGCTGGTCACTACTGTGTATTGTGTTTTCTGGTCCACAGTATTGGGTATTTGGTATTCTGATGTCTTACCGGGCTTCTTAACAAGGCTAACCAACAGCTTTATAAGTAAGACAATGCATCATTTGTGTCCTCAACACGTTTAGTATCCCGAACTTGACTTCCTGATCTACTTGAGCATCAGCCTCTGTGAGTGGCTGTAGGAGTGCTGGCATAGGGGGATGAACTACTTGATGCTGTGTCCTGGTTAAGCGTATGCGTGCCAGAGCCTGGTATCTGTGGGCATGTTAGTTTTACCCGTACAGGGCCCCCCTGTCAAAACACTGAATTAAATTGAGCACAAGATCACAAGCCTCAGTTTATCCCCAGGATAGCATACCACAGACAGCGGGGGAGAAGACACGGAATGAGAGAATGAGTGTAGAGTGAGCAAAAGAGAGTGGATGTCCATAAATATACTGTATGTAATTTTCTGTGTAATACCTGAAGACTTTTGTGTCATTGGCAGTTAGTTTGGTGGCGCAAGACCCCTGTAAGTGTGGGATTTGAAATCTGACTTCTTTATGAACACTCAGTTCTGCATCCAAGTTTTCTTTTTACCAGTCACCGTGACTGATTATTTGGCTGATGACAACACTGATTCACTGAAGGCAAAAGTACATTTCATTCTTTATTAAAGGGGTCATCGGATGCCCATTTTCCACAAGTTGTTATGATTCTTTAGGGTCTTCATGTAAAGTTTGTAACATACTTTGGTTAAAATTCCTCAATGGTTGTGTAAAACAACACCCTTTTTACCTCCTCAAAAACAGCTCTGTTCACAGGGACCCGTTTCGGTGCATGTCTCTTTAGGCTGCATTTATTTGATCCAAAATACAGTTAAAACAGTAATATTGTGAAATATTATTACAATATTTCAAAAACCTTTCTATTTCAGATAAATGCTGCTCTTTTGAACTTTCTATTCATCCAGCATCCTGGAGAAAAATTTGTACACAACTGTTTTCAACATCGATAATAATCGATAATAAATTCAGCTTGCCATCACAGGAATAAATAAAATTTTAAAATATATCCAAATAGTAAACAGTTATTTTAAATTATAATAATGTTTTATAATATTACTGTTTTTACTCTATTCTGGATCAAGTAAATGCAGCCTTGGTGAGCATAAGACGTCTTACCGATCCCACATTTTTGAACGGCAGTATATATTTTCTTCTCTTTTCTCCTTATTTGTGTTTAATACATTTTAAATAACTTTTTGTTTTGTTTTCTTATGCATCTGTCATGATTATTAGATGATAATTCTTAAATTATTTAATGTAAAGCACTCTGAATTACCATGGTGTGTTAAATGTGCTATAAAAACAAACTTGTCTTACCTGGCTGTAATATAAAAATAAAATAAAGAACCTGAGACTGCATGTCTGTTAATATTTGTCTCTTGGTTATGTGCAGCCTGTTGCAGTGCATTCTCCCCCTCAGCGATGTGACGATGATGACGAAGGGGACTTGAACAAGACACTGGGAGTGCAGCGCTTCCAGCAGATCCTCACTCCCGCCCCGCGCGTGCCCATCGAACAACACCGCACATTTAATGAGGAGGACTTTGAGTGTGAGAGCTTGACTCCTCATGCATTTGATCTATTGCCTCAAAATGGGAATGTTATCATAAACCATTATATTAAATGAGAATGCATGTGACTATTCACAGTGTTTATGCTGTTTCTATTTCTAAAATATTGCTATTTATCTCCAAATGTGAACTTGAAATATATTTTTCCCTCCCATCTAATTTTTGTGTCTTTAAAGTATAATAAGAATTGTATTCCCCTGAATACAATTCAGTCTCTGCAATCTCTGGCAAAACATTTTGCATTCTCTCCCAAAACTATTGTGTTTCCAGAGAATCTTTGCATTGACTCTCAAAGCCCTGAAATACAGTTTTCATCCTGCCTCATACTATTTCCATCACAAAAGTTTTGTGAAGGAACGGAGAAGTTTTGTGAGAGAACACAATATTTCCTCCCATTTTTTTTTTTTTACCATCACCAGGTCCATAGTGAGGCTCTTCTAAGTCTGTGATGTTTGTGGTATTTGTAGATCACCGTCACACCTCTCTACACGTTCACCACCCTCTGTCTAAACATCTCCCAGAGGGCCGGAGGAAAAAGCCCGGGAGGAAACGGAAGGACTCAGGACGGAGGAGGAGTTCATCCATGGGAGCAGCTCCCCCGATAGATGAGGATGATGAGTATGAAGAGGTGGATGAAGATTCCTGCAGCCAGCAGGAAAGAGAGGGAAATACCACCACCACACCTACACCGGACACAGACACAGAGGTGGTAGAGCGGGCAGAGGTAATCAAGGGTCACATACACATACACACACTACATGTTATGACCTTGCTAACCTTTCTCTCTTCGGCCTGCAGTTTTTTGTATCACAAGATGACCCCAACTCCACTGTAAAAAAGAACGGTAAAGCCTCGCCTCATGGAAAACTGTCAATCACACCCCATTCAACACTTCACACCAGTATTAGCATCCCAGAAGATGTTGCAACAACTGTGTAAGTGAACACGCACACATAGATTACCAACATGTATGTGCCCACCCTAACCTTGTTCTGTTAACTTTGCAGGGGCAGGAATTGGGTTCGTAATCCACCCAATGGCAGACGAGTGTCCGCACCATGTTTGTTTCCAAGTTTGAGTTCTCCAGACGGCAGCTCTAAGCCCGGCCGCAGCTATGATCTGCAGGAGCGCCGCCGCACGGGCAACATGACGGGCACTGCCCTAGCACACTACCAACGCATGCCCACTGACGAGAGCGAGGCACAGACGCTCGCCACGGTTGACCTGGATGGCATTAAGAGTGAGTATGTGTTTGTGTGAAATCTGACATTAACTTGACAATGTAAGACCACTGGAGAGTTTTAATATTTATTTATATTTAAATATATATTTTATTTTATTATATTATGCACTGCCCCTCAAATATTTGGGAGAAGTCTCTTATGATCACCAAGGCTTCATTCGATAAAAAATACAGTAACAACAGTATAGTGTGAAATATTTGTTTTTGGTTCAATAGATTTTAAAATGTTTTTTTTTCCCTGTGATGGCAAAGCTAAATTTGCAGCATCATTACTCCAGTCTTCAGTGTAATATGATCCTAATATGCACAATCATTCTAATATGCTAATTTGACATTCCATTGATTTCTTCAAATGAATGTTGAATATGTTTATGAAAACTGTGATACATTTTTTTCTTTTTGACAAATAAAAAAATTCAAAAGAACAGTATTTATTTGAAATATTAATCTTTTGTAATAAAAGTCTTTCTTTCAAATAAAATCCTTCTGACCCCAAACTTTTGAACGAGAGTGTATATATATATATATTTTATGTCTGTATGAAAATGCACAGCCAGCTGTGTGGGCACAGATACTAGTAATAACTATAATGATAAGAAGAATGATGATGATAATGATTATTATTATTATTATTATTAAATACAAAATGACATGATGTTTCTAAAAATGTATAAATACAATTTATAATAAAATACAAAATATTTCCAAAATACCCCTGAAACCTGTTTAAATGCCTTCTAGGCCTAGGGTATATAGTATAATATTATATATTATATTATATTGGTTTAAGTTTTTCAGTATTAAGTAGTATGCATTATGCATTTCAGTGGATCATAGATCATAGACGTGTTTTGAGTGCAGGAAAATGTATTTGTTTCCCCAGATTCTTTTCTGTTTTTTTTTCTAAGGTTACAAAGGACTTCTTTATTTACCTTTTTGTTCTCGTTCTTCTGAGAATAAATCATGTTTTCAGTCTGTACATCTAACCATCTATGGCTGTGATTCAGGAATGTGGACATTCTCAAAGGGTACAGAGCTTCCCACTACAACTGTGCCTTTGACGTCTCTTTTGTATCCGTGTGTGTGTGTGTGTGTGTGTGTGTGTGTGCTGAATATACAGACAATTTGACCAAACAATAGATCATTTTGAGACATAAAATTGAGTCATGTTCTAGTGACCGCTCAGTGGAGTTTCTGTGTTTGGATTCTGAATATTGTGTGTAATGTAGCCAGTATTGTCAAGTAAAGGTAAGCACTAAGTTACTGATACTCACAGACCTTCTGGTGTTACAATGGATTCAGTGTTGTACTGACTTGTTTGCTGTTTGCAACTCTGGGTTTAGTATTTAAACATCGCCTTGCTGTTTTTCTCGCAGGTCACAGGTTTGAAGATGTTCCTGGTGTGCGGCGGCACCTGGTTAAGAAGAGCGCTAAAGGCCAGGTGGTTCACGTCGGCAAGGACCACAAAGAACCCAGCAGTCGTATCCGGACTAAGCTGGATCGAACCCCTCATGAGGTGAGACGGCAGCCAACTAGATAATCTTTCTCCTGTCCACTTGGAGCTGTTTTCTAGGTGTTGTGTGTTTGATGTATTAAATACAAATATTTGCATATTATGTCATCAGTAACACCTTAAAGCTGAAGTGTGTAGTTTATATAGTGTCACTAATTGGAATTGTAAAAATATGATTATTAAAATCTTAAAGTCCCCCTGTGGTGAAAATCAATCGTTTATGTCTATGTGGTGTTTTTAATATGCTTTAATTAATACAAACCATGTGAAAATGTATAATCAGCACCACTGTTGAGTATGTTCTCCTTAAAACTGCGGTGAACCAAAGACAGTGGTTCTGACGTCACAAACTACATTGCAACCAATCACGTCAACGTGTGATCGTCAATAAGTGAATCTCTGAGCCGGTGTGAGTGAGTGGAGGCGGGGCTACTTTGCATATTCATAGAACCGCATATACTAAATGAGGCAAGGGTGTATGTTTAAACTATTTTAAGGCATGAAGAAAAAAAATTCAAGGAAAAAAAACGTTTAAATATGTAATTTTAGTGATCAAAGATGAGTTTTAAGGGATACAATTATTGACTACAGGGGGACTTTAAAATAATATTTCCCAAACACTTCCCCATATGTCACTGGTTGGTCAAACATAATATAGCCACACCTCAAACTCACATTTGGTTGAGTCAATATTGATTGGTTGAGTCAATATTTCTGTGTTTGCCTGGTCAAAATGCTCAAACGAAAAGATCAATGTTTTGACACTTTTTAGGAAATCAACCCAGTAATAGTTTAAATAGTGAGCAAATTGCGCTCTTTAGCTTTAATGCTTTCTTATACTGGGAAGGAAATACGGTAAAGAATAGTTTTAGATTGCATGCTGTGCAAATAAAGCTGCAGTATCACTGCTATTGGCTCACTGAGCCTGGTGTTGTTTATTAGAGGAGATCATGGCCCTGCTACATGGACCACAGGGTTCGTCGTGCCAAACAGCTGAAGGTAGGGCGGCAGAGAGCTGGTATGATTGGCTTGTGGAACAGCTGAAGCTTGCGTGTGGTGTTTAACTACCACTTGTTTGCTGATACCACATCTGTACCACTGGTGTTGTGGAAGGCAGAGAATGGTCACAATATCAGAACTGTGTATAACCAAGCTCATACTGGCAAAACTGTACTCGTATAGAGCTGTTCAGTTATAAAATAATGGTACTTTTACCATTAATGGTACAAAAATGGTACTTTTTTGATTTATTAGTAAAATAAGTTCTTAAAGTACTTAAAGAGACTTTAATGTTTTGTTCTACAACATAAATTACATTCAGCCATTATGTGGATTCAAAACTTTTACAGATTTCACAAAGATGTGAGTTTATGTAGTTTTCCAATCAGGCGACCATTGTAGTCCTTATTATACACTACCATTCAAAAGTTTGGGGACAGTAAGATTTTTTCCAAAAGAAATTAATACTTTTAATACTTTGGCAAAGGATGCATTTAATTGGTCAAAAGTGACTTTAACAGCGTTAAAAAAGATTTCTATTTCACATAAGTGCTGTTCTTTTCAACGTTCTATTCATCAAAGAATAAATCATTTTTTGGGGGGATATATTTAAATAGAAAACAGTTGTGGTTGTTTTTAAATTGTAACAACATTATACAATATTACTATTTTGACTTCATTTTTCTTCAAATAAATGCAGCCTTGATGAGTATAATACTTCAAAAACAATAAATCTTACCAAACCCAAACTTTTGAATGGTAGTGGATATTATCATAAATTGCTATTTTCAAAGCACAAAACACATTCAGGATTCACATTTGAGCTGTGTAGTTTAAAGTCTCTTCAAGTAGTGTTGACCACATACTGTATTTTACCCATAACTTCAATCCTCTATTCTAAAAACCCATTAGAAATTCCTCAGGGAACTTCAAATGCTTGAAATTAGTTTTAGGACAACAAATTGAACAGCTCTACTGACAACACAACAACAGTTGAAATATGCAGACATTTTTGGCTGGCTTGCCTGAAAAGATTGCTCTGAAAGAACTGCAGAAACAGTCTGCTTCCTCTAACATTTTTTGCTAAAGGTTGTGATGTGTTGTAAACTTTTTTGCTTTAAACGTTTTGCATTTCAAACCTGACTCAATTAACACGTAATTTTTTATAACTTAATCAGACTTTTAATCAAAATAGCTGTATTGGAAAGCTGTATAAGAAAGTTCATATAAATTATCTGTCTATGTGCTCTCTCAGGTGTTTGTTGAGCTGAATGAGTTGGTGATGGATAAGAACCAGGAGATGCAGTGGAGGGAAACGGCTCGTTGGATAAAGTTTGAGGAGGATGTGGAGGAGGAGACCGAACGCTGGGGAAAACCTCATGTAGCTTCTCTCTCATTCCGCAGCTTGCTGGAGCTCCGCAGGACCATTTCACATGGTGAGAGAGAGGACAGAGGAGACAGAAATTACTGAATACAATTATTTTATTATTGAAACAATATTTTATCTTATATAGTAATATTATATAATACTAACTATTTGTATTATTTTATTAAAATGTTTTTTTATTATTTTATAAAAGTATAATGTGAATTGATTGCTTGCATATATACTTTTTTTCTATATATATTTAAAGAGGACCTTTTATGCTTTTTTACATTTTCAACATTTTTTAGTTTAAGCATGAAAAAGTTCTGCAATGTTAAAAAGCACACAGTCCACTCAAAAGAGGAGTTATTCTCTATGTCAGTAAGCACTGATTCTGAATTCCGCTTCAATTGTGGCCTTGAGTTTCTTCTGGGAATATACTTGTCACAATATTCCTCATTTAAATAATTTAAATAAAACGGGAGAAAGAGAGTATGTGCTCTCCATACATAATAAAACGTAATTTTGTGGAAATAAAAAAACATGGAAATAATTTTTATCCTATTGTTTAATATATTTATTTACTTGGTCAGTGTCGTAGTGTTTTTTTTTTTTTGCTGTTGTAGATTGAAATAACTGAAATCATTTGGCGAAGTAAAATGGACCTTTAATGCAGGCAAAACCTGCCTGGAAACTACTTTAGCCATGAGTTCCCCTGAAAATAATTGCACAGATAAGAACGTTCGTCAACCAATCAGATTCAAGCATTCAACTACCCCATAGTATAAATGAAAAAAAAAAAGTTTTTTAAACATTCAAGCATGAAACTCTATTCTAGTAGACCCTAAAGACAAAACCAATCAAGACTTTGTAAAAGGGCATAATATGGCCTCTTTAAAATATTCTGTGCACTATATTACAGCCAGCTTGTATCTAAAATGCTTTCGCTTGTAATTATGTTTTGTGTTTTGGAAGCAGTGTCTTTTGGTGTGTCTGATGTGTTGATGATATAATTTTGCAGGTGCGGTGTTGTTGGACCTGGACCAGAAGACCCTTCCTGGTATTGCTCATCAGGTTGTGGAGCAGATGATTATCACAGATCAGATCAGAGCACAGGACAGAGCCAACGTGCTCCGAGCCCTGCTCCTCAAACACAGGTTAGTTCACATAGGTTGTGAACATTACATAGCATACCTCAAAAAGCAATAAATAATACCCCCTTTAAGAGACCCCCCTATTCAGGAACATCTTACTCATTTGGAGTATGCAGCTGAATCTTCTGCTTTTTGTTCTTCTGTTTGTCAGTCACCCGAGTGATGGCAAGGAGCACAGCTTGTTTAAACGGAACATCTCTGCAACCAGCCTTGGCTCTCTCATATCTCATTACCATAGCAATAACCATATCGCCGCACCCGAGCCCCCTGCCACAGACCCACTCATTGGAGGACTACATACCTCGCGTCACGCTGAGTCACGCGGTAGTGTGGACTTCGATAAGAATGAGGTACTGTGTTCATTACAGTCTCTATGTGTGTTTTTGAGAGTCAAAGAAAGGTAAAATAGACAAACAATAGACCTTTTCCTCATTGTTTCCACAGAAAGACACACCTCAGTTTTTTGGTTTGCACAAGGCCAAATCTAAACATGAGCTGAAGTTGCTTGAGAAGATTCCCGAGGATGCAGAAGCGACTGTTGTCCTTGTGGGTGAGTTTACTGTCTGTTCTTAGCTCGGTGATATCACAAGAGTAGGAATATGATATACTACATCTGTTAAAGCTTTGATGCAGATGATCTCGATTTTCACAGGTAGCGTGGATTTCCTGGACCAGCCCACCATGGCCTTTGTGAGACTGCAGGAAGCAGTTCTGTTAGAGTCAGTTCTAGAAGTGCCGATTCCAGTACGGTTTATATTCGTGCTCCTTGGCCCACTCAGTGCCAATGTTGACTACCACCAAATTGGCCGCTCCATATCAACGCTTATGTCAGATAAAGTAAGCACATAAGACACTATCAAGTCTCATTAAATAACTGATAGTTCATAAAAAACATATATATATATATATATATATATATATATATATATATATATATATATATATATATATATATATATATATATATATATATATATCCTTAAAACAAGACTTTCAGAGAATGTACTCAAATCTTTTGAAGTTTGAGGTTTGGTGAGATTTTTTTAATTTTTCTCTTAGTCTCTTATGCTCACCAAAGCAGCATTTATTTGATAAAATATACAGGAAAAGCAGTAATAATATTAATATGATTAGTATTTTTGTGGATACTGAGAGTTCAAAAGAACAGCATTTATTTGAAAGATCTTGATGGTCACATTTAATAAATGTAATGCATGCTCGCTGAATAAAAGCATTATTTTTTTCAAAAGAAAAAAAGAAAAAAATCTTACTGACCCCAAATTTTTGAACAGTAGGGTTGTCTAACTGCTTTGAGCCATTTCTTCCACTAAGTAAAAATGGTATTTCGAACGTCCCTTCCAGCAATTTCATGAGGCAGCATATTTGGCAGATGAGCGCCAGGACCTGCTGACAGCAATCAACAGCTTCCTGGACTGCAGTATTGTGCTTCCTCCATCTGAGGTTGGAGGAGATGAGCTGTTGCATTCTATCGCTGGCTTCCAGAAAGAGATTCTGCACAAGAGACATGAGCTAGAGGTCAAACTACAGGCCAAGGAACTTAAAAGCCCTGAGGACATGGGTACAAGGCTCTTGCTCATATCCAGAATACATAAGTGAACAGATCAGTTTCCTGTTTATCCAAAATAAATGTACTGAATGACCATTTTATCTCCCTTTTATTCATTCTAAATGTATTCTATCAGCTCTTCATCCACCTTTGAAACCTATAGACGATCCTCTTCAGAGGACGGGTCGGCTGTTTGGCGGGGTTATCAGAGATGTACAGCGCCGCTACCCTAAATACATCAGTGATTTTAAGGATGCCCTAAGTCCTCAATGCATGGCCACAGTCATTTTCATTTACTTTGCTGCCCTTTCACCTGCTATTACCTTTGGAGGACTATTGGGTTAGTTAAAGCTGTTCTTTTTATTATTTAAAGCACTGTTTTTCTGATGCAACTAAAACAAGGTACCATTGCCTGATCAAATAATTTCTCTCTTCCCCAGGTGAAAAGACCGATGGTTTGATCGGTGTTTCAGAGCTGATTATTGCCACTGCCATGCAGGGAATGTTGTTTTGCCTGCTTGGGGCTCAACCTCTGCTGGTGGTGGGCTTCTCTGGACCACTTCTAGTATTTGAAGAGGCCTACTATTCAGTTAGTATTTATAATAAATAAATACAAATTCTACAAATTTACTAAGATCAAATTGCGCCCACTGATAGTGCTTTTTAATTATGAACAAATTGCATTCAAATAGCAATGAATTGTGAATAAAGTGTCATTTATATTTAGCCTAATTTGCTTACAAAGGTGTTTTTAGACTGAAAATGACAGTTGGAATGCATTTAGTACTCGGTTTAGTGAAGGGTACTCTAACTTTTGGCTCTCTAGCATTTAAAAAAAACTATGCATTTTGCGGAAGAACAATGTCTCTGTGACAAATGACAATTTACAATTGAAACTCTTTACAATGAATTCCGTTAGTGAGCTACATATGGCAAGTTATCTATTCAATAAAATACCTTAATTACCTGTTGAGTAATGAAAAATCCATCTCTGCGTTGCTTTTACAACATTTCAGATCCCTCAGTTCTCGCCATCTCCGAAAAGCCAAGCCAATGTTGATTCTTGTTTTATCACGAGCTCTGTCGCATTCTCTTTTTTGCCAGCAAACTCGCCTCTTTTTTATTCCCTGGAGGTTTGATATTTCGCTGGTTCATGTCTAACTTTCTTCCTCATTGTGACATCTTATCTATGGCACACCCACACCATAAACACATTAAACATTAAACACATTAAAGACATGCACAGGCGAGTGATGCACGTATGCAATTTCCTGCGAAAACCATTCTGACACGTCTAAAATATAAACGCTTATAATAGGCTTAACATAGTGAATCAGGGTAAGACCAAAACACTTTTTGGAAGAAGGATTAATGATGTATTGACTCATTATTAAAAGTTTGTAAATTAAAAAAAAAAGTGACAAGTGTAACTTGAATAAGACAATATGTTTTTATGCTGAATTGCTGCATGAAAAAGTGGTGCTACTGTTGAGTGAATTCACCCCACAAACAAACTCAACTGTCAAATGTTTCACTGGAATGATATAGCAGGAAAATATGAATGTGACCATGAATCAATGTGTTTGCAGTTCTGCAGGTCCAATGAAATCGAGTTTCTGACAGGACGTGCATGGATTGGAATTTGGCTGGTCATCATTGTAGTTCTCACGGTGGCCTTTGAAGGGAGCTTCCTGGTGCGATTTGTGACACGCTTCACCCAAGAGATCTTCTCCATCCTCATCTCTCTCATCTTCATCTACGAGACCTTCTTCAAGCTGGGCAAAGTATTGAGATGCTATTTGTTGTTCAAACAAACGTTCAATAGTTCAGGGTTGATAAGATTTTTAAAATGTTTTTGAAATGTTTTAATGTTTAGGTTCACCTAGGCTGCATTTATTTGATCAAAAACACAGTAACATTTGTACAATTGTCTGGGTCAACTGAATGCATCTTTGCTAAATAAAAGTATTCATTGATTGAAAAAATAAAAAAAATCTTACTGACCTCAGACCTTTGAATAGTAATGAATGTTTAAGAGAGAGATTTAAATGCAATTAGCAGATATTCAGACAGCCTTTGTCTACTGTGCAGATCTTTATGGATCATCCTCTCAAGAGCTGCTATATGCGAGAAGAAAACGACACTGCTTTACCAACACCCACCAGTGACGACCGACCTGCAGATACCTCTCAAACCCTGAACCAGCCAAACACAGCTCTCCTCTCCTTGGTGCTCACGTCAGGCACCTTCTTCATTGCCTTTTATCTGCGTAAATTCAAGAACAGCGCTTTTTTCCCTGGCAGTGTAAGCTAGTATCCCAGTGTTCATGCTAACATGGAGCGGCATTTACTCGATTCTCTGTGTGATGAAGTGTTGTGGACCATAGTGATATTGAATCATATTTTTCACACAGCTCCGAAGGGCTATTGGGGATTTTGGAGTTCCTATTGCCATCTCCACCATGGTTCTATTGGACTACAGCATTAAGGACACTTACACACAGGTGACACATGAAGAAATGTTTATATAATTTGATTAATGTACAATGTAACTAGTTTAGTCTTAGCATATTCCACACAAACATTCAAATGTATTGTACATCAAGCAAGATTTTAAATTACACATTTCAAAATCACTAAAGACCAGCATGATATTAAAGGGATAGTTCACCCAAAATGTTTAATTCTGTCATTTAAACACCTCATGTTGTTCCAAACCTGTATGAATTTCTTTG
The DNA here is from genome assembly GCA_030578275.1 of Meda fulgida. NCBI lineage: Eukaryota > Metazoa > Chordata > Actinopteri > Cypriniformes > Leuciscidae > Meda > Meda fulgida. The sequence goes on from CM060617.1 coordinate 15,008,907, forward strand.
TCTGTTGAACACAAAAGAAGATATTTGGAAGAATATGGGTAACCAAATACTTGATGGGCCTATCAACATGGTTACATATTCTTCAAAATATCTTCTTTTGTGTTCAGCAGAACAAAGAAATGCATACAGGTTTTAAACAACTTGAGGGCGAGTAAATGACAGAATTTTCTTTTTTGGGTGAAACATCCCTTTACCATGTTTTTTTTTTTTTTTTAGACGTTTTTAAGTACTTTTGAAGTACCCCCACACACAATTTAAGACCAATTTTGTAACTATCCAAAGATTAAAGATTTTTTTCTATGCTTTTTTTAGAGACTATTGAAAAGGGATATTTTGAAAAGTGAATTTAAGACATTTTAATACTTTTTAAACATCTATCCTCATCTATCCATTAATTAAAGTCCCATGATATTACTATCAGAGACGATCATCTCAGTACTTGTTTGTAAAGATGCAGTCACATTTACCAATCTTCAGTGAATTTCTTTTCACAGGCGATGTTCAGATATGTTTTTAATAGGAATCCACATTATTTGCAATTTAGCATGAGTGTTAAACATTTCCCCATACAGATTCGCCATGTTGACCAACAGAAAGCTGCTTGGTTTAAAATGAGCTTGTGCTTCATATATTGCTACACTATCAATATTTTTTGCCTGTGAATCTTCTCTAATGTGATCGTGCTTTAAGGGTTATAAGTAACCCCAAGCTTGTTATTTGATGAGAGACTGGAAGATCTCTGCATGTCTTTATGGTCTTTCTTTCCTTCCTATATAGAAACTAAGTGTGCCTGATGGCTTCTCTGTGACCAGCCCGGACAAGCGCGGTTGGTTTATACACCCACTGGGCTCTGATGGCCAGTTCCCCATCTGGATGATGGTTGCCAGCATTCTACCGGCTCTGCTTGTCTACATCCTCATTTTCATGGAGACTCAGATCACTACGTGAGTCACAGGCATTCCCTAATCTGATCTGACCATGCCTACTAAAACCTCCATTATATTATTTCTCTATTTTATTTTCCTTTACAGTCTTATTGTGAGTAAGAAGGACAGGATGCTGGTTAAGGGGTCAGGGTTTCACTTGGACCTGCTAATCATCGTGGTCGCGGGTGGGATTTCAGCGCTCTTTGGGCTACCATGGTTGACTGGTGCTACTGTTCGTTCTGTAACTCATGCGAATAGTCTCACGGTGATGAGCAAAGCTGTTGCTCCTGGTGACAAACCTCGAATTCAGGAAGTAAAAGAGCAGAGGGTAACAGGATTTCTGGTGGCTTTTCTTGTAGGTGAGTGGCTTAATTTCAAGGATGATAAATATATATCTGCACCATATTGGTTAGCCACCAATTTGGTTTATGGTATTAGATTTTTATTTGTTACATGCCTATTTCTCCTATTTTTACATTTTGATTAAATTGCCATTATCTAACAACACTCAATCTAATTTCAATCCAATACTTAAATTAATCTTTAAAATACTAATTATTTAACACTTTAATAACATTTAATACTTAATAATAATTTACTCAATAATACATATTTATAAATATAATAGCTCAATAATAGCAATTTAAAATGCTTGGTGTTTAAGATTCAAAATAGTATTCAAAATATTATAGAATTTTAATACTGCCATAAATTGCTAAACAGTGCAACAGTGCCCGCCCAATTTTTCGGTGCCGTTGGTTCTGGAAGTATTTTTTTTCCATTCATTTTTCCTATAGGGATTTCAAAAAAGTCTTTGTTTAAGCATTATAAGCCATGAACCAAGCCAACCAGCTACAAGGAGAATCATAACATTACAAACTTTGATTCGAAGCAAAACATTTATTTAAAAATCAGTAAAAAACACAAAGGTACAAGACTGTGTACTTAACGGCTTTAGTGATAGAAAGAACTGCAATCCCATGAAGCATTGTAAACAGCATAATCAGATTATAAATATTGGAGAAGTATAAAACTACTAATTTAAAAATGTTGATTATATAAGTTTATTGCAAAATATGCATGCATATTCAAATATTTAAGTATTTTGAGAGTGTAGAGAGAACAACTCCATCACATAATTTGCAGTGCTTCATGGGAGCGGGCGGAGCTAATACAATCTTTTGGTGCGTTTTTTTTTGTTGCTTGTTTTGGCTCTCTGATTGATGGAATTTTCTGTACAGCAACATGGGTAATGTAGTTTTCCAACATGAAATCTGCTGTTAAACACGATTATTTATATATAAACTCAGTTGAAAGGATGCTGGCTAAAAGCTTCAACAGAAGCAAATACTTTTCATTAACAACCTCGTAGTTCACAGTAAGGCTGTCTTTTTAAAGGTTTATAATTTATCATTGAAAGTCAATTTACCTATGGAGAAATTAATTTTTTTAGTTTTTACTTCCGGAACCTGACAGTTGCTCTCTATTGGTATCAGCCAGAATTTTAAAAATCAGTGCGTCTCTAGATAAATTAGAAGTGAATGGCCAGTTGTGGCCATTACTGGTTGTATTTTCTTTATATTTGTTGTTCAGAACTGACAGTATATAAACCCTCTTCCATTCAAAGGTCTCTCGATTGTGATTGGAGATCTTTTGCGGCAGATTCCCATCGCTGCGTTGTTTGGTATATTCCTCTATATGGGAGTGATGTCTCTCAATGGGATCCAGCTAACAGAACGGATGATGCTGCTATTCATGCCACCGAAGTACCACCCTGACCACACCTATGTCCGCAAGGTTCGTTTCAGAGATTTCAGCTAATCACAGTATTCACCGTTCTTAAATCAATATTCTGATGACATTAGGTCTGCAATGCTGTTCTCTTCAGATTTAGCTGTGCTTTAACCTTTTGACTCGTCTATTTCAGGTGCGTACTCTCCGCATGCACCTGTTCACATGTTTGCAGCTGGTGTGCCTGACTGTGCTGTGGATTGTAATGTCAACCGCGGCCTCTTTAGCCTTCCCGTTTGTCCTTGTCCTCACTGTGCCATTCAGGAGGTTCCTGTTGTCCCGAATATTTACTCAACGTGAGATACAATGTGTAAGTGTTTCTTTTCTTTTAGTTTAAAGGCAAAATGCTATTTGTAGATATGCTGTTTAATATAGTGTGTTCAATACTAAAATATAAACCTGTTTTAGTTTTACACCTAAATTTGGCAATGGGGTAAGACAAATAAACTTTTAAGATACATTCTAAAAAAATGTGTCTAATGATATCTTATGTAAACGTATAAAATCTCACTTTTTTTACCTCATTATATTTCTATTTGTTACTTGTATTACAGCTATAAAGGTTATATATATAACCTTTATAGCTGTAATATATATATAATATATATAATATATATATATATATAAAACAAGACTAATAATAAAATGTGAAATCTTAATTTGGCCATTGCCTTTAACACTGTTCATTTTGTCTGTGTGACAGCTTGACGCAGATGACGCAGAGCCGTCATTTGATGACAGAGAAGGCCAGGATGAATATACAGAGATGCAAATGCCAGTATGACCTCATTCCTCTTCTGGCACTACCTGGGCTGGCCTGACTTTCTTTTCAGGCAGAGATGCCCAAATGTACTGCCTGTCTTTTTTTCTTTCTTTAATTAATGTTTGTCTCATTTAGTTTTTGCTTAATTCATGGAGAGGTTATATTTATACATATGTAAAAGTATTGAATAGTTGCTCAGTGTCACTTGTATCTGTTGCGTGAAGAAATATTTGTCGCCTGTACTATTAATATTTTATCTGTTTATTTATCTGAGTTGAAATGTTATTGTGTAATGTGTGTTGTGGAGCGTTAAATGAATTTATGATCTCCAGTCAGCTCAAAATGGTTCAGGAAGCACTTAAAGGTAAATTTAAAATGAAGCCGTTTTTACTGCTTATCAGTTTGTTTTATTTCATTGGAAGATTGCATGAAAAATGAACTGTACTGAATAACATTAATGCAAATTGTGTATGTGTGTGTAATACATATACTGTCTGTGTGTTCAATATTTTTGTAGCTAAACAGAAATATATATCTATAAGCATTGCCACTAGCGACAAAACACTGGTTGCAGTCACAAGTTTAATTGGAAGAAGAAAATAATGTTTGTCACAATATGTTTGTCTGTGAATATGTTGTCTTTTGAAAATTGTTGCATAGCTATTTTGAAACCAGTTTTCTCACCAGAGCACCAAAGAGGACTGTGTATATATCACACAAACACTACTGGAATCTTATAAGTAGTCTTAAAAGTTAAAATAATACACGAAGACACAAAAAGAGCAATTTGATTATTATTTACCCAGTTTGAATGAGAGAAAATGACAGAGAAAAGCCATGGTCATTGTTAAAAGGAATGTTTTATGGAGTCGAAGGGTTGCGATTTACACCATCTCCTATGTTGAATGATGTTGTTATGATTTAAATATCACCAAGCACACTTGTGAAATGGTTTGATCATTCGCTGCACTATTGTTTAGTTTTATTAACAGGTTCCACAGGTGAATATTTGTTGTTTTAGGTACTGATTTAGAATGTAAACAATTAAGAAGCAAGTATAGATTTGGTATAATTATGTATCATGTACATTCCAGTCACCAAGATGATCTTGCGAATAATTAATTTTATAAAGAAGGGACTACATCTAAGATGTTGTTTAGTCTGTTGTGTATGGTTTAAAAAAGTCAAATTGTGTTATTTTCCCCTTCTAAAACAGTTCTCTACTGTTTTCATAACTATCCCACACCCTGTAGTAGTGCCTTTTTCACTCGATTGTTCCTTTCAGATAAAATATTGCTTTTAAAAAGCTGAAGTGACCTTAGCAAGAGAACACAGCAGGTGTAATTTAGAAAGGTGTTCAATAACAGATTTTTGTGATTATTAATTAATATGACTGTGGAATGTCAATGATTTGGGCAAATGTTTTGGTTTTAGCTCTGTAAATATTTAGATGCAGGCCCAACAAAATAAAGGAACAGATTTTACATAAGACTTTTTGTCTTATTTTTGCACACATCACGCAAATTAATGAGATTGTGTTGTTATATCTTGCTGAATTGCTAAAATATTTTCTGTTAAATTGACTAAAATTAGTGCATTTCAAATGGTAATAGCATTACAAAATTTTCTCAATTAATCCTCAAATTTGAAAAACAACCGAATATCAGCCATTGACGTCACTAAACTCTCCACATTATATATCCTCTATCGAGTGCAACATGTATGTTCTCTCTACTGTGCTAGAATGCTATTTTACAACTCAGTTAAACCAGAAGCAAGACAAACTGACAAGAAAGCACAATGTAGTCATGTGTGCTAGATATGAAGTGAAAAACTCCTGCAATCCATGAAAAACTGCAATCCATGTGTTGTAGTGGTAGAGATGATCAGTGCCACGATGAATGGCTGTTCACTCTATTAATGCACCTCTGCTGCCATCTCATGGCCACTCAATGCTGGTAGTAACAAGATGTCTGTAAGCACAGACAAATGCAGAGAAACCAAGAGTAGTACGGCCCAACACAATACACTTTGACTCGCACACTTCTGCAGCATTAATTATCATTTAATAATAACATTTCCAGGGATTTTTTTAAACATTCAATTAACTTACATTGATTAAAATGTATGAAATAATTGACTCACAACTGACCACCTCCCACACATTTTTTTTCATAATGGGTGGAAAACACTGCAATTCTCAAATACAATGACCTAAACAAACAGTTTACATAAACATGAGGTGAGCCTCAATTATTATACCGTAGTCACTTTGCATGATTTTCTTGCATAAATTGTTCCATGACTTTTTAATTAATTTTTATTTTAAAAATAAATTAAGATTGTTCCTTTAATATCTGAAAAACCAAGATTGGGAATCCTGAGAAAATTTAGAAACGACCACGTACACAAATAATCTTGGATAACTCACTGTTCATGCCTGTTCAGCTTCACTGACATGTAACAAAATGCTGCATAAATAAATAATAATCATAGTAATCCATGAATGATAGACTTGTTATCTCAGTCACTGTGATCTGTGTGAAGCATCTCTTTCAGTCTTGGTCAAACTGAAGGGGTTGAGTCATTCACAGCTGTCTCCTCCTTTCCTCGTGCCATTGGTCAGTTTCACATAAAGAAATCTCGTGACGATTGAGTACATTCAGAGAGCATGAGAGAGCGAGATACTGTCAGTGACTGAGGAAAATCGGTGCCCGACTGTGACAGAGATTCAAACGATGGGAACTATAAGCACAAGCAGGCACCAGCGTCTATGCAAACATATGAAGATAAACTCAACACACTGTTTTTGGGCTGCAGAGCCGAGATTTCTGGAGCGCGGAGGCCGTGCGTGTCTCCGCGGCAGCAGAATGAATGTGGGCAGCCAAACTAATCGGTAGTTGCAGGGTTGGCAAAGAGTCCTCTTTTACATGACAACCAGCAGATATTTTGTTCTGTTAAATGGCCAGCCTTAAAAAGAGAGCTATATAGCAATTGTGAACTAATATTAACGTAGTTTATGGTTGATGCATGTACGGTAGATAGGTATAGCCTTTGGTTTTGCGAGCTTGAGAAAGTCGAGCTTTAAAATGTTGAAAAATACATAAACATTTTATCAATATAATTTAGAAATGTATCAGTGTTAAAAATAAATCTTATTTTTAAGTTTTAGCCTCCGCCTTTTTTTCTCGCATGTTTTCCCTCGGAGTTCCTCCCCCTGCGGCGCTGGGCGGAGTTTCATACCGAACCAGACGCTCCTTTTGTCGGATTCGTTTCGACCTGACTCCCCGGGGTTTACGGCTAAAAAACAGATACTTAAATACAATAAAATCGTTTAACACGAACACATCGCTAATTAAAAAGCACATCCGTGCCGGAATATTGAAAAAGGTAAGAGATTTGATCATTTTTGAGCCCGTTTGGAACGGTTTTCAATTTGCTCGTCCCCGAGTCTTTGTAACATTCATGGCGGCTCTGCAGTGAGAGCTCTGGGGCGAGAGAAGGCACAAGCACCCGCTCATACCTCTATTTTTTATTCTGATTCGCCGAAACATTGTATTATTAAACTGCTATTTAACATGTGATCAGAATGAAATATTTAAGTCTTTTATTCATGAAAAATTTGATTTTATAGTGAAATAATGCATTTTATGATATTGTCTCAATCCCTGCAAAAAACACAAAATCTGCATGCAAATTCAACTAAATTTTCAGTAAGGATGCAACTTATATATGTATATAAAGACATCGATTCGCATTTTTAATCGGCGTAAGCGCTATTCGTCGTACTTTCCCCAGTAGCTCGCGCGCTAGCTGAGGCGTTCGTGCCAGCGGAAGCTGCGTGGTGACTCCTGCCGGAATAAAGACGCCATTACCGGGGTTGCAAACAGACTAACGGTCGGTGCATTACAGGAACATTCATTTAATCAGTTATAGTGAACTTCGCACAAATTATTAAAGTAAGTAGGCGGAAACTTTGTTATTGACAGTACTTTTAATAGAACTCAATGTATTTTTGGACATTTTGTCATACTTTTAGTCAGAAGTGTGCAATAATTATTGAACATAACACGACTATTGAGGTTTATTGTTCATAGAAAGACTCGAACGTTGCAGAAATATATATATATTTTTTCGTTTTAACCTTTTTGGCTCAGTTGACCTTGCGCGCGGGTGGGGATGACACTGTAACCGGGAAACCGGCGCCTCGTGCGGGCGCGCAGTGAGAGACACAGCACGAAAGGAACGCGGGCACGTGCGAGGTGCATCAGTGACACTTCTCGGGGATTCTGCGATAAATGATGATATATAACATAGAATATAATACAAGACAGTAAAGATTGTGATACTGGTAAAGTATACATGCGAGCCTTTCCTCAACATAAGAATTGTAATATCATGATATCACGCAAGATATAAACATGAAAGTAACGAATGCCAGTGAAACAGTGGACTTAAAGTTTGTTCTTTGTTATACAATTTGAAATAAACACGAATTACACGAGAATATATTATAAAACCAGTTAAACGTTTTTAGATGCTGAATGCAAACCATATATGTGTTGAATTGTATGTCATATCTCTAACGGATCAGAAAATATATGTCTGTAACGTTACTGTCTTTATACGTTTAGTGAAGTAGTCGCCTATGAAAGTGCTGCACTGGCAGAATGTAAACAGAGAGCGCTCGCAGAAAACGGGAGGAGAGACCGAGACTTCCGCGGACACGATGCGCTCGAGCAAGGGTCGTCGTCCTCGCGTCTCGCTGCTCGTTGTTACATAATCCCAAAGGAAAGTCTTTCCTGCCGTTCCTTGCCAAGATGACCCCCGACACCATGAAGGCTACGTGCGTTTCTCTCGCATTCTCAATCCGTGGCATGAATTGTACAGGAATCCTGGGTAGTTGTCGGTCCTTTCTGGTTTAGCCGGTCGCTCCAAGCGAACCAAGATGAAAATCGCGGCTTGGTCATGTATAGGCGTTGGAAATATGCGATCTAGCATCCCGTCATGCTTGCTCGCCGCTCGCCGCCGCTGGTGCACTGGTATGGCCACGGCGTGATGACGCGTCCGTGTCGAGGTGCTCCAGAGGCGGGGCATGTGCACATGATGTTTCTGGGTGGCAGTGATGAAATCCAGGACATTTCATTAATCGTTCACAATTAGACGACCATTTACAAAATAATAATAAAATCACTTGTTAACTTGTTTAATACATTATTTGTACAGGTCCTTCTAAAAAAAATTAGCATATTGTGACAAAGTTCATTATTTCCCATAATGTAATGATAAAAATTAAACTTTCATATATTTTAGATTCATTGCACACCAACTGAAATATTTCAGGTCTTTTATTGTTTTAATACTGATGATTGTGGCATACAGCTCATGAAAACCCCAAATTCCTATCTAAAAAAAATAGCATATTTCATCCGACCAATAAAAGAAGTGTTTTTAATTTAAAAAAAAAGCCAACCTTCAAATAATTATGTTCAGTTATGTACTCAATACTTGGTCGGGAATCCTTTTGCAGAAATGACTGCTTCAATGCGGCGTGGCATGGAGGCAATCAGCCTGTGGCACTGCTGAGGTGTTCTGGAGGCCCAGGATGCTTTGAGAGCGGCCTTAAGCTCATCCAGAGTGTTGGGTCTTGCGTCTCTCAACTTTGTCTTCACAATATCCCACAGATTATCTATGGGGTTCAGGTCAGGAGAGTTGGCAGGCCAATTGAGCACAGTAATACCATGGTCAGTAAACCATTTACCAGTGGCTCTGTGAGCAGGTGCCAGGTCGTGCTGAAAAATGAAATTGTTATCTCCATAAAGCTTTTCAGCAGGTGGAAGCATGAAGTGCTCCAAAATCTCCTGATAACTAGCTGCATTGACTCTGCCCTTGATAAAACACAGTGGACCAACACCAGCAGCTGACATGGCACCCCAGACCATCACTGACTGTGGGTACTTGACACTGGACTTCAGGCATTTTGGAATTTCCTTCTCCCCAGTCTTCCTCCAGACTCTGGCACCTTGATTTCCGAATGACATGCAAAATTTGCTTTCATCCGGAAAAAGTAATTTGGACAACTGAGCAACAGTCCTGTGCTGCTTCTCTGTAGCCCAGGTCAGGCGCTTCTGCCGCTGTTTCTGGTTCAAAAGTGGCTTGACCTGGGGAATGCGGCACCTGTAGCCCATTTCCTGCACACGCCTGTGCACGGTGGCTCTGGATGTTTCTACTCCAGACTCAGGCCACTGCTTCCGCAGGTCCCCCAAGGTCTGGAATCGGTCCTTCTCCACAATCTTCCTCAGGGTCCGGTCACCTCTTCTCGTTGTGCAGCGTTTTTTACCACACTTTTTCCTTCCCACAGACTTCCCACTGAGGTGCCTTGATACAGCACTCTGGGAACAGCCTATTTGTTCAAAAATTTCTTTCTGTGTCTTACCCTCTTGCTTGAGGGTGTCAATGATGGCCTTCTGGACAGCAGTCAGGTCGGCAGGCTTATCCATGATTGTGGTTTTGAGTAATGAAACAGGCTGGGAGTTTTTAAAAGCCTCAGGAATCTTTTGCAGGTGTTTAGAGTTAATTAGTTGATTCAGATGATTAAGTTAATAGCTTGTTTAGAGAACCTTTTCATGATATGCTAATTTTTTGAGACAGGAATTTGGGGTTTTCATGAGCTGTGTGCCAAAATCATCAGTATTAAAACAGTAAAACACCTGAAATATTTCAGTTGGTGTTCAATGAATCTAAAACATATGAAAGTTTAATTTTTATCATTACATTATGGAAAATAATGAACTTTATCACAATATGCTAATTTTTTGAGAAGGACCTGTACATTTCATTTCATTACATTCCTATGTGCATGTGTTGTTTTTGTTAACTAAAACTATTCAAAATCGTTTTTGGTCATTTAAATTAAATCAAATATGTTAGAGACCAAAAATGAAAGACAAGCCAACCACTACCTAAACCACAATTACTAACTATTATTATTTTAACTCTAAATAGACTCTAAAAAACAACAACTAATACATTCAAATACAAATAACAAATTTACTAAAACTGAACATATAAAAATAAAAGCTACTTCAAAATATAAATACTAATACTATACAAATAATACTAAAGTAACACTGTTCTGTACAGACTGTTTTATTAATTTTCATTTTATGATATGAGTTTGAACTAATTTAGCTTATTTCCATTAATATGGCAAGCTTTTTTAGCATTTATTCCTTAACTAACCAGCATCTGTTACTTTTATGTTTACTGTACTTGCTATATTAATACAGTAGTGACTAGTATCATTCATTTTCAATTTCACTACAACCTGTTCTTTAGAGATACTAGTATGTCCTTACTCTCCAGTTGTGACTAGTATTTATTCAATTATAGGCAGTGTGTTATTCAATTCTTGTACTTATTTCTTTGTTATTAGACACTCAATAATGACAATTAACTACTCCATAGGATCCGGGGTACAGATATGTATGGAAGCTTGTTTCTACCACAGAATAAAACATTTTAAAATATAATTGTGACTTTTTATCTCACAATTGCGAGTTTACAAGTCAAACTCGCAATTCTGACTTTTTTCTCGCAATTGCGAGGTTTATAATTGGAAACAAGCTTCCATAGATATCAGCTTTTCTCTTCCGACTAGTATTTATATTACAATTGACTATTCATGTGGTTCTAGTGCTTATTCTTTAGTTACTTGTAGCAATTCAGATCGTTATAAGTATCTCTACCAGTTCTCCTAATTCTACACTAATTGCATAAACACTGGTACCTGTTTATTAGAATGTGTATTCCAATTGTTGCTAGTAACATTTGAAATATTACATGTAAAGTTTTTAATTAAATTAATTTTGGCTAGTTATTACATATGAAAAGTTAAAGAGCAATTGTTGCTAACAAGAAAGAAAATGCTACTAGTAACACTTTACAACCTAACTTTGATCTCTCTCTCTCTCTCTCTCTCTCTCTCTCTCTCTCTCTCTCTCTCTCTCTCTCTCTCTCTCTCTCTCTCTCTCTCTCTCTCTCTCTCTCTCTCTCTCTCTCTCTCTCTCTCTGTCTCTCTCTCTCTCTCTCTCTCTCTCTCTCTCTCTCTCTCTCTCTCTCTCTCTCAAGGTGGAGATTGGTGAATTCTGTCATCATGAATGGCAGCACCAGTGTGTCTGGCACCCAGACAGGACGAATCAAAATTGAGTCAAGTACGCTCGCACAATGTCAATAAAGGACATATTCACACAGACACACAACAATTACACTGCTTTTGTCAGCATTAAAAAACACCTTTTGTTTTTGATCATTCAACATACTCAATGCTTTGGTGTTGGTTTTTGTTAGATTTAGATACATGGAGCAAAGAGGACTGCATGACACTGCTGGAGAGGATACGCAGTCTGTTACCTGATGGAGACACAATGAAGTATAAAACAACAGAGTCTCATTTTGACTGGGAGAAGGTGGGGTTTGGGGCTTTCACTGGAGACATGTGTAAGCAGAAATGGCAGAAAGTTTCCACAGAGGTGAGCCAAATTCCAGTGAGCTAAAGCAATAATGGGCCTGTTTTCCAAATAACACTGATAGGCGTTTATGTGAAAGTCATTCTGTTTAGGTTGTTCATGTAAAGATTATTTTACTTTGAACTTTGCTGGCCAAATGATAAGCAGATCATTAAAATTATTATTTGCCTTAAATAAAACAGAGTTGATTTAATAATTTTCCCACCCTAGGTACGTAAATACAGAACGATGACAGAGCTCATTGTTGATGCTATTGAATATGTGAAGAACCCTTATAAGGGGAAAAAATTGAAGGTGAGAATGTGAAGATAACAAAAGTTCTTTAAATCTCTTTTATCCTAAGAAAATGTCATGTTTTACCCTGATGTGTTGTGTCAACTAATAGAGCATTTTCATAGTGTTTATACATTTAACTCTGTTTAGACACATCCAGACTTCCCAAAGAAACCCCTTACTCCCTACTTTCGCTTCTTTATGGAGAAGCGAGCCAAGTATGCAAAAATCCACCCCGAGATGAGCAACTTGGATCTCACCAAGATTCTGTCCAAAAAATACAAAGAGCTTCCTGAAAAGAAAAAGGTTAGTTTTTGTGGGTAGTTGACATGAAATACTTTTGGGAAGGTTAGTTGTCCTTCAGTGTGACATGCTTTACTTGAAACTTCTGACTATTTCACTTGAAGACTGTATTTTATTATTATGCATGCTTACTCAGTGATGTTATATAAAACTAATTAAAACTATTAAAAATCGGTTTTGGTAATTGCAGTTAAGATGAACTATATTAAAGTATAAATAAATTAGATGAATAGCTTAAACTTAATTTAAAAAAAAAGTAAAAATAAAAAATAGAAATACTGCCTTGTAACTATCTGAAATAAGTTGAAAAACTAAAATTATTATTTTTAGATAAAAATGAAATAAAATGAATTAAAGCTACAGAGAAAAAATGAAAAAGATAAAAATAAAAGCTAATTCTAAATATTAATAAATACTAAAATATTATAAAAATAATACTGAAATAACACATTTATAATTTAACATCAATTGAGAATACTTTTATTTAAAAAACATTTCTCACTGCAGAACATTTTAAATGGCAAAAAGATGATTAACAGTAGTGAAAAATGTAACAGAAATGGTAACCTAATGGTAATATAAACATTCTTTTGTACATTCCCATAAATATTAACCTAAATTGTTGTTGTTCATTTAAAAAAGTCTAGTGCTTTGGTATTTACTCTTCTACTGTACAGTATGTGGTGGTGTTTGTAGAATTTGATTCTTTTCAACGATTTGAGCTGTTTTCTTGTAAATATTACTTTTGAAGGTAATTTTTTTTGCTTTTACATTTGCTCTATAACTTTTGTCAGCTCAAGTACATTCAAGAATTCCAGAGAGAGAAAGAATCTTTTGAGAAGAACATGGCACGATTCAAGTTAGTGTCCACTTACCTAACACAAGTATGTCCGTTTTTTGTACTGGTGATTCAGTGTGAAGCTTCTATTGTTTTTAGGGAGGACCACCCAGATTTAATAGAGGAGAGAAAGAAGTCAGACCTCCCAGAGAAGCCCAAGACCCCTCAGCAGCTATGGTACAACCATGAGAAGAAAGCCTACATGAAAATTCACCCAGAGGTAACAAAATTTGGCAGGAAAAAGGCCCTTATGGTCATATAGTCTTGGTATAGCAACTCAAGAACAAAGAGTTAGAACTGAGTAACTGAATCAAAGTCCAGCTTTTGACTTATTTATATCAAATGCGGTCTATGTGTTTTTACTTATTTTTGAGCGCATTTCATCATATTCAACTGTTTATGGATGGACCTACTCTCACTTTTCCATGTTTGATACTTGTAGGTAAGCCAGAAGGAGCTGAAGGAAGTATTACGTAGACAGTGGTCCCAATTACCAGACAAAAAGAGGCTGAAATGGATAAGCAAAGCTCTGGAGCTGCAGAAACACTACGAGGTATGGCTTTGTGTTCCCACTGAGGCTAAGGTGATGAAGTCTTTGTTGATTAGAGGGATAAATTACATTGTAAACTTTGAAATATTACTTCCTCATACAGGAAAGCATGAGAGTATATTTTGAAGCTCATCCAGATGCAAACTCTGATGAGCATGTCAAGTCTGTTTTAACCAAGGCTGAACGGCAGCTCAAGGACAAGTTTGATGGCCGGCCAACCAAACCACCACCGTATGTTTTAAACCGCTAAGTAACATTTGGTTTTCTCAGGAATCTCTTAATTTAGATGTTCTGCATAACTTATGCTGACTTATCTTACCAAGATATGCTGCTCTTAGAAATAATGTTGTAGACCGTTTTGAAATCAACTAGTGGTTCTTGTCTATATATTTGCAGTATTTGTCATATATATGCAGTCTTTTAAAGTATGTTTGTATTGTTCTGCAGAAATGGCTATTCGCTGTACTGTGCTGAACTAATGGTAAACATGAAGGACGTGCCAAGCACGGAGCGAATGGTGCTATGCAGTAAGCAGTGGAAGATGATGACCCAGAAAGAGAAGGACATGTTCCAGAAACGATGTGAACAGGTCTTGTAGACCCGTCTACTCTCGGTTGTTTAAAGCAAAAGAGAAATTATTAAAAGTCAGTATCAAATATTAGTTCTCCAAAAAGGTTTCTTTGGTTGACCATTGGCTGACCCCTTTTAGGGTGGCTGATGGCCAAAATGGTAGACTTATGCTCATCAAGGCTACATGTATTTGATCAAAAATACAGTAAACAAGTAATATAGTTAAATATTATTACAATTTAAAAGAACAGTTTTGTCAGAACGAATGGGTTTGGGTGCTCAAGAAACATTTATTTTTCATTTTGTGCTGCTTTAATATTTTTGTGGAACTAGTGATGCAACTTTTTCAGTATTGTTTGAACGGAAAGTTTTAGCATTTATTTGAAATATAAATCTTTTGTATCATAATACATTTATTTACTGTAACATTTGGTCAATTTAATACATTCTTGCTGAATAAAATGATAATTTCTTTAAAAAAACAGTTAACTGGAAATTAAAAAAATTATTCTTCATTGACATAACTGTCAGTAGATTTTGGAACTAACAAAGGGGGAAGGTAAACACTCAGTTTAATTGGCAAAACAGGCATGGTTAGTAATAAATATAAATTCTTAATAACACAGTTGTTCCATTAACACTGGCTCAGCTATAACTAAAAATTACAATGTTTATCTGTCTCATCAGAAAAAGAAACAGTATGAGATTGACCTTCAGAGGTTTATTGAGGTAAATACCACACATCACAAATTCATACCATTAAAACAGATACCGTTGAATTCTTGATCAAGGGAGGCTCTGCTTATTTTGACACTTTGTCTTAAATGCCATCTCTACAGAGTCTCCCAGAAGAGGAGAGGGAGCGTGTGTGTGGAGAGGAGAAGCTGGGAGGCAAGATGAGCTTAGGGGGTGCAGGCAGCCCCCTGAGGGCCAAATCCCCATGTGTGAAGGTGGGCATGTGCAAGATGTCCTTGTTTATATACACGCATGCTGTTATGCTCTTGTGGTATGCTGTCTGGATCAGAATGAGAAGTAGTTTCTTCTTGTCGTGCCGTAGGAACGGTGTCGTGACCCTGAGCTGGATCAATGGGGGCATGCCCTTTCAAAAGAGAAGCGAGACAATAAGAATAAGAAAACACGGCTTCCTGAAACACCGAAGACTCCAGAGGAGATGTGGCAGCAGAGCGTGATAGGAGACTATCTGGTTAAATACAGAGTAAAGAGCAACATGAATGATTTTCATAAGTTAGGACCAGACCTCTTACTGAATCACAGAATGCTAAATTTGTATTAAACATTTCTGTGACATCATGCAAAATCTCATTGGTCTAAAACGCTTCATATATTAAGCATATTTGTTCTGATTGGCTTGCTTTGCACAGCCTTTCCAAAGTAGTTGAGCTACCACTACATTCTCTTCTAGAAACCTTAAACTTAAACTGCTGGTCTTCACAGAATGACCGGAAGAAAGCGCAGAATGCAATGGATGCTGCTTGGAAGGCCATGGAAAAGAAGGAGAAGATTCCTTGGATCAAGAAGGCTGCAGAGGACCAGAAGCGATACGAGGTTCAGTACCGGACCGTGGTCAGTGACCAGACGTTTTGACCACTGTCTTCTCACCTGTGCTGAAGAAATGTCAAAATGTTGGTCACCCCTAACTTTCCTCCTCCCCAGTGTAGAGGTGGAGGGTCTGCAATGGGATGCACTTGTATCTCAGTGTGTATATGCTTAGTTTGTGCCGTTTCCAGCTGAAGTTGGTGGAACTTGCACTTTTGCTTGATGAGTGTGACTCAACATCATTGCAGTGATGTTTAAATGTCTTCATTTTAGTGTTCTGTCACTTATTCTACCATACTATAATGAACCTGGCATCTTGATATGTTAACTTGTGTGTATGTATATAGATATATTTTGCAGTGGTTTATCAGCCTGCTCATCTGTTTTCATGAGCATTTTAACATAGATTTGTCTTATCTTTGCGTTTAGGATCAATAGAAAAAGTCTCTTTGCTCATATTTGTTCTTGTTTTTTTTTGTTTTTTTTTTATTCTGCAGAGGGATCTTTTAGAGATGAGGACAGTTCTGTCAGGACAGGGACAAAGAAAACCAAAATTTGATGGCGAGCCTAAGAAGCCCCCAGTGTAAGTGTCACGTTTTTTGCGCGTTGCTTCCAGAGAGACTTTCCTTCTTGTAAAAAAACGTTTTGGTTACATTTTGTTTAAAGGTGTCCTTGTTACAGTGTAACTACACATTTAACTACTGAGAAATATTAAGTAACAACATGCACTTACAATATAATTAGTGTTAGGGTTTAGTTTAGGGTTAGTTACATGTGATTAATTACCTTACATAATTCACAGTTATTATTACATGTAACAAGGACAGTGTAAAATAAGGTGTTACCAAAACTTTTCTTCTTCTCCTTTCCAACCTCAGGAGCGGTTATCAAATGTTCTCTCAGGAACTCCTAACTAACGGTGAGCTGAATCACTTCAGCCTGAAGGAGCGCATGGTGGAGATCGGCAAGCGATGGCACAAGCTTAGTCAGAGCCAGAAAGACAAATATAAAAAACAGGTGGAGGAACAACAGCTAGAGTACAAAGCTGAGCTTGAAGCTTGGGTAAAGGTAAGAAGTTTGTTGAATCATCCAGTTTTGTAGATCAAATACACTGTTTATTATTAGGTCAATGGCATGATGCTAATTTATTGTCCTATATATCAAGTACTTCAGAAATACATAAAAAATTAGTTACACCTCAACCATTATGAGCATGTTTTCAATTTCTAAATAAAAATACATTTTGATCATTTTTGGGGGCCATAAAGTAAAAAACGATAGAAAAAGAGCCACGTTAAAAGAAAATGAAATTATTTAGAAGAAAACGTTAAGTAGTTTGGCATAATATATATTTTTTTTATTCTGTCATTATTCTTATTATATATTTTTTATATTTTAACAAAGACTTCCCTACTTTTTAACTTTTGAAAAACAAAACAAATTGTTCAGGTAAAATATCATGTAGTGTGAATCTGCAAAAACATAGATGTTATTTATGAATAAATATAAATACAAGGAGTACACTTTAAAGGGCCATGAAACCCCTTGTTTCAGCACCAGTCAGTTTTGAAAAATGCTACAAAAGTGCATTGACCAATGTAAGTTCCGGAGTGGAAGGGGAAGAGGGGAGACCGACAACACAGCAACGGCTTAGATTCAGACTTTTTTCGCTCTCATTGAGTTAAAATCATCAAGCCTCCCACAAAAGCACGCTGCAATTTACCATTACCATTACACGCAACACAATATACATGGTTTTGTGAGAAGCGCCTGGGCGCAATCAATGCGTGCTGTCGTCAACAATTAAGCGAGGTGTCTTCTCATAGAATAAGGACACACAGTCTCATGAATAATTATGAGACACTGAGGAGTTATCACTGTACTACAGTACAAGAAAACTTCACATCCTGTGACGTTGACACGAAGATGAATTTAAACCAAATTTGAGATTTGCTCTGCAAGTCAGTCTGGCCAAGAGCCCATTCAAGGCCATTTCCAATTCTTCCAAATCTAAGCACCAATCACAAACGTTGAGGCGGGCTTTACGCGATGACGATCGCTCAGATTGGTTTCAGGTCTATCCAATTGCGCCCAAAGACATTTGAGCGATGTCCGTTGGTGACGCCCCTTTGGAAATTGCCAGAGCTTGGAAATTGGAAATCTTACAACTGAGAAGGGTCTGGTGTCAACCAGGCTATGAAAACTGTGCAAAAAAGACTCAAATTACCTAGTTTTCTCCTACAATTAAAACTAACGAATGTTAACATTACCTTCTATCATGTTCAACACACTGTTAAACAATACTAAAATCTCAGAAAATTTAGTTTAGTGGTTTTGACCCTTTAAGAAATTGGCACGCATGTTTTAAACTAGATTTTAAAAAGATTTTCCTTTTCTTTAACATTCTTTTGTGTGTCTTTTACCTTTATTACAAAAATAAATGTGTGAACAATGTGAGTTTGGAGATTTGTAGTGACATATTTCCCTCTCGTTTTTGCTTTCTTTCCTAGTCACTGTCCCCTCAGGAGCGTGCGTTTTATAAAGAGTTCTCCACTACGGTAAGTAATTAAGCATTTTTGCAGAGCAACCTGCGCTTTATAATGCAAAGCTCTGTATATTAGAATTACTTCTCACACAGCATTCATATAGCTGTGATTTACTCTTCTCTATGCCGTAACCCTCTGCACTGCATGGCAAGATGAGGCACTCTGGTTAATCTAGTTGATTCATTTTGCTTATAGAAGCTATTTCTGTCCCTGCCACCACATGTGGGTGGCTTTTATTATTTCCTTTCTGTCTATTCAGAATCACATGCGTCTCTAGGCTCAAACTAACATGACTTGAATGGATAATATTCTTAGGGCTGTACTGTGGGCCTAATAATCATTGCTTAAGCTTGAACGTGTTTTTTTCCCTGTGCTGCTCTGTCCTTGCACCCCTCTACCCCACCTTCTCTTTGCCCTCATAGAAACGGCGAAGCACAACAAAAGCACGAGGTCCTGGGGCGAAAGTCCGAGTCACCAAGGCGAAGGCGGTAGGTGCCAGAGCCGCGACGGTGGGTCCTGGGGGGGGCAAGCGTTCCATG
Source organism: Meda fulgida (assembly GCA_030578275.1). Taxonomy (NCBI): domain Eukaryota; kingdom Metazoa; phylum Chordata; class Actinopteri; order Cypriniformes; family Leuciscidae; genus Meda; species Meda fulgida. The sequence continues at coordinate 15,028,091 of CM060617.1, forward strand.
GCGTACCGGGCCAAGGTAACGCCCGCTCTCTCTGGGCAACTCACCCACACAGGCTGTGGACTCACTATGAAGTGTCTTAGGGTGTTAATCATCTTAAAGTTTGCTAATTGATGTGTGCTGATGGTGTGTGTGTTTGTATGTGTGTACACAAACAAATACAGTGATACACATGCATAGCTGCTTGTTTGAAAGATATGTGACTCTTGGTTTCCAGCAGGACACGTCGGACTCTGATGACGATGATGACAAAACAGACACCTCAGACTCGGAGGATGAAGATGATGAGTCATCTGGCAGCACTGATAGTGATGATGATGATGAAGATGACGAGGTTAAGTTTCCTTTTGTTGAATTTTTAGAAAATCTGCTCTATTATTATATACAGTATTTTTTTTCTTCTAACATTGACACATGATACACAGAATGAAGATGACGACGATGATGATGACCGGTCAGACGGCTCCAGCAGCTCATCATCAGAAGATAGTAGTGACTCTGATTCAGACTAACCTGTCCCACCCCTTCTTAGAAGGGGCTGTGCTGGACACGCCCCCTTGTAATACCCCTCCCAGAAAACAGGGAGGGGGTTCAGTAGCTGTGAGCTCACAGCATGCAGTAATCTTGCTCCCTATCTTTACAGGGCAAGAGACAATATGGGGGCCAACAGCTCTCCCCATCACCACGTCCATGCAACAGACATAGTCAATCGGACAACTTTTATTTGTTTTTTTTTTTCTTTTAACGGAGCTGTGTTACATGTGTGGTAATCGCATCAATTTTTATTGCCTTTATATAGGTGTGTTATTAAAATCTGTGTTGGCTGTTTTTTGTTCTTTTTATTTTAACTTGAAAATAATTTGTTCAAAGCCGGTTGAGCTTTTATAAGTTTCGAAAGTATCAGGGTTGCTTGGAGGTGGATGTTAGGGTTGAAAGACTTTGGAAGGGAGATGAGATCCCCTCTTCTCCTGTTTATATTTGTTTGCCTCAGCTAGTTGCTGGAGCTCTGAGGACTATACGAGCTGCTCAAGTCTTGTTTAGAACGTTCTGTTGCAGATCCTCCATAATAAATGCACTTTTCCCCCTCTTGTACTTAATTGTGCATTTTCAGATCCATCAAAAAAGTGGTATTTATTACTGACTTACTAGGGGACTTTTAGTATGTGGATGAGAGTGTGTACCAATGTACCAAATGATTCAATCTATTGTTATAAAAACATGACCGATGCATTTAAGAGCAACAATTTTCAACCTTTACCGACTTTTAACCAACCCAGAGATGTAAAGATGTAACCCCTCAATATAGAGATGCTAGATTTCATACTTTTTTGTAATAATAATAAACATGAAAAATAATACTTAAAAAAAATATAATTATATATTATATATTCAGTGAAGGTCCTGCATATACAATATAGGCTATATGATGAACTTCATATATAATAAGTGTATATATTAATATAATAATATTATATATTCATTAAATAGTATATATTGAACTTCAATGAGATGGAGGATGCTGATTTGATCTGTGCCTGATTTAAAACATTTGCAAAAAAACAACATTTAACTTAATTTGACATGCAGTTACTATTTATTGTAGCTGTTTTCCAAATACGTTGAAAGTAATTAAAAATGATGCATTTTTAACAAACTTGATTTCTTTATTAATTTACTTAAATTTTTTATTTAAATTCTTGTGTCTGATGACCTTATATTCTTTCATTATTACTTTGAGTGAGTATTGCTGATCAGCATTCTCAGAGAACGAGTTTGTCATTTCTGTCAGTAAGGCTGAATTTAATACAGCATAACGCGCTCATTTCGCCAGCGGTATCAGATTTCCATTTAAAAGTTAAGCGTTCCCAGTTCCTGCCATTAGTTGTGGTCCTGTGCAGGATTCCCTCCTCCGGCCCCCTCCAGCCCACACGCTTGATTTCGCTTCCTGTCCAGCAGCTCCAGATGGGGCAGATCAATGCGCGCATTCCAGCTCATTGTAACTGTAGCGGCATGTGATTTCAGCCCGTAATGTCCGCGCGCTGGATTGAGCACAATGCAGTGAATATGGTGCCACTTGGAAACACGGAGCTCTACGCACAATTGGCTTTGCAAGTACTTTTTAATCTATTATTACGGAGTGAAACCGCAGCTCCCTCGGTAAGTTATAAGGCGTGGCTTTTTTTTTTTTTTCCTGAGTGGCAAAATTTGTTTAGACAAATGTCATGTCAGCAGCAAACAGAAACTTCAGGAGAGGCTTAACGTTACTTTTTAGGGATTGTATTTTCCCTTAGAAAGATGAGAATCGCACTTACTATTGAAATATTTACTTCTCTGGAAATTCCATCTTAAACTGGAGAAGTTGTGTCTTGCAACATTTCATGCAAAAGAAAGAAAGAAAAAAAAAAAAAACAGATTGAACAGTTCAAGAAGATGGTTTTGTTGATGGCCCAAAATTGGTCTAACAGCTTGAAGCAGAGACCAGCTACTAGCTTAAACTGGATTTTCCAATAGGGAACAGATGTAGTTGACATGTTCCCCTCTCACTGATATTAATGTATTTTTATTGTCTCAATTTGAGGCTGTTTTATTGAGGTGACTACAGAGATGAGGTCCTCATCCTCGCGTTTATCAAGTTTTTCCTCCAGGGATTCTTTATGGAATCGGTGAGTAGAAAATGCACTGCTCTTTTTTTATGTTATACCACTAAATATTCCATCTGCACATCATATGTGCTTAGTGAGTTTATTCTGCCTCCAGATTTGCACATAAATCTATACTAACACTCCTCAATTTACAGCAGAGACAAACTATTTTTAAGTTTAATCAAAGAACTGCCTGAACTCTTAAACTGTTTCATGCCCCCATGGACAGATTGTGGTCCAATGAGGCCCTGGGCACCAGCCTCTTTGGATGCCCCCTCTCATCACAAATGTTGTGTAATAATATTGCAGTGCAAGAAACTGTGAGATATATATTTAAAAAAGCTTTGTGCCTATGTGCTCAGCTGAAGTTACTACAAAGAAAAAATGTGTAAATTTGAGACAAACCATTATGTGCTTGTGCTGTATTATAACAGCATAATAAACAAATGACTGACTGTCAACCTATAATTTAATTTCACCTTGACTGCATTAAACATTTCTTGCTGCAGTGCATGAAACCGTAAATTAGGGATATTCAGTCGATATCAGCATTTGGGCAAAAAAACAAACAACAACACTTTATAGACTACATTACATTTATGATCTATGAATGGAATAATAAATATAACCTAATGCATAAATAAATGAAGATATATATCCGCATTAGGGCAACAAATTTACTGGATAGACTACAATAGCTATATTTATAATCTATGAATGGAATAATAAGAAATATAACCTAATGCATATAAATAAATGACCTAACTGGACCCTTTTTTATTTTTGCACAATTTAGTTCTAATTTATTTCTTTTATTAACATACTAATTCACTTTACCAATCATTTATAATTTATTCTTGTGTTTTTTTCATTTATTCTTCATTATTATGATTATTATTTGAACTATACGCTTTTATTTATTCATTTGATTTGACTTCTTGATTAAAAAAAGAAGGTATTTTGTAAAACTGCAAAGGTGACGCTTCTGACGCATGCGCAGTTTCTCCTCATGTTTATCCGTCATCAATGGTGGGAGGAGATGAGCGTGCGTGCTCGCGCTGGTGTCAGGGAGCTCAGACCGTCAGGACGGGGGGAAAACGGAGGAAAGAGAAAGGGAAAACAGAATGAAACCGCTTCCGAAACCGGAACAACAATAATTGAAGGAAATACTCAAATTATCATACTATTTCAAAGTTAAATTGTGGAATGAGGGCATTTAAACCAGCATCTTGTATTTTACATTGTGAGAACAAGGAGAGGAGCCTGAGCCGTTTTATGTAGATGCAAGTGGATAATTAAGACAGGGGAAGAGGAAAGACGTGGAAATTACACACAACGACCCTCTCTAGGGACGGGAATTGCACAGTGAAGAAAAAGGCACTGTCTGCCACACATTTGGCAACGTTTCTTTTCATTTTACGCATTGCCTTGCCATTCAACCTTACCCAAACTGAGACATCGCTCCGTTCTTGACCACCCCTGTCTAATTCATGGTGCTATTGTGATTTTTTCCCCCTCCATTTTTATTGGGCGATTGTGTTTGCAAGGATGCCGGATCAGATCTCCGTGTCCGAGTTTCTCTCGGAGACGACGGAGGATTACAATTCCCCCACGACATCAAGCTTCACCACCCGCTTGCAGAGCTGTCGGAACACGGTCAATGTTCTGGAAGAGGTAAGGCCGCTCTGTCACTGTTAAATGAGGGAGGCTCAACTCGCATTATTGTGCAAGACACAAATAACGGTCCTTGAAAGAGCCCAATCCAATGGAGGAACCACTTTAAACATACTTAACGCCCATTTCTGTCCTGCAACCTCTAAATTCTCCTTGTCACTCTCTTTCTCGTTTGAAGCACCGGTTCGTCCCCGTTGGGTTGAATGTAATTCGGTAGATATGGATTTACAATGAATACACAGAATGCGGCGCTGATGAACAGCCATATGAATATCCATTGTTAACAGTAACACTTTAAATTATTCGATAACATTATGTCTCCGTTTCTGCTTTTTGGTCGTAATGTCTGCTGTTTTAAGGCTATTTTATTGTTTTGTGCGCATGTTAACGATATTATTTTTTAATAACAACGAAAATCTGTTCTTTTGGTTTCATCAATCTATTGTAATGCGTTTATAAAAAATACATTTTGTTTATCTAGAATTTCATGTAAGCTGGAAGAGGTCTGTTGGATTTAATATAACGTTACATTTTAAATATTTAATACATTTGATTGATTATGTGCACACAAGAGAAAACGTCATAATTTGGAGTGTTGGCGCAATTCTCTTGAAGAACTCTGATGTCATCAAAGCATTGGATGTGCAGTGAATGTTGGGAGCTTGATGAGTCAATATGAATTTGATAAAAAATTTATTTGTCATGAAATTAACGTTACAGCCTTCAATGTGTGTGTATATATATATATATATATATATATATATATATATATATATATATATATATATATATATATATTTGCTATAAAGATAATAATAATAGCACTTTTGAGAAATTATCGGTTTTAGCTGTTTTATTCTACATTGAGCCGGTTGCCCCTTAATGGTAGCTGACATATTGACATTACACGACCAGCCATGTCATGCAATTGGCATAGTTGTTATTATTAATAATATGAACTATTATGCTATTATTATGTTTACTTTATTTAGTGCTTTACAAAGACAAAAACAAAACAAAACAAGCAATAAAATACATTTAATGTTTTGTTCAAGTCTTATTTACAGGTTTGGAGTGAGCATGTGTGTGCATAATTACCATACAAATATGCATTAATGAATCTTTTTTTTAAATCAACAATAAACTACATTATATAGCTGACATATATATATTCAGGGATATCCAGAGATTGTAAACCACCTTTTACAAGTGAAACTGTGATTAGATCAACCTCGGTTAATTAGTAAAAGGCAAAACATGCACTGGAACATAAGCGGAGACAGATGGGCTAATGGTCTGCATGACCTAGATGCCTGTATGTTATTATGTTCATAGATGAGCAAGGACTAGCAGAGTGGTAGAGTCAAATGGGATTTGGGAATCTGCATAACCTTTACTTGAAAGGGGTTTAATTTTTGTAATGTTTATGTATGTCATTTGGGATAATATACCAAAGCCATCATTAACTTTTTCATTTCACTATGTGAAACTATTAAATAATTTATCATAATGAATCAAGCTCTTTTAGTTCATCCATAAGCGTAAAAAAGCATTAGTTTAGATTATTTGCACGCTTTGATGTTTTTGAGAAAAAAACGTAAGACTCAGGTAACAGCCAGTTGTGCTTCCCTAATTCTCAAAAGGCAGAAATCCCACAAGTCACTCGCCAGAATCTCTCATCCTCTGTGGATCTGAGATTTGTGATGTTCTAAGAATAGTTCATGTAACGAGAGAGAGGTTATTCTCCTGAGCAGTGGTTCCAGGAGCAGAAAGAGTGAGATAGAGAGAAGGGATTAGCCTACTTACACATGGGCCAGTGAACACCTGACTTGCCAAGACAACAGAGAGCTCTGCAGGCAGATGAAGGGGCTTCCTCTTGCTCTGCCACAGAGCCCACTCTCTATTGACACACGTTTTTAATGGCCAAGACAGACATTGTGATCCCTGAATGACTCTGAGAGACATGAATGTCACCACCATGAATTAGCAATGTCCAGGGCAGTGATAGGAGGTATTGTGAGGCAGAATGAATGGGAGGTGAATGAACAGCGCTCTGAATAATACACATGGGTAGGCTGACCGTATTTTTTTTATAGCAAGGGTGTTAAGGAGACGAACAGAATGCTGAGGCTGGGTTGCGTAAAGAGCCCATTAGTGGTTTTAGCTAATTATGTTTCTGGTGACCTGGAGAGACTCCTCCGTGGTGTCTCGTTTTGGCAGCTCCACATGTTCTTTTGACCTCTTTTGAATACATCATCTGGAATCCAAAGGATTTGTTCTCTCTTATTTTATTCAGAACATAGACTGTAAGAAAAGATATTTGCTGATACCTCAAAAAATTCTGCGATACGATTACGATATGATTCAGGGCTATATTAATTGATTTATCGATATTTATTATGTGCAGAGACTATTTATATAGAGACATGCCACTTACTCAATCCTCAATACAACTATATAGGGAAAACCCGTAACGCCAAAGATGGCGGTTGTATGCACATGTCCCGCCCCTCCCACTGGAAAGCCAATCGTCTGCTTTTAACAGTCAAGCCGGTAAACATTTAAGCCTATCGTCTGGTTCCACTGACGCATGCGCACAGTTGAGGTTTGCGACAGTGGAAAATACGTTACTCTTTGAAAAGGCGGCAGATTTTATATATCAATATAGTTAATTAATTAATTAATAATAAATGCAATGTATGTGTGCGTTGTGTAAATATCAGACATCCCAAGTGTCTACCGCATATAGATAGCGGCTCCCTGATGCTCGCAAATTAGTTCAAATCTCCCAGAATCTAGAGCGAGCGAGCAAGAGCTCACACATACTGTGTTTCAAACCGTGCTGCGCGTGCACGTCATAGAGGGAGAGAACCCTTGTGCATGCGTAGTAAAGTATAACCTGTGGGGAAAAAGGCGTATTAAACCTTATTTTGGGGCAAAGTCATCAAACTTTTTCAGCGATTTTTATCATATTTTACTGCTGTTTCTATACATGCAGTTTTTATGTCCCGGTGACCAGTGAAAGTGCAGTTCTGACTCTCTGTCCATTCATTTAGATAGGAGCCTGGTCTTGTTAGTCCGAAATAGCTGCCCGGAGGCGTTGCCAAGATGGCGGCCGAGTGGCATAAATTTGCCTAAAAGGACTTTGTTATGTGCCAAGTTTACACAACCAGTTACATTTTTATAAACTCACAAATGCAACCAAAATATATAACATGAACGTTTAATTAAGCTCTTTGAAAATTGCACACCCTCTCCCAACTGGGACATTTACAACAGATGAGTTCATTTTCAAAAACAGATAACTTTGTTCTGGTTCATTGTCATACATTGTTTTAGCTCAAACAGCTGTGTTAGTTTTAGCAAAATTCCTGTAGCTCAACAGTAGAGCGTTGGCGCTTGCAACGCCAAGGTCATGGTTTCGATTGCCAGGGAAAGCAAGAACTGATAAGAATGTACATGTGTACCTTGAAATACAATGTAAGTTGCTTTGGATAAATGCATCTGCCAAAAAATGTAAATTTAATGTTTTATTGTGCATTCCAAGTATAAACCAAACTGTAGCTGGGTTGTTTTAATCAAGTAGTTATAACAAAAAAAAATACTGGTAACTTACTAAATTAAAGTTAATTGAAAATATGCTTTTTATATATTAGGCTAAAAGTTTGTGTTTTAGCAAAAGCAGATAACTCCAACAGTTGTTTCTTTGGCAAAAGCAGATAGCTCCACATTTCATGTTTCAGATTTAAACAAAACCAAGTAATTGCTATGATATAATAAAACACTCGGTTAATCTTTGTAATGTTATTCTCCTCAGCTGACATAGATGCCTGACAAACTTTATTGTTGTGATTAGACGCAATGCATGGAGTTTTTCCCTCACCACTGTAACATGCTGATTTAGCAAGGTTTCGTGAAAAAGTTCAGCTTTTATCTCCCTTTTACACTCTGAGGAAGATATCACAGGTTCATCAAGTTCGTTTTAATGATCCATCCTCAATCACTTTTAGTCAGGTTTGACGAAACTCCTCTCAACTAGCGCATCTTTTCAAAGTGACTAACAGGCTTTTCACTTGACCTGAATACTGACCTGATTCGCTAAAACGGACTTATCGGGTTGTGTTCAACAACAAGGGTGCTTGTCGGTTTCTGCTATAAAACATGAACTTGTGATGCCTTGACAGTGGACAATACTTTTGTGACAAAACGTGTTTAGGGTTCAGTCAATCTTGTCAGGCGTCTATTTCAGCTGAGAAATTTAACGTTATAAAGACACACTGGCAGACAATATGGTGAGTAAATCAAAATGCGCGCTTTGGCAGAAATGCGTAGATGGACGTTACGTCAGGATTTGGAGAGAGTAAAAAAAAAAGTTCCGTATATCGAAATTTTACGTGTGGCATCGATGTATTGTTAGACGTTTGATCAATGCATCGATCCATATCGATGTATTGTTACACCCCTATGGCCGATTACGTATTTCGCAAGCACAGCTATCAATCATGACGTTACACCTCCTTTTTATAGCATCAAATAACAAACAAAAACCAAACATATTCGGAAAAACGAACACTTGAACATACGTCTGCTTGACAAGAACTACCTAAAATGCCAAAAACAATCTTTGAAAATGTTTTATTTGAAGTGTAATTTGACTTTTTTTGTATTGCTTGCGTGTTTATGACTTATACTGAAGCCAGCCACCAGGGGGCGATGGAAATGCTTTGGCTTCACATTTCAGGATTTGTGGGGCACACTTGATTCAGAACTAGAGGACACGGGAATTTTAGGGAGAAGAAGGGGAATGAGATTGACAGATGACATGAATTTGCGTTTCCCAATATGAGCACCATCATGTTTCAGAGCACAGGCACTAACTATCAGGCTAGATCTCAGAAGACCAAAAGATTTATAATTTTACAATTTAGTCTCCACACTAGGTATGTTTACATGCACTAATTTACATCAGTCAGAATGAATCTAATCCAATATCAGATACTGAGAGTTTAAATGAACTGTTTTTGTTTAGGGCTGTAACTAACGATTATTTTGATGATCGATTTATCTATTGATTTTTTTACAATTAGTCAATTAATCTTTTTTTTTTTTTACGATTAGTCGAATATTCTAATGATTATTTTAAAGATTAATCTAATAATTTTCTGTGGATAAATCCTTGATGAAACATGACAGGGGATTAGGGATGAGCTAATGTCATCGGAGCTATGTAAGTTTAATTGTCATTTTTGCCTTGATGACATTTAAAAAGAAAGCTGATATTTATGTAAGAATATTTAGTAAATATTCAGTCTCATCCCATAATGAGTTTGTAAGTCATGAGACTGAAGGTATTATTCAATCAGATTGAGAAAATAGTTAGATTGTGTTAACATGATTAATTTTTCCTTTTGATCGCATTATTTCACCAGTCCTTTCAATCAGATCGAAAATTTCATCAATCTGATTATAAGTGGATTGTTTGGGTGCAAGAAAATGGTTGAGGCCTTGAGTCTTGTTCATGAAACAGTTTTCTAAAAACACTTTGCTCAAGTTAAAAGAAATTAATCAAATGCGCCTCTAGACCTTGTGCTTTTTTACATTACTTTGCCCTGGCCATGCATTTAACTTTTTTAAACACACATCCTTTTAGAGCAATTAATGTAATTATGTGAAATTAATTTTTTCTCCTTTTCATATCTTTTCAGCCATCCCCCAGTTTTGCATTTAAATGTATGTATTTGGCAGATGTTTTTATCCAAAGCGACTAAGGTATACATTTTATCAGTTCATGGATTCCCTGGGAACCATGACAGTGGCATTGCTAGGACTCAAACAGTAGTTTGTTCTCAGGATATAAAATAACACACCTCAATATTTGCACCGTCCTTCACTCCATTTTGTCCACAACATCTTTGCCCTAATCCTGCATTCCATACAAAGCCTCTCCATCTTGATAATGGTTTCCATGGCACTGTGCTCATATATTCTCATCATGAGGACCAGATGGCAAGGTAATGAAGGTAGTTGTATAGACTGCTTATCAACAAGCTGCTGGCATGCATACTCAAAGACAGTATTTTATTTTTTTACTCATTTCTGTCCATTATTTCCATTTGAAATAGAATAGTCAGAATGGTCAGCTTTGTCTTGAGGGCTTACATGGAAACTTGCTCTTCGTTTATTCCTTGTGTCGTATTTTATACAGCACAATCGAGTGAAGGACAGAAGAGATTCTCTTTTTTAGTCCAGCATGGAGTAATGCCTGCACTGATAATCCTCTCGGGGGAAAAAAAGTAAAAATGTCCCTGAGTGCTTAAGGGAGAAGTCCCCAGTGACTGATACTGCAGTTAGCGCTTCATTTACATGGGCATAGAATAAATCCCTTGCACAGAGACACGCAGTTATATTCTGCACTGCAGCAAAACCCATCCAACTATAGAGCGGATTCACTCGTTTTATGCCTGAGGTGGAGCTTAAAGCATTAAAGGGAACCATAGACAAAACAGGTCAGAAACTTGGGTATTTTATGGTCTAATCTGTTTAGGATGAGAAGACAATCAAACTCCTCTTCTGTTCTAGTCTGACTCTGTGGGTTAAACGGGTCAGTGAAATACCTCCTGACGCTCATATACTCCTGCTGCCTAGTCATCCCTGTCTCTTGTACAAAAAAAATGAACAAAAGATGTCCACCCTTCAACATTTGCTCATAATATGCTGCATTGTTTGCTCCAAGTGAATTAAACAAGGAGGCACAACAGCACTGTATTGAGTACAATAGTTTTCTTTTTAATAATTCTGGACTTTTTATTTATTTATTTGCATTTTTTTGTATCTCTTGCAATTTTGTGTAGTTTGAAGTCTAAGAAGAGATTACGACACTGTTGAGGAATCTCATCATTGCTTTTTATTGATGGCTCTGGAAACAATGAGTATATTTGCCAACACATAAGACCACATGCTAACAGTTCACCATACAAATGTGATTCTGATTTTAAAACTATGTAGCCTAGTTTTTTCCCCTAAGCCATTTTTAAGTTTTTTTTTTTTTTTTAATGTTGTTGACACCTGCTGGTTTGGCAGCTGTTTGCTTTTTTTTTAGTTTACACATTTATTTTCTGTGCGTTCATTCATGCGTTATAGTGCCTGCATAGTAGTCATGGGAACAACGATAAAATGCTCTAGTGACCTATTTTATGGCAGACCTGATCTGCCGCCATTGATTTGTAGCCAGATGGGAAATCAGAGGATTTACACCACATTTGGTTGCCTTGAAATTCCTGGTGCATGAGATCTATGGTATTGTATGGTTTGATGTTTCAGTGCTGACCAGATTTTCATTTGTCACAGCATTATGTTTTCATTTAGCAGGAGCAGATTGAACTGTTAAATCTACTTCTTTTAATGTACATTTTCTGTAAATCTATTAATTTAGCAGAAGTTCAATTGACTAATTTTCCAAAGCCATTTGATTACCCTACCCTGGTAATTTAATTAGAATTCAGCCTTGAAATTAAAGTGAATGATTATAATAATTACCCTTGTACAAATCAATAAAAAAAAAACTTGAGCGGTGATGAAGTATAGCTTCCTTTTTATAACATTGACAAATTTGTTTAGTTACATCAGGGAAATCAAGTTATGTGGCTCTCTGGAATACTTCTGATTGGTTAATTCTGTGGATTTAGTTGCTCACTTTCATTTGGAACGTCGATAACTATATTAGCATCCACACTAACGCTCGATAGTGTTTATTTTAAGCAGAAGTTGTCTGCACTTTAAATGCTTGTTATTTAATGTCAGGATGGATTCTGATGGCTGTCAATGTTTTTATTGTTCATCATCTGAACAAGATGTTCTGAAAGTGTTTCCAACGATATTGTTTCTCTGTGTTATTGTCGTATATGTCGTTTTTATATGTGGCCTTTATCTTTGCAGTTATCATCCTTGGTGTGAATGGGGCTTTAGCATTGCTGCAGCTTGCTAAACGCATAAAGAGGAACTCCGCTTTGCTCAATCATCTTAAACGTGAGCAGTCGACTGGTGGTTATGTCATTATCAGTCAGAAGTAGCGCTCTCTGTAGCAGTCTGTGATTACTGAACAGTGGCTGCTTAGTGTTAGTCAGCAGAATAATAGTGCTGCTGCTGTTGGCTCTGGCTCTGCTGCTGTGTGATTGTGCTGTGTGTCTGTCATTGGAGAATTGTCCAGGCCGAGCTCAGCTGGATGGTTATACAAGCGCATGCAGTAGTTGAGGGAGAGACAGTGTGCCGCGTCTCGTGTCCTTGCGTTGAGGTCACCAGACGCACTCTCAGGCATGGACAAATTGTCTTCTTCACCGGCCTTCAGGGCTGACCAGCCCCTCTGTCAACAAAGGCCACCCTGCTCAAGTTAATGTGCTACTTTGCCTGGCACTGATATAATAATTCTGGCCAAAACCAGTTAGCCGATAATTTTGTAAGTGCGACCTGCAGATAACGATTTTTGCTGATTCTGATTTTCCTTCAAATAACTATAATTGACATCATATACAAACAAAAATCTACTTTTCTTCAATTCAAAATTGTAGTTTCATATAGAAAAGTAAATAGACGGTTATACAATTAGAACAAATAAGCACAAAATTAAAGTAATCAAATGTAAAAAAAAATAACACTGGATAGTTTTCATTGTAAAAATTAAATACAGATTAATGAATTAAAGTTACAAAAGTTATTCAGTCAAGAGTAGAGACTGATTTTCTCTTTGTCTTTTATAGCAGTGGGAAACTGACTGTGTTTAACTGTATTCTCACCAAGACAGACATTTTGACATAATTTTGTGTATATTTGACCGTTTAAGCACAGTAAGCCACTCATTTTGATACTTGGGACTCACAAGCTGCTTGAGACTGAGAGGCGGCTTGTGCGTTCCACTTATATAGATTAGTGGTACACATGCTTTTGGTGTGAGCGCAAAACCGGCAGGAATTAGGGAAATTAATTATGCACAAAATAAGCACTGTTTAACTGGAGTTAATGAGATGAGTGAGATGATGCAGGTGCGTGTCACTTCATGGTCAGAGAGAAGAGAGAATGCGCAGCTGACGTTATTGCCTGTGCAGCTGACAACAAAATGGACCGGCCCAGAATCTGAAAGACGTGAGGATGACCGCTAGCCTGGATGCCAGCCGAACTGAGCCCCGCCCACAACATTTGAGGATGGGAAGTTCGGTCTGGACTTGATCCGGTGTGAAGCAAGTATGCCCGAACCAAAGCTATTCAAATTGTCAGGGTGGGCTTTATACGATGATGGGACAGATGATCAACAGTAATCGTCACCAAAGAGCACTTGGGTTGAATTCGTTTACAACAAAGACCTGCCGTTGGAGAATTAAGATGTGTAGATTCCGCCATCTCGTCTGTTATAGAAGATCTAGACAGAGCATTCATTTTAAAAGAGGAACAGAGAACCGTGATCAAGGCATTTGTCAATCGGAAAGATGTTTTTGCCGTCATTCGGTCTATCCAATTGAGTGCAGAGGCCTTGTTTTTCCTGGTTCGGTTGAAACACGCCCCATAATCACAGCCCAATGAAGCAGTTTCAGATTCAGATTCTGACTAGATGTCTGGCCGATCATGCGGAAAAACGGCAGATTCCGGTCCTGGTCGGTCGATCGGTGTATCTCTCTACCAATAATTTTTCTGGCTATGGCCTATAACTGAAAAAAGTGTGATTTATTAACATTGTATACTGATTTGTCTAAATCAAAATAAAATATTAAAATATAAAATGAATTGCTTTAAATACTGCAAGGGAATTTGGGCATCACAACAACCAAGATTAATTTAATAACACTGTGAAATGTAGTTTTTTCACTCAATTTAACACTCAATTAATTTAAATGTAAAAATATATCGACCAATACATGTCTAGTATTGAGTGAAACTGAATTAGAAAATCTGTAATATGTGCCAGTAACTAATATGTCTCGCACTTACAAAATCTGTCAGATTCATTGTTTTCTGACTGCATTTAAAAAAAAAGCATTAAACCAAGTGTTTCTTTTAGTCCCACAAAAGTTTTCACCTGCCTCTGTGTGTGTTTATGTGTGTGTCTGTGTTTTATGAATCAGACTTGGACAGAACATGGAATCCTCAGAACCAAAGGCATACCTAGCATTCTGCGTGAGTATCAGAGGGCCCGTTGCTATGGATGCGAACCAAACAGACCATATTTTACACAATGACCTGTTCTTTTCATATCTAGAGCCACAGATTCAATCAGTGCCAGCACTGGAGTGGTACTTGCCAGGCCTGTGGGTGTTCAGTGGCTCAGCGATCAGGGTGTTGATTTCATGCAATGTTTCCATTGCGTTTCTCTCGGACATGTGTATCTTTTTCTTCCACAGCTATTGTTATTAAAACAGACAGAAGAAAGTTGGATCACCCTTGGCCTGCAGTTCTGACTCATGAACCCCATGAAACTTTGGTCTGAGCTTTTTCCCTTGTGCTATACACTCCAGCCTTTCCACAGCCTCAGTCAAGTCTGCTGGCTTTGGCTTGGCTGAGAGAAGTAATTCCTTAAGGAGTTCATGTTTCTTGTGGCTGATAGCTGGTGCAGGTCTCTCCTGACCTAAATGTTCACATGGCAGTGTGTTCAAGTCTTGGAAAAGTTTTCCAGTAAAAGACCCTATTGGCAGTCCATAGAGAGTCTTTTCTTGCTTGGCAGGCCTATGCTGGTCTTCTCGATTGGCTGACTTGATAAAGTCCAATAATCGATCTGTTTTTTGTAGTGTGAATCTAATGGATTGTGGTTGCTTTGAGTGGCAGTAAAAGTGTATTATAGCTGTTTTTCCACCAGTATCTTGTTTCTGACAGATCTACAGCTTTGAGATTTGCCAAATGAATACTGTGCTAGGTTGGGTAATTTTTCTGTTTATTGTTTGCTCCTTTTTTTGGCCCAGTGAAAAACATTATTTGACCAGTTTTGAGATATTGTCAAGAAAGGTGCTTTCAATTTAGGCTGGGATTACTGAGCGCTCCAGTAAGAGAGCCAAGGGCTCAGTGATGCCCATCGTTTGAGTAGGTGAACAGAGGGTCAAGGTTTGTTGTGAGGGAAGAGTATTAGTGTGTGTTACTGCAGTCTATCCAGTCATAAAGAGGCAAATGCTTAGTCTTGGAAGGACAAAGTAACCCTTTATTGAGAGTGTCATATTGTTCTGGTGCCAGTGAGTGTAATGTTACATTTTTTCTCAATAGAGCACTTAATGTTAGAATATACTCTGTCTGTATAATTACTGTAGTGCTTCATTTAATTTTTGGTCTCTCTTCAGGTTCCAGATGGTGGTCTGAAAAAATGTAGCTGACTGACCATACAGGAAATAGTTCACACAAAATGAAATTTCTAACACATATTAGGGTGTGTTCACACTTGGCATGTTAGGTTCAATTAAAATGAACTCTTGTGTGATTGCTTTGTTAGTGCAGTTCATTTGAATAAGTGAAATGTAAAAGCAACACGGACCAAAGACATCTAAATGAAGCAGAGACAGGACCCAACATATGACTCTAAAAAGGACAGAATGCTGAAGGAATACCGTTTTTTTTCTGTCACAGAAGCTACTTTGCCTATTACAGTTCATAACAGGCGTTGGAAACTCTGTCTCCTTGCAGCTAATCTCTCTTTGTGTGCAGATTCCTTGCACTGTTTTGACTCCTTTACACATTTTTAAGCTCTTCTTGAGTTCTCAGTAGGTAAAAATACCATCATATGTACTACGCAGATCGTACAGCATTGTTTTTTGTAAATAGGTTCGGACCGTTCGGTCTTAAAAATGACAGTCTGAACACTAAGTGACCCAGGAGGACTAATTGTATATTTTCTTTTTTGGCCTGGACTAAAATAACCAAAAGAACTGAACTACAAGTGCTAACAAACCCTACTCACCTTCACAGACATCCCACCTCTCCCAGAAGTTCCCAGAGTCTCTTGCATATTGATATCATCTCCCTGATGCCCGCACATTTATCTATAATACCACTAATGAGTTATTGCAGGGTGGAATATCTGCCTTCATGTCGTTCTGTAGGACTTTCTTTCCTCGATGGAACACAGAAGGTGAATGTTTTAAGAATATCTTGTCTGCTCTTTTCTATACAATATAAGATAGGCTATATCAGGCTGTACTTGTAAATGATTATTTTAAGGCTAACTTTAAATGTATAAAGCAACTAAATGTTTTTTAAGTTGGATCAAACTAACAAGTTTGAAAGATTATCCAGATCATAATGGAGATGTCACCTGCTGAGCTTTATCTTCTCTGCAGTCCTCAGATTTACTGTTCTGTTCACTGTGGTCACGCTTAATACCTTACAAGACCTTTTGAGGATATGGTTAGATTGTTGTAATTAGTTGTGTAATGAAATTACTTTCTTGGTCATACATCAGAAGACTGATAGTTCACGCTTACAGGGTAACTGAATTAGCTGGAGACAATATATATTACACGCACACACAGACACGCACACACACACACACACACACACACACACACACACACACACACACACACACACACACACACACACACACACACACACACACAGTCACAGTACCATTTAAATGTTTGTGGTCAGTATAATTTTTTTTAAAGAAATTGTATTCAGCAGAATGCATTAAATTGATTAAAAAAAAAATGACAGTAAAGTCATGTTAAAAAAGATTTCTATTTTAAATAAATTATGTTCTTTTTAAATGCTGTTCTTTCTATTCACCAATAACCCTGAATAAACTATATCACTGTTTCCACAAATATATTAAGCAGCACAACTGTTTGCAACATTGCTAATAATAATAAATGTTTCTTGAGCACTAAATCGGGATTGTGTGACACTGAAGACTGGAGTAATGATACTGAAAATTCTGCTTTGCCATCATAAAAATAGATTACATTTTAAAATATATTAATATATAAAATATTTTAAATTGTAGTATTTCATAATATTACTGTTTTTTTAAATCAGATAAATGTAGCTTTAGTGAGCAAAAGAGACTTATTTAAAAAAACATTTCCTATTGGTTTATTTGTGTTTTGACTTGGTGGACTGCTAAAATTCCATCGTATGTGCATTACTTTTCGGTTTTACAATCAATTTTGTAAACCCTTGTTTTTCATTAGGAAAGTTACCCTTTCCACTAGAAATGTTCCTTTAAATCCTGGTATATTGCTACAGGATGTTGTTGCCCATAACAATGAAATGACCAGGGATTTAAAAAAAAAAGCTCTGAAGAGTCTCGACCTGGCAAGTCTGTCTGTCCCTGGACCACAGTGGCCAGTCCAATTCTGGTGTACCAATGTCCAAACATAGCTGCAAGAAAATGAGAGAATGGCCGCAGAGGGAAATCATTTATCACACGAGCGGCACAGAACTACTACTTTCATCACCACAGGTTCTTGATCAGTGTGCCGCAGCTGTCCAAATGCTCATTTTTTCTCTGCCTCAGCATGCCTTGTGTTCGCTGTAGGAGGAGGTACATGAACACAATGAGTGGTTTATAGAAACACAACTCTTCTCTAAATGTAGCAGGACATTAGTCTACAGACTGGATTAGAAATGACATGTTTCCTGTCACGTTTTCCCTGGCCACTCTGCCACAATCAGTATAGGAATGGCTGTTTTTGTAATTCACATTTTGTGTTCCTTTTTCATATTTAAAATGGCAGGATTTGCATCTGGTTAAATTGAGCTAACATTATATCTATGGTAGAGCAAACAAGAGAAATGATGGGTCTTCAACATGGGGTCCGCTATGGTCTGCTAACTATTGTTTGATATCCGTCATTTTTGGAAAATATTTAAATATGGGCAAATCAAACAATGTTAACTTACACCAAAGCTAAAGTATTAAAATCTATTAAAAAGTATTCAATGACTATACTAACCTTCAAAATGTTGAGGTTGGTATTATTTTTTAAATGTTTTTGAAAGAATTCTCTTATGCTCACCAAGGCTGCATTTATTTAATCAAAAACAGTAAAAATAGTAATATACACTCACTCTGTATATATGACACAACAGTCGTTGTATAAAATTTAAAAAATTTAAATTCTGTACAATTTAAAATAACAGTGTCCTATTTGAATATATTTTAAAATATAATTTATCCCTTTAGAAAACATTAAAACATATTTTGTGTATACCATAATACATTTTTTAAAGGATTTTTTGATAAATAGAAATAAAAAAAGCATTTATTTGAAATATAAATTAATAAAATATCTGTACTGTTTTACTGTCACCAAACAGCAGTGTACTTGTGACTCATAAATAATAGTTATTGTAATAACTTCACAATTCATAATAAAGGATGTAAATGCATGACTTGGGTACTATGATAATTCTACATTAGGCATCAATATCCATCTATCTTTTGGGATTTTTTTTTTTTTCAGAGAGCTGTCATGAATGTTGAAGGATTTGTTTTAAATTGTGGCCTTAAGCTCTGTCTTTCTCATTAATGACAATTGAAGGGCTTCTTTAAAAACTCCACAGATTATTTTTGGTTACATTTGGGTGTGTGTGTTTGGGAGGGGTGTGTTTGTATTGGTCGCTGTGACTGTTAGGACACAAATCTGTTAGTCACCAGCTGAAACAGAGCACATGAATGCAGTATGAATGACAAAGCCTGTTGGTCATGTTCAATGAATACACTGAATCTGCTCTCTGTGACTAACAAATTAAATTAGTAAAAACCAATATATTCATATATATTTGCTTTTTTCCCCACAATAACAAGTTAATTGCTCTTGAGTCAGCCTGCCTGTATTCCATTCACTTGCATAATTCCCTTTTCATCCAGAGAGACACACATCTGATAGAATCAGGGAGGGAGGAGGGCATCAGCCAGGATACAAGTTCAAAGTGTCTAAAAGAGTAAAGCAAAGAGTTCACATACAGGAAATGCATGTTTCCCAGGAGTTCATATTTGGTTTCTATCTTTTAAAATCAGAAACAAATATGGAGGAAAGGAAACGAAACAGGATTCGTTGACACCCTGTTGTTTACTGTCATGCATCAAAATATATTTTAAGAGATTTCCAGGAGCGGAGACCCTCAGGGGCATGTCCTGTTCTCCGCTCTGTTTCACAGCGGTTTTGATTTTTGAAATGATATCCACAAGATGACAATGAAGTGCGGTCGAGGGGTTCTCCCCATCCTGTGCTGCGGTTTCTAGGAAACTGCATGCTAATGGTCTGTCGTGGTATGTTAAGTTGTGTACCCATTAACCGTCTCATTTATTCACATCATGCTGTCTTGTCTGAGGAGATTTTGTTTAATGTTCATTAAGTTTATTAGTTAGTTGAATTACTTTTAATCAATATAATTGTAATGTTTCAATATGTCCACAAGCGTTTAAGCTACTTTTCTGTTTCTAAATTTGGTGTTACAGAGAATATCTCTGACGTTTTCCCCACCTGTCTGCCCATCGGAACATTGGAAATTCCTTTAAGTCTTTGCAGCTCCTGTGTTGTCATGGTTACAGTGTGATTATGGGATTCCCAATGTTTGGTTATGTTCCTTGGATGGGTGTGGCCAGTGATGTGTTTCCTTTGGAATTCTAAGATCATGAATCATAAATGAATCACAGACCTTTTTTAGCCGTGTTTTATAATCACCCTATTCTCTTCCCTTTATCTCTGTCTCTCCAGGCTTTGGACCAGGACCGAACAGCTTTACAAAAAGTCAAGAAATCCGTCAAAGCAATCTACAACTCTGGTCAAGGTGAGTTTTGACCCAGCTGAGGGAAGTTCTGGGAAAAATAAAAACATGGCCTTAATCTTTGATAAATTCTGTGGCTGTAAAAATGCTATTTTCCATTTCATAATTGAAACAAATGAATTTAATTGGCACATTCATGGTGAAGTACCAAATCTAACCCAAAATCCTGAAGTGAAAAGTCGCTGTTACCATGGAAACGGGAATTGCCATTTCACTTCCTTCCTATCGTCTCTTCCCCCATTCTGTCTTGGCAAGCTCAAATGCTTACTTGCCCTCTAGGGTAAATCAGCTTGAAAGGTCAGGAAATCCTCCAGACCATGTAACTAACATCTCATGAGTGTGACAGTGGTTTCTGGCTCATGCAGTCACATTATCAGCTTGTAAGTGTTCAATGTCATACCGCTCCTATTGGCCAAGCTCACAGTCCAGATGCCAAATATCAATGGCTGTTTGATCAGGGCTTCATAATGCCTAATGTTTACCCTCAGCCTTCTCTTGGGGGACCTGAAATAGACAAAAACATTGGCATGTTGGCAAGGGATCAGAGCTGGAGATTGAGAAACGAACAGTGTTTGAATAAAAGCATATTTAGGACTCTAAAACAGGGCAGACATCTGTGTTTTGCTGCTGTGTGACCTAGAGATGGGTCACAATGGTCGTCTAGATGATAAAAGTATAAAAAGACTATAAGATAAAGATTTAATAAGATTTAAAAGCACAGCTACAGCCATACACATCCAGATGGATGTCTTTGGCAGTTGTCCGCAATTCACAAGCGCGTATTGAACCGTGGATGTCGTACCAAACGGTTCAATATTATATTGAGAATTGTGGCATCCCTAATATATACATATATGTATATATATATGTATATATATATATATATATATATATAATCTATGTATAATGTATGTATAACTAATCTATATATGCGTAACTAATAATAGTTTTACAGTTGCATTATAAATAATAATTTTATTTGTATAATACCTTTCATGCAGAAAATGCAGCTCAAAGACTACAGTATATTCAAACTGTCAGTTTTTGGGATTGACAACCACATTTACCTACAGGTGTGAGTTTCAGTGTCCCATTCTAACAGCAACTTACAGTAGCGTCGAATATATTACTTTTATTAGTATAATATAAGTATTAGAACATATTACTCCTGTGTTAATCAAACTGCATTGGTTACCCATACGATATAGAATCTCATTAAAAAGTGTTGTTTTATGTTTTTAAGGCTCTGCATGGCCTATGTTACTGATTTAATCAGTCTTTCTCAATCCAGTAGATCTCTTCGCTCAAATGATCAATTGCTCTTCATGGTTCCGCAATCTCGTTTAAAATGTAAAGTTGATCTGGGATTCTCTGTTCCAGCTCCTAGGTTCTGGAATGACCTTCCTCTGTCTGTTAAATCTTCTTCTACATTGGGTGTATTTCAGAGTGTGCTTAAAACTTATCTGTTTGCTTTAGCAGTTGAAAATGCTTTGTAAGCAATGTGTCACATGTTTGCATTGTTTTTATGGTTTATTTTTTATTTGATCTCTTTTTCTGTACAGCACTTTGGTTCCACTTGTGGTGTTGAAAGTGCTCTATAAATAAAGTAGATGCAACAATGTTCAGGGAAGAAGGAGGCGGGAACCGGCGAACAATCAAATAAACTTTATTAAAATAAAACAAACAAACCAAAATACGCCCAGCAGCCCCTCGCGAACGACTGCTGGCTACCGAAAATAAACATAACGAACTGCCAGCAGCCCCTCACGGACGACGGCTGGCTAAAATAAAATACAAATACAAAAACTAAAACACAGGCCTGTTCCTCTCTCGATCATCAACGTCGTCGCTCCTCCTTTATGCTTCCGCTCCTCTGTGAGAGATGCGAGACCGGTGTGCTTCACAGGTGTTGCTCATTAGCAATCGCACCACCGGCCTCGCGCCGTTCTCTCATGTCCCTCGGCCGTCCTGTTCGCCACATACCCCCATCGCCCCTCACAGGCCGGGGGGTACCCACGAGCCTGTGCCTACTCCCCCCCGGCGGCTGCAATCCCTGGGGGGTATGGACCGACAAGCCGAGGGAAACGGAGACGGAAGCATGAGGAGCGGCAGATCGAGAGAGGGGAGAGAGGAAAAAATTGGTCCGGTACCCACAACGCGCTGCCATCTGGTCACCCACCAGCTGTGCGCTCTACTCCGCGGTGCCTGGCGGTGACGCTGGGTAGCCCTCGGTGGACGGCGACGGCTCCTCGGGTGCCTTGGGCAGACGGCAGGAGTCCCCCGCTCCCTGCTCCTTCCCTTCGCTGGTGGACGGCAGCAGGCTCCGGCCCACGGCGAGCGGCGGCGACTCCTCCTCTCCCTCCCTGATGGCAGCCGCCCCTCCAATACCCAGGCGGCCGGCAGCGAGCTCGACCGTCCCACCGGCAACTCACTCCAGCGCACCGCCTCGAGCGTCCATGGCCGCGAGTCCCCCGCTCCCTGCTCCTCCCCTCGTTCGGCGGATGGCAGCAAGGTCCGGCCCACGGCGAGCGGCGGCGACTCGTGCACCATGCTCGATGGGACCGCGGATTCCCCACATCGGCGAGGACTCTCTGACAGCGCGTTCCTCCCTCTTCCCGGGTTTCGGCACCAGTGTAACAATGTTCAGGGAAGAAGGAGGCGGGAACCGGGGAACAATCAAATAAACTTTATTAAAATAAAACAAACAAACCAAAATACCGCCAGCAGCCCCTCGCGGACGACTGCTAGCTACCAAAAATAAACATAACGAACTGCCAGCAGCCCCTCACGGACGACTGCTGGCTAAAATAAAATACAAAAACTAAAACACAGGCCTGTTCCTCTCTCGATCATCAACGTCGTCGCTCCTCCTTTATGCTTCCGCTCCTCCGTGAGAGATGCGAGACCGGTGTGCTTCACAGGTGTTGCTCATTAGCAATCGCACCACCGGCCTCGCGCCGTTCTCTCACGTCCCTCGGCCGTCCTGTTCGCCACAGTAGAGTTGAGTTGAGAATATTGTCTGTACTGTATGAACATGCAATGGAATTCAAGCCTGTATTCTTTTACCAGTAACCATAGCGTCAGTGACAAAAGTAATATCAAAGACTGCAACGTTTTAATAATAAAACTGTCTTCACTTTTGATATGACGAGTCAAATCGAGCCGCAAGTTCAGACATCAAATCTATTAATTGACAGTAGCTTTTATTTGTGGAAGGAGAGCAGAGCATTTGATGTTGCGCTGCTCGCACATAGAATACAAAACTGACGGTGGAGAACAGTGACTGGACCTAAAACCTTCAGATGAAACAGTTCAGTGACCGAATCGAAACCACACACGAAAACCTGCAAAACACGGTAGACACTTGCTTTTGCAGCGCAGACTGGCTCTCTCGCACTGTATGACGTGACAGACAACTAGTTGTCCAGTCCGGTTCCATTCACACAGCGCAGAGAATATAGTTGTCATTCCAGTAAATTACTGAAATGTGTACAATATATATGTAACCATACCAAGTTCCTTTAATACAGGACTAAAAACCATATTCTGTTGCTGTGAAGATGGCCAAAGTCTCAAAGTGCTTCATAATAGCCTATAATTCGAAACAAAAAAACACTTTAGAAAGGAAAACATTTTTTATTTATCACTTTTGTGTTATTTCAAGTAATAAAAAATGTCTGTCCAATCTTTTGAGTGGAAGTTTATGCATTAGGGAGAGATTCATAAGCTCATAACAAAGACATAAACAGTCAGAAATGAGAAACTAAATTTTTTGTTCCATGGGTTGTTTACACAATACCCTGAATGAGCATTTAACACTTTAACACACAGAGATTCCCAGAGATTGTTCCTCTGAGTCCATAACGGCTGCAGTAAACCTTCCCATGGATTTGTTTAGAGAAGGTGACAGCCCCCTTATTTCAGGTTACCAGCTCGCTTAGTTCCAATCAACACGTCAAATGTACCTTTTGCTCACATTGCCATTAAATGAACGTAGCCTCTGATTGTTATACTAATAATAGGACATGGCTGTGACTACATGTGGCGATTTAAGTGATGTGATACAATATGTAAGACTTCCTCTTGTGAGCTGCAGTGCGTGATCAGATTGATTGGCTGACCTCTCTCTGACCTCTGTATTCCTCTGAGAGCACACAGCCTCTATGCCTCTTCAGCAATACAGGGACATCTCCATCATGATTCAGCAAATGGCAGCAGAAATGTCACCTTTTCAGTTTGTGAACGAAAGCAGCCGTTCATTTTGCACATCACTCTGCTCGGTCATGCTGTCTGGTGATGCTGTCTTCCTGAAGTGTGCAGTGTATCTTACTGTGTGCAGCAGGCAGAGGATGTAAACCGGCTCCCGCTGTGTTATCCACTCTCTGCTGTGTGTGTTGCACGTGGCCTCAGTGTCATGATCCTGTTTAATCAGTGACTGTATAGTAAGCACTCTAATCAGCTCCAGATGATTAATACCTGAGCTCTTGACACTTGGCATGGGGCGTTTGTTCTCTGTTGAATTTCAGAGGTCTGCTCATGTCACTGTTTAGATCTGTCTGCAACCTTTTAATCCATTTGTGACATGGTATGATCTACTTATCTTCTCTGCTGACATCAGTGGACCATGTTCACCTGTGTTTACCCTAAAAGTCTAGGGTAAGAGTTTGTTTATCATGACCTTAATTTCTTTTTAATATTATGATATGACTGGGGCTTCTTGTGGACTTCATGTTCTTTTTTTTGCATCTAGTTGACCATTTATCATGATCTTACATTTTTAATATAATGGGTTCTATTAGTATTAGTGTTAGTAAAAGTAGTAGTGTTTATTTTATATTTATAATGCATTTAAGGCATACAATTAATAAAATATGCTATGCAACTCAGATTAACTTGAACTAATTATTTTTAGTATTAGAAGTGATATTTATGTATATCATTTATGAATACAATATACAAAGAATTTACAAATCAAATTATTGTTATTATTGTTAATAATTCAATTGAAAGGAAAATAAATTATTAGTAGTATTAGTATTAATTTTTATAATTATAATGTATTTCTAAAATAAATTAACAAATTGTATGAAAAAAATAATACAAATAAAATAAAAATACTACTACTACTAATACATTTATTTATATAGCTCCTATCATACATAAAGATCAGCTCAAAGTCAGTGTTTCACAGATCAGACTATAAAAAAAATGTACACTTTGTTTTGATGACTTCACTATTATTCTAAAATGTGGAAAATAGTATAAAAATAATTGTCTCCAATCTTTTGATTGGAGATATATGAATTTAGGAGAGATTCATATGCTCATAAATAGCTGACATAAACAGTCAGAAATGAGCTCATCTATTTATTTTTGTGGTTCATGGGTTGTTTGCACAATACTGATTCCCTCAGATTGTCAAGTCCATAACGGCTGCAGTAAAACTTCCCATCTGGTCATTTAGAGAAGGCGACAGTCCCCTATTTCAGGGTACCAGATCTCTTAGCTCCACTCAACAAGACAAATGACCTAATAACGCCACTGTGCCATGGGCTGGGGTCCCAGTGTGGAGCTATGAGAAGATGATGAAGCAATGCCAGATGATGATGTCCATACTGTGTTTTCAAAGTAAAGATCAGTATGGAGACCCTAAACTTGTACAGCACTAAAGATGGACATATTAGAAATTCTCTCTTTTAAATTTTTTTTTTTTTAATGAACAAATTGTGAATGAGACCTGCATTATTTACCTGTGGGCACTGATGACCTTGACCTGTGCCCAGTGAGGAGCAGCTTTAGCACATATGTGTATTGAAAGGACTATTATTGGTTCACTTGACATCCTGTGGGCTGGGATTCACAGAGGAAGCTGCCCTAGTTGACAAATGTGCAGGGAATTGAGGAATTGTTTTTTCCTCCACATGGTATTCTATTTAAAATATTTTTTTGTGTGTTATATGACAACTCCATCCTCTAGGGTAATTTTTTATTAGTTGTATGGTTTTTATGTTAACCAGTAGGTAGGGTTATTAATTCTTGAAGTTCTTTTGTTTTCTCAAAATACGTTCTCCTATTTCAGGTAAATATACAGACAAGTATTTATTCATAGGTTTATTAAGAAAAAAATTGTCTGCTGTTAGATTGAAAATGTCCAGGAACGTGTTTCAAAACAGTATTGAAGTCATTATTTTTGCAATTCCATTGGTGATGAAAGTGGCGCAGAAATTACACACTTCACCTTTGAATAAAGTGTTTCAATTTTTTCATTTAAATGCATGGTCTGTTTTTCTTTACAGATCATGTGCAGAATGAAGAGAATTATGGACAGGCACTCGACAAGTTTGGCAGCAACTTCATCAGCCGAGATAACTCTGATCTGGGAACAGCCTTCATCAAGTTCTCTGGCCTTATCAAGGAGCTGGCCGCTCTCCTCAAAAACCTGGTGAGGGATAGTGTACTGTTTTATGTATTAATGTTTGTATGTTTTTATGTATTTTAATATTATAATATAATAACTATCAATTATGCATAATTAAATGCAACTAACCCTAACCCTAACCCTATAGTAACTACATGTACTTTATTATTATTACTCAATACTTCAATGTATAATTACACTGTAACATGAACACCTTAAAATAAAGTGTTACCTCATTTTTTTTATTTAATTGAATCATTTTATTTTATTTTAATGAGGATAATTTGAACAGCTTAGAAACTAATTAGTTTAGTTAAAGCTGCAGTCCGTAACTTTTTTGGGTTAAAAATGATCCAAAATAGATTTTTGAGAAAGTACATAACCAGCCAGTGTTCAAAACTCTCTGCTTGACGTAGCTCGAATCAAAACGGTAAGCTTGTAATTATGTTTTTAATTCCAGTGGTATTGGTGGATTTCCGCGGGAAATTCGAGCATGTCTTTGCATCATTACGTCACATCTGTACGCAAAAAGAAGGAGTTTCGGCTAGTAGGCTATGTTGTGTGTGAGGATGTTGGAGGTGGAGATTTATAGCCTTTTCTCACAGCACTTGATATAATTAAACTTATCAATTTGATGGCGGATCCAGAAAGGTTCAAACGACAGTCACCAGTGACAACTGGAGATTCACCCGTCGTAAAATGCGAAAGACTTCGGACTTCGGAGTGGCTACAGAAAAACAGAGGCGATTATCACGATTATTTACATGTTTTAAAACCAACCAACATCCACAAATGAAAAGCGTGTTTAAACTAATACATGTACTAAAGTAACAGTAATTTTGACATACCCACACATTTTATGCTTTTATAAATATCCTAAAATAGTCCTTTAGAGCTGATAATTTGATTATTACCATTCTTGTACAGTAAATGTAGTGTGTTCTCTGATCATAAGCTGTATGATACTGGTTCTGATTCTCCTCTGACTCTTCTCCTCAGCTCCAGAGTCTCAGCCACAATGTCATCTTCACCCTGGACTCTCTGCTCAAAGGAGATCTGAAGGGAGTGAAGGGGGTAAGATTTACATCCCTGTCTCTGGACTGAACTAATTTGAAAGGCCCCCTCTGAGGAAGACCCTGATTTACTGCCCCATATTGGTCTTAAATGAGTCCATTTGGACCAAAAAATGCACACTGTAAATCACGTTGGAGTTAAATTACAGGGTTCTTCACGCCACTGTCATCTATGAAACACAGTGCTGAAGGAATGGCCACTGTTAGTGCTAGTAAACAGTGTGGGAGTGTTTAACACCCTTTGACTCAGTCGGTTTGAAGTGTTTACTGGTTGACTGGAGGAAAGAGCTCAGGCGTCAGACTGACCACTCTTGTCAGCAGGCTTGATGTCTCAGGCTTGAAGGCAAACATGTAGTGATTGTGAAAATTACTTGCACTAAGTGTAGGACCGTCTCACACTGAGCTGTTTTGGAAGGGCTGTCTGATTGTTTTTACACTAGCATGACCCAGGCTAAGAGCTTCAGCAGCATCAGCTGAATTTCTGAGTGGAAGTGATGAGGCTTCACTTTTTTGCTCTGTAGACAGAGGTTCCATACCTACCAGCCCCCACTCTTTCTCACTCTCTTATCTCACTCATACTTTGTCTCTCTCTCTCTTTCACCCTCTTACTCAGCGGAAACAAAACCGTTCTCTAAAGCCCTTATTGACAGAGGCAGAGGCAGTTGAAGGGTATAAGTGCAGTCCCTGGAGGACATTATCAGCTCTCTCTAAAATCTTTCCTGCACTGGAACAGATGCCTCATAACCCATTTACAAGCACCTATACCAATAATCCTGTATGTTTAACCAGGACTCACTCAGAGACTCTTAAAGGGATAGATCTCCCAAAAATGAAACTAGCCCATGATTTACTCACCCTCAAGTCATCCTAGGCGAATATGACGTAGTTCAAACATGTTTTAGAAGAGTGGTTGCTAGGGGTGTTGTGTAGTGATACATAGAACCGTTGGGTGAAGCGGTCATTGCCGTGTTTTATATGAATAGTCGTGAATAAAACAAGGATCAACCAAGGATTGGAACTAACCGTTTTACAAGCACTTTACAGTCTTCACTGCATAAATTATAAATTAAGAATAGATTAATCCATATTAAAGCTACAAATGTTATTCAGTCAAGAGCTGTGAGTGGTTTTCTCTTTTTCTTTGATTATCCTTAAAGTCCCCATAAATTCAAAATGTAAGTTTTTTGGCTTTTAGTATAAATATGTTAGCCTTAAGGTTATTTATAAGCTAGTGTACTCAAAACAATGACAAAATTCACATTTAGAAGATATAAGTGTTAAAAATGTACAGTCTCTTTCTTCTGCCAATATGGATTAATGATTTTGATCACTCTGCACTTCAGCTTCTCATCAGATTTTCTGTCCAATCAAATGCTCTCAAGAATCTGAAGCATCCCTTCCCCTACACTAAAGACACTGAAGCTGGTTGAAATCGGTCACTTGTTCACACACTTATAGGGGATAGGGAACAATTCAGACTCTAAATATGATTTCCATTGGGGTGAATGACGTCTGGTTTCTCATAAGTGACACGGGAACCGCCGCTGCACGCACAGCGTGGTCCAGAGACGCGATAGCACAGAGCGGATCATATACACGAGTCAACGCAGACCACAAAACATATCGGACTCGGACACAGAATGCTATATTTTAAAGCGATATGGACCAACATAAATTACCATATTGTTCCGAATATAAGACAGTGTTTTTTTTCTTGGAAAAACATCTGAAAAAAATGGGGTCATCTTATATTCAGGGCCTAGACTTTCACAGTAAATACTGTAATACACCCACAACAATGGGGAGTGCCAAATATGTGTAAAACAAGTGTGACCCCAGGACTGATTAGCAGGCAAGAAATGCGCTGGGTAACGGTGCGTGTCCACTGGCGTCGGGTAGAGTGAGCGTTTTCAGTTCATTCCTATGGAAGTTTAGCTTCACGCTCATGTGAGCAAGAAGCTGAATTTCCATAGGAATGAACTGAAAACACAAGATTTGGTCCTCTAAAAGCCTTTTGACAAAAGGTACATTTTCGTCTTTACATTAATGAAAGATCTCATTTAACTAATTTAACTGTGCTTTTGAGGATACTCGTCAAAATGGGCATTTTGGCATAATTTTGTGAATTTTTGTCCGACCAAGCGCCGTCTGAAGCGGCTTTCTGTGGGCTTCTGTGTATATATATATATATATATATATATATATATATATATAATTTATTTATTTATTTAATTTTTTTTACCAGGGATGCACCTCTGGCTAGAACAATTCTGAGAAATACAGTGAGCCCATAATTGTTTTCATTTATCCGATCTAGAAAATGGCAAAAAAATCAAGCCACCCTACTTTTTAGTAGTTAATTATCACAATATCAGATTTATGACTGAATAAATGTCTGGGAAAAAAATTGCCACGTCTTTTTGTGCTCTGTCTTAAATGTATTCAGAAGCATATAATGCTGTAGGTTTCTGGATTTTGGTTCAGTTGTAGAAATACAGTATATTCATGCTGTGAACAAATTCATGCTTATACCCTTGCTAAGAATCCAGCAAACTGATACACTTCAGATAAAGTAACACACTCCAAAAGGACTCAGTCAAAACATATGTGTGTGTTTCATGATCAATTATTATTTGACCAGATGAACATTTGGGTAGTTGGAAAGTGAATAACGTCATTAAGTCCAGACTAGGTTCCTGAGAGTGGGATAATAGTAAATCTGATAAAAAACAAATTGCATTACCACAGTCCATATCAGTCACTGTACATCAGCAGTCTGAGTTTTATAGTAGTGTTCTGATCAAATCTCTTGAAATGTAGATGATTTATTTATGGTGCTTTATATTTTATAATAATGTGGTAAATATATAAATAAATAATGTTTTAATAATGTAAAATGGTCTATAACTCTGCACAGTAAACCTAATTGCTCCTTGCACTATTTATTTTATTTCCCTCAACACAGGATCTTAAAAAGCCTTTTGATAAGGCCTGGAAAGACTATGAGACCAAGTTGTAAGTATCATTACTGGGTGTTTATTCTTTGGTCGTTGTATACAAAATGTTGTTTAATGTAATGTGGTGATGTACAGCAGTTTTATTGTCAAACACAACAATCATAATCATCATCATCATCATAGTGAAAGAGCCACTTGCGGTTACCTCTGTCTGAACTTCTGCTTATTGTTTCTGTCATCTTCTGTTTCTTGTCTTTTTTGCCATAGCACGAAGATTGAGAAGGAGAAGAGGGAACATGCCAAGCAGCACGGCATGATCCGTACGGAGATCACCGGCGCAGAGATCGCAGAAGAAATGGAGAAGGAGCGTAGGATCTTTCAGCTGCAGATGTGTGAGGTGTGTGGGCTTGTGAGGATATAGACTTTCTGTCTCTTTCCTCCTCGTTCTTCCGAGAAACGTTAGCTTGACGGTAGTTTTGATTGTTCAGCAACTTTAGGTTGTCTCTTTGTTCTCTTCTGCCATGATGTCTGCTCTAACTTGAGGTGTTGTGAAAGGCCAAGAGATCTTCTGATGTGTTCATATTTTTCACCCAGCAGCAGCAAGTTTTGAAGTGGCTGTTTGAGAAATCATTGCACGGCAGTGTCTTAGCTCATGAATATTAATTAGGCTGTTGTGACGTTGCTAGGTAACATTACTGAACCATCCATTCACACAACCTGATCAATATTTATGAGTCAAGCTTTTGCAAAAGTGGGCTTTGTATAATCAGGTGCAGAATATGCTTGAGTTCAGACATACCAAGATATCAGACCAGCTTTATGTTTGATCACGTTTTACATGATATTTGACTGTTTTTATTAATATTGTACACGTATATATTTCCAAGATGTATTGATATGGATATCAGATCTGTGTTAAGAGTATTTGGTCGTCTTTGAGATGCAAACAAAAATTATTATATCAACAATTTTAAATTTGAATTACATAGTACAAACCATTTAATCATAACCAATAGGTTTCAAGGCTCACTTCAATCAAATCAAAACTGCTTTTATTGGAATTGGATTTCATAATCTAAACAATATACAAAGAAACTTAAAAAACAAGTCATTAAATATATATTATTAAGTGTATAATAACAGTTGATGCAGGATGAAGTGGTCCCCACCATATTTCTGTTTAAACCAGATGTGTTAGGGTGGAGCATTTAAACACAATTCTTATAGTTGAGCCACTTTAACCACTTCAAAGTAAGTGTGTGTGTGTTTGTGTGTGTTTAGAAGGGAGCAGCATCTCAGATGTTCTTTCCTAGTAACACACCAATGTCTCTATGTGCTTTATTTATCTGTGGTTCCCAACAGTACCTGATCAAAGTGAATGAGATTAAGACCAAGAAAGGAGTGGATCTCCTCCAGAATCTCATCAAGTATTATCATGCACAGTGCAAGTGAGTGTCCCAGAATCCTGTTTTCTTACTGATGTAAGGTCTGTATTTGTAATTCCTAAGAAATGTCTCCTACATTAGTTAAGATTTCAGTATTTTGATATTAAATTTAGATATTTTATCTTCAAAGAGTTTGTAATTACACACAGTTATTAAATGTACACTACCGTTAAGATAAAGAAGAAAAAAAGAAGAAATTAGTAATTTTATTCAGATAGGAATGCCTTCAATTAATCAAAAGTGACTGTTAAAGGCTGTAATACAATACACGACTTTTAAAATCGGAACAGATTTTAGACATTTTTATCGTTCATAACGTCTGGAGAAAACAGCGCAGACACTGGAATAAGATTAAACTTTCTAGAGTGCATGTGTCAACCGCGTCCATTCGCTCACTCTTTCAAATGGAGTAACCTTTGAAAGGTGACGGGTTCGACTGTACGCATATGCTAGCGAATGTGTAAAAAAATAAGTATACTTTGGGCTTTAGAGGTGGTTCTTTTATCTGTCAAATGTTTAATTTCAACACTGGTAGATCGAGGACAGCTTTGGTTTCAGTATTGACGCATCATACACTACAATATATGTTCAAAATATCAAACATGTTTTGATATCCTCTGGCTGTATGGAAATATTGACTGAAGCTAAAAAATCGCAGTCTGTGTCCATCATACACTATGCGATATTCTGTGAATCTTCCAACTCTGACTGCCCAAATTCTGCAGACTTTTGGCAACTATTGTCGACTCATCCAGACAGCAACTTGTGCAACAAGCACAACTTGTGTAGTATTCCAGCCTTAAAGACGTATTATGTTACAAAAAATCTATTTCAAATAAATGCTGTTATTTTTAACTTTTTTTATTCATCAGAATCCTGAAACAAATGTATCACAGTTTACACAATAATATTAAGAGATGTTTCTTGAGCACCAAATCACATATTAAATTGATTTCCTGAAGGATCATGTGACACTGAAGTGAAAATTAACATATTAACATATGTTAATATGTTGTATTAACATATAAAATACTTATTTTAAAATGTAATAATATTAGACATGCTATTACTGTTTTTACTGGATTTTTGATCAAATAAATGCAGCCTTGGTGATCCATGAGTGTAAATGACTTATTTCAAAAACATAAAAAATCTTAACAACCCCAAACTTTTAAACAGTAGTATAAATAGTGTTGAACAAATGCATAACAACCTTTCATTTGTGCTTGTATTTTCTCTCAGTTTTTTCCAGGATGGCTTGAAAACCGCTGACAAATTGAAGCAGTATATTGAGAAATTAGCAGCTGATCTCTATAACGTTAGTAAACCTTTACATTTGTGCTTCTTTAGGTCTGTTTTACAGTTTTCTGTTATGTTGTTAGTTCTGTTACTATGCATGCAGCTCTGCTTATGAGAACATTATGATTATATTAAATATGATATCATAAAACATAAGCATTATTAATATGTAGTCTATGTATATGAGTCTATGAGTGAAATTATCTCATATTCCGACAGGAAAAAGTAGAGCTCAAGCCAACTGTTCCTTTGAAAAAGTAATAAAAGTTTTCTAGCAGTGCCTCCTCAAGAAAGTGTTTACTCTTATGCAGACATCTTGAAATGAGGAAATAGCAGCCTGTTTGTTTTATATTGTTTATTTCGCCCCATATTGTAACACTGTAAATCTGTACTGTCAGATCAAACAGACCCAGGACGAAGAGAAAAAACAACTTACAGCTCTCAGAGACCTCATCAAGTCGTCCTTACAACTGGATCAGAAAGAGGTAGGTACATCACCGGAGGATGTGTCCTCTGCCTTTAATCTGCAATGACTTAATGAGACCCTTTTGTCTTTGACTGATCACTGAGGGTAATCTATAAGAATAGTGCAATCACTTCCATATATGTCATGCAACAATGGGTTTACATGCTGTATTCAGCACTAAAGATATGAATGAGTCCAGATGTGAATATGCCTTTCATGTCCAGTTTGTCCTGACATTTACTGCCTCTGAGAGACTGTGAAGTTGGTTTTCAGTGTTTGTGTGCGAGCGTACATGTTCTCATGAGAGAGAGGAGACATGGACATGAGGGTCAGACAGTGACAACACAAGCTCTTTTGTAGAGCCCAGCGTTTGATCTTTTATGTGTTTTGTTTGGAGTTGATGTCCATTTGAACCGGACGTTTCTGGTCTCGATTGAATAACAATGCCCTGCGTTGTATTATCCTCAGACACTGCTGTGAACATTGCAACGCTAGGTTTGCTCTTATTTTTATTCAACGCACACTGCAATAATAATAATCTGCATTTCTGACTCCTTTCCTCCTTTCTCTTTCACTGCCTTCCAACTGAAGTCTAGGAGAGTAAGTTCATAAAAGTAACGTTTAGTGTCGCCAGACTTTTTCTGATATGATTTTATTATATATACTGTGTGTGCAAATGTCTACTGAAAATTGTTCATTTAATACAATAGATTTAATTATCATATTGTTGTTACATTTGGTGCTAGAATAAAATACTGAATATTTCTTCTTCATTTTATATCATATTGTTTCTTTGTTTAAAATCCTAAAATGTTTTGTTTCTTTTCAGGTTTAATGAAAAATAAAAATCCCAGATTTTCAATGTAGTCTCAGACTTTTGATCACACTTTTTCATTTACTAAATGTATGATCGTATATTGGCATGCTAATTTGCTTGGTACGGTTTATTCATTAGATTTGGAATATTTTTGTTGTGATGTGCAGGATTCTCAGAGCAAGCAGAGTGGTTACAGTATGCACCAGCTGCAGGGCAATAAGGAGTTTGGCTGTGAGAAGAAGGGCTATCTCTTCAAGAAAAGTGATGGGTGAGCTCAAATGTAGTCAGATGAGTAATGTGACTTAATTGTCTCTTGATTGTGTCTGATGGAATTGGCTACACTGTAATTGATTGGTTCAACACAACATTGTTTCTGATCACTGCTTCTTCAAGCTCTTAGGTGTCAAGTTATGTAAATAGTACAAACATCAGGCATCATGATGCTTTACCATAGAAGATGTATCATTAGGCATTCCCCTTGAATAAACTCTTTTAAAAGCATTAATGACACAAATCCAATAGTTTAGTGTATCCCTCATGTTCCATTTTTTTTTTTTTTTAAGAAAGCTGTTTATCTAACATATAATACCAAACGTTTAGGCATAGTAAGTTTTTTCAAAGAGAAATAAGTACTTTTATTTAGCAAAGATACAGTAAATTGAGCAAAAATGACAGATTTTTATAATGTAAAAAAAAAATCAATTTCAAATAAACATTGTTTAAATAAAAAAAACAATAAATGGCTTTCAACACTGATAATAATAATGTTTCTTGAGCACCAAATCAGCATACTAGAATGATGTATGAAGTATCATGTGACACTGAAAACTGGAGTAATGATTCTGAAAATTCACCTTAGCTATCACATGAATAAATTACATTTTTACAATATTTTAAAATAGAAAACAGTTATTTTAAATTGCAATAATATTTCACAATATTAATGTTTTTATTGTATTTTTTAACGTAAATGCAACCTTGGTGTGCGAGACTTGAAGACTCTTTTCAAAAACATGAAAAAGTCCTACTAACCTTGCAAGCATCGCTTCCACTAAGGAACAGCTTAATTTAGGCTATATTTGCAACCCTTTTTTTAATTTTATGAATTTTGTTCAGTTAAAAAAAAAAAAAAAAAAAAAAAAAAACACACACAGGGTTGATTTCAAACATTATTTAGTACCTTACTCATGGAGAACTACCTTCTGACTTTGAAAGAATGTGACAGAACAGAATTGGTATTCTTCTTAAATTTAATAAATCAAACATTTTCCTCATTTGTTCCAATTATCAAGCCATCTTATAGATTCTAAGGACGGGTGTAATGATTTTCCTTCACAGGATCCGTAAGGTGTGGCAGAGGAGGAAGTGCTCAGTGAAAAATGGCATCCTCACCATCTCTCATGCCACAGTGAGTACTTCACTAACCAGAATAATACTATGAGATATACTCACAGAATATGCTGATATTTGCTTTAAAAGGATGTTTGGTCTCATTTAATTACTACTTATCTATGGAATGTAATATTTTTAAGTTAGATTTTTTTTAAATTAAAATATAGCTGTTTTAAAGTAAGGCTTTTTGTTTCCTCACTTTAGCACTCACTCAAAAGTATCTTTCACCGTGTAAAGGTGAACATGGGGGGGTAGTGCTGCCCAGTTACCATAGAAACATGCACACGGTGCGATCTGACTCATACACTAATGATATTAGCACGAATGAGACCCAGCATGCTCCGGGCCCCAGGTGGTCGATGAGTTTCCTGGTGTAATCTGCTGTAAGGACGCTGATGCTCAGCAGACTCCGAGTGGAGCGAAAGCATTTTGCTCTCTCGTCTCCGTGGCAATGTGCTCATTTTTCTTTCTGATAGCATTTTAATATGCTCCAAACCCTAATCTAACAGGCTACTGCAGTCTAGTAATGTAGTTTACATATAGTTACAAAGTTACTTATAGTTAGTAGTAGAAGTAGTAGTAGAATGTCTAAAGCGGACCATCGAAATAAAAGTTTTTACTGAATATATAACAGACATTAATATTGTGGTTTATACATACCTAATTGGTTTGCCTTATGTCTGAAACCGTTGGTCCTGTGTTGGACACAGACACACTACTAATTACATTTTATTTCTTATAAACTGAAAAATATTTTCACATGTTTCTGAAGTAAGATTTCTACAATACTGCCCAGATGTCACGCATGAACTGTGTTGACAATCCTGCATTTCATCAAGGCTGTTATTGTTACCAATATGGAGTTTATATAGCATATTATATATATATATATATATATATATATATATATATATATATATATATATATATATAGCGCAATCTGTTTTACCACATTACTTCCAGCAAAGGCTTTTGTCCCTAGAGCTTTTTTTGTAGATTTTCTAATTTTAATTTTCTCTGCAAAACATTCTCTCTGGGATTTGAGTTAGTAAATATAAACATTATTTATACGATTGTTTCTAAAATATTTGTATAATTAAATATTGTTATGACTTCTCATATTGACATGTGTTTATAGTTACATGCATCAATTAATATATAAATCAAGTTGAGTTCAGCCTCCCTTATTATTATTATTTTGTTTTCTTATTTCTATTATCTCTCTTATTTTTTAACCTGCCCTTGCAATTTTCACTGACCCCACTACACAAATATATATATGTATAATATAATGTAATATTATATAATATAATAATAATGTTATTTTAGCAACATATTTGTATGTGTGAGCAAGAAATGTTTATATTTTTCCATACATGTTTTAAATAAATAAAATACAAATAAATAATAGTTAAACTAAAATAATAATATAATAATAAATAATACATCATTAACTTAATGGTAACTATAAATTCATAAACAACTGGTAAACCATGTCTTTTGATGATTTTCCAATTTTCACAAAGCCTCAGGTAAATGCCTTTACCTGGGTGGCAAGTCCATAAACCGGCCCCAAAACTGACTGTAATTACTCTGTCCAGTCCAACAGGCAGCCGGTGAGACTGAATCTGCTGACCTGTCAGGTTAAACCCAGCGGAGAGGATAAGAAGTGCTTTGACCTCATCTCCCGTGAGTAACTACACAGAACCTATGTCCCCTGCCAAACTTCAGAGTACTTCCATCCGTGCTAAGTGCTAGCAAGGCCTCCAGAAGTCTAACTCCATTACACAGGCAGAGACTACTAAGTGCAGTGTTCAGAGGCTGAAGAGCAGTTAACATAATGCACTTCTTCCCCTAATAATCTCTCTCCCTCTTTCCCTCTGCAGATAATCGAACATATCATTTCCAGGCAGAGGATGAACAGGAGTTTGTGATGTAAGTGTGAATGTGTTAGTTCGAGAGTTGATACCATCTGTTATTTCTCTGTGCTCATAAGTGAGAACAAGATGTGAGTTTATCAGTGCCTCTTTGTGTTAATGAGAAGAGTATATTTGGGTTGGGCTACATATAACAAAAATATAAGACAGAAAACATATACTACCATCAATAATTCATTAAATTGATCAAAAGTCTCAATAAAGACATTTATGATGTTACAAATTATTTATCTTTAAAATAAATCCTGTTCTATTGACCTTTCTATTCCTTAAAGAACCCCAAAAACAATACATCACAGTTTTCACAAAATATTCAGCAGCACAACTGTTTTGAACATTAAGAACATTCAACATTCTTCAACATTCTTGAGCATCAGATGAGCCTATTAGAACGATTTCTGAAGGATCATGTGACACTGAAGACTGGAGTAATGATGCGTAAAATTCAGTTTTGCCCCATGACAGGAATAAATTACATTTTATAATATAATAAATTTTAAATTAGTTATTTTAAATTGTAAAAATGAATAAGTGAAGTCTGGGTGAGCATAAGAGACTTCCAAAAACATAAGAAATATTTGTATGAAAAAATAAAATTTCCACAGTTTTTTGCACTACATGAATAAGGTAAAAATAAAATAAAAAATAACACTTTTCATAATGTATTCATTATGTATGAAATGTATTCACTTATGTATTCATATATTTTTACTAAAACATTTTGATATTTGTTGTCTGTTGATATTTAAATATCTGTATAGCACACATATTTATACATACATATGTGTTTGCATGCAAATCTATGTGTGTGTGTGTGTGTGGTATTTTACATAACTTATCACATGTGCATGCCCATCTGTGGTGGTGTACAAGCGATTAAGGCATATATATGTTCATGTGTGATGAGCAGATGGATTTCAGTGCTGACTAACAGTAAGGAGGAGGCTCTGAATATGGCGTTCCGTGGGGAGCAGAGTGCTGGAGATGACAGTTTGGAAGACTTGACCAAAGCCATCATCGAGGATGTGCTGCGCATGCCTGGAAATGAAGTCTGCTGCGACTGTGGAGCACCAGGTTAGCCAAGTTTGTGTGTGAAAGTTTTGTAGCAGTGAAATCTGACACAGTCCCCATTTTATCAATGCAGTGAGGTTTCAAAACAGTTTCAGAGATTCATGCGCCACCGTGTGGCTAAGAGGTGAGGGGCAGGACACTGCCCTCATGACTACAATATAAAACCCAATTTTCTCCCATTTTATCTGCTCTAGAGCCTAAATGGTTATCCACTAACCTCGGCATCCTGACATGCATCGAGTGTTCAGGGATCCACAGGGAAATGGGTGTCCATATTTCACGCATCCAGTCCATGGAACTGGACAAACTCGGCACCTCTGAACTCTTGGTAATGTGAATTTAAATGTTGTCATTTTCACTACAGTTTTAGAAGTTTAAGGTTAGAAGTTTATTTTTTGAAGAAGAAGAAGAAATTAATACTTTTATTAAACTAAGATGTATTAAATTGATTAAAAATTATGGTTAAACTGTTATGAAACATTTCTAATTCAAATAAATGTTGTTTTTTTAACTTTCTATTCATCAAAGAATTATGAACAAAATTATCAGTTTCCACAAAAAACTAAGCAACACAACTGTTTTCAACATTGATAATAAATATTTCTTGAGCACCAAATCAGCATATTAGAATGATTTCTGAAGGATCTTGTGACACTGAAGACTGGAGTAATGATACTGAAAATTCAGCTTTGCCATCACAATAACAAATTGTTTTTAAAATATATTAAAATAGAAAACTTAAAATAATATTTCACAATATTACTGGTTTTACTGTTTTTTTATCAGTATATTACTGGTTTTGCTGTATTTTTGATCAGATAAATTCAGCCTTGGTAAGATTTTCTTTTTTAATTATTACTGAACCCATATTTTTGAACGGTAGTCTGTGTATAAATTAAAAAGTGTTTTGATTTTTTTAACATAATGGCTGGTGAATGTATTACTAAATTATAGGTTTGCTCACATAGTTACTCACAGCCGGTTGCGATCTTTCCACAGCTGGCTAAGAATGTGGGTAACAGTAGTTTCAATGAAATTTTAGAAGGGAATCTGCCAAGCCCTTCACCAAAGCCAACACCATCAAGTGACATGTGAGTACCGGTTTACCTAGCATACATTAACAACTGTAGACTATTGTACTGTAACTGTAGACAAAACGACTTTAACTATTGGAAAGACCCTTTGTTTAGTAGTTAATGCACTAATTCATATGTAAAGCATTATGTGTTTTTTGAAAAAAACTATTTTAGGACCGAGAGGAAGGAGTACATAAACACAAAGTACGTGGAGCACAGGTTTGCTCGGCGGACAGCCACTACCGCCACAGCCAGACAGGGCGACTTGTACGAGGCCGTGAGAACTCGAGACCTGATGGCTCTGATTCAGCTCTATGCAGATGGAGTGGAGCTAATGGATCCATTTCCAGAAGCAGGACGGGTATTGATCTCTGTCTAATAGTTTGTCATAGATTTACTGATTTATATGCTGCTTTTTTAGAAAAGTATAGTCATTTATTTCCCTGAGTATATATAAACTGACCTCAGGTCAGATGAGAAGTGTGGTCCCCAAGGATTTGTCAGTACTCAATCATTTTGTATGACACTTCCTGTTAGTTTTAGAGGATCTGAAACCTGCTTTTGGTCAATCGCAAGGATATGCTATATAGCATATTTAAATGAATGCAAATATTTCTCAGTAACGTTGTCCTGATTCTGGTACTGAATTACTGTCGACAGGACCCTGGAGAGACAGCGCTGCACTTTGCTGTGCGGATATCAGACCAGACCTCGCTGCACCTGGTGGACTTTCTTGTCCAAAACAGGTAACGGACAGAACTTTCTGTAGTGTGTATTAGTCCACTGACACTCATTAGGAGATAATTAAGCTGCAAGATGGTAAATATGGATCTGTGTGTGCAGTGGAACTCCAGACAGGCAGACGGAGAGTGGAAACACTGCTCTCCATTACTGCTGCACATATGAGAAATCAGAGTGTCTCAAACTGCTGCTCAGGGGAAAACCATCTATTGACCTAGGTAAGTGGGTTATTTTTTAGCAATGGTGTTTCAACAGAGACAACATCTGGAGTTATTTCAAAATAAATAAAGGCAGCTGATTGTTTACAATTATTTAAAGTAAAAATTCTACAATTGCTGTAAATAAACTTTTTAATAAATTATAGAAGTCTGATCATTTGTAATATAATACTCTATGTTGTTTAATGTAATGCATGGCCATGTGAATTATTTTAACATATACTTCCTTTATTTAGATTCTGCATTCATTTGATTAAGTGTGTAAATGCAGTATTCATAATATATATATAAACAGTAAAATACTTATATTATTACAATTTAATATAACTTATTTCTATTTTAATATGTAAAAATATATCTATTCATGTAATGTCAATTAAATGCATCCTTGCTGAATAATAATAATAATAATAACAATCTTACTGACCCCAAACCTATGTATAATCACTTTAACATTTCATATAAAGTCATAAAATGATTTGCCAGAGATTATTTAAAAACCCCATCTGTAAATACAGGGCTCTGGGACCCACATGCCGATCTGAATGCTTAGAGGCTCATCTTCCAACAAGTTTCATTCCTCAAATTCTTCTCATTTCTACTGAATAATACATAGGTGTCACCACACCTAACCTAGAGGTTTTGATTTTTGCGTCTTGCTTAGTTTTAAGCAAATTCATTTTTCTAAACTTTAATATAAAACTACTAATGAGTTTTTAAAATATATTTTTCTAAATTTAATTACCATAGTAGTAGCAAGGCTGTACCTATGTGCTTTATGTTTTTTATTTCAGTTAATCAAAATGGGGAGACAGCTTTGGACATTGCCAGACGAATGAAAAATGCACCGTGTGAAGAGCTAGTGAGTGATACTTTATATTCAATGCTTTATTTCTGTGTTGCTGACAATGTGGTAATTACAGAAATATTTTGCCATACAACCACCTGCAATTTTTACTATACAGTCATGTAATTGTTCAAAACATGACCTTTATTTTCTGACATTTATGTCAGAGAGGAGACATGTATTATGTTAATGTGTTTGTGACTGGTTGTGCAGCTGATGGAGGCAGCAGCTGGGAGGTTTAACCCTCACGTGCATGTGGAGTATGAGTGGAATCTGCGGCTGGAGGAGATTGATGAGAGTGACGATGACCTAGATGACAAGGTTTGTGCGCCCACCTTTTGCTTTGTCCAATATCTCCCTATACTAGAGCTCCACTAACACTCCCTCTTCATGCAGCTGTAATAAGCATAGGTATTATGAGTAAGTTTGTTGGTAACTGATTACTTGTTGCTGGAAACTTCACACCTGGTTAGAACAACACTTAAAGGGTTAGTTCACCCAAAAATGTAAATTCTGTCATCATTTACTCACCCTCATGTTGTTCCAAACCTGTAAGACTTTCATTCATCTTCAGAACACAAATGAAGATCTTTTAGATGAAATCTGAGAGTTTTCTGCACTCTCAATTGACAGTTATGTAACTACCACTTTGATGCTTCAAAAAGTTCATAAAGAGATCGTAAAACTAATCCATATGAAATGAGCTGTGTAGATAAAATTTTCTGAAGAGACACGATCGCTTAATATGATGAAGAGATTTAATTTAGGCTTTTATTCACATTTAAATATAAACAGAATCTCATCCGTAACTGCTTGACGCGCGAGAACAAACCTCATTGGTTCTTGTGAAATCTCAAACGTGCTGCATAACACAAGAATGAACCTCATTGGTTCTCGCACATCAAGCGAACATGCTTGAGCTTCCGTTTACCACAACTGATGTGTTAGTTGATGAATGTTTATATGTGAATACAAGCCTAAACACAATCTGTTCATCATATAAAGCGATTGTGTCTCTAAACTAAACTAAACAACGCCTAAACTGAACCAAACTACTAAATTGCTCAATTCAAATGGATTAGTTTTAC
Source organism: Meda fulgida (assembly GCA_030578275.1). Classification (NCBI taxonomy): domain Eukaryota; kingdom Metazoa; phylum Chordata; class Actinopteri; order Cypriniformes; family Leuciscidae; genus Meda; species Meda fulgida. Next base: position 15,071,005 of record CM060617.1, read on the forward strand.
GAACTCTTTATGAACTTTTTGAAGTATCAAAGTTGTGTAGCTGTCAATGGAAGGACAGAAGGTCTCAGATTTCATCAAAAAGATCTTAATTTGTGTTCCAAATATAGACGAAAGTCTTACAGGTTTGGAGTAAATGATTGGAGGGTGAGTAAATGATGACAGAATTTTCATTTTTGGGTAAACTATCCCTTTAAGCTTGCAAAATTGTAATATGTTTTATTCGCAAAAGTTATATCTTTTGTAATTGTATCAAACTAAGCTAATGTACAGGTTTCTTAAAAAAACCAATATGCTATTAAAAAAAAAATCTAGACCAAAAAAAAAGCCAATCTTACCCAGTTTACATAGAAAGCAAAAAGTATATTACTGCCATTAGGGTAATGCACATATAAAAATTGTGATAACTGAAGTCTATATTAGAATCCATATAATGGTTGTCACATTAGTCTTTTAACAATAGGGTGGAAAAATGCTCTTTGTCCACTGTGTGAACAAAGCTCTCTTGCCACTCAGAAGCAAAACGATTTGATAAGTGACCTTGTAGCGCTTTAAATAGTGCATTTTATGCCTTCATAAAAGTGAAACCCTTATCTGCAAAGATCCATGATTCGAGAAATTAGAACCGAAATTGAAATACTACCACACTTGGATGTGCCTGAAAGCACACACCAGCTCAACACCACGTATACACAGTGCCTCCTAATATGTGGACTAGTCTCAAAATCAAGTGATGTGTAATATTTTTCCATCTCCAGCCCAGTCCGGTAAAGAAAGAGCGTTCTCCCCGACCTCAGAGCTTCTGTCATTCCTCGAGCGTGTCCCCTCAGGAGAAGCTGTCTCTGCCCGGGTATTTAGGACACAGGGACAAACAGAGACTCTCCTACGGAGCCTTTGCCAACCCTGTCTACAGCACCTCCACCGAAACACCTGCATCTCCAGTATCAGAGGGTCCCACAATAGCCAGCAAGACCACTGGGAAAGGTATACATGCCTTTATGCATGACACTGCAGATAAAAAAAAGAGTAGCAGGTACCAGTACCAGGAAAGGTAAATTGTTTGCATGTACTTTGCATGAGGTCTATACATTTACTCTAATTGCGGGGGAGGTATAATGTGCAATCGGTTGAGGCTGACCCTTAGTGACTGTTAAACATCCTCTCACACCACAACCACTGTTTGCTTGCAAACTGACCTGGAATATGCAACCTTTGGCTGTCATTTGATCTAATCAGATATCAGTCCGCACCTGCATTCTGCGACCATGTTAGCTGTCGTTTTCTTGATTATTTTGGTCTTGCTTTTGGAAATCACTTTACACTCATCACTTGACATGATGGGAGTGTTGTCTTTGCCCTTGTGTTCCGGTGCGCTCGGGCCTCACTTGCTTCTCGACCAATCACGTCATCTCGTCACTCTTTCAGCTCTGTCCTCTGGACCGCCCACCTCCCTGCCGCTGGGACCGCAATCGAGTGCAGGAGGCAGCTCCACTCTGTCTAAGAAGAGAGCGCCTCCTCCACCTCCCGGACACAAGCGCACCCACTCAGACCCCCCCAGCCCCGTACTGCCGGCCCCGCAGAGCAAAGGTGCGTCCAGGTGGCAACACCTCAGTTTTGTGATTGAAGAAACAAAAGTTTTTTGCCGACACCTCTGAAAATTCTTGTAATTTTGTTGTTTTGTTGCTCATAGTGGTGGTGGTGTTGGTGTGAAATGGGTGGGTAGAAATTCTCAGCCTAACCTCAAATGGCCATTACATAATGAAGTGATATTCTGAATAATTGATTTAGGGATCTTGTTCTTGAGTGTGTTAATAATCAAAGACCGAGAGCTTTCTGGGAGGATGCCTGACATATCAAACACCCAAAAATATTAATACAACTAGCACTTAATGTTACATTTTCTTCAGTGTTTTCTCTTTCCTCACCCCACAATGAGAGTTAGTGTTTTTTCTTAGTAACTGGCTTATGGCAGCTTTCTTTTTGTTTTGTGATTCTGAGCTTTGCGATTTAATAATTATCATTCATTTTGTTTGTGTTGTTGCATTGTTTTAAATTAAATTACCCTATTAAATTATTTAAAGGTAAAATGTGTTCTTGTAGCTTCATTATTCATCCTTCATCCTTTTAGCTTTAGATTTAGATTTTTTTTTTTAAGTCTCGGGACACCAAAAGTCTACTGTATTTGTGAAAAGTGCCAATTTTCAAACTGGTTTCCACAAACACTCTTTCATTGGTAGGATAAACAAATAGTTGGCCCCAAACTCATGCCATTGGTTGAGGTGATTGGGCTGGTGATCTAATAGTGCCACAGAGCCACAGTTTTATTTGATTTATTTTTTTCAGAGAAATCAACCTTCTTTTAGTTGTCTTGGCATATTAAAGTTTAATAAATTGCAAAAAAAGTTTTCATTTACTCACCCTTATGTCATTCCAAACCCATAAGACTTTCGTTCATTTTTAAAGTACAAATCTTCGAAACACAAATGAAGATATTTTAAATGAAATCTGAGAGATACTGGTCCCTCCATTAACAGTCCATGCAACTACCACTTTGACACTTCAAAAAGTTCATGAAGAGATCGTAAATCTAATCCATATTAATTGAGCGGTTTAGTCCAAATCTTCTGAAGAGACACGATTGCTTAATATGATGAACAGAACGGACTCTTTATGAACATTTTGAAGTGTTAAAGTGATAGTTGTGTGGACTGTCAATGGAGGGACCCGGAATCTCTCAGATTTAATTTAAAATCTCTTAATTTGTGTTTCGAAGATGAAGACAAGTCTTACGGGTTTGTAATGACATTTAAAATGTCATAATGTAATGACATTTATAAATTACAGTTTATTTTTTATTTTTGGGTGAACTAAGCTGCGATTTGAGAAAATATTTTGACATCAAAAAAATGTCTTGATGACGTCAATGAAGATTCCTGGGACATAAAAACAAAGAGTGTAAGACATGGCCAAAGCTCTTAATGAAATACGTGGACTTCAAAACAGCTTTAAACCTCTTTCCCCTTTTTATTTTGAACCTCACAGGAAGTGAGTCTACACCTCCTTCTGCGAATCGGACATCCCCGGCCAATAAGTTTGAGGGAATTCAGCAGCAGCAAAGGTGTTACACCCCACTGACATTCAGACATTGAATAGTCCTGTATTGCACAAAAAAACATTTGTGCATTTTACAGTATGTGTAATAGATCTTAACTGTAAACAAAATTCAGACCATTACAATTTTCATGTTATCTTCATAAATCCATGAACGTTTTTTTTCCTAGTCTGTTATAGAGAAATTAATCACAGGACCTTTTTGATTTCAGCACTACTTCTATGAACACAAAAGCAGCATTTGGCCCACGAGTTCTTCCCAAACTACCTCAAAAAGGTACATTTATCATGGCATTAAATACAACGGATTTACTTAAATTTCTAATTTTTACTTTTACGTTGACCTGCCCATGTCTTACTCTTTTAGTGGCACTACGAAAGATTGACACAATCCACCTCCCCTCAATGGACAAGTCTGGTCCTGATGTGCTGCAGAAACCCCCACATGCCCAGGACACACCTCCCACCAGAGCTTCAGATACAATAACCAGACCCACTGAGCCTCCACCTAAAATCCCACAACCAGCAGAACGCTGCCAGCCCCTGGAGGTGCCACAGAAACCTCACATCTCAGACCTTCCCCCTAAACCGCAACTGTCTGATCTTCCCCCGAAACCACAATTGTCGGATTTACCCCCAAAACCTCAGCTTTCTGACCTGCCCCCGAAACCACTGCTTAAGGATCTTCCCCCTAAGCCGCAGCTCTCTGACCTCCCATCCAAGCCTACAATATCTCCAGCAGCTGAAACCCCACAGAGGCAAACGACACAGGAGGAAACCAGCCCGAAGCCCCAGCTGACGGAGGTGCAGTCATCCAGTCAGCAGGAGGAGCTCTCTCCCAGACAGGCCAGTGAAGACACTAATGGTGCGCCTGCAGGAGCTGTGGAGATGCCTGTCCCGATGCCAAGGAAAATAAACACAGTAGTGAGTGAAAGATATTTTAGAGAGTGTTATATATGTACAGTGGACCCAAAATATTTTGGGTAACTTTGCACAACTTTTTTTTCTTTCCTCATTTCATGACCTATATCTATTGTTTTAGCATTGTAAACCTTACAAAAAAAATTGGCAAAATATTTATGCACTTTTTAACTTTAAAATCTCTAAAATATTAATTAATTATTAATTATTAATTAATATTAATAATAAAAAATGCACTTATTTAATTTAATTTTGTTTTTAAATACTCTACCAATCAAAAAAGTTTGGGATTAGTAAGATTTTATTAAATATTTTAAAGAAATTAATACATTTATTCAGCAAATAAATACACATTATATTGATCAAAAGTGACAGTAAAGAGTCCAGACTTTTATAATGTTACAGACGATTTCTATTTCAAAGAAATGCTGTTCTTTTGAACTTTCTACTCATGGTCCTCAAAAAATCATAGTTTCCACAAAAATATTAAGCAGTACAACTGTTTTCAACATTGATAATAATATAAAAATGTTTCTTGAGCTCCAAATCAGCATATTAGGTGGATTTTTGGAGGATAATGTGACACTGAAGACTGTTTCAGTAATGATGCTGAAAATTTTAAAATAGATTTTAAAATATATCAAAATAGAAACAGTTGTTCAAAAACATTAACAGAATCTTGCATCCAACTTTGCAGGCAAAGAGCAAAATTAGGCGTGTGAAAACCATCTACGATTGCCAAGCAGATAATGATGATGAGTTGACTTTTCTGGAGGGGGAGGTTATAATTGTTACAGGAGAGGAAGACCAGGAGTGGTGGGTAAGTAAACCTGTGCCGTGTGCTTGCTACTAGTATTGTAGTTTTAGGGCATATTGTCACATTCATCAACCTGCCTTTTTTACAGATCGGGCACATAGAGGGGCAGCCTGAAAGGAAAGGGGCCTTCCCAATGTCCTTTGTGCACATTCTGTCAGACTGACAGTGTGTAAGCGTCGGTCGAGAGGCTTTCTAACTAGCACAAGCTCCGCTCTCTCTCTCTCTCATTCTCTCTAGCCTCACACTGGACTGTGGGCATTGCCTCTGTACATAGCTGCTGAAACCCAAACGGTCTCCACACAAACGTAACATGAAGAATCAAACCCATGCTCCCTTAATCCTCAAGGGTGAAATGTGTAAACTATGTGTTGTTCATAAACTGTTATCCTGCCTACCAGTATTATCGTAGCCATGGCAGACCCAGCATGCCATACTGGGTTTGCAGTAGCTATACTTGGAAATCTAGCACTTAATATGTATGCTGTAACTTTGTGTATGTGTACACATATAGAAATTATGTAAGTCCATTTAAAGTGTGTCTTTGTACATACATATGCACAGATGTAAGTGTATATTTATGTACGTATGTATAATGTACAAGTGTGCAAAAGTATGTTAACCCTGCTTGCTTATGGAGCCAGAGTGACTCTAGACATTTTAGTGTACTGTTTTAAAAGAAAAAAAGATCATCTCTTACATTTTTGGATGGCATAAGTGATAAGTGAGAATACAATAACATACCAGTGTTTAAATTCCCAGCATAGTGGCATGCTGGTCAGGGATCAAAACCAAAATGTAAAGGTTTAAACATCTCATCTGCTATACATAGACGATCAAAATTGGCATTCATTCCGTTTGCTTCACTCACACAAAAAAAAAGAAGCCAGAAATCTTTATTCTGAGATCAATTTACAGCCCTTGAAAATTGTTGGTGTAATCTTACCACTTTGAACCCATATTCTCTCCATGCCAGTATGTTAATATGGTGGCTGTAGCAAAGAACGCCACTACATAAAACTAGTTATAAATCAAAATAAATCGCTGAAAAGCTCATATTGATCAAATATGTCCGTGTCTATGATGGTTACGGCCTTGGTCGCATCTGTGGGTACGCTTCATTTCTTCCCCATTGTTGTTTAACGCCAAATCTGACAAAACTAATGCCTCAGCTCTGGGAAAGTGTCCTTGTCGATATTGTTTTATTAGATCGTACAATAACCTACCTTATCCATCTGGTCTCATGCATAAATCATAAAGCTTCTCTCATACATGGATATGACTGGTCAAACGTTGTTGGCTTTGTATAAAAATGGACATATGTTGAGCAGAACACAATCTGTTAAAGGTTGCTTAGTGAGTTTTATTGTTTGCTTACAGTGACTGTGGAATGTGTTTTCTTTTGGTTTGTTTTGTTCATTTAAGTTGAGTTAAACTGCAAGGGGACCCGGCAGTGAGTGACTGACTCGGTATGACTCAGAATGAACTAAAGCTGCCTCTTTCTCGTTACCCTATCAGGGAGACCAGCATTCACTCTTGGTTTTTAACTGTTGTTGTATTAATGATAGAAGATGTATTAATGAATGCCACCTGTACTATATTTGATGATGATAGTATTTGACATTTATAGGGCTAAAGTGTTTCAACATGGAGAGGAATGGACCCTTCCAGTGTAGTTTATTATGGGTTTTGTTCCTCTGTTTTAGGTCATGTTACATTAAAATAATTTTAACTAAAGGATAAAAAACAAGAATTCAGCACAAAGAACATCTTTGCTCAATGAACAAGACAAAAGGACTCAGAGATTGTGGTATAAAGTTGCTGATGCACCGTTCCCGGACTGTTTTGTTTAGACCCCTATGACGAGCCCACTGTTGAACAATGTCTGTCTGTTTAGATGTTCAATCCAGCACAATTCCATATGATGGATTCTTGTGTTTGCTAATATTGTAGCATACTGAAGTCTGGAAACAGTCAAAGGGACAACGTCACATCTACGTGAATAAACTGGATTCAGTCCTAATGTTACATTTAGGATGAATTTTGCCACTCTTCCTTTTTTGTGTCTGTTTGCTGCACTGTAAGTTCAGTCAGAAAGAAAATCAAACTTGGTTATCAAGTCTACAAATAAAGTCTTTAAGTTAAAACCATGTAGTCTCAATGTTATTATTTTTTTAATTAAAACTGGGTTATTTTATATGCTTCTCAAATCACAAATTTCTGATTTTCTCTCTGATAAAAGCTCATGGTATTAATTAACTACTTAATGTGATAGAAAACACTGCACATTTGAAAAGCTTCTTTTTCCTCTGAACTTTGAGCTTAGAAGTGGTATTATTTTTTTATATTATTCATTACCTCTTTTTATGCTGAAAATCAGCCTGTTGTAGATCGGGCTACTGTCTAAAAATTGTTTTTACTCACGTTGTGTGTGTGTGTGTGTGTGTGTGTGTATCTTTGAAAATGACCAATACCATAACACACAACTTATCCCCATTTGTGACAATACAGTGCAAAAGAACTAGAGCATTTCCATTACAACCAACGCTCGCTGCTTCATTTGTAATGCGAGCGTTTCGTCGTTTCGCTCGCGCTTGCAGACAATGTCTGAGTGCCTCAGAGAGTATAAAATAATACAACGTAAGGCCTAAGTGAAAGCAAAATCGTCCAAACTACATTGCGTACGCAACAGGCATAGCAAAACTCTTCTGTTTCCTTCCTCTCTTGAAATCAATTCCTTTTATAGATGTAGGCAGAGCCTCTTCTCAGTCGAGTCGAGCTCAACCTGCGCGTCAAACGCAACACTTCTGATTGGCCAATCCGGAAAATGTAGACACACGCCACATCTTCACAATGATCCGCTGAGCAGGGTGTTCTTCGGCGTTTCCCCATATTTACTTTTCACTGAATTGACTGGAAATTGAGGTAAGAATCATGGATTAAGATGCATTACCTTTCCACTATGCAACCTGACACTAGGCGCGAGAGAATGTTTGTTTCCTTCAGCGCTCAGGTGAGATGAGAGGCTACAAAAGATAACCTGAGTGTACAAATCACTCAAACTAAACTCAAAGAAAGATCAATCATACTTTAAATTCAAGTTTAAAGATTTTTAAATAAATCATATCAAGCCTTGACATTACTTTACAAAGTCTGTTGGGAAACAAAGCGTTTGAGCACTTTTCATTTCACTTGACTTGACGTGTGTATTCTTTGTAATGGACGGTGATTACAGATATGGCTTTGAATTTTGAACCTGTATTGTGTTTTACGTTTATTGTGTGTATTTGTCTGCTGCTGAGCAGAAAAAGGGTGCATTTTATGATAAAAACCGAGACTTTTCTTGTGAACAAAAGCAATGGTGCGATTTTTCAGACTTCCTCTGTGTTCAAATAGATCATGCCACTTCCTGATTTTGTTTATTCAAAACACGAATTTCAACGCACAGTAAGTTCCTACATTTTCATTGTCATAGAGCCACATGTTCAAATCTAGATTATTCGATGTACGGAGATAGCCATAAGCAATTGCAAAATAAATGGTTGTTTATTGAAAAAAATTGTTAGTCCTTGTAACATTTAATAATAAAAATGTTAATATGACAATTGCGCGGTTCATTCAAAGTCTAACCAATAAAAAGGGTTCTCACTCTTTTAGGCCAATACATTCCCATAACTTGCATGACTTTTCTAGATATTTGTGATTGACCATTTTTGTGAACTGGTTTAAACGTTTCATTGAAGCAAGCACGTTTTACTCTAAGCAAGCTCTAAGAATATAAATATCTAGCTGATGTAATAATTTAGTAGATTGTTAATTATTGTTTTTAAAGCCCCTTTCTCTTTTTTTCAGGTACTCCACATAGGTAACTTATCTATTTAATGTATTGATTGCATAAAATAATAAAGTTTTTTGAGGAATACATAGTAATTTATGCTTAACCACTATTTAGAGGTTAAGCATACATTTATTTTTATTCATTATTCGTAATTATTGTGTCACAAGCAAAGATTATTAAAAGACATGTCTGGATATTGGTCATCAGACACTAAACATAATAATCAGTATAGGGATGCACAGATATAAAAACAATTGGCTATACGATAACTGATTGTTATATATAAAATATCCTAATGTCCTAGTGTGTATAAATGTCCTAAGCACACAATTATAATGTTCTCATTTTAATTTTATGTAGCCTATTACAGACTTGCTCTGCACATGTTGCACTTAACTGTATTTTCCTTTTTTGAAGTGATTCTAATCATATTTTAAGCAGTTCAAATTAAAGTAAATTTTCTTATCGGGTTGATAACAATAACAGTAAAAAGGAACATATACTATCGGCCAATACGGGGGCCAATACAAAAAAACAGGGGACATTCACTTTATTTTTATATTAACTATAAAAAGGTATCATAGGGACCCTTAATAAATCCTCAGACAATATAATTTTTGCATATGAGCAAATTCTTTTTTGTTTGCTTGTTGTTCATGTATGAATCCATTAGCTCATTTGTTCAATGTCATTGTCCTCCTCCGCGGGATGTGTTTGTGATGTGCAAGGCCACAGCTTTTAATTAAGAACATGAACTATAAATACTGACACAGCAGCAATGGTCCAAATTCCAGAGCAGTGGTCGGCATTAAAACACCAAGACATGCAGATGTCCAGACTAGGTTATGGCAGATATCTACTGTATTTTAACATAATTTATAAAAGCTTATTATAAACTATATTGCATTAACATGATGTTCGATTAACATGATTAAACTTGGCATATATTCCCTCGGTTCGACAGTCAAGGCCACAGATTTAAATGTATGTTTGAGCTGTCTTAACTGAAAACAGTTTGCACTGGCAAATCTTAAAATATGTCACTGCCAATCGTTTTTTCTCAAGATGCACACCAGTAATGTTTTTTTCTAAGGCACGTTTATAAAAGCTGCTTAAATGCCCTAATTGAACTAAGGCCTAACCCTTGCTTAGTCTAAGCACCATCTGTGAAACGGAGCCAATGTGTTATGTTAAAGGGGAAAAGATCACAAACGTGTTCGTTCATTGTAATTATTACCTAAAAGCGAATACTGATGGACTCAGATATAGTCATATCAGCTTAAACAGCAGTGTTGCCCCCTGCACAGCTCTAATGTAAGATGCTAATCAATCGCATGCTCTCTGCAAACAGCTACTTTGTGATGTCTGTTGTGCTGTGAGATGTCATGCTTGTGCTTCTGGTATTAATGGAGCATTCCTGTACTGCAGGGCTTGTGTAGTGGCACTTTACATGCCCTTAAGGCATGTGTGACTAACTGAAGCAGTACACCCTTCACAAGGAAGCCTTGTCTAGCAAGGTTTTTTTAACTACATTTTGATGCAGCGTCGAGACTATATTGTTTCTTTATCTTTTTTTGTATTGTAGTACATGCAGAGAAACTGTGTTAAATAATGTGTTAAGTGTTTGCATATTTACATGTTTACAGTGAACTTATACTAACTAGCTTTCAGTTTGAGAAGTATTGTGAAGGAGGTTACCCTTTTTGAATGTTGGTTCAACTTCCTGGTTATGCTTTGTGGTAGGACAGGCTTGTTTTATCTGTCTTCACAGTCAAACAAATCAACAGAAAGTTGACACCTTTTTGTGGTCAAACTCTTTAAAAATGCTTCAGCACATTTTTGCACTGTACTGTAATGGCTGCACCAAATACATTGGCCAGCTTATTTTCCTCACAGAATCACATTTGAAATAGTATCCGTTCCCTCAGGTCGTGCTGTTGTAAAAGTGCAAAAATGATCTGTAGACACTGTCTAAGAACAACAGCATGTGTATTTTTCAACAGTACATGCACAAAAAAGAAAAAGCACAGGAGAGAACAGAAACACCTGTGGTGTCATGCCAGGGGAAGCGTGTTCTTACAGGCCCTATAGCTACGGCTCACGTTAGGTTTCTCGTGTTCCTGCCTCTGGCATTTTTCCATGCTGCTTGTTTTTTTTTTTTTGGAAGAGGTATAGAGAAGTGAATCCAGCATTTCAGTAGCATGCAGAAGTTATGTTATTGAGTGCAATAAAAGCATTTAAGAGAGCAAGAACAAGTTCGTGATGGCATGTTTGACCTTCTTAACTCCGGGATTTTTTTTAATTGGTTTGTTTCAGTTTTGTCTTTCCATAGAGTCAAATAGTGTCAATTTCATGAATATTGGATTCATTTTGAAATTGTCTCTATTTTATATTGCTAAAGGGGTGGTTGATTATGATTTCAATTTTTTTTTTAGCTTCAGTTAGTGTGTAATGTTGCTGTTTGAGCAAAAACAACATCTGCAAAGTTACAACGCTCAAAGTTCAAAGCAAAGGGAGGTATTTTCTTTTACAGAAATTGCTTTTCAAGGACTACACAAACGACTGATAGGGACTTCACGAGCTTCCTCCCGGGTTAGTGACATCATAGTGACATCATAGTGACAACCCCTAAAATTTACATAAACCCCACCCCCGGGAACACTCAAAGGGGGTGAGTCCATGAGAAGAGGAAGAGTTGTTGTAGAGCACATTTGTGAGTCTGCTCAAGCTGTCGCATCCGTCTTTTCACATTTTATTGCAATACAGTACGTAACACAAATGCAATAGCATGTCACTCTGTAGGCATCTTACAACAGTTCCCACACAAGCGATTTATAGATTATCATGACAGAAGACTTGAAGATAGTTAACTATAAATTCATCAACTAACCATTCAGAAACGTCCTGTTGCATTCTACATGTTGTCACTTCTTCTTTAGTCTGTCCATCATTGTCCAACTCCTGTTTGAACATAAAAGACAGAACAGTTTCTGACATATTAGTGCGTGTCTGCAAGCTGCTAAGGACGAGCTGTTGTAGCTCCGCCTCTTGAAAGGGCGTTGGGAGCAGCAGCTCATTTGCATTTAAAGGACACACATAAAACGATGCATTTTTGCTCACCCTCAAAAGGGATAGTTAACATGCTATAAAAATAATCTGTGGGGTATTTTTTCATACACACTCTGGGGATATCAGATACTTTTTGACCATCATGACCCATAAACATCCTAACAGTGAAGGTACTCAGTCTTGCATGTGAGAATGATGCAAGACCCTCATCTTAGTTCAGGAGGAACAGATACTGAATAACAAGCAAATGATACACAGTTTCAATCTATCTTGAAGATTGAACAGAATTAAAGATAAATATATGTATCAAATATTATTCCCTACATGATCATAATCTCATAGCAATTCATAACTATTTCAGGTTTTGGCGAATCGGTGTCTAATTCATATTCGTACAATCTGCTAACACCCCACTGATGGCTATGTTTAGGGTTGGGGTTAGAGGTGGAACTTTATGCTTACTTTTTTTCTTCATACATTTTTGTCCGTCTCATAAACTTTCCACCTCGTAAATAGTTAAGTTTTCTCATGAGATCAGGTTGGACTAATCCTGGAGTTGACAAGAGATTGCAACTACCTTCCCCTGTGAGATTTAATGCTAAATGTAATCTATTAATCTAAATACTAAAGGTGCAAAATAACCCGAAGCTGAACACTCAGTATAAGTGCAATAATTCACAACAAACTTACTATGGCTGGCAGTTGAGAATTCATTCTTTCTGCATCAGTGTCACTTAATGCTGCTTAATGAATGCACTAATGGTGGTGTTGTTTTTTTTAAACCAGAGGTGTCAAACCATCATTTCTGCATCTTATCACCCCTAAAGAGGGGGAAGGCACTCGTTTAAATTGAATTATAAAAAGTTAAAAAAGGATGTTCATAAAATGCTTGGTCTGGTCAGAGCCTTGGCTTCGTGGTTGAAGAAATTCAGGCACTTTTTTTATTTTATATAAAACATATTTGATTTAAAAAAGAATGTTGACATGGTTCATTTGTTTCTAACGTTAATAGAAATTTTGCAATGTGTACTTTTTTTTAAGGTATTTTATTATCTAAAATCAATATTTTTATTCATAAATATGTCCTTAATGGTGTACAAATACCTCTGCCAATTATCTGATGTATCCTCATAAACGAAGAATTTATCTTTATATACATGGGACAGGTAGGTCCACGTAGGCTTCCCTGTAGTTCCGCCATCTTGAAAAACTGTAATAGCAGAGAGGGTCAAAAAGTACTAGGCCAACGCGTTTCCACAACGCATTTTCATTCAGAGCATGACATCCTGTCATAGCTTTTTGGTACATAACGGCTACCGTAGATGCAACACGCATTTGAAAAAGTGAGTCGCTGGAGAGCACAGTTCGTTTGAATGCAAAATACAATTTCAGCGCTAGATGGGAGAAATTCCTCCACAATGTCCCTTTAATATTTAAGTCATCAAGTTAAATCTGGAAAGGTTATTCTAACGTTACATTTTAAGTTGTGTGATGATAGCTAATTGCACCAATAATTTTTACAGTAGTGGCTAAACAATTTAAGTTGACATCTAAAACAAGTATTAAGTCTATAAACATTTAAAATTCAAGGCTTTTTAAACTTTTTCCAAAACTTTTGTACGAGGATTTAAACCAGCATTTAAAGTTTTGACAAATGTTCCTTTTGAAATTCAAAATTCCCTTACACAAATTTGAATTCTTCTTCCTTAAACTGAGTCAGAAGGGTGACAAAACCTGTCGTAGCTACGAATGTCCACCAGGGGGCAATAAAACCCTTCAATTTCTAGTGTCTGTACACAGATACTGTAACCTTCCTATTATGAAGTAGATATAAAACGAAAGAATGAAGGAATTTCTGTTGCCTTTTCAAGGTCAAATCAGTTTTACACATCTTGATCCCATTTTTTAAGTGAAAACAATGTCATGTGTTGGGTCATATTATCTTTACATTTAAAGGTCGTTGTGAGTGTAGTGGATGTGAAAATTCTCTCTGTCGGTTCATTGACACCTCTGTGTTTCAGGGAGAATGATGGGAGGAGTGTGGATGTTGTGTCTGCATCTGGCTTGTGGGCAGACGGGCTCAGTGTCTCTCACATCCATGATCGCACAGGGGCGGGACAGAGGAGATTCACGGGTGACGTGGGTTTCATTTTTAGGTTCATGTAAAGTTCAGCTGTGCTCCCAACACAAGTTAATCAGAGAGTTTGCACATCTATAGATCTAAATAACATAATCTGCTCTACAGCAATATGGGGCAATAACAGAAAATATAGATATTGTCATAAATATTATTTCATAGCTGACAGATTCTTAACAAATGTGTCATGGCTACTATACCAAATGTTTATTTGATCAAATCTGGGTGTCCTGTGGTATTTCGAGGGTCTAAATGAAGGGCGCAGATGTCAGAATTCCGTCATGCAGCGGAAGGAGTGACTGCTATTTCTCACTGACTCATTTCCCTGCCCTGTTACAGCTGGCCAGCCATGCATGCTTGTGTCCATGTGTAGACTATCTGTCTGTCTGTCTGTCCAGGACACGCGCCTGTGTCTCCTTCCCTCCTGATGGTAGGAAATCAAGCTCTGGTGGTGGGCTGACACATAACCAGAGCACAGTGCCTTTCTGAAAAAATAATGGAAAAGTTAACCTTTTACTATTGATATAGTATTAATAATATTATAATTTATATATGAATAATATATATAAATAATGAACATTATTATTTATAATAAAATATATCATTCATAAGTTCAAGAATATATATACACACACACACACACACACACACACACATATATATATATATATATATATATATATATATATATATATATATATATAATTTTAAATTTAATTCATTAAAAAAAGAATATAATTTTTTTTCACCCACCGACAGCACCTAGAACAGTCGCCTGACCCAGATCATTTATATTTAATAGGAATATAAATGGTTTTATAATATCAATACCAATACCACCATCACCAAAAAAAGCAATAATATGCAGTTTTTACATGAGAAATGAAGAGTGTAACTTATAGATCATAATATACATATAAAGAGGATATTATCATATTATATTATCATATATATATATTATACATGTATATTATCAGAACCTGATTATATATATATATATATATAAGTATATATATGTATATGCACCCATGAATGATGTATTTAATAACACTCAGAACTTATTTATTATAGAAATAGTTTGTATTTATGCATATTGAGCTTCCTTATTATTAATCCATTGTATATGCCAAAGATTTTAAGCATTAACTCCATAGCTAGTTTTAATCAATATTTAAGGATGAGAGCAGTGGACTGAAAATATTATAAAATTTGTATAGTTGTTTTTTATTGCTGATGTTTGTTTCTCTTTAATAATAATGTAAAAATAATAATCTATATATAGATTTATATAAATGTATGTGTATATATATATATATATATAATTTATTAACATTATAATAAGTGATGGTAATAAAGATAGTATTAGTGTTATACATTTAATGTGCTATTTATATTAATATAATATATAATTAAATGAGAAAATTATACATAATTTAAAAATAAATAGAATATTGAATTGCCATTACATTTTATTATATATTACATTTACTATTATCAAAATAAGTGTTATTAATTAATTAAGTTAATATAATGTAAGGTAATTAAGTTTATAATGAAAGGGACAGACTCTGTGTGGCCAAAGGCGTGCGTGTGTATGTTTGTTAGCCGTGTCTGCCGAGGGCAACCTGCTGCGTATCTGCCCATGTCTTGCTATGCCAGGGTTAATGTTAACCCAGTGTGACGTGGCATGGGTGGAATCTGGGTCAAGAGGAGCGCTATCTGTGCTCTGCACTGCCGCAGCAGACCGCCTCAGACTGCAGAGCCTCCCCTCACCCACGTGACTTCCCTCCCCGCTCTGTCCTATAAAGAGGGAGAGGAGAGGAAACGGGTGGGGTCATACTCTTCTCTGGTTGGGTGGTAGTAGTAGTAGTAGAGGCAAAAGCACGTGGAGGCACATGCTGCCCAATACTGCAGTGGGGAGGAAACTGCCCACTGCAATCACACCTATAATCTAAAACCCTCTCTATTTCTCTCAGACCAGCAGAAACTGTGATAGCTACATAGTCTTCTAATAGGAATTGAGATTTTACTCCTCGCTGAGATCATCACCTTATTTAAATTTGGAAGTATATGATTGTATCTCACCCCACTTCAGATGTAGCCCTACTAATTTACTATTTACCTACTGCTTTTGTAGTCACAATATATATATATATATGTATGTATATATTTAACGCTGTTCAAATTCATTTTGTAAATAGTTTTGGTAATGTTGGTAATAAAATTATTTCATTCATGATTTAAAAATTAAGATTTAACCATGAATTATTATACATAAATTATATGATATATCATTTATATATTCATTATCATAATAAATGTTAGTCTTATTCATTTCATTTATTAATTTCATCTAGCAGTTTTTAAAAGCTTTGTTAGAACACCCTACACACTAATACTCTTCTTGTAGTAAAAAAGGTTTCGCTTTAATAGTTTGTTGAACTATAATTGGAATGTATCTTATGCAGAATTTAATTGAATGACATTTGTAAACATTTAAGAAAGCTTGCGAGGTTTACTTTATCAAACTGTTCCACTTTTGTGTCCAAATTAGTTTGTCACGTGTCTCTTTTCCTAGTGCCGCACTCATGATTAATTTATTCAAGTTCTTTTTAAGTCCTGTCAGTACTCCTGTGCTCCGCTCTTATTGGCTGTCGGCACATTTTGTGTTGAAAAATATTTTAGGCTCCATGGAAACAGCAGAATGTTCGGTCTCCCTCCTTGGCCAATAGGATTGCAGGTTGTGTTGTAGTCAAATGAGTAACCTCAGTTTAGATGGTACCTTCCCTCCCCAATCTCAGGGGTGTAAAGCTGACAGGGGGGCTTAGGAGGTTCAAGACAGCAGTGCTTATTTAGTCCCTTTGGTTGCTTAAATCCCAAATTGCATGTGAACGCGAGTATGCCAAGATATAAAGACAGCACACCCCCGCTCACACTGCAGCATGCGCTGTAGGTCAGTGAGACACTCAAGCAACCCATTTACCTATTTTCAAGGCAGTTCGTTTAGAGGGCAAGAAAAGTCCTTCAAAGAAATAAACAAAGTTTCCTTCTGGTTTAAACACAAAAGTCTGTCCTTGGGCTTTGAATGTGTTGACATGCTGTTTAACTCTGAGGTCTATCCGTTCCTCTTGAGGATCCTCTGTTGGTTTTGCGTGATGTTATTTAATCTGTTATGCTCAGTGACTCGCTGTGGGAGCGCTGACTCCTGCGCTGAGCTCAGAGCAGATGAATAAGAATGAGAAGGCGCTCTTTTCAGGGAACACATGATTCTTACTATGAAATAGCTCTGAGCTCAAAGGGAGTTGTACCTCGGAGTGTCAATTTTGGACTATAGAGACCCTTTGACTGCTAGAGGGCGACATGATCCTGCAGTAGAATCCAGCCATGCGTGCTGCAGTCTTACTGCATTCTCAGCGGCATGTGTCCTTTCACCTGCAGGAACTGGGGTGTGTGTCTCCCCTGATTTCTGCACTGCCCAGAGCAGATGTTCCGTCACGCTCATGTGTGTGGCCAGATGTTGCTGTCGAAAGCACAGGTGTCGCAGTTCTTGATGCGAATTGAGTCAACTTGAATGTGTTCTTGTATTTGAAGGCTAATAAGATGGTGTATATACACCTTGATTGACATTCAAAGTGCCACGAGCAAAAATCGTCCTTCAGAAAATAGTTTTGCGTCACTTTTCCTTTTGTCCTTGTCTTTTAGGTGTCTGACAGGTCGGGATGGGGAATCTGATCAAGGTTCTCACGCGGGATATTGAGAACAATACAGGAAACTTTTTCCTGGATTTTGAAAGTAAGTGAATATACCGTCACAGGTAGGGCTGCACGATATACCGTTTTAGCATCGATGTTTCTGTGTGTATCAGCTGTTGTCACATCCCAGGATGTGTGATGTCAAGGATAAAGATTGTATTTGATACGTACAGACCAGGCACCACGGTTCGAAATGGACGTGATTCTGGGATTAATTGCAAAGTTTAACTATCATAGAGCGCAAGTTTATCATTTACAGGTGTTTTAGGTCCTGTCAGTTTAAACATTAAAGCTATTTTAAAACATGAGCACAAGAAGGCGTGAAAGAGAACTCCATTCGGAACTCGTGCACTCTTTTCTACGTTCTTCACTCACAGAGCAGCACAGACAGAATGCAAACACTGAATTCCCTTCTCTTTCTCGTCTGTCTGTGCTTGAAATGACACATACAGGCAAAATTGTCAAAATGCCCGTCTTGGTGAGTATCCTTGTAAGCACGCACAGTCGCTTTTGGCTTATGTGAACGTGAACATAATTGAGAAAGAAAATGTATGCTTATCATTATTTTGGATCTGTGCATTCTGTCTTAAAGTGACAGCAGCCTAATATTCCTGCTGCTGTCTGTCATTAATGTTATTCAAACAACAAAATACAAAGAGAAAATCACTTTTGTAGCATTAACAAATATTAATTATATTTAATTTATACAGTGATGAATATGCAGTGTTATTTTACATTTGATTATTCAATTTCTGTACCTGAACGCTTTTAGACTTGCCTGAAAAAACAAAGTACTGTTTATTAAATTTGAATCTTTGTTCTATTGTATTAGTATGCTTGCAAATTGTTTATTTGCTCAGCAGATTCACTCCCTACAAAATCACCCCAATCATTCTAGAATTATTCTTTCTTTCCAAATAGAGCTACTGTATTCAAGACATCTGGTTAAACTGTTATATATTGCAGAAAGACAAAATATCGCAATGTCAGTTTTTTCAAATAGTTTTTTTAAATCGTGCAGCCCTAGTCACAAGTTACAACCTGTATATTACCTGAAGTCAAGGGCTGGGCGATAAATCATACACTGACAATATATTCACAGTGGATTTTGCTGGTATAAAATTAAACAAACTGTCAATATTGTAATAAGAATAATTGTTATATATATATATAATATATATATATATATATATATATATATATATATATATATATATATATATATATATATATATATATATATATATAACTAATATATAATAATATATGTATAATAATATATGTATAATTAATATTTATGATAAATAATTAATTATCTAATTATTATAATGATTAATAATAATAATAATTGATCATTTATAATGATTAATATTACAAGTTACTATTAACTATTGCTATTTGCTTATTACCATAACTGTACATAATCATTTATCTTTAAAAATAAAATATATTAAATAATTAATCAAATAATTACTGTAACTAATTAATATGATAATAATGACGATTGCAGTTCCAGCCGTGATTCTGAGCTGATCTGTCCTCTGCAGATGCCAAGCCCACAGAAGCCGAGAAGAGAGTATGGGAGGAGGTCAACGGGGTGCTAACAGAGGCTGTGATTGTACTACAGGACCTGCAGTCATATAGCGGAGCAGGTGAATCCATCAGACAGGCGAGTACATCTAGAGTGCACAGCAGGTCCTTCTGACAGCCTGTGCTCTGTGTTGCTTTTCATGACACAAACTCCTTTTATTTCTATCAGCAATGTCATCCCCAGCTGTGTTTAAGTGTGCGTGTGTTGTCTCCTCAGGCCATACAGCATCCCAATGATGAGCGTGTGCAGGAGGGAGCGTGGGCCGCCGTGGTCCCGCTGGTTGGCAAACTAAAGAAGTTTTATGAGTTCTCACTTAAACTGGGTATGTCTTTTTTTTGTCTTTTCTTCAATGTGCACAGCACACAACTATATAATAACACGTACAGCTATTTTTACCTAGAGGCACAGGTGATAAATGAGAGGTAATTTTTAATGAGTGCCACAATTCCTCACAGGGGTATGGTCCACTGACCCATTTACCATGTACTGTAGAATTTGCATCTGCTTTGGAGTGTTTTGATTTTCAGTGAGACTTGATTCATCAGTATGATCAAACATGTACCAGTGCACATGTCAGCCGACAATAGTGAGATTATATAAGCCCAGGCATTACTAAACTGTCCTTACCATTACATTAGCTCATATGCTCCTTCACAAGCCTTGCTTAATTATAGAAAATCACCTACTGTCATATAGCTATACGTAAGTAATAAAATAAAAATGCGGATTGTCTGATATAATTAAGCAAGACTTCTGTTGTACAGAATATGACCAGTCTGTGGACTCGTACCCACATCTGAATCACAGCTACATTTAACTGCTAAATATGTTTTTGAGTTCTAAAATATTTTAATAGTCTTGTGAAATTTCTGTTCCGACTCAACGCATGTTCCCAGGGAACAAGCCGTAAACAGAGCAGCAGTGCGTCATAATTGGATTATCATGCTCTTTGGTCAAGGCTAGTTTCTTTCACCACATCTAGCAAAAACACAGCTCTCATCATCTCTGACAGTACACACCCCACATCTACTGTATCATTAGTGACAAATTCATTATCCTGGAAAGAAATACATCCTCTTCAAAAGTTTGGGGTTGGTAAGATTTTATTTGAAAAGTCTCTTATGCTCACCAAGATTTTATTTGATCAGAAATGCAGTAAAAACGGTAATATTGTAAAATTCTATTTCAATTTAAAATAGCTATTTTCTATTGAGTCCTTAAAGGGATGGTGAAAAAGGAGAGTAAAAATAATATTTAAATGCTTTTGCAAGATAGCACAAATGTTTCGCAAGTGAACGCAACTCATCTGGAAATTTAGTATTACACGCCACTGATGTATTATACAGAAATATTTTGTTTTATAATCTTGTATGTCTCAAAGCATCTGCTATGCTCCTTGAATAAATGTGATTGCTTTCACTTTTGTGCTGTCTGTCTGTGAGTTTGAGTGATTCAGATCGAGGGTCTGTTGTTTAGAAATAGGTCATGACCTAATTAAACATAACATGGCTCTTAATCAAACATTAACACCAGCCAATGGCAGTGCTCTCTGGAGGAGAGGCTCTGGTGAAATCTCGGTTGAATCTCGGCTCTCGGTTAAAAACTAAGGGAGATCGATTCTTTGCGGTGGCGGCACCGAGTCTTTGGAATAGTCTCCCTTTACATATCAAATCCTGTGATTCCTATTAAGTGTTTTAAATCTGTGTTGAAGACTTATTTATTCGCCACTGCTTTTAACTGCTCTTAGGTACATATGGTGTTGAGTGTCTTGTTGTGCATTTGGGGTTTGTGTAATTTTGTTGACATGCTGAGTCTGTAAAGCACTTTGGTCAACTCGTGTTGTTTTTAAATGTGCTTTAGAAATAAATTATTGATTGATTGATTGGTGAAACCTCAAAGGGCAGACTGTGGTCTTGTTCAAATTTTGGAGACCATAACCCAGTATGCATACCTATATTCAGCATAAAAACTAGCAATTCTGTTTCTTCTGTCTCTTGTAGAAGACTCTCTTCAGGGCCTGCTGGAGTTCCTCACAAGCTCGCGCTGCAGCCCAACTCAGCATCTGGAGCAGGAGCAGGCGCTCGCACGGCAGTTCGCTGAGATTTTGCATTTCACCCTGCGCTTCGATGAGCTGAAGGTAACTAGGCAACCTCTGGTTACAACCACTCTGCATTTTTCTTCCAGTCTAATCCTTCATGGAATTATCTCTTATTAACCTGGTTCGGAAAAACGACTGCGAAATCACAACAATTAGGTATAATAAGAGGATGTGGAGCAGAGGTGTAAGGAGCAAAGACCCTATTTATTGAAACTCCAGCATCCTGCCTCATCTTCTCAGCACCCTAAAAATCTGCAGTTAACTGACCATTAGAAATCTGTAAATTATATTTATACGTATTCATTTATTAGACTTACAAATGAGAAACATCACAAGCAGTGATTATGCAATCTCTCTTCAAACTGCAGCATTTTTAAATGGATCGAACGGAAATAGCAACAGATGTTTTCTTCCATATTATGACGTACATCCAAATGCAACGGCTTATCGAAAAGCAAAAAATGTAGGGTTCGGTCTTGGTTCTACATATCGGTTGTTCATTGGATGGATACGGATCTAAATGTGAGCTTAAAGTCGACTGTGTGGCCCTGTTCACAACCGGTATGTTTTTGTCAATCAGATCACAATTGAACAACACTGAATACTGGTGTAAACTGGGTCTAAAACGTTTTGAGCTTGTCCACATTCGACTACTTCCGGAGTTAAGGTCCTTGCACACTCCAGGGTCCGAAATTTTCATACATATAAAAAATGAATACAACCTCACTTTGTGTCAATCACGTTCACACTGCGTTCGAAATTTTTTGTCCGTCATACATTTTTTGGATCGGTTTAGATTTTCTGCATTTTTCTCATCCGTAGCAAGCATTTTGAGAAGTGTTTTGACAATTCAGAGCCACCGAATGAAGAAAACAAAAAACGCATATGAAAATTTCGGACTTTTAGTCAAAAACGCATTCGACCGGATTGCTTTCGTAGTGTAGACGCTCATGTGGTCGAATGTTTGACCAGCCGCAAAAAATTCCTACTCTCCACCTACTGGCCTAATGCCTTAACATTATGAGAAACACGCTAGCCAGACAGGATTTAAACTTTGTCAGCTGAAGACCTAAGTTTGGTTTGAAGATGAAAAACATACCAAGCACAATGTTCTCTCACCATTCCTGATTTCTATCAGGTCTGCTAGGTCTCTGTGTTTTTGCGTCATCTCTGGTAACATTCATATGTAAATTGCACAAGCTTATTTCCTCCATTAGATTGAAAGATCTGAAAAAGCCCATACATTTACCCACCCATAGACCCTCCCCTCGAAGAAATCAGGACAGAAGTGGTTGAAAGTGGACAAAAGAGACGGATTAAATTACATTACACAGTCAATTTCTTTTTTTTCTTTTTTTACAAAAATGTTACGTGCAGGGATGACCATTCGCAAAATCTATAACGTGCATTTCGGGTGAATTTTCATTTCATGCCAACTGTTATGTTAAAGTTATGTTAAAGTATCATACCGTAAAGCTGCTTTATCTTTTGAACCACAAATATCCCCTCAGTTTTCTACTATATCACACATAATCTGATTGCTATAGAGAACGTGTATGACAGAATTGATTTGCAAGCAACTGAATTTTGTATCCAATTAGTTAACTTAATTTGCACGTAAGTGATTCAGCTAATTAGTTGAATTATTGGAACAGAAAGTCCAGTTGCAACCAATGACTCATATTAATGGAAACCCATGTGCAGTTGCTTTCAAAGGTGCCATAGAGAATCTGTTATTGTCTAGATTATTGAACTGATGAAGTCTGTCAACAGACCCAGCAGTGAATGAAATGGCCATATGCTCATTGGATTTTAAAATTGTTCACTTGAATTCATACATTCACAGTAAAATGAAAAATGCATGAATGCAGTGTTTACATGTTTCCAATTCCCATATTCAGCAGAAATACAATTTTCAGCTGCCAGTTCTGCATTTAAATGTTCATCTGCTCTCTCGCCAGATGACCAACCCCGCCATCCAGAATGACTTCAGCTACTACAGAAGGACCTTAAGCCGCATGCGTATCATCAACCAAACAGTGAGTAAACTTGCTCTTTATGGAAATATGCCTCATTATCAGACGGCTTATGTTTTAGTAATACCCTGTTCCCCTGTGTCCCAGGGGTTAATAGGAGCTCTTCTGTTCTCTAATGGTCTGGATCATTAGGTGGCATAGCGGCTCAAGATCCTGACTCAGGGAAACATGAGATATCGCATTCATCTCGTTTTTTCCATATTTTCCTGGTTTTTATTTTGTCCGTCTTCCTCCCGTATGCCCGCTTTTATCTTTTAGCTGACACAAGCCTTCAGTGCGTTTGGTTGATGTTGAGATGGTAACGTGCGCTAACGACTTGAGTCTCATTAGCATGTGCTGTATCATCAGGGAGCGGCTCAGCAGGGGTTGACACAGAGGATCGTTGACCTTGCCTCGCCAATTAAAAGCACTCTCTGTGAGGAATAATTACGACAGCCGCTTTCATCTCATGAAACATGAGCTCGGCTGTGGAATAGCACGTATTAGTAATTCTGGACGTGGATTTAAGCAGGATTTACATTCAGTTTTTAGCATACAGTAATGAATGAAATGTTTCAAGTCAGCTAAAATGCTTTTTCAGCACACCAGAATGCCCAATTTCCACATCCATTTCCATGATTAACTACTTAAGTAAAGCTGACCAAGGAAAAGCGCATCCATAACCTCCAAAAAGCCCATTGCCTTAACTGACCCCTTTAGTTTAAATCTTCAAAAGTATGGATTTTTAACATTTAGATACTGAAAAAAACCCATGTGTGTTCTTTCTGCAGGCAGAAGAGCATAATGAGGTTGACAACGAACTGGCCAATCGCATGTCTCTCTTCTACGCCAATGCCACGCCCATGCTGAAAACGTTAAGCGATGCCACAACTAAATTTGTATCAAAGGTAGGTGGTTGTAAAACTGTTGAAGTTTGATTATAACATGCCTTACACAACCACTCAAATGGATGTAAATTAAATAGACAAACAAGTCCAGATTCTCATGAATAAATTCTACTTAATTAGTCTCAGAAAATGCATAATATACTTCAGTAACAGATCTATACAAGAATGTTTCTCATTTACTTTCACTTACAAATCACTGTTTTCTCATTACAAGCCAGCATAACCAACACATTTTGCTCTCTCTATCTGATCAGCATGCAGAACTACCCATAGAGAACACAACAGATTGTCTGAGTACGATGGCAAGTGTGTGTAAAGTCATGTTAGAGACACCGTAAGTTAAAACAATTCTGTTTAATCATTGTGCTTTTGTTTTTTCTGCAGCAGGCTGTAACTTTGTAATTCAACCTCTGTGTGTGTGTGTGTGTGTGTGTGTGTGATGATCAGGGAGTACCGCACTCGTTTTGCCAGTGAGGACACAGTGTTATTCTGTCTGCGCGTGATGGTGGGGGTGATCATCCTATACGACTATGTCCATCCAGCTGGAGCTTTCGTAAAGTCCTCCAAAATCGATGTATGCATTTAAAATATATTCATTTAATTTAACTTATTTAACATGGACAAACCTTATTGTAAATGGTTACCAACTAAATTAATGTGCTAAATAGACCACCCTAATTAAAAGTAAACTATAAACAAATACAAAACCTGATTTAAAAAAAAAGCGTTATTGTTTTTTTATGATACAGATGAAAGGATGCATTAAGGTTTTGCGATTTCAGCCGCCCAACAGTGTGGAGGGGCTTCTCAATGCCCTCAGGTCTGTGAGCTTTACCCTTTAAAAAAAAAAAAAAAAAAAATTCTTATAGCTTTATACCTTATAAGTAACATTACATAAGTGTTGATGGACATCCATATAAGTCTTTGATTCTGCTGAAAACTTTGTGATGTGATAAGATTTTCAGTGCATTTAAATGTTCTCTCTTGACTCTCACAGGTATACAACAAAACATTTGAACGATGAGACTACCTCCAAGCAAATCAAAAACATGTTACAAGCTTGACTGTGTCTGGCAAAAGTATTACTTCCCAAATACATTGGATGAGACGCTTCAGCAGTTTGAGTAATACGATGAGGATAGCCATGTATCTTGTGGCAGCTACTGTTATCAGTCTAATTTGTTGTAGTTTTTTTTGGTTTTGTTTACTTTTACTGTTATACTTTTAAAGTCATGTATGGTCTTTAGATTTCAAACACGCTTCTTTGTTGTGTGGCCATCCAACAAAGATGAGCGTAGTTCAATCCCTTCCCATATTTCCTCCGGTTGACTGAGTGCCCAGACATTTAGCTTTTTTTAACCAGATAATTTACTGTGATTTTTATTAACATGACTCTTTTGAACTGAATAAAGCTATTTTAACCAAATGAACTGTGAATGCCTGACAGCAGGGCTCCTTCGAAACGGGACTTTGAAATCACACTGTAGTCTCACCACTTTACAACGTACAAAATAATTAGCTCTAAACCCACATCCTTCAGGATTCATCTCCCCTGAGAGTGTCTACTCCAGCACGTCATTATTTAATAATATCCATTCCAGACTGTATTCCTGTTTTGTTTTTTCTCTCTTTTGAGAATATGTGGTTAACATTCAGCCCTTGTTATGAGTAAACATCTCTTCAACTTTCTCCCCAAAACCAAAACCAGAATGTTCCGAAATTCCAGGCTGTCCATTTGATGGTCAGCTGACTCAGCTGGATTAATCAGAATGAGGAAGGAGAATGAGATTCCCACATCATCCAGCCCAGGGAGTGGGAGTTTGTTTTATAGAAGTATGAGTAATACATTCCCCGCTCAAACAATCTGGAGAGTATTTGATCTAACCCTCTAGGACTCTAGGAACGCGCTCCATCTGCATGGGATAACTCTCCCAGTTTGTATTACCATCCTATCTGTGACCTCCGCCGTGTTTTTCTCTCACTCATGGACTTGCGCACATGTTTTCCTCCTGTTTGTCTGGCTGCTCAGCGTGTGTCATCAACAGGCTCATCATTTCCCCACTGAGGAGTGTGTGTGATTCTTGCCCCCGCTGTCCTCTCTCCTAGTCGGAAGCACTCTGTTTTTTTAAATGGCTTTCCTGATGAGCTTGGACACTTTTCCCAGGAGGCTGATTCTTGTCTATTCACTCCTGCTTCTGTGTGTTCTGTGAGAAGGGCAACGTCTGATGACTTCCTGCCAATACCACTGCATGTGCGACCCATAATTCCAGAGCGCTACCTCACCGTATGGGCTCTGTAATGTAGAGAAAACACCATATGTTCATTAGATTTCCCAATGCAGCCAAAAGTCTGTCTTCACAACAAGTAAAGTTACTAAAGGCAAGCACAAAAAGACAAAGAAAAGTACTCTAAATGCTAGTTTAAGAGGTCACATGATATGATGGTTTTGATAAATGCACATCCCGTGGGATTTATCTACCTTCTGGACCTTGTGCTTAACCTGCTCACGTGCACTAACTTATCTGACAACACTTAAATATTAGTGCTTATCCATTTAAATGATTACATTAACAAAAAACTGAACTGAATCAGAACTTAAATGACACTGACAATAATGAAGATAGCTTGTCGACACCAGTTTTTTCAATATAAGGATATTAACTGTTATATTAATAATCAAGTGCATGTAAAGTTGTAAAAAAAAAATTAGGCCTATATACAGTAAAACAATAAAAACTTATTTCAATCCATTATTTTATTTTCTAAAATAATAATACAACACATATAATACAATTAAATTAATAAATAATAATTATTAGTATAACAATGTAATACAATAAAATAAAGTTTATATTAAAAATGAATAATAATAACTTTTAAGATTATTTCCCATTAAACATATCTAAGGTTTCTGACCTTAAATGGGTGAAACTGAGGAATGTTTGACCTCAGATTCATTCTGAATATTATTACATGTAGAAGTGAAACATTCTAATGTTGGAACTGAAATGGAAAAACGATGCTGGAAACTAATGCCGCTGTAATGTTTGGACTGAGTGAGTCAGTCGGATTTGAGAACACGAGGACTGCTGGATTTGGTGTATACACTCCTACATCCTGTTATCAGAAGCATTCTTTTTGGACTTATCTCTGCTGTGCAGAGACAGTAACAAAGTACATTTACCTGAGTAAATGTACATAAGTACATTTTTTGAGTATCTGTACTTGAGTATTATTTTTTCAGGAAACTTTTACTTTAATTTCACTACATTTGAAAGACAAATATTGTACTTTTTACTCCACTACATTTCTGTCAATGTCCTTGAGTAGAAAGTAGTAACGTCAGTCGGGGATGCTTTTAGTTGCAGGGGTTGCATTTTGGTTGGAAATGAAAGACAGATTGATTCCAGAACCCAACGTCATATTGATGTCAACATCCAGACATGACTGATGTTGGTTTCTGATGTTTTTCATTTTCAACCACAATACAGCGTTGGAGATTAACGCCAATCTGACGTTGGATTCTGACGTCAACCTGATTTTCATTTTCATCATTGGGTTTGGTCTTCTAAATGTGAATTTTGTCATTGTTTTGGAGCACACTAGCTTATAGATAACAGTAAGGCTAACATATTCATACTAAAAGACAAAACACTTTAAATAGGGCACTATTGAGGGAACAGCCATTTGGGTGTCCGAAACCATTGTGGACGTTATTGAGTGCACTTATTCAATCTCACATTCAATCCCACTAATGGAACTGTGTTCTAGAAATAAATAAATTTGATATGAGGGTAGGCAGGCATAGATTCAGAGGCATAAGGTACTGTTAGGATTAATACATCAATAATAAAACAATGCATTGACATTTACTTTTTTACTTTTGATACTTAAGTACTTTCAAAAACGAGTACTTCTATACTTTTACTTAAGTAAAAATTGTTCTTTACAACTTTTACTTGTAACGGAGTAATATTTGACCAGTAGTGTCTGTACTTTCACTCAAGGAAGCTGTGTACTTTGTCCACCTCTGCTGCTGTGACCCTGCGGCTGTATCGCACATTCTGACGTTCTATTCTTTTCCTGTGGTGTGTATGTGTATTTGTGCCTGTACTGATTCTCATTGGGGAACAGATGACATTAATAAGTGCAGCCCTGAATCTGCAGATGGCAGCAGTAACTTGTAACAGTGTAAATCCATATGGTGACCCAACATAAGAATTCTCTCGGAATGCGCCAGATCAAAACAAAACCATTCCTATCTTAAGCTTACAGATCTGATCTTGGACTCAATGTCACACTCATGTACCTGATTCTACAGGTCCGTCAGTTTTAATGAACTGTTGAGCACAGCAGATGCTGTTGATGTTAACGGAAGGCCCCCTTAGCATGAACAGACCGCTTACAAGGAGCGTTTTCTGATGGGACGTCTGCTCTTATGTCTCTGAGGTCCCCTGAAAGACATTTTCAGCAACAAGAAAAAAGGGCCACACAGGAAAAGAGAAATATGAAAGGTTGCCTTGGTTGTGATCCGGTGGATGAAATCTAAGATTTTTCAGCAATTTTTTCTCTGATTTTGAGATAAAATCAGGACAAAAAATACAAAATAGATTTAAAATGTCTAAATAAAAGTGGGGATGACAGTACTAGACCCTGTATGAAGTCAGCTAATCTGATCCCACAAGAATATAAAAACCTTTTGATTTAGCCCTATTTTTTCTTGTTTTTGGAAATCAACACCTGACGTGCAACACCACGTGGTCAACACCAACACCACGTGGTCCAGCTGTCGTTGTGTAATCGTATTACTGTAATTAGCTAGTGTACTCCCTAATCCACTTCAGTCAAAACACTGGCCTGTGTCTGGCTCACAGTCATTAATTGCCAACAGACAGGCAGATTCTCTTCTGCAGCAGCTCTAGTTCACGAATGCTGTGTTTGTGGATTCATCTAAGGGTTAATTCAAGGGTTATGTCCACGTACCAGACTATTTTCATCTGCCAATTTAAATGACTCTTTGGTTGTACATACAAGCATACAACAGCTAATGTGACTCCATGAATATTGTAGAAGCTGTGGATATATTTCCAACAGTTTGACTGATACATAAATTATTTGGGGTGAAAAATAATTAAAAGGAGGAGTGGGTATTTGACTGAATGTCTATAGGTGTGTCAAAGTTCCCTGAGGTTAGAGTTGATGTGTGAGGCCTGCAGGTGGAGCAGCAGCACTAGCTTAAGCACCATCTATAGGTAAAGCCTATATGTCAGGCACTATGAATGTATGGCTTGGTTTTTTGTGATAATGGATTCTCAGAGAAGCTAACTCAATCAGCCTTCAAAGAAGCTGAAGGACAAACTCTGCCCTTGTGAGGGGAAGATGTAGTAAAATCACTGGGTGTCTCATCTTATATCAAGTCTCAGTCACGATCAATAATGATCAATCATCTCCAATGATTTCACATTAAATGACCTAGTCGGAAATTCTCTTTTCATTTGCCTTCGAGAAGGGGGTTGGATAAAACTGATGCTGAGTTTGATTGCACAGCAATTTCTATTTTTTGCTTATAGATCAAAATAAATGAGAGCCATTTATCTTTATCTCATCTGTCCATCAAATCAAACCTGATTTGCATCTTTGTATCTTTTGTCAATAAAAATGCCTAAAGTAATTTATGTTGTGTATATTACTAATAAAAATTAAACAAATTAAATATGTAAATTATTTACAGTAAAGTGTTTTTTGTTGTTGTTGTTGTTGTTTTTGCAAGGATGCATTAAGTGACAGCAAATACATGTATAATGTTACAATGTAATCCTGAAAAAAGTATCTCAGTTTCCACTGTGAAAAATATTAAGCAGCACAACTGTTTTTAACATTGATGATAATATGAAATGTTTTTTGAGCAGCAAATCAGCATATTAAAATGATTTCTGAAGAACCATGTGGCAGTAAAATATATTTAAAAAGAGAACAATCAATCAACAAACTCAAATGATGCTGAGATGTGTGAGTATCCCACCCTCATGTTGCTCTTTTTCATCCAGTTATACATTCTTCTAAAAATCTTTTTTTTTTGTGCTCCATGGAAGAAAGAAGTCATACTGGTTTAAAATAGCATGAGGGTGAGTAAATTATGACAGAATTTACATTGGGTATATTGGGCAATTTATTCCATTAAGATGAACCAGCATACTCAAACTGTTTATACAACAAAGCTGGGACATAAAATGCGGTTTCCTCACACATGCCCTTAATCTCATATCACATCAGACAGCCTGGACTCTTGATGTTATTTTCACAACATTACCAGTTCTGTGTCAGCATGACTCATTATTTCTGGTATATTATGGAAATGATTAAGCTCATAGTTTTCTTAACACTAATTTATTTGGAAACCCAGCCCGATTCCAATTCATGCCCAACTCCAAACCAAACTGCCTTTGATTAGTTAACTTTGCTGATAAATTTGAGATTAGGTGATTCATTATGGGCTTTTCTGCAAGAGTGTTTCTTCATCCTTTCAACAGTACACTCTTTAAAATAAAGGTTCTTTATTGGCATACATGGCTCCATGAACATCCATGGAACCTTTAAATTCCACAAAAGTTTCTTTAGATTTTTAAAATGTTATTCATACTAAGAAAAAAATAGTTATTTTAAGAACTATTCATTGAAGGGTTCTTTGGGGAAACCAAATATGGTTCTTCTGTGGCATTGCTGCGAAAGGACCCTTTATTTAACTTAACTTTAATGATATCGATCCTGAAATATCTGAAACGGTTCCAAAATCTTTTTCGTGACTTATTGTGCTTAAATGGGGAAATCCATAGAAAATTGTGTCAAAATGCCATCTTGCCATGTATTCATGCAAATACAGCCAGTTTTGGAATGTAAATAGTTAAGAAAAATGCATGTTGTGAAACAGTATTTTGGATGTGTACACCTCTTAAAGTGACAGCAGCCTAATAAACCGGATGCTGTTTTTTCATATTAATCAAAAAATAAAAGACAAATAAAATAATTTGTAACTTTAATTGTAAGCATTAATCTGTATTTCATTTTTACAACGAAGACTAGCCGTGTTATTTTACCTTTGATTAGCCTACTTTAATTTCTGTATTACTTACCTGAATACTACTATTAGACCTACCTGATAAACTTAAAGCCGTGTTTATTTCATTTGTCTCTTTATTCTACTGTATTTATTTGTGCTATCATTTGCAATTTGTTTATTTTTTATTACTGACTATTTACCTGTATTTTTTTTTTGTAAATTTAGTGCAACGATTCAAAAAAGTCTCCCTGTTCTGTGTGAAAGCTATTGCAACAAAATAAAAAAAAATAAAAAAATAAAAAAAGAGAGATAATAACAACAATCATTATCTGTATGGTGGTATATATGGCAGTTTTCCCTGTGGTATCGAAAAAAGTATTGAATATCGATATATTTCAAGGTATCGTATCGAAATTCTAGTATTGTGACAACACTATGCCTTAGACACACAAAACACAGTAAATTAGCCATCACTGAAACTAATAAAATGTCTCAGAAAAATGTTGTTTTGCCTTTGCATGGCAGTATAGAGGTCTGCTTTCTGAGTATATGAGGCATAAATCAGATGTGTTTAGGTGGAAAGTTTTTGCACAGCTTGTAGGTACCACAGTGAGTCCTCAGGGATCTCCCACTGCTACGGTCCATGACTTCAGGCAGCCGATTTTACACAAAGGTAAATAAACAACACTTGCCTGCTGATATAGAAACAGACACTCGCTCCTTCTGGAGTCAGTTGTAGTCTGTGACAGTTGAAGTTACTCTTGCGCAACAAGGAACTGCGCAGACGGCTTTGGCAACAAAGGCAGTGTTATGTTGAGAGCATCAGAGAGGGCTGCAGTCATAGATAAAGGGGTAGTCAGATGCTCAGAGACCTGTGGCTCTGTTTCCTTCTCTTTCTGTCTTTATCCAGATGAATGGAAATGAAAATAGTGCCATGAGGGCACGTGCACTGAATTTCAACTTCCCAGGATGTGTTAGAGGCCGAGCGGGGGTCATTCTTCACCTCTGTGTGAGGTGAGTTCAAACACAACAGAGGCTTTTATGGGGTTTCCATAACATCAAACTCTCAATCGGTCATTACAAATAGTGAACAATGCTGGACCTGTGCCCACTGATCTTAATAACCCTGGGAACATGCTCTTTCACAATAGTGCCTTCTTATTCATATGTGGAGAAACGTTCTTGGATTTAGTTCCACTTGGGTGATTCAGTTAATTCATAATAAAGTACTACTAAGATCCTCCATCACACTTTCTTCCATGATTATATGTGGTTAATACCATCAGGTCTGTCATCCTCATATAAGGGTCTTTCATGATCAATAATGATCAATCATCTTTACATCAATGCGTCATTCCAGCCCTAATTATCTCTAATAATTTCACATTACCTAACTAGGATTTTCTTCCCAGTTATCCGTAAGAAGGCAGTACAAATTTATGGAAAACCTGTTAAAATATGAAAACCTGTTAAAATACGAATGACAAAATGTTATCATAAAGCATGAGATAATGATTGGCACTTTCTATATGTGCTTGGATTATAATTATTAAGTCATATTTCTACTTGTCCATCTAACCTGTTTTGCATCCATCTTCTTATTCTCAATACAACAGTAATTAATGTTAAACACAATAACAGCATGATTCAACAGTAGCATACCGTACATGTAGTAGTTACATTGTCTATTTTTCCTATGCCGACACAAATCATTTTGACAGTGACGGCAGCATGTACAAGCAACACACACAGTTGTAGCGTCCCCGAGTGAATCATTGTTTTTGAACAAATTGGTTGAATGAATGAATCAATGACTCACTCATAAAAAGATTCACTTGCCTCCTTCAGTATGAATCTGTATTTGTGAATTAATCAGTTGGGTGGATGACAGACATTTGTCATAACCCACTCACACAACAAATGTAACACAAACTTGGCCCCACACACACACGCACGCACGCACGCACGCACGCACGCACGCACGCACGCACGCACGCACACACACACACACACACACACACACACACACACACACACACACACCTTCTGCCTCGTCTGTGCCAGCACTTCCTTTATGCAGGTGAATAATTTAACTCTGAGTAACTATAGGCAAACAATAGCTTCCTTTTTAAGCAACACTTTGCTATGCGGGCAGCCCTTATGTCAACAAATAGCCTAATTATGTTTAATGTGATTTGCTCCCAATTTTTTTCCCTATCGTTTCCTAATTTGTATATAAATGGGGGAAAGTGCAAAAGACATTATGCCCCTGAGCAGAGCACTAAAGCCCAGGGTGCATCAGGGGGCCTGTCCCTGTATGGACAGAAGATAAGCAGAAGGTTTTGCTGACTCACTGGCCTTTAAAACCATGATAAATGATGATAATGTTCCATACACTCCGTCCACCACTGCATGAACATTACGCTTCAGAACAGAAGAATTTGCCATGCACCTGAGCTGTAACTCTACACCACATGCATCTCCCTTCATCCTTTACTTCTCAGTTACAGATTTGTTGAATAATTACAAGCTTTTATTGTGCCATCGACTTTCTTTAGAAGATATCTGATATCAGCGGGGATTTTGGAACAGGAGCTGTCTTTCATAGAAACACATCATATAGGCCCATTACAGACATTAGAGGAATTATGACCTCATGCTTTACTGAAATTAATACAATGAAAGAAAAGAGCAATATGTGTGCGTCATATGAATATCTATACTATAATCTAACCCTATCATTCAGATTTAATTTTATGTCAATGGCTCCATCTTTAATAGATTTCTTGAAAACTAATTCAAAAGGATAAAACGTCAATATTGTGAAGTATTTATATGACAAGCTCTCTCACCTCTATAGGCCAAACACCGTTATTCCGAAACGATGGAAAACCATTCTAAGATGAATTTGGTAAGACACACTTTCTCAGTGTAAATAATGTGAGTATAATGCAACACATCCAAAATATTTAGTTGTTGCTCTGCATCAAACCTTTTATTATGATTGTTGTTATCATTAGGTTCAATAAACAGAATAATTATTTCCATAAACAACCAGACTCTGTGTAAACTCTGTAATCCATTAGTTGTGAAATCAGCCTACTGCATTGTCAAATATGCCATATCTTCAAAGAGGAGCAATGAATTGAGCTTTAAAATGCCGCAAGTACAATAAAGAGATAAAGGTTCCCAAGTTCACTGAATTTCACTGAAAGTACAACCTGTAGGTATGCTTTAGATTATATATTCTGTAAGAATATCTGCTTCAGGTTTATTTAGTGCACAAGTATAAAATGAAAGTTCCTAATACTGTCTCACGGTTATGCAAGTCTCAAAATTAGTGTTCATCTGCAAGTTTAATGATCAGAAATGGACTTGCTATGGTTTTAGTGCTATAATTAAGTTTTTCTAGAGTATAATTTTGTAGTCATTTAAATTGTCTTATCAAATACATACAAGTGAATCTCTCATCATTAAAAGTGGCACACCAAAATGTTCGTCTTGCCCCATTCTAATTTGCCTTTGGTAACCAAACGTCTTTTTGAAAGTCTTCTTCTTTGCTCCTCAGTGCATGAAAGGGGAGGGAGGTCTTCATCTTATTCATGGGAGTTTCACTTTGGTGCTAAAACAGTGGGATTCCTGGAATACTTTGAAACTTAACTGCCAAAGTGACAGGTGTGCCCGCATAGTATATGGGTAACGGCTCATTTTGAAACCAGACAGGATGTGAAGGGGCTCACAGTATTCTGTGTATTCTGAATAAGTATTCTCAAAGTATTCTGCTCAAAGTATTCTGTGCTGCCACTCTAGAACATTACATTACAACATGTTACAGGTAACATGAGACATGTCTTGTAAATGTTTAAGGTATTAACACTGTATATGTGCTGCTATATATATATATATATATATATATATATATATATACTGTACACAGAATATATGAAGTGATTTCCAAAAGTCTAAGACCATGTTGAAAATTTGAGATTTAAATCAAATTTAAAATGTTTAGAATTTGGGTTAGAACTAAAAGTTATTATCATTATTTATAGGCTAATGAAATAAGCAATTCTCAAAACATACTGGACAACATGATCATCACGCTTTACACAAACTAAAGCAAAAGGGAGACAAAGCAAATATTAATAGATTCAGAAATTCCTATAAAAATAAAATAAAATAGAAATGATTTAAAATTCTGAGATGAAGCAGACAGCACAATGCATCTTTCGGGATCAGTTCACCTTGTATCCCCTCTAATGTGAAGAGGCATCATAAATCACTTCCTTGCTGGTCATGCAAAGCTGTTCATTAGCCCCCTGAAAATACCATTTTGTTCACTTTTTTTTTTTTTTTAACATTCTCTGTTCCATTTTAAACCGGTATGATGCTAATTTGAACCTGGGTAACACTTTAGAATATTGTTCTGTCATTTATGAACAAATACACAGGAGCAAATGTTTAACGCAATATTAACATTCTATTAACTGATTTTAACTAACAAGAAACTTTGTAATAGCACCTAGTTAAATTTACTCTCTCATTCAACTGAGCGCTATTACTTACTAACATTATTAATCTGAGTTTCTTGTTAGTTCATAGTTAATAGAATGTTAATATTACATTACTCATTTGTTCCTGTGTAGTTATTCATTAATGACGGAACAGTATATTCTAAAATGTTTCCTGAATCTGATCAGTGGAGATACTTTGTTGGAAACCTTCACTTTGATTTGGAAAATTCGCTATCCAATGTATATGAAATGAAATGAAATGCAATCATAAACTAAAGAAATCCATAAACATGGCAGAACACATTGTTACGTGGTTACCAATGGCTGATGAAAGCTAAATGCAATGTTACTTTCCTGACAATGCAGGATTGTTAGATTAGAAAGCAAAGTTGTTTGTGAGTTCAATGAAGAGAATCTAAAATCAAAACAAAGGAGGAGTTTGTGGGTTATGTAACTGTGATTATGTGGCATCAGCGTAATCTGCTCCACACTACTGCAGACGGAGCAGCTGGTCACAGTCGCATGCTCACTCACAAGAGAGAAACAGCAGTCATGATGTTACACTGAAAAACACACAGCTCAATTATACTGTCAATGTGCTCACCAGCTCAGTGCCACAACACTCTCTCTAGATATTTTTAATGTCACAGTGATCACCACTTGCTCATGCCATCTCATTACACATGCCCCCTCACTATTGCATTTATTGTGCACTGCAGTATCACATTAAAGTCTATTCACATGTCCTCTGAGTCCTGTGTGAGCAAGGCCCAGGATTAGGTCTGTCTCACCATCTCATTACGGCCCATGTTTAATGGCACATGCTTCGGGTTTCCAGGTTAATGTCCATACTATATTGCTCACCCATGACCCTGTTTCCCTGTTTGCCCAGACAAATATCTGAGTACACACACACACACACACACGCACACACACTCAATGTTGACTAACAACAGGATTTTATGGTCCCAAGTAAAAGAAACGGCCAACTTCAACTATGACAGCTGGACTTTATGTGTCTGAAAACTTCAGCTGTTCGGACCTGAAACCTCTAGGGAAAGGAGCTTCAATTAAATGTTTTTCATACAAGGGTTGATATTGCTATCTGATGCTAACAATGCCAATGGTTCAGGTTTGATAATGTATACATTTATTATGAATAGGGATACAATATTAAGCTTCTGATACCGATTAGCCGTTCATTATTTTATGTTATGGCCAATAACAAATAACAAATACATAGTCAATATTAAAATTCTGTACAAATTTGCTTAATGAAATTAAGAAAAAAAACCTAAAATGTGTCATTTTAAATTTAGACATTTAAAATATAATAATGCACAGCATGAAAATGGATATTCATTTTTATATTTGCTAAAGATTACATGACAAAAAGTTAGATTACAACAACAGTAAAAATGTGTACATACTGTTAGATATTTCAAATAAATGCTGTACTTTTGAACTTTCTATTCATCAAAGAATCCTGATTAAAATGTATCACAAATGTATCATATTATGTATCATATTAAGCAGCAACTGTTCTCAACATTCATAATAATATAATAATAATAAGACAATTTCTTGAAGGATTTCTGAAGGATTATGACTGGTAATGGCTTCTGAAAATTTAGGCTTGCCATCACAGGAAAAACTAAAAGGAATAATAAAATAGAAAAAGTTATTTTAAATTGAAATAATATTTCACAATATTACTGAGCATAAGAGACTTCAAAAAACATAAAAAATGTATTCAGACACAGTTTAACTTAATTAAATCCCAAATATCAAACCATGCACAATGAAATATCCAATATCAACAGATACCAATACATTTAAAAAAAGAAAAGAAAAAAGAAATCTGTTATGGTATACCGATATATTGTGCTCTCTAATCATACATGTCTGCCATAATTGTGTTTGAAACAATATTCATAAACTATATGCCTGTTGGTTGCTGTTCCAGCTGCTTGGCAAAACTACCTGACCCAGTTTCAGGTTGCTGTTCACTGGCAGGATGGATTTATCCTCTCGGCTCTACTTCTCATGTCCGGGAGCGCTGATAACAGCTGGAAAAAGAAATCCGGCTCTTCCAATAACATGGAACGTCAGCACGGTGGGTGTCTGGTGCCGTTTGGATGGAAGAATGGCAGAACCACTGTTACAGGCCAGAAAAAACACAGACTCTGAGTGTGACAATGGGGAAAAGTGTTACACCCCTTTAACTCCTGCTATCATAACTGTAGTATTCGTTATAAATGAATTGAATACCAATACGAAGTCCAGTGAAGCGCCTAATCACTTCTTTGTCATGCAAAGAGTGACAGCAACAAATATCTGTGAGTCAGCAGAGACAGAGGTACAGTATCAGGTTATCCACAGTCAGACAGATCAAGTAAAGTCAACTGTCTGTGTTGGTAATGAGGAAAGAATGGAGTTTTAAGCCATTAAGCAGGGCTGACCTCAAGGCTAGAGTTCAAAGAGCTTTCTTTTGGCAGCTGTGGGAGTTAAAGGAGTTGAGGATCAAATGTGAGCAAAGCAGTCAAATAGTAAGTCTCGGATATGAACTGCTGCTACTTCCTCGATGCAGTGAAATGCGATATACTGCAATATGCTTCTTTTAAAATGTGCTGTCAGTGTGGGTGGTGAGCTTTTGGAATAACATTTGCATTTGCATTTAATGTGAAATGTGTGCAATTTGTGCCAAATCATTTGATATAATGCAAATATTTTGAATTCATAATGAGACTCTAGTTGATGCATTACGTTTCTGAAAAAAGTTTCTGCCATTTTCATAAAAGTACTGTGACTTAATGGCACTAATTTTCATGACACATGATACAATAGGACATTTAAGTCATATGAATGTCATTGCTTTAGATAAACTATAAAACTATTTTTAAAGACAGCACAAGAAAATGTTCCAAACTATTCACAAAAAAGTTTGTTAGTTTTAAATTTTTTATTTTATTTCATAGATTAATAATACTAATAATAATAATAAAAAAGTAGAGCTTGGAAAAGGTGTAGCATTTGTCTGCAGATGCCATTTGGTTTGATTTATTTTGGCGCCACAGTAAAATGTCCTTGAACTGCACTTAACAACTGCATTTTAGTACTTTTATGCTAATTGGCTGTACAGAGCGTTGGCATACTTGTACTATATCAGATCATGGCAGATCTACCAGACCATATATGGCAGTTCCTTCCTTAGTAAATGTTGTAGCAGTGCCAGGCACATAGCAGGCTCTGAATGTGTGCCAAGAGAAAGCAGGAAATTACTCATATATATATATATATATCTTTAAGATAAGAAGGCATTTTGGGTACACAAAGAACAAAGCGCAGCTGTCACGGCTGTTTCCTGTGTCTGCTCTCCGCCATTGCTGTCTAATATCGTTATCTTCTGTTGTCAAGTACACATTATCAGACAGGTTTACTTAACAGGGCTGTGAAATCGCATTTATGTCACACTTGCGTGTGATTCTATTGAATCTGCACATCATCATCCAGGTCATAAATTATCTTCAAATGTGCCGAGTGAGTCAAATATTGCTTTTTTTGTGGAATTTTTTACCTTTATTTTTATGAGGCAAAATTACAAAGTATAGGCTATATAAGCATATCAGCAAATGCCCACGCATGCCGCTCTTTGAACATTCATCTAAACTATGTTCCTTCAAGATAAGGAATCAAGTAGCAATACAATACTTGTGAAATATATTTACAACCATGCCGTGCAGTAAACAATGTGGTAGAACAATAAAAGGCCATTGAGGAACTTGCATGCAATCAAATATACGTTACATTGTGGATGTTGATCAAAAAGTTGACCAATGGAGAACAACCCAAACCAAACCAGACGACTATAACGACAAAGAAGTCTTGTGACCACACTGTCTTCTTGTGAACTCATGGTTTTTTGTAGCTCCAGCTACTGTGTGCCACGTGTTTCTTTATCCTCTTGTGGCCAGCCCTCATAAAGACCACCCGCCAGTCATCTAATCCATAATTGTTTGCAGGTTCTGCTCTGAAAGCTTTATTCATTATGACCCCGTCAGAGTTGCCCAGCACCGCCATCACTGGTTCTGCTGTGTGTGATTTACAACTATCAGATGTTGTATCATACATTTTCAAGCTGCAGTTATTGTGTAAACCTAAATAATGACTTAGCAAAATAATGTTTCTATCACACAGGAGTTAAATAGACTCAAGGCTCCTTTGTTTTTCACAAAAATAGAATAGGGAATACGAAAAACCTGGCAGTAAGTCAACGTGTCCCTTTATAATGGTTATGACAGAAGTAGGTACAGTACCAAAGAGCATAGGTAATACTGAACCGCCGGTTTACTGGAAAACAGAGGTCGTTGAATTAATGTGCTGGGGACAGATAGGGGACAAGACAACAGAGAATGACTATGACTCATCACAATTACTGCTCTTACTATTTTCTCTTTTTATTGGTAGTTTAAAAGATAGACAGGTGGGTAAATAAAGGTTGTTTTTCTTTTGTTTCCTTTTATTTTTTTGTCTCAAAACGAAGACATACAAGAAATGTTTTGTCTCATGCTGTGACTTCACAGACGCTACAACATTTACAGCGGCCAAAAAAATTGGACTCTACAGACGTCTGGGTGATGAATAAGTCAGTGCTGTGAAATTAAAAATGCATAAGTTCATCTGAAGTTTTCTGGAACTGTCTAGTCAGCAGGGATTAGGGCTGTAGGGTTTAAGGCAAAGGTATTGAAAAATCCTTATGCTTTTTATAATCATAATCTTAAGGGTTTGCAAAATCACATTTTACTGAAAGTACATGCAAGCTGTATTTACTGAAGCATGCACAATATGGCATGTGTGTGGCATATGGCAAATAGAAGCTCTTGACTGTGACACTTAACCATATTCTGTCCCGACACAAAAACTACACTCACTTTAATTAAAGAGGAGCAGATAAAGCTATCAGATACTCCACTCAGCTCTTCTCACTCTGGGCCGACACCTAAAGCTGCTGCCATTATGGGTATTAAATAGCTGTGCTGCTCTTGATTCCGTTTCATTAAACTGTAAAACAATTGCACAGGGGTTCAGACAGCTGATCTGTTTGGTGGCACAATGCTGAAAAGTATCTTTGTAGTCTGAGACATTTAAGCTCACACAAAAGTGCAGTAAACAGTAGGCCACATCTGACAGAGTATTTATTAGACTTTTTAAATAGGACATTGTAGCAACGTTCAGGGAAGAAGGAGGCGGGAACCGGCGAACCATCAAAATATAATTTATTTAAAATAAAACAAACAAACGAAAATACCGCCAGCAGCCCCTCACGGACGACTGCTGGCTACCGAAAATAAATATGACTGCTGGCTAAAGTAAAATACAAAAACAAAACAACTAAAATACAGGCCTGTTCCTCTCTCGATCATCAACGTCGTCGCTCCTCCTTTATGCTTCCGCTCCTCCGTGAGAGATGCGAGACCAGTGTGCTTCACAGGTGTTGCTCATTAGCAATCGCACCACCGGCCTCGCGCCGTTCTCTCACGTCCCTCGGCCGTCCTGTTCGTCACAGACATATTCAATTTCAAGCAGCTTTCCAAACATAAAATATAGTTATTATAAATGGCAAAATATTAAATCTCTATGGAAATGCAAGAAAATGTAGAAAGGTAGACTAAGAAACGTTTTCTCTCAAAATTAACCAAGTTTAAATAATGAGTAAATACATCATCAATTCATCTTCTTTTTTTGTTTTAACCTGATTCACTTTGGTAATCCTGTGGAGGGTATTCATTGACATCCCTTTCCCGCCAGAACAGGTCCCCTCAGCCCGTCAATCGCACAGCTCTTTCCCATTTAAGAATGTTCCCATTTTATGCATGTTTTTATCGGCATTCACACTGAACACCAACGTTGCCACTCAGTCTTTTTGCACTAAAAGTGCACTTTTTGCACAGTCTTTTTGACTCCCACCTACTGTGACGTCATGTTCTTACCCTCTATTATAAGGTGTTTTCGACTGTGTTGTTCGACCAGTGTATGACATCAAATTACCAAAGAGCGATTAGAGAGCATACGGCTCTGTATGCTTTCGCTGTACTTTGATGTCATACAAATGTTGGCAAAAAGAGAAAACGTCTTGTAATAAAAACAAGAATCAACATAGTAAATATTTATCTATTGTGAAGAGTCATTTCATTATGGGTTGTTATAGTGCTGTGCTGAAGAATCATATTGATCTGCATAGTCACTCAGAGCTGAAGCACAACCAAAACAATGTTTTTCCGCAAAATGCATGGTTTTGTTTTTTAATTGCTAGAAGGGCTAAAAGTTAGGTAGTGTACCTTTAATAATATATGAATAAAATACATCATATGATAATATATCTCTGCTTCAATTAAGGTATCTTTAGCTAGTGTCCCATTAAACCCAATATTAAACTGACAAAAAAAGGAAAGAAAGAAAATAAAAATAAAATAATATCTACTCAAAAATGTGAGGCAATCGGCCCTCCACTCTATTTCTACTTTAATTTAACTTAATTTACATAACTTAAAAATTGAATTGGTGCACACAACTGTGACCAGCAGGTAAATGTTAACCATTTTAACTGGACAGTTAATGGCCCTACTAACTCTTCCCATCCGATAAGAACACACAGTTTGTAATTTCTCTGTGGTGGGTACTGAAGCCTGCCCTTAGCAGTGACTAATAAGCTCCTTCTCACCTCCAGTTCACACTGAAAAACTGAGAAAAACTAAGAAAAATTATACAAGACCCAACAAATGTAGTGTGGTCCAAGTGATGATGTTGTGATGATTGTTGTTCATGGTGATGGTTTACTTTCCTACAGTTCTCATTTTGACAAGCTTCATTTTTTGCCACCAAAGGTGTTGCAATATGTGACACATAATCTGCAAGAAGTGTCATAGGCATTCGTTTAATTGATCACTCTTTTAGTGTGTGACAAACCCACAA
This sequence comes from Meda fulgida, assembly GCA_030578275.1. Classification (NCBI taxonomy): domain Eukaryota; kingdom Metazoa; phylum Chordata; class Actinopteri; order Cypriniformes; family Leuciscidae; genus Meda; species Meda fulgida. Next base: position 15,113,799 of record CM060617.1, read on the forward strand.
TTGAGTATGTGGTAAGATATTGGCTGTCAATAAAGGCGTGGCATCCTCTACCATTCAATGCTGTTTGGACAAATTGCTTTAAATGACTGACTTCCATTTAGAACAATTAAAGTAAAGGATGAAATGGAGAGTGTTTGACAAAGAGTTGGAAAATTCACCAAAAATCACTGAACCAAAATGCAATTCGAATTTTAAAGGTACAACTCACAACAAAATGAGTGTGTTCCAAACTTGTATGCATTTTTTTTTTAATCTGTTGAACATAAGAGAAGATTTTAAAGAATGTTTTTGTCCTTACAATGAAAGTCAGTGTTCAACCAAAGTTCCATTTAGGAACAATAAAGTCTACTTTGACTTTGAAGTAAAAATTTAATAATAATAAATAAACTTTGATTTTGAAGTAAATGGCTTTCATCTGGACTAATACATTCTGAATAGCTATGTTTCCATTCAAATTTGCGAATTTTAACTTATTCAACTTTATTCATTTGTGAATAAAGTAGTGTTTCCATCCCATGATTTTAAGAGAACAAAATTGTCAATTGCTGGGAAATTGGTGCATAATATCTGTAATAAAAATGGAAGTGGCTGCAATCGATGAGGCCACTGTGTCTCTTTTTTCCAACATCATAAATTACTTGTGTCTCAGAGCACACAGAAGAAATACTGAGACACTTCGGGAGGTCATTATGCCAAATCATTTTGATGACAAACTTTGGCTCACGCATTTCAGAATGATCAAACCAACATTTGAGATGCTGTGCAATGAAATCAGCCCGCTGGTTAGTCCAGTTATCCAATCACATCCACTGTTGAGGCAAAGTCAAGTTTTCATTGTGCAGCGAGAGATTTGTTCACTAAATGTGTTTCTATTGTAGTTGTGTCATAAATGTATCAGCCTCAATTTGAGCACATAAGTTTCTTTATGCACATCTCTAGAATGAATGCGCATCTTGGTATTTTCATCCAGTGCTTTTTATGCTATATCATAAAAATGAGGGAAAAAAATCCATAAAAATGGATGGAAACATAGCTAATGACATATTATGTCCATGTGCATCAACATCTAAACAACATGACTCCCAACTCATTAGTATAAACCACAGGATTTTTTTACTTTCAGAGAGAGTTGATGGGATGAACTCAGAAAATGACATAAAACACTTAAAAAGACAAAAATGAATCTCCTCACTTGTCTTCTTTAATTTGTGAGAGTGTACTTTAAGACAAGAGTACGAGACCGAGAGAGGGAGGGAGAGGGAGAGATAGATAATTATTTAATACATTAATGCATCATTTTATAGCAGTACCTCTAGAGAATTTCCAGAGCTGGCCACAATAGAGGGCACTTATTTCCTTGTCTCTTAAGTGCACTTCCTGCTCTGTTTAGCATCTCTCCGTTCAATGTCCCGTCCTCTGCTCCAGTGGCCTGGGCTGAGCTCACTACACTGTGTGGTCCAAGGTTACAAATATGATTTACAGAAACCAGTGAGAGGAGCCTCCTTGAAAGTGTGGAACACATACTGCATCCATGTGAGAGCAGGAATGTGCTGCTGCCGTTATTGTGCTTGCTGTTTATCTGAAGCAGCGGTATGAGCGTGTGAGACTGTGGAACGAGCGCAGGAAAATATGCATCATGAATACTAGCTCACAAGTGAGCTGTGTTACATGTTTAATTGCACTAAGGTTGTGTTTACAGTATAGATATTTGTCAGTATTATTGAATCTGGTACAGAGTTAGATGTGTCCAATATTTGAAGCACTTCACACAGGATAGTTAAAAGTATCTTTTTCTGTGAAGCGTCAGGCCTGGGAGATTATTGGAAATGAATGTGTTTCCTAGTTCTTGGAAGCAGAAATATCCATGGAGACTTCTGGTCATCACACCTTGTTGATTTAGGGGGAAATCCTGAGGGGAGTTTCACTCTGTCAACAGCGGAGCTCATTATACATATTCACGCATCACAAACAAGACCTCCAATATTTCAGAAAGCCTCAGACAAATACCATCTCTCACTGAGGTAGAGCAGCATTCATTCTGCAATGCTGGAAATTAACAGTTAAAGTGTGATAGACAAAACTTGAAATGCCAACACATACTAATTTGAAAATAACAAAATATAATGATTTATTAGATAACTTTTTATATGTTTTTTTTTCTACAACAAACATGGTTATGTTAACAGTGTGGTTTTTTGCTTAGCTTTAGGTTTTGGTCATACATTTTTTTTGTACTTTTTCACCATCTCGTACAAATGATCATGACTTGTCATCACGAGAATGGGTGTATAACGTCTCGGTTACGTATGTAACCCTCGTTCCCTGAGTGGGGAACGGAGACGTTACGTCGGAATGACGACGAAATGGGGTTTCGCTTAGAACACCTATCGACTTATACAATAGTATAAGTATACAAAAACGAGCCAATGGCAAAGAAATGCCATGGGTCTGCGGAATTTGCATGATGTAACTCCGCCCCACCTCGTGTGTATAAAAGGAGGACGCCGGCAACATGCAGTTATGTTTCTTTGCTGAGGAGCCAAGACTGAGCTCAGGCGATCCCCGCGGTACAGCGGAAGTGGCAGGAAGACTCAGGGAACGAGGGTTACATACGTAACCGAGACGTTCCCTTTCGTGGTCATTCCGAGTTACGTCGGAATGATGACAAAATGGGGTTAACAGTCTAATCACGCCACCTTCACAGCTGTCTTCCTGTGCCCTGCGTAAATCTGGGACCCTTGTGTGAGACTAGCACGGATGAAGGACTCCTATTTAACACAGGAATACCAAGGTACACTGGGAAGCATATCCCATAGTTTAGAGGAAATATGCAATTAACACCAACCCAGAGGGGGGGGGGGGCATTTAGAAATACACATATGACCCGAAGGAAGCATATGGAGAACACTGGGGTGTCCAGCCGCAAGTGGAATATTTCAACCCCAGGGGTGGCAAAGTGGCTTGCCAAGGGAAAGACACATGCTCAGAGAGGCTTACAGTGGAAATACACGTGTGGGGGTAGCTCTGGGGAGGGACCATGCACACGGGAGGCACCTAGCCGACGCACAGGCAATAGACACTGGCGCTAGCATCAGGGGTGCTGGAGGAACTCAGGGCTTGCGGAGAAGCTCACCTGAGGAGAATATTGCACGTATCCAGTCCGTGGAGTGGAATGGCGAGCAAGCGAAGACACCTGAGCGGGTCCAGTACTAGCTGGTTGAAGCGAGTACATGAAAGGACACTGGCTCCACTCGGAGATTTAGAATCTGGCGAATGTGTTAGGTGTCGCCCAGCCTGCAGCTCTGCAGATGTCTGTTAGCGAGGCGCCATGCGCTAGAGCCCAAGAGGATGCCACACTCCGGCTGGAGTGGGCAGTCACACCAAGGGGGCACGGTCGACCTTGCTGCTGGTATGCCAAAGCAATGGTGTCCACTATCCAGTGAGACAACCTCTGCTAGGAGAGAGCCTTTCCCTTCAGCTTCCCACCATAACAGACAAAGAGCTGGTCTGAGGTCCTGAAACACTGCGTCCTGTCTACATAGGCGCGGAGAGCGCGTACTGGACAGAGCAATGCCAAGGCTGGGTCTGCCTCCTCCAAGGGCAGCGCTTGCAGGTTCACCACCTGGTCCCGGAAGGGAGTGGTAGGAACCTTTGGCCCATATCCAGGCCGGGGTCTCAGGATCACGTGAGAGTAAGCCGGCCCGAATTCCAGGCACGCTTCGTCAACAGAGAATGCTTACAGGTCCCCTACCCTCTTGACAGAGGCCAATGCAACCTGGAGCGCTGTCTTCATTGACAGGAACTGAAGCTCCACTGATTGCAGAGGCTCAAAGGGAGCACTCTGCGGGGCATTTAGAACCACCGCGAGGTGGCGAGGGAACGAGAGGAGAACGAGGATTCAGTCTCCTTGCTCCTCTCAAGAACCTGACGATCAGGTCGTGCTTCCCTAAGGACTTACCTTCTACCAAGTCATGGTGTGCGACAATAGCGGCAACAAACTTTGAGGGTGGAGGGAGACAGCCTTCGCTCCAACCCATCTTGAAGGAAGGAAAGCACGACACCGACCGAACACCTCCGGGGGTCTTCTCGGCGAGAAGAGCACCAGTTGACGAAGAGGTTCCACTTCCGAGTCGATGTCCATACCGAGAAAAGAGATCCTCTGCACGGGGCAAAGTTTGCTCTTCCCCCAGTTGACCCGAAGGCCCAGACGAGCTAGGTGCCGGAGTACAAGGTCCCTGTGTAGGCAAACTTGGTCTCGAGAGTGAGCTAGGACAGTCAGTCACCGAGATAGTTCAGGATGCGAACCCTGTGTTCCCATGGAGGAACAAGGGCTGCCTCGACGACCTTCGTGAAGACGCGAGGAGACAGGGCCAGCCCGAAAGGGAGAACCGCGTACTGGTATGCCTGCCCCTCGAAAGCAAACCGGAGGAACGGTCTGTGTCGAGGAAGAATGGAGACATGAAAGTAGGCGTCCTTCAGGTCGATCGCTGCAAACCAATCCTCGGGCTGAACACATTTGAAAATTCGTTTGGCGGTGAGCATCTTGAACGGTATCCTGTGAAGGGAGCGGTTCAACAAGCGCAAGTCCAGGATCGGTCATAACCCACCGGTTTTCTTGGGGACAATGAAGTAAGGGCTGTGGAAGCCGGACCTCATCTCGGCTGGAGGGACAGTCTCGATTGCACCCTTCGCCAGCAGGGTGGCAATCTCTGCTCTCATGATAGGGGCATTGCCACCGACCAAAGTGGAGCGGACTCCCCTGTAGCGGGGAGGAGACCTTGCAAACTTAATCGCATAGCCGAGCCGATGGTTCACGCGACCCAGCGAAACAGACAGGGAAGCTCTAGGCAGGCTCCCAAGAACTGTGCCAGCGGAGTCAACGAACAACCGACGTCGCCTCGGTGGTGCAGCGAAGCGGAATGACCGGCCCAGAGGTGGACGGCATAGCGACCCAGAGTGGGGGCACGGTCATAACCGCACCCTGACAGAGGAGGCCAGGGAAGGACCAGCGTTCCACGGGGGCCTGCTCTGCCAGGGGTCTGGCGACAGAGGGGGATGAGAGCGGTACGGTGCAGGGACGGCACACACTGTCATCCGGCTCTGAGACAGAGGGGGACGAGGGGTGCACGGCTCGGAGGCGGTGCACCGTGTCGTCTGGAACTCTGTATGCTCAGAGATGAGAGAGTCAGTTCTTTCTGAATAAGGATTCTTCCCCAGCCCTCCACCGGGGAAAGGTGTGGCCCTGCTACCAACTCCTGGAAAGAACTGAGTCCCATCTCTGAGCAGCCCATCTCAAAAGCGCCGCTTAACCCGGCGTTTAGCGGGGGGCGGGGCTGGAGAGGGCTGAGGCAGCCCCCCACGGTCTTCCAAAGCCAGCCCGGGTGAACGGGCGGGGTTGGAACCGGGGGAGGGCGCCTTCGGCGGTTGGCAGACTGAGGGACCTGAGCGGACGGCGGGGCCGTCGGCAGAATAACCTCAATCTGCTCCCGGGCGGTTGAGAACTGTTGGGCAGAAGTACTCAACCGCACCCCCGAAGAGGCCGACCTGGGATGTGGGGGTGTCGAGCAGACGAGTCCGCCGACATCCTGCACATCAGACCGGTCAGCCCCAGAGTGGTAAACATCACCTGACTCGGAGAGCGCACGGCCACCTTCGTCGCTCAGAGAGCAAGGTCAGTGGCGGCGCGCTTTTTGGTAGCTCATTAAAGAGCCTCGAGTCAGTCCCGCCCTCATGCATAACCATGAGCATCTGGGTCAGGTAGACCACAGAACGGTCATGGGATACAATGAGGCGGCTGCCTGTCCTGTGGCACTATAGGATTTCGCCACAGATTAGTGTAGACAAAAAGAACCACAGGCTTCGGACGGGTGCTTAGGATTGCGCCGGGAAGCACTCTGAGGACACAGTAGCATCGCAACAGAGCGTTCAACCGGGGGGACCCCAATGTACCCATGGGCAGCGGCCCCGTTGAGGGGAGGGAAAGGCGGATGAGACCAACGAGCGGTCCTGAGAAGACACGGGGGTCTTTCAGGACATCGAGATCTCATCATGCACGTCCGGGAAGAAAGATATTGTTGTTTGCCATGGACGCGGGTCGGCGGCCTTAACCAAAAAAGAAATCGTCCCAGGAAAGCATGGCCGTCATCTCCGGATCAGACTCGAGCACAGCCATAGCACACCAGAAGGTGGCAGCTGTGACGAGTCGTCACTTCCAGAAGAATAAAGCCCACCTAGTGATGCTGCTACAGACATAGCACCATTCTCTGTAGCTTTCAAATGAAAAGACACGGGCCACCCGAAGGTAGACTCGTGGAATCACCTGATCGCTAGCGGGCACCGTCATTGAAGAGGGGGGCTGGGGTAACGGACATAGAGTCGCCGCCTTGTTCCAGACCATCACCCTCAGGTCACCCTGGCCACCAGCCGAAAATCGGGGGGTGGATGAGGGGACTCTCACTCTTGCGACTTCACCGAGTCTCAACCTAAATGACGCGATGATCATGTTCCCACAGAGAGAACATGAATCACCCACGAGCGCTGTTCAAGCATGATCAAAGCCCAAAGACACTAGACAGTGCTCGTGCCCATCAGAGTCCGATACCAATCTGCCGCAACCACAAATGCACGGGCGAGCCGTCTTTAAAAAGACATGCCGCGTACGAGCTCTTTTGTGAGAGGAGAAAAAAAAAAAACTCTGCGATGTTGAAGCGAGCAGGGAGAAACACACTCACTGGCAGATCACTGCACAGATCAGCAGCCAATGTGAACTCGCTGCAGATCGCCTTCACACCAACACCGGAGAGAATGGCTCGTCTCGTAGAGAGAAGTCAGAAATGGCTGTGGAATGAAGTGATACTCTTGGCTCCGAAGCGAAAACATAACTGCATGTTGCCGGCGTCCTCCTTTTATACCCACGAGGTGGGGCGGAGTTACGTCATGCAAATTCCGCAGACCCATGGCATTTCTTTGCCATTGGCTCGTTTTTGTATACTCGAAGTCGATAGGTGTTCTAAGCGAAACCCCATTTCGTCGTCATTCCGACGTAACTCGGAGTGACCACGAAAGGGAACCGTAGGTGTCTAATGCAATGACATACAGACATCTTAATGTGACTTAAGTGTCCTTTTTGAGACCATGCTTTTAAACTATACCAGTAAGAAATGATACCTTGTACGACCTCTCGAAATCATTAAACGTCAAATATAGACTGTGATTGGACCACTAGCACAGCGGTTGTTGTGTCACATTGCAACAATGTTTCCTAACCAGATGTAATACAATAAAATGACAAAGTTCTCATATGAATTTAATAAAGCTATACAGTAGTAACAATAACAAGTAACTATAGTAATTTGTCATGGCACAACATGGGTTATCAAAGTCATCACTGATGACTGGTCAAAGCAACAATGCCTCAATCCGACCATAGCACTTTCAGTCAAGAGCTTCATTTACATCAGCCAATCATTATTAGCTCTTCAAAAGCGAAGAGGATCAGGAAACAGAAATGATCACTTGCACGCTTGGTTGCATCTGTGAAAGCCTGTTAGCAATTAATTTCAGCTAGAGCCTGACATACAAAAGTAAAGTTTTATGAATATTTAAATTAAATATGCGCAATAACACTAATGTGTTTAAGGTTATAGATTTTTAAAAAGCAAAGTGCAAATGTAGAATTAGCTATACTCAAAAAGTAGCTGAGCCATGCGTCTGTCACATTAGATGGTGGCCAGTGACCTCGTCTAAGCACATTCATGAACTCAATGGGGTTTTCCACCCATAATTACTGCTAATCACTTCACCTCTGACCCCCATAATTGCTTCCTATCAATGCCAACTGTTGACATTCTTAAAATAGAGGATCAAAATGGGGTTTATTGAGGGCTGAAACAGCCAGGCTTCCATTGACCCATACAACACAGCCAAAGACCAATAATTACACTATTACCCTAGACAACGACTATTGATTCAAATAGCATATGCCTCTAAAAGAGACTGCATTCAGTGAAAACTATGGTGTTTGAGGGATAATATTAGATGATATAATGAGAATAATGTGGCAAGAGGGTAAGAACCAGCCAGAATAAAAGCATGTTTGTGTGTGTGTGTGTGTGAGAGAGAGAGAGAGAGAGAGAGAGAGAGAGGGGGGGGGAGGGTGTGTGTGAGAAGAATATTAGGTGTAGAATATTAAGAATACAAGAATATATTAAGAATATTAAGAATACACCTATATAGGTGAGAAGAATATTACCCACTGTCAATTCAATGCTTAAATGCATGGTTAATTTCTGTATTGTGCTGGGATATCATTACCTCTTAAAGTCATGGAAAATATGAAACAGTTAAGATCCTGGTTAAAAGAAATTTGGCATTCTCATGAGTGAATACATTAAGAATATTCTTACAGTATACAATTGAACAACATGAGGTTGCAATGTTAAACCAAGAAATAATTGTGTCCTTTGTTCACCCTCATGGTCTTTACACATGCAAACAAAACACATTATTTTTGTTTTGACGTCCCAAAACGAATGTGTTCTCTTTTTTCTATTCGAAAATAGCCTAATAATTACTACAACAATAAAACAACATACATTTGGAATATTTTAAAAATGACATAAAAAACCAACACTAACATAACCTGTATTGAGCTGAATTTATTTTTGCTTGGGACTGTTAAGTTTAAAATGCAACACATTTCTTACTTTAGAAAGAAGTGTGTTAAAAAATGAGTAATTTAAGCAAACAATTTTTTTCCCAGATGAATACCGTTGTTTCCCGCTGAATGACTGACTTATAATTAACTATTTTGAGAAAAATAAATTAAAGAAAATAATTAATAATTAGAAAATATAAGGAATAGAAGTAAAAAGAAAAAACTCTAGTCCTCATTCACAAAAATTGTGTTCTTTGGAAGAAGAAATGTCCTATTTTCAACAACAGGAAGCTGAGAAAATTATGACAGAATGCTCATTTTTCCTTTACCTACAGGTCCTAATGTCTCTTCAACACTTGATTTCACAAGCAGTTTTTCAGCTTCAGTTCCCAGTTCCCACAGGAATCATGCCAACACACAGCGGATATAGAGTTTTACAATATTAATCAGAAGCTTATGGAATCATTAGACAAAGGTAATGTGCTGTTCATTATTTATTAACAGTGGTCAGGGCAGAGTTAAACTATCCCATGGTTCTCCAGACCAGCTTGTTAATTGTAATTCCCACAGGAACTATTTCACGTGTGTACAGTGGAACTAAAGACACATACAATTCAACCAGCGCAGACATACATCTTAAAATAAATACTGGTTCTGCAATAGGCCTATAATCTAAAATCATACTAAATTAATAAAAGTGTTCTTTAATACAACAATGACACATCAAACATTTTCAAATAAAAAAGAAATGGCACATCAAAGAAAGCTTTGACTGTTTTTTTTTCAGTTGACCTTGATTCCCCTCCAAACTCCGACCTCTTGGCAGGATCCAGAGGAATCCTGACGGCCCCTAATTAAACTGGGAACTTTATTTTTAGGAGTGTGGCCTCGATACAGCTGTTCCCTTTTATTGAGTAGAAGTAGTGGAGGCTGAAGTTGTCTTTAGGTACCCTCACTGTGGTGCACACAGACAAAGTGAGCCCTGTCTTTGGTTGGCTAAATGGCGTCTCTTCGGATACCGGATTGCACAATGAAACCAGAAGCCCCAGGCACGAAGCCCGAGCCACTGAAGTGGTCAGAGAGGAGAATCCTAAAAATATCCCTCAGTCTCTCTCTCTTCCTCTGTCTCGATCTCCTTCTCCTCTTTTAATTCCACTTTTCACCATCATGACTTCTTAGTCCTCTTCCTTCCCTCTTCTCTGGTTTACAAATAACAAAATGTGTCATGAATTGCTCATTCTGCAGAAGTAAGCAGCCGAAGGGAATTAGTTGGTGTCAGAGGCCTCAACCAAACATGACAATTCTGTCATTATTTATTCACGCTTAATATATATATATATATATATATATATATATATATATATATATATATATATATATATATATATATATATTAAAACCCTTAAGGCTTTATTTTTTTCTGTGTTACTTCAAAATTCTCATTTTTTTTGTTCAACAAGGGGGGATGGGGGGGGGGGTGGTGGTGAACTATCCCTTTAATGGGAGAGCCTGTCATGCCTCTTCCCCCTCTTTTCTGTTTAGTGTTAGTGGACATGAAACATACAGTACACAGCTGTAAGATTTCAGTCTGACATCACATGCCCCCACTTTGCACACTTCACATGGACACTTTATATCGATAGTGCAATTTGAACATTTTACTAACTATAAGAAAATTATAGTAGCAACTACATGTTCAAACAGTCACTAGAGTATTAGTAGACTGTCTGCTTAATATCTGCTAACACTTTATGTTGATGTTCTCCAACAGATATTCCACTGACTATAACGTCAACTTGGAATTGTAAGGTTATGACATTTTTTTTCAAAATTGATTTATTCACATATTCTTATTCTGATTATGTGATGTTTTTTTAAAAGTTGTGTACATTTTGGGACTTTTTATTTAGAAATCAAAAAGGTTTTATACAAAGTCGAATGGAATGCAAAAATTTTAAAGCGTAATATTTCAAAACCACTCAGAATGCAGATAAAACCTTATAATTCGAAGGTGGCAATAATTAACTTCTTATTCTACTTACCCTAACCCTATCCTAAAAGTCTACTAATAGTCTAATGATAGTTAGTTGACATGCTGTTGCAAATATTACTAATAGTCTTATAGTCAGTAGAATGTCTAAAGTGGACTATTAAAATATATTGTATCCAATACTTGTCCAAGCACACTATTGAAAAGGAACAGAGAGGTATTCCTGACCCCACAGGTACTTCCTTCACAGGGTTTTGACAGGCTAGAGGTGCCTTTTATTAACCAAGCGGCCTTGTTAGTGTCATGTCAGGACAGAGATTTTGGTAACCTTATAACAGCTTGGAAAAATGAAATTTTTATGACAATGTGCAGCAATGACCTGAAAAAGCCAATGGCATTGTGTAAATCATGAGCATAGCAGTGAGGAATTCACAGCTGTGCTGATATTCAGTAATATGGCATGATTCTAAAAATCAGTTGATCAGTTATTATGAGTAGGGTGACAGTTTATGGGTCAGTACAAGTTTTCTATCCAAAGTGACACTAAAGACTTTTAAATTGTAAGCAAAGATTTCTATATCAAATTAAAGCTGTTATTTAGAATTGTATATTCATTCTTCAGTTTACACTCAATTGTTATAGCAATTACAGCATTTTAATTATATACAAAAAATTGAAATAGCAATTCATTACATTATAAATTTCATGTCTGTAATTTTTAATAATAAAATAATATTTCAATTTAAAGCAACATTGGTGGAAAAAAATACAATTTTCTTTCAAAAACAGCATCTTGGATGGATTTCTTTTCACTGAGCTTTTTGAAATGCATTATAGGATTGAATCAGTCAAAACAGAAACAGCATTTGCTTTAGCAGTGTGTAATGTTTGAAAACACTAGCTACACAGGCAGCTCACAAAGGTTTTGGACCAAAGCCATCATCACCTCAAGAATCTCTTGACTGATGAGGCAGATATGAAGATGAGCACAGATTCAAGTATCTCCTTGCGATCCACATTTAAACCACTATACCTCAGCACATTCAGCATGAACTCCCGTATATCACTACTAACATTTGGAGACCTCACAACTCCTGATTTATAAGCTCTTTTATAAATCACACACTCTCACATGTCTGTACATTTAAGCCTTTACAGCCTCGGATGCTATAAAAACCTCCATTGTCTCCACATTTCCTTTGTTGTTGTAGCGTCTGGAGGCAGTTTGGGGAGATGTATGGAAAGCCTGACTGAGCCAATGCTGACATTAAGCCTGAAAGAACACTCTGTGTCCAGGCAGAACAGAGGGAACACACACACACACACACACACACACACACACACACACACACACACACACACAGGCATCTAACACCCGAATTAGCGAGCCAGAGTCAGCTTCCCATCTGATGCATAATTACAATAGTCTCTGCAGTTGTCTGGGCACAAGTTCAACTCTCCTCAAAGAGACAAGATAGTTAACAGCTAGCATTTGTGTGGCAGTGAAGACTGATATAAGAGCTGACCAACCACTAATTACGACACCTTGATTTGAACCCTTCCATGTGTAAAAATAAAATGGGGATTTAACCATTATGGGTGACCACTGTACAACACTTAACAGTGCTCGTTTTCTGTGGTTTTATGGCTGAACCCCGACCATCTGCAATCAATGAAAACATCCTACCAAGAAGTGCATTATTCACAACCAACCACATCATTTAGACTTTAAAGGCCCCTAAACAATGCTTATTTAGGGTCGAGGGTGGTGCTATATGTCTCATGCTGGTTCTCATTAGACTGTACTGTGGAGTGAATGGATGCTTCAGTCTGTCTCCTTCAGTTAAGCCCACTGATGAGAGGTTGGGGTTGCTTCTATTTTGGGGACGACTTATCTGTAATTTTGGAGACTTTCTAAATCGCTGAACCATAACCTCATGAATTCATGAATTAGAACTTGATAAACATATTTGGCTAGATTGAGGCTAATGAAATTCAATGTATTGAAAAGACATGTGGATTAGAGCTTTACAATGAAATATATAAAGTACAGTCTAAAAATGCTGGGTTGCATCAACCCATGTTTGGGTCAAATATGAACAAACCCAGCCGTTGGCTTTAAAAATGTTTGTATTTGAACATTTAGGCTGCACCATATGTATGAATAACATTGCATTACATAACAAAATATCAAACCACGTGGCACTTAAATAAATACAGAAAAAAGAACATTTATTTGAAAAAAGGTTTGAAATTATAATACTTATTGTTCAAAATCAAGACATAGTATAACACTTTCTGGTTATCAAACTTTGTGGAACAAAACTGGAATGTAGAAAAATGGATTCAAAGTTTTAAATTGATTTGAATTGAATTGTTATCAAACACACTTTTCTGAATGTGAGTACAGTTAAACCAAACTTTGTTTCAGGACAAATCATAGTTTAAAATGTATTTCACTCAAAATTGAAACATCTGTCATCATTTACTCACTCTCATGGCGTTCCAAAACTGTTTGGCTTACTTTTTTCTGTGGAACGATGAAAAGATTGAAATGTTAATGTTGTTTTTAAGCCAATTGACTTTTCATTTGTTTAATGGGCTGAAACAGCTGAAATATTATATCATATAAGGTTGGAACAAAAATGATGACAGAATTTTCATTTAGAATGAACTACCCCTTTAAGTGTCCAAAATGTTCAAATACTTTTTTGGGTCACTGTACATTACCAAAGGCCATCCTGACAAAAAAGAAAAAGGAAAAAAAGAGACTATTAATACATTACAGGCAAAGGAACAACAGAACTGCAAATTACACCAAAACTGCAAAGGCTCCAATTACACCCCATAATGGGACTTGCAAAATGTGAGTGACAAAGCCTCTTGGAGAGACGCCGTTGTGTACACAGAGCCTGACAGCACATGTGAAAGGATTTGATCCTCACCCCACCTCCATCTCCGGCCTGCTTTAGACCTAGGATGCAGCGTCACAAATATGTCTGTCCTAAAGTCAGCTGTAGTAGGGCTCTGATCCATGAAAGCAGCAAAAAACAGATTTACATAAAGGAGTATGAATGATGAATAATGGCGGTTGGAACCTGGCCTGGGAACAACCCTATGGATTTTTTAGCTCTTTCCCTCCGGCATACTGAGACCCAACGCTTTTGTTGAATCTGCTCTGAGCACTGAGCACTGAGCACTTTAACAGCCATTTGTCACTGGTACAGGTACAAACCCGACTCCAAAAAAGTTGGGACACTGTACAAATTGTGAGTAAAAAAGGAATGGAATAATTTAGAAATCTCATAAACTTATATTTTATTCACAATAGAATATAGATGACATATCAAATGTTGAAAGTGAGACATTTTGAAATGCCATGCCAAATATTGGCTGCTTTTGTATTTCATGAGAGCTACACATTCCAAAAAAGTTGGGACAGGTAGCAATAAGAGGACAGAAAAGTTAAATGTACATACAAGGAACAGCTGGAGGACCAATTTGCAACTTATTAGGTCAATTGGCAACATGATTGTGTATAAAAAGAGCCTCTCAGAGTGGCAGTGTCTCTCAGAAGTCAAGATGGGCAGAGGATCACCAATTCCCCCAATGCTGCGGCGAAAAATAGTGGAGCAATATCAGAAAGGAGTTTCTCAGAGAAAAACTGCAAAGAGTTTGAAGTTATCATCATCTACAGTGCATAATATCATCCAAAGATTCAGAGAATCTGGAACAATCTCTGTGCGTAAGGGTCAAGGCCGGAAAACCATACTGAATCCTCGTGATCTTCGGGCCCTTAGACGGCACTGCATCACATACAGGAATGCAACTGTAATGGAAATCACAACGTGGGCTCAAGAATACTTCCAGAAAACATTGTCAGTGAACACAATCCACCGTGCCATTCGCCGTTGCCAGCTAAAACTCTATAGGTCAAAAAAGAAGCCATATCTAAACGGGAACCAGAAGCGCAGGCGTTTTGTCTGGGCCAAGGCTAATTTAAAATGGACTGTGGCAAAGTGGAAAACTGTTCTGTGGTCAGACGAATCAAAATTGGAAGTTCTTTTTGGAAAACTGGGACGCCATGTCATCCGGACTAAAGAGGACAAGGACAACCCAAGTTGTTATCAGCGCTCAGTTCAGAAGCCAGCATCTCTGATGGTATGGGGTTGCATGAGTGCGTGTGGCATGGGCAGCTTACACATCTAGAAAGGCACCATCAATGCTGAAAGGTATATCCAAGTTCTAGAACAACATATGCTCCCATCCAGACGTCTTCTCTTTCAGGGAAGACCTTGCATTTTCCAACAAGACAATGCCAAACCACATACTGCATCAATTACAACATCATGGCTGCGTAGAAGAAGGATCCGGGTACTGCCAGCCTGCAGTCCAGATCTTTCACCCATAGAAAACATTTGGCGCATCATAAAGAGGAAGATGCAACAAAGAAGACCTAAGACAGTTGAGCAGCTAGAAGCCTGTATTAGACAAGAATGGGACAACATTCCTATTCCTAAACTTGAGCAACTTGTCTCCTCAGTCCCCAGACGTTTGCAGACTGTTATAAAAAGAGGGGATGCCACACAGTGGTAAAAATGGCCTTGTCCCAACTTTTTTGAGATGTGTTGATGCCCTAATTTAAAATCAACTTATTTTTCCCTTAAAATTATGCATTTTCTCAGTTTAAACATTTGATATGTCATCTATGTTGTATTCTAAATAAAATATTGAAATTTGAAACTTCCACATCATTGCATTCTGTTTTTATTCACCTCCACGGGCTGCCATGATGGGACTTGTTTGCACGTAACAAGCAACATTGCCTTTCCCAGCCTCAGCTCGACACAATATTTTAAAAGGCAAAGTGCTGAGTAGGCAGTACCATAAGCATTATAGTGCCAAGAGGCAGCATTCTTTCCAATCAGCCTCATTCATGTGAAACAACTGCAGGGATGCACTGCGACACATAACACTGTATGACTGTAATGAATGCTCTTCACGAGGCAGGTCTATGCATGAGTATGATGGTACACTGGATCTCTGCCAGTGAAAATACTCTCAGAAACTGATGTCTTTGGCATGCACTCTTTTTTTCCACAGTAATATGAATGGTAAGCGGTTAATCTTAGTTACGACTGATGTACAATGCAGTGACGGATGATTTGCTTTTTTTTTCATAATAGTGTTTATAGAGAAGTGCTTTCTGAGCACATTGGAGCCATTGTGTAAAATGTCTTCAGAAAGCAGCTGAAAAAGTTGAGTCTTTATCAGATAGCTAGCAATTTAAAGATCAATGACATGTTTCCTCAGAGACACTTCAGGATTGTGTCAAAGACAGGCTTGCATGAACAGACTTGCAATAAATACAGCCTGTAGAAAAGTTTATCATTATATTCACACTGTGCTTCATGACACAGTTTTTTTACTTAAGCAAATTGTTGTGTGATATTGATTAATTACTTTATACAGCAGTTATATAAACCAGAAGTAAATACAGAGAAACATACTATTATTTACTAAGGGTGAAACATTTATACACTTACAAATAAAAGCATTTATAAACTTACAAATGATTTTGAACTTTTGAACTTTCCATTCATCAAAGAATCCTGACAAATTAAAAAAAATGTATCACGTTTCCCACAGAAATATGAATCTGTTTTCAACATTCAGAATAATAAGAAATATTATCTAAGCATATTAGAATGATTTCTGAAGGATAATGTGACACTGGAGACTGGAGTAATGATGCTGAAAATCCAGCTTTGCCATCACAGGAATAAATTACATTTTAAAACATTAAAATAGAAAATTTGTACTTTAACAATATTACTGTTTTAAATGTGTTTTGTATTAACTGTATAGTGTATAAAAAAAATCAATGTATAGACTGACTGTCTGGAACTAAGGACTTGAGCTTAATTATAAAGCAGATTATAGATCTTATTTACGATGCACAATTATTGAGATATCCGACTAGTTGATCATTCTCAAACTAATTAATGAATCCTTTTCTCTTCTTAAGACCAACAGTTCCGAGGGGGAAAAAAAAAGATTCTGGCCAGTAAAGATGGCATGAATAAATAAAAATGTCTATATGTTCTTCAACCAATTTAAAGTTTTATTATTAAACAAATATTTTCCTTTGAACAAATTGAGAGCATATGCAATCAAAATGGTCTGGTGTATTTGCAGTATACTATATCTAGTGTAAAAAGATCTTCGGTATACATTCCAAGTATGGATACATGAACCCCAACACTTGCCATGCCCATTGATAGGCACGCTGAACGGGCCATATATTTCTATATATAAATATCTCTTTTTTGCTGGCACGTTTTGCTCCCCTTACACAGTGACTGTTAAGCCAATGATCCTGATTCAGAGAAAAAAATCATTTTTGTGTTTCTCTGTAAAAACCGCATGTATGACAGGTGCAGCTGTTTGATATTCATAGATCTCTCACCTGTCTGTCTTTAAACAGATCAGGCACAAACTAACTTTAATACATGAATAGATAAAAATAAAAAAAACCTAGCAGTCTTTTTATAGTATTCAGGTGTTTGAAACCTCTTCTCATTTCCCTTGCCAGGCTTCCTTATCTGACAGCTCGCACTGCTTCATCGGTCTGCTAGCTGTCTGCAACAGAGCCACAAAAGCTTGTGTCTTTTTCTAGTTACAGTTCAGAGAGTTCCTTTAAACGTGGATATGCGCTCACCAATGAAACCACATGTCTCTGTGTCTATCGAGGTTTCCCTCTCTAGTGATCTGTTTTTGTTATAAAGCAGAGAGAGTAGTGGAGAAACATGCTTTCACCTGATAGCACATCTTGGCACAGGTTGGTAAATGTGCAGATGTGAATTATTGAGAGCAACTGTGAAACAAAGATATTGTTGTTGTGAACTCACTGATGCATTGATGTGCATGAGGTGTTGGCATATTACTCCTTCACTGTCCTATAATGGGACTCTTGGTGTCCTACATAACCCCCATGAGGAATCTCCGGGACTGCAGCCAATCACTTGGTGCTATTTGCTGCCATGTCCAGCATTGAGTACAGGACAAGCCATTCCTAAAATACCAACATAGATTTTAGAATAGTCATTGGCTCATTTCCAATAATGCCGTAAAGAACATGTAAGAAAGTTTGTTTCTAAGAAAATCTATAAATACATGGTGAAGTAGCAATGTAGGTCTTCAGAAGTGTTTGTTCTTCTTGTAACTGTCAAAAGTTAAAAGCGCACGACAAACTGATATTTAATAACAGACATTTAAATAATACTTTATACTGCTAGTCAGAAGTTTGGACAAACATATTTCGTATTTACAATATTTTACAAAATAATATAGGTAACACTTTAAGGTCTCATTTGCTAACAATGCATTAGTTAACATATGTGAAATATATTTTTACAGTATTTACTAATCTTTGTTAATGCTAATAAAAATGTCCATTTTCATGTCCCAGACAGCAACATAGTGGGATGACACTATATCACACTATGTTGCTGACTGGGGTTAGTTCACAGTACATTAAATAATGTAAACAGATTAAACTTTTGATCTTAAAAACGTATTAGTAAATGTCGAGTTTGACATTAAGATAAAAAAAATGCTGTAGAAGTAATTCATTGTTAGTAATTGCATGTTAACTAATGTTAACAAATTTACCTTATTGTATTGTTTAAGCCATATAGCTTTTTGATCCCAAGTTTTAAGATCATAAGGAGCACAAATTCATTAAAGAGTGCGCAAACTTTTGTCTGTTCTTGTGGTTTAACAGACACTGACAGTGAAAGACGCATGGTGCTATACTTTATGGCTCAATATGAGTCAGCAGTGATCAATGATGAAGTCACTAGTGATCATGATTCACCATGACAGCCGATATCATAGAGAATATCAAGCTGTATTAGATGTGACAATCCCACATGGACTGACTCTCTATTTGATTAATTAACAGCATGATGAAGAGTGTCCTTCTCACTCTCTAAACAGTGTCACCCTAAAATCGGAAATTACGTTTTGTTTACGTGCCAGACAATCACTTGAAAGTCACGTTCCCCGTTTTGCTCCCGTTTCTAGGATGAAAAACTGAAGTTGATTATATTGAATCCTCCACAGGCAGATAAAATGTAAGGGTTTTGTCCCCCAAACACACATACAGCCTGCCCTCTGTTAATCCAGGATAAAATGACTTGGATTCATACTCAGCGTGGTTCAGTGCTGCTGCTGTTGCTCTGGATGAAGACATTTTGGCACCAGATGATGCATTTCTTTTTTGTTCGAGTAATTCTAGTCTTGGCCTGCAGCTGTCAGATGTTTAGCCCTTCTGTTTGTAATGTCCTTTTTTTCACCACCAAGACTGGCAAGCAGTTCCTGAAACAGTTGCAACCATAATTATTCAACCCCCTGACCCGCAAGACATCTTGCTACAGAGAACATTTTTTTTATGAAAATAATTCAACAAAAGCATCAGCAAACTATTACAGAAAGTTTAATAATAAACATTTGACTGATTCTGAGAATGTAAAGTTGATGAAAAATTAAATTTGCTCCAAACATTTATGTACAAAATTATTCAACACCCAAAAGTCAAATTTTGTGACGAATCTTTTATTCTTTATAACCTCCAATAAACGCTTCCTATAAGTGCTTAGAAGCTTCTGTCACATACTGCAATCTTGGCCCATTCCTCGCTTGAAGAAGCTTCCAGGTCACTGATAATCTTTGGTTTTCACATTACCACTGCTTTCTTCATGAGATTTAAATCTAAAGACTGTACAGGCCACTTAAGAACATTCTACGACTGATGCCTGAACCAAGCGTAAGTAGAATGAATGCAAGTGGATGAATACTTTGGGATGACTGTCCTACAGGAAAGTCCATTGATTATCAAGCTTTAGTCTCTGCACCAAAGGCATCAGCATCTTTGCCAAAATTGCTTGACAGTTCAAAGAATTCATGATGTCCGTCATACAGTCAAGATTTCCACTTCCTGCAACAGCACCTAACAAGACTGGACCACCTCCATGTTTGACTATTGAGATGGTGTTCTGCTCATAAGCTTTGCCTTTTTTGCACCAGACATACTGTACCGCTGATCCATGGGTCCAAAGCATTCCAGTTCATAAAACTCCATAAAACATTCTTCCAAAACTCCACAGGTCTATCCAAATTAATTTGAGCATATTCAAGTCGGCCTTTTCTCCTTGATCAAGAGTGGCATTCGGCAAGATGTCCCAACATGAAGGCCATGCTTGTCTAGTGTTCTTATACTCTGCATTGGAATGTTTTTGTCATTGTGCAAGTCTTTGACAGTAAATTGAGGGTTTTCTCAGTTGCGCTGATTAAACATTGTATTACCCTTAATTATATTTTGCTTTTCTTCAACACCCTTAAAGGTTTTCTGATACAACACATTTTAAACTTTTGAATAAGGCTGTCTCTAGGAACTTTTAATGTTTTGAAAATCTTGTAGCCATAGACTTTCTAATGTAACAAAACAATCTGTTCTCTATAGATTTTGTGAGAGCTCTTTTGACTTGGCCATACTTGCAACTCAACTTGCATGCTAAATGTATGTGTAACAGCCAGCAGCAACAGCACAAGCTAATTCAGTTTTGTTATAGTTTCCAAAGGCTACATTTTGTTAACACAATTTTGTTTCATACCATACAAATAAGTGACTTAAAGGTACAATATGCAGGATTTTTGCAGTAAAATATCCCAAAACCACTAGGCCGATGTTATATATTTTGTTTAGTTGATTACTAACAATATCCAAAATGTTTCCAACTATTTGTAAATCGTGAGAAAATTGCGATTTTAACCAAAGAAACGGGGCAACCATGGCGACAGACGTTATGCCTGTTATGCCTAGCAGGACGCTCATGCTGTTGTTGTTTTGTTCAAACATTATGGACCATGGCAAGCAGACTTTGAGACAAAAAGAGGACTAAAACGAAGATCAACATCTTTGAGATGCCGAGAGCTCCATGTCCGCGACTAACTTTGACATGAAAGAGACGCGAGTGTTGCATGTACTTTATTAGACAGGTGAGCAAATGTACATAAAACTAATCAATGTTATTTAACGTTAGTTCAACATGATGAAATGTTAGAATATGATCTGTATGTTATTCTAGCTTACTTATTTTCATACAGCCAACAAACAACCTAACTAACAACATTCAACACACTCAAATGCAGTTTAGTGTGATAGTGTAACAGTTAAAGCAAGTGAAACAGCGCTGCGTTACCTGAAGTTTAATTCGTCTAATAAACTGACCTGTGTGAGTATTAATTCAGCACTTGCGTGTAGTTCGGTAGAATGAAATGTCCTTATTCCTTTATATCCGCGGGACTCGCGTTGCATGTGGCGCTGGTAACGTTATACGTCTAGCAATCGCGCCCTGCTGCATACCACAGTCATGTTAAAAACATCAATGTATTCACTCATCCATAAAAGATCCATCATCTTGACGACAAGATCCATAATTACACTTAATGCGGAATATAAGTCATCAATACACGCCTTTGTTATTGTAAGAGGTTAGCGACCCCTGGTCGTATTGTACCCCTGCATATTGTACCTTTAAAAGTGTTGAATAGGGGTTCAATAATTTTGACACAGCTGTATTACAAAAAAAAAAATATAACTCAAAAAAGCATGACATTATCATATAATTTCGTTTGCAACTGTATAAGGACACTTCTTTTGTGTCTTTAAACAATTCAGATTAAAGTGAGGCAGATGCTGGACCAAGCGAGCTCCAGACTCAATCCCTTGTTTCAGTGCAAACATTTGGAATTTTATTTCCCTGGTGTTTAAGTGATGAGTACAGGATTACAGCAGATGAGAGTGCTACAGATCACATCGGCCTAAAAGCAACACCTTTATGAATACATTTAAAGGGGTCATCGGATGCAAAATTCACGCAAAATTATATGATGTTTGCAAATAAATGTGTCTTTGCAGTGTGTGGAAACAACCACCATACAATGAAAAAAATCTATTCACTCCTTATTTTAATCCTCAAAAAGCCTAAACACTCTCAATAATCAAAATGTTTGGATTTTCTGAGCAATATGATGTCATATTGCTCATGCTCCGCCCACAACCGCTGACGGACTGTCCCGTATTAGCATATTACCGCCCTCAGCCATTTGTATACTGTCCGCCAAGACAAGTTGCCAAGGCAGCACTTTAAGTGTTTTGTGTTAACGCCCCATGGAAGAGAGGGGTGGGGTGAGCAGTTGCTCATTAGTATTTCAAGAGACATGCACCGAAACGGTATTGAGGAGGTAAAAAGGGTGTTGTTTTACACAACCATTGAGGAATTTTAACCAAAGTATGTTACAAACTTTACATGAAGACCCTAAAGAGTCATACCAACTTGTGGAAAATGGGCATCCGACGACCCTTTTAAAAATACACCATTCAAAGGTTTGGGGTGGATATTTTTTAAATAAGTCTCAATATAAAATTACTTTCTAAATAAGTCTCAATATAAAATTACTTTCTTATTTGAACATATCATATAATTTATTTTATAAATTAATTTATTCCAGTGAAGGCAAAACTGAATTTTCAGCTTCATTACTCCAGTCTTCAGTGTCACATGATCCTTCAGAAATCATTCTAATAGGCTGATTTGATGGCTTCATTACTATTAATGTTGAAAATAGTTGTGCTGCTTAATATTTTTGTGGAAATTAGAATTTTTTCAGGATATTTTTATGAATAGAAAGTCAAAAAGAACAGCATTTATTGAAAATAGAATATTTTATAACATTATAAAAGTCCTGGGTTTAATAAATTTTCACTAAACACTTTTCAACTACTTTTCTATTACTTATTTGAATCTTGTACATTCCTAAGACTTTCATTTTAATAACGATCAGAAAAAAATCACTCATATTTTCACGATCTTGCAATACTGCAGCAGGAATGGCAAGTTATGAGGGCTTTTGACAGTTTGATTAAGTTGATTCTTCTGTCAGACATATTTATTTTATTGTATCAAAATATTGGGGCAAATAAACTGGCCACATTAAAAGAATACAGTCGTAAAGAGCCCATTGTCCTTCATGGATCCTTCTCCTTGTATCTGAAAGCAGCAGCCTTTTTTACGTTAAGTTTTACTGAAGATAAGATTATTTTTGTTCAAATGGAAAATCCTTTTGATTCAGGGGTGTAAAAAACTAATTGAGGTTCAACTCAAAGTACTAACAGAGAGGAAATAAACACTGAACACACAACAATAACCCTTTAAGTGCCCATACGTTTTTAAGATGGAAAACAACAGTTACATTTATGGTATTGTTGAATGATTGCTGTGTGTTGATGTCAATGAATCGCACCCTTAGTGAACATCATGTGGCGAGTCTGTTCACTTCAAGAGAGACATTGCACAGTCATCTCTTTATGGCTATTGACGGACTTCATAAAGAAACATGACAAGCTGCAGGCATGAAGAACCCATTGACACTATCACAAGCTACTATGCCCATTTAACAGAAACAGAAGGTCTTCATGCTCAATTAACAGAACATTCCTGACCTTCTAATCACAAATCTTATACCATGACCACAGGCTAAAAGACTTTAAAAAACAGAGCTATTAAGGAAATACTGTCCTGTAATAACATGCAGTGTTATATTTGGGTTAGTGTATTTTTGTGCTGCTAAATGGAGGGTTACAGTAAAAATCTTTTGTGGAGCATAAAAAAAGGATAAAAAAATATGTTGTGTTGTGCAGAAGAAAGTCAGTCATACAGGTTTAGAATGACAAAAGTGAGAAAATTCTGACAGATTTTTGGGTGAACAAACACCCAATAACAAATAAATCCACAGTTAATCGCCATGTTAACTCAACCTAACTACCATTATGCAGATCATAAACAATTATTTTGAAATCTGTTAGTCCTGAATACACCATTAATTAAACACCTAAAATCTTGTATGCAGTGATTCCTGCCAAAAAAACCCCAAAACAACAACACATAACTTGAAGAGACACCACCTAGGTCTTGAAAGCCAGTGTTTGTGGCAGTGTGCAAAAAGTCTTTCCCAAAAATAACCTGAGAGAAAATCAGAAGAAATGTACAGATGCTCAAAACCTCCGCTGTGTTGCCTCTGGGAGAGAACGCCTGTCTCAGCTCTACAGGGAAGGGAGAGATTTTATCTGTCACTAGGTCTGTGTACTGATGTTTGATTGATGACAAGCTAGCCCAGATAATCACAGCTTCTGCAAAGGGCTGCAGCTTCCAGGAGACAAATCTATACTGAGTAGAATCACACACAAACACACACAATTTTTTATTTATAATAACAACACTGGAAGGCACTACTTGATTTTTAAAACAATGTAAAACACTACACTCTCTCTACATGATGTTTACATCTCTTATAAAAAATATCAGGAATACGATTAGTTATATTATTCAAGTATTCAAGGTAAAAGCTAAAAAACAAATAGGTATTGCCACTGCCTCATGGTCTCAAAAAGCTCCCAAAGGCACTTCCACATGAATCCTTCGGGGAACCATTTCAGAGATGAAAGACAGGGAAAGCGTGTAGAATTTTAATGCCTCCTACATGTGACGGAATATCACATTCCATTTGGAATTTCATCACATAGGAACCAAAGTAAGTTTTTTTTTTTTTGTCATACTAAAGTCCGTAATGGCATGGGACGTGCCTGGACATGCCTGTGGATTGATGCTGGATAACTGATGAGCGCAGCATTCCGACAGAGCGAGATGTGACGTGGGGGTTGGTGCTAATGCTAATCCTGCTATTGTCATTCTATGGCTGGCTGAATGTGCTCAGCAGAAATGTCACCTTAAATTTGCATGCAAATCCCTCCTTTTTTTCCAAATGCTCAGTGTTTATTGAGAGCTATAGGTCTATTATGAAGGGACGAGTTCAAAAGGCTGTTGAGCAACTGAGGCAAGAAAATGGACTGGGACTAGTCTATCTGTCTGTATGTCTGTCTATCTATCTATCTATCTATGGCCCTGTTTACAGACAGATTCCTGTTTAAACCTGGTATTTTAATCCGTCTCTTTTGTCCACTTCTGTCCTGATTTCTTCGAGGGAGGGGTAAATGGATGGGCTTTTTCAGATCTTTTAGTATAATGGAGGAAATAAGCTTACATAATTTACATATGAAAGTGATAGTTTATATCTATATCATGTTTGCTACCAGAAATTGAATTTGAATTTTAAAGGCATTCTCAATTTAATTCTGAATGTTGCAAAACCCTGGTATGCAGGCAACAATTTAACCTTGCTTCACTGTCGCTAAACTCACTGTCAAGGCCAGAGTGAAGCAACAGTATCCTTCACGTCAAATTCAAGGCAAGTTCAGCTGCAATCAAAGGGGAACTTGGTCAAATACTATGTCAAAGTATGAACATTTGTGTTTATTATATTAGAAGAAGAACATTATTTAAAACCCTTTCAATGAGCAAGGACAAAAAACATTCATATGGAAAAATCTCATTCAGGACAACATCTCAGGCCACAATAATCAAAGCCATTCTCGTCTTTGTTTTACAACTTTCTTGGGGCAAAACGCACCTTTGCCCATTTCACTAAATGGGCTGTTTATAATTCAAAGCATACCCTTTTCCTGGTCATATATCGTCTAGCTGTACTGTTGCTGTGTTTTCTTTCCACTGTAGGGTTATATAATGCGAGTGAGGGCCTCTGGGTTTGGCTGGGGTCCAGTCCCACACAGGCCTCTCTGTGCTGCTTTTTCCTGGATCCCTCCAGCTGCCTTTATCACCCCAGCAGCTGACTCCCTCACATGCCTCTCTGCTCCTAATGAGGGCCTTTTGGGCAAGAATTGTGCCGCTTTCTTGTTTTACTTCTTTCTTTCCCTATCTCTCTCTCTCTCGCTCTCTCTTTCCAACTGCCCCCAAGCCATTTGTTATCCTTGTCTTGGCTGCAGAACAGGGCAAGTCCAGCTGACGCGCACCTGCTTAGTGGCTGTGAACAGGACAGCTTTAGAAACTGACAAATAACGTCTTTCTAAGTCGGCCAAATCTCTATCTGAATGGAAACAGAGGATTTTTTGATGCACAAGGAACAGCAGATTTTTATCAGCTGAACTGCATTTATCAGCCCAACTGCCATACGCCCCAATAGAGAGTGTTTATCGGATTGCTGACAGCCCATGTAAAATGTTCAAAATTAGAGTGCTAGAACATTAATTTGGTTCCACCCCAGATGTTAATAGGGAGTTTCACCAAATTTCATTCAGCGTGCTAATTAAAATGTGACTTGGAAGCGTTAAAAAAATCTCCAAGGGAGTCATTAGAATGGGGCTGAACTAAAGTCAAAAGCCATCAGGAGGAATCAAGGTTTATACAGCGATCAAAGAAGGTATGGAACATTATGTGTTTAGAATAGTCTATTACATCCTATATCTGTCTACAGTTGCTGAGCAGTTCATTCATGCAACTTTCTGTCCATCAACACATAACACAACATACTCTTCCGTTCAAACTACAGGGCATCACTGAAAATGTCCGTCCGTCCGACCGTCCATCCACCCATCCGCTTCAGTTTATAATTTCACTAATAATATGATAAGCACACAGCAAAATGTTAACAAGTTCACGTCAGTATCATTCTGATTGGATTATAAGAACAGACTAATTGCTATAAAAGGAGGAAAGAAGTGGCTTCCAATCATTGTGTTCTTGTGTTCGATGGTTACATCCAAAGAAAGGCGTGCATCATCTCTTTCATCAAAATGGTCTCACATGCAAGGAAGTCGATGCAAAGAATATCGCACCTGAAAGAACCATTTACCAGATCATCAAGAACTTCAAGGAGAGAGGTTCAACTGTGGTGAAGAAGTCTTCAGGACTTCTCTTGAAGAGTCGGTGAAGGAATCGTCTCAGCTATGTGTGCGAGACTGAGAAAAAATATCAAGGAAAGACTGAAATTCTGCAGAAAGTACTCGGATTGGACAGCAGAAGACTGGTGCAAAGTTATTTTCTCTGTTGAAGCCCCCTTCTGACTGTTTGGAAACATCTGGAAAATGTATTTTCCAGCGAAGAAAAGGTGAACAATACCATGTCGTGCCAACAGGGAAGCATCATGAGACCAGCCATTTGGAGTTGCTTATCCAGGGGAGTGGGCTTTCTCACAATTCTGCTCAAAACAAAAAAACACCACCAGGAATAAAGAACGGTATCAAAATGTCCTGCAAGAGAAACTTCTGCCAACGATCCAGGAGCAATTTGTCCAGGAGAGATGATCTGTGCGTTTTCCAGCATGATGGAGCACTGTGTCACAAGGCAAGAGTGATAGTGAAGTGGCTCGGAGACCATTACATTGAAATTTTGGATCCGTGGCCAGGCAAATCCCCTGATCGTAATCCTATAGAGAACCTGTGGTCAATCCTCGAAAGATGAGTGGACAAGCAGAAACTCAAATTGTGATAAATTATGAATAGGCTACCAATAAGACATGAATGGATCTCCATCAGTCAGGAATTGAGTTATATTTATAATGGAGTTATAAAAAAGGGCCAACACTGGAAATACACTCTTTGCATATTGAATATTGTTTGCCAATAAAAGCCTTTAAAATCAAATGAAATGTTTATCAATGTGTTCCAGTATACCATGGGAACATGTGAAAAAATAATACAAATACAAAATCTCCTTACATGTTCTTGTAATGCAATGTAATTATTTCAGTTCCCTTTTAGTTGCTCACGTTTGATGTAACGTCGACGTTACGATGTAATTGGGATCACTTCAGGGAGCCCTATCATCTTCGAGTATCTATAGAACGAGCCAATGAACGTTGGCGTGCATGAATCGTGTCACGAGCCCCGCTGGTATAAACAGGAAGCAGGTGCACGCACACATTGTCTTTCACTTCGGAGCTGAATTGTTATCTAACTTCTGAGTTCTGCAAGACTGCTACTTCGATGAAGACTCTTCAAGAAGACTCTTTATCCAGTGTTGGTGTAACGGCGCGATCAGCGGTGGCCGCGAGCATTACAGCTCACAAACTGCTGTTTTCACAGCACTGCACTATGTGTGTCGGTTTCGGTGGGTGTTCCTAACTGAGTGTGTAAACCTCGTTACACCTCGGCTATCCCTGGGTGCCTCAGCACTGAAAGAGTTCTTTTCTATTTTTGTTTTCACTAATAGAGCAACACAAGTGTGACCCTGCGTCCTTTTCAGGATGTCATTCCGCTTGTGCGTTTCTGGATGCGGTCATTCTCTGGCGCCAGCAGACGGCCACTATAGCTGCATCTCGTGTTTGGGCATTCAGCACGCTGAAGCAGCTTTTGTGAATAGTTCATGTTCCTAGTGCGGGAATATGACTATGATAGCGCTAAGATCGAGACTCGCTTACCTAAAGGGAGGTGCAGTCCCCTCGCCTATGCCCTGATCTAGTGTCTAAACTTCTGTGCATGACCAGGGTGATCTGAGGATTAACGTGAGGGCTTCCCCGCCGAAGCAATCTCCGTGGGTCCCTCACACCTCACAAGCACTACCGCCGTTGGAGCCTCCAAAGGAGCATGCTGGTCCTTCTCATGGACGACCAGTCGTCTCCTTTGGGGCTCCACCTGACGATCAGATGTGAAGGTCGGGCATGTGTGGAACCGTCCACCACATCCCGAACCTTCCCGGTTGGACAATTAGTATCTCTTCCGGAACCATTCTTTCCGGAAGTGCACTAGGATGTGGACGGCACGTATAGTGCCAGAAGCTGTTCTAGTGGCTCCTCCCTCCTCACCACCCTCGACGGCGGAGCAGCTAAGGGGTATGTGGATGTCCCGCCGGTGGAGCGTGCCGTTGCGATGCAGTTGTGTCCAGTGTCCGCTTCCTCCTGGTGGGGCAATCCGCGCCTCCCGTCCAAGGCATGTAAGTTTTTGTCCGGTCTTAAGGCGAAAGCTTACAGAGCCTGTGGACAGGGCGCTTCCGCCCTCCATGCCATGGCGCTTCTGCAGGTCCACCAGACCCAGGCGCTCATGGACATAAACGACGGTGGTTCTGACCCAGAGCTCCTTCGAGAGCTCCGTGTGGCAACAGACCTTGCACTCCGGGCGACGAAAGAAACTGCACGTTTCATCGGTCAGGCGATGTCCACCTTGGTGGTCCAGGAGCACCACCTTTGGCTCAACCTGGCTGACATGAGGGACACCGATAAGTATTGGGACACCTCCAAGGTTGGGTTATTCGGCGACGCGGTTGAGAGTTTTGCCCAACAGTTCTCGGCCACCCAGAAGCAGACGGAGGACATCCGACACATCCTGCCCCAGCAGGCCGCTGCTGCTCCCACCCTTCCAAATTTTTTATAAATTCAAAACAATAAATGAGGAATTGGTTAAGGGTTCAAACATATCCCAAATGCTTTCATGTATAAAACTATGTGTATATTTAATGAATTATGTGATGGAAACAACATTATTTTACCTGGGTGGGAGAATTTTGAAAGGTATTTTTAGTTGTCCAGAGAAACTAAGGATGGTATACACATCAGAGAAGCATCAAACGTGTTCATGCAGAAAAAGTGTCTGGTTGCAGACTCGAACAGCGCTGAGACATTACAAGTGACTTTGATAAAGTTAATCCTCCATACCTCTTTACAGTAGCACAGATACACTGACAGCCAAACTATTTTAGGCAACACAAATAAAGAGCAGGTCAACTGCAGGTGTGTGGAGATAACTGTCAGCTCGCAAAGACAATTGGGTTTGATGGAGGAGCTGGTCCCAGCTGGGTGTAGGAATACCGGGGAGATGGAAAGATAGGAAGAGATGGGGAGACTGGTAAGAGAAAAGAAAACAGAGAAGGGGGAGGAATCAGGGAGAGGATCAGCAGAAAAAAGCTGAAGCAGAAGGTACAGTGATCCATCACATCCTGACTAACTGGCTCAGGTGCTCCACATCCTCCCAGACATGTTAGATAAATGATGGGCTTTGGGGGCCAAAGGGGCTTAGAAACTGGAGTTTTAAGTCCCAGTGGAGTTATAGCACCTAGTGACCAGTCAGCTTGGATTTATTTGGGGGGTGGGGGGGGTGGGGGGTTAACCAGGTTAACATAAAGGAGGAACTATGCTGATTTGACAGCGCTGTGGCCATGCTGCATTTTTATTTAGCTGATCTGCACACAAATCTGAGGGCTGGAGGAATAAAATGACCTTCAGAACAGTGAACCAGTTAGTGTGCTGCTGTCCACAAAGCAGGGCTAATACATTTTCCTTACTGATCTCATGGGGATGTAAGAGCCCATCTGACAACAGTCACCTCATTGTGTCCTAAAGACCTCCATAAGACATAAAAATGACCTTTTTCTTCCTGACACACACAGCATCGGTTTTGATGGTTTACTCTGCTATCAATCCGTTTTCTTCTTCCGCAAAGAGTCACTGTTGAATTGAATATAAATGACTGCATGACCTCTATGTTAAATGTATTAGTATTCAGTCAGCAAAAGCTTCAGGAGCAACTCAAGGCTTTGCACTCTATGGAAAAAAAGAGAGAGAAAAAAGTAACCTTTCATTCTTCTTGAACATCAGAGCATCATAACAGGGTGTTGGGGGTTTTATGAGTTACTGCTCTGTGCTGATTATTAAAAAAATTTAAAATATAAAATCAACTTGTGGTCAACGAACAGGTTAACAAACTGTTAAGCTGGTATTGATTTCACGCAGGATACTGGCACTGTTATTGTGATTCTATGAAACAGCTTGAAGCAAAATCCCAATCAGAAAGTCATTAACCTACCATGTACTTTGTATAGAATCTATACACTTTGATCTACACGTATTGAATGGTGATTTATGCCAAACCAACACTTTGATCATGTTCTTTATCTAAATTTGACACAACATACATTTACATTAATTCATTTGTCAGACACTTTTATCCAAAGCACTTGCATCTGAATTCAAGGTATTCATTTAATCAGTTTCTGGTATGTGAATGAGTATATTCACATTATGAAAATATTAAATTTAAGAAAACATAAAAAGTAAATATAGTAAACAATGAAATATAATTAACAATATTTCAGTTATCTAATTGTTTTATTATATTTCTACTTTTTATATTGTGTACATTGTTTTTTATTCATTTTTATTAAATATTATATTCCTAAAATTATATATGAATGCAATATATTTTTAGTATATTCAACTTTTTAATGAATTAAATGAACACATAGTTAAGTAAATGATGAAATAATATTTAAATATATATAAAAAATTATTAAATATATAAATATGACATTTCTGAACTATATAAAAAGAATAAGTAAACACTTTATATAAAAGTAGAATATAACATTACATATTTTTTCAATTATACAAAAATCCCTTTGTAAAAGCGAGGGAAAAAAAAACTTTACACAAGAAAAATAGGGTGAATGCTCTTTGAAGACTGTTTATCTTCTTCAACCTGTTTTCATTGAGTTTCTCTATGCAGACAGACATCATGGAGCGAGGGGAGGAGGACAGTGATTGGCACTGAGTCAGCAGGAGCGTCTGGTCACCCCAGAGAAGCAGTGAGCCTCAGACTGTCAGCACTTTCTCACTGCCTTCACTACACTCCAGATCTGTGGACACAGAGAGATGTAAAAACATCCCTCTACTGCTATAACTTCAGTGACAAGTGCTTTAACAGGGGTTGAGGTTCTGCGGTTTGACCATGAGTGAACTTTACAGGCCGGCAAAGCCCAAGCAAGCACACGAACACTAGGCAAACCGCTATTGTAAATCATGAGGTCATTACTACTCATCATGGGAGCTAATTCTGTACCGGTCCACATCAGGGTTTAGCCATTACAGCCACATATATCATTCTATGGCAAATTATATACAAATGACAGGTGCCTCATTCCTGACCCGACTTAACCTCAGCCAGGGCCAGAATAGTAAAACTCAGAGTGACCCGAGCCACTGCTGTTGAGTCAGCACACAACACATTAAGGTTTAATTTCATGAGGGTTTATTAAAGCATTCAGGCCAAAGGGCTATGGTGATGAGGGAATGCCTCCGAAAGGTCAAGGTGACAGTCCTACCATTCAATATACCGACATTAACCAGGTCATCAGTCTGCATGTCTGATACAGAGTCCATTCTGACAGAACCCATTACCTAATTCTGTTTTACAGTGCCTGATTCTAATATTCAGTGATCAAATATGTTTGAATAATCGCTAAACTGTATTTTGATTTCCTATATAGCTGCACTAGTTTAATG
The DNA here is from genome assembly GCA_030578275.1 of Meda fulgida. NCBI lineage: Eukaryota > Metazoa > Chordata > Actinopteri > Cypriniformes > Leuciscidae > Meda > Meda fulgida. The sequence goes on from CM060617.1 coordinate 15,145,694, forward strand.
TATCTTTCATCACGCCATGGTCTCTTTCTTCCCACATAATGACATAATAAAAAACTCACAACAATATTTCAAGTTCATGTAATTTTTTTGAAGCAGTGCAATAAGCAGGACCATTTTAGAGCCAGCCGGCCACTGTTACGAAATAAACCCCATTCAACCTGATCACCCTGTCAGGGTTTATGTACTGAAAATGACCAACTGACTGTACATTACCACTTGTCTTGTGGAGTTTACATTAGTAATTTAAAATTGTACTCTGTAAGGGCGATAACACTCCCCCAGCAGTAATAATAGACAGTAATTCATCATATGAGGGAGGGTCTCCAGGAATAAAAAAAAAAAAAAAAAAAGAAAAGAGCATGGACATGAAAACTGAGCCGAGCGCTAGACGAGAACATACAGAGGCCAGGTCTGTAATCATATGACCCGATCAATAATTAACCAAGGTCACCTTTAATGACGGCGAAGCAATGTGGCATACATTATTCATACAAACCTCTGTATGAAAAGACAAAGGTGAAAGTGAAGCTAAGATGATGGCTGGACATAATAAATTGAGAATCAGTACATGGATCGCTCTCAAGATAATTTTCATAGTCTTGTTAGTCACATAAAATGAATGTTGTTTACACAGGAATATCTGAACAATGTATATGCTCTGTGATGAAGCAAATTCCTTCATAGTTCCTATTCGATGAATCACCACAGGGTTGGAACCTGTAATATAACTGCAGTTCACTCAAATGCCACAAGCGGTTCAAAGAGACATTCATCTTTGAGGAAACAAAGTGAGCCAATCTCCACGGGAAGGTATGCAGTGAGAGAAGACGGAGTGTGAATGTCTACAGTCGAGCGCGACGGGACCACTTGTGCTGCAAGGCAAAAGAGAGAAAGTTTGGGCCAAAGTGGAGTCTTTGTTCATATCCCACGTGGCAGAAGGGGATTTCCGTATTCTCCCTCACTCTGACGCACATTCACTACACTAAATACACAGGAACAGATAAATGATGCAATGTCAAGCAATCCAGAGGGATCAAGGCTGCATGCCAAGAAAAAAAAGGACACAGTCATGACTCTGCCGGCACTACCAGTGCATTAAAACCGTTTAATAAAAGTCAATCAGAATAGAGTATTCAGTCAGACCATGGTATAATATTAAACAGTAATATAGTGAAATATTACAATTTTTGCCTTTGGCTTGCTCAGTTGGGGATATTCAAATTAATTAACCAAGCATTAATACCATTGATCAGCCGTACCAAACGTGGATGTTTTTTTTCCACTAAGAAGCAAACATTGTTATGTTATTTGATTGATACTGTGAAGCTGCTTTGATGCAATTTATATTGTGAAAAGCGCTATATAAATACACTTGACTTGAAAATTTTAAAAAAAGTTTTCTATTTTAATATATTTTTAAGTGTAATTTCTGTGATGCAAATATGTATTTTCAGCATCATTACTCCAGTCTTCAGTGTCACATGATCCTTCAGATATCAATATAATATGCTGATTTGATGCTCAAGAAAATATTATAATTATTAATTTTTGTGGAATCCACAAAACATTTTTTATAGGATTCTTTGATGAAAGTCCAAAAGAACAGCATTTATTGGAAATGGAAATTAATTTTTTTATTATTAATTTCTTCACTTTTGACCAATTGGATGCATAGTTCATTTCTTTCAAAAATAAATCTTACAGAACCCACATTTTCAAATGGTAAAATATTTGACAAAAACATTAAAAATATGTGTTACAAATATAATATTTTATATTACATAAATATATACAATAATTTGTCTATATACAGAGACCTCCTTTGTCTCATAAGCATGCAATATAGATTCCCATGTATGTTTATACTGTGATTTTGGGAGAACTCTATGTTTAAAAGCCAAACTTTCAGAACTTACTGTCCGGCAAGACAAATAATGCATTCAAACTGACCTACTACACCCCAATAAATGTGCTCTGTGCCCTGTTCTCTATTAACCAAGCCCTTAGGGGGAACAAGTATTTCACAATACAATATGTATGATACTTGTAACCCACGAAAATCCACACTCCACAGAGGCTGATCTAGAGGGGTGATTTCAGAACACTTCGGGAACAGAAAGAGCTGAATAGTAGCTATAAATGCTTAAGTGACAATCCATCCTCCTAATTAAACTTTATCAATGCACTACATTCACTTCAGGGCCATTTCTCTAAGCTATTAGAACAGTGGGTCTTGCCTCCAAAAATATGTTGCCAGGTTGGCCTTATGAGATAAAGGAAAACCTGTACATCATTATTAGTAAAAGAGATCAGAATATATGGCCATCATCCCATTGTTCTTAAACTGCAAACTTTACGCATTCCACCTGCTCTAATAGTGCCCAACTTGAGCTCAATCCTCAGTTTCAAACGACTGTCACTTCCCTTTGAAGTTGTGACTAAATATTTGCTGACATTGAGGGAGCGTGTGTCCTTTTTAGAGTGTTTGCTCGCTAGTTTCCACTGAACTGGCCTTCTTCAGAGCGCTGGTACACGTGTGCCTGGCCTGCTGCCCTTAGATAAAGAACATAGAGAGTTAGTAAGGGGGGATGGAAATCAAAGGAAAAAAGTCAAAAAATAAAAGGGCTGGAAAACCAGAGGATGTGATGTTAAATGAGTTCAGATGCAAGATACAACTGTACAGAATTAAGAAATGTTCACATAAAAGCTTACCTTTTTGCATAATGTGCATGTCATAAAAACAAAGGTTGCATGTGCTGGTTGCATCCGGGAGCCCCTCAAAGGAAGTTTAACCTGTAACACTGCATTTAATGCTGAAATATGAGTTGTAGTATAAAGAGTGAGAGCTGAAAGCCATACCTCTGTAACAGGACCACCCAGTAACCATGAAGTACAACAATATCGCATGATAGAGGTGTGAGACCACTTTACAAAGGAATTTGGTCAAATTTGAAACCTCCAACAGAGGGTACGGATAACTGATACACAGCCTCTTTACTGTAAGAGGAAGCACATGACACTTGAACAGTTGGGTGAAAATATTTTGAGAACTCTTCTTGAAATTTGGATAATGCCTTCCTAGAAAACCTGAAAAGCTTTTAGTTTATTTAGCTTATTTACAAAACTTAAGTTTGTGATTGCCAATAAGGAATAAAAACAGAATCACACACTCATATCAGTGGATCTGCATTCATTTCATAATGTATGCTAGTTTGTTTACAATTCATAAATCCCTTTAGCTGCCGCAGATTTCTGGTTTCTGTTACAGAGGCGGTCACATGGTCACGGTGGCAGACTGAGAAAGAGGATTATGAGAGGATCCACTGACGAAACAGTCTAGCCAGATTGGGCGTGCCCTGCGTCGACCCCGGCCCCTCACAGTGTTATTAGAGAGCACTGGCAGCATCCCGCTCTCCCGTCATCACTGACTTTCACATTAATCTCAGAGGCTTCTCAATCCCCAACACCGGATCTGAAGCAATTCCATTAACCTGGGCTTTACCGAGGATCCACGAGAAAATCCTCAGCCCAAGAGGAGTAACGGCTAGTCCTGCACTTCAACCATCTCATTACAGATCTACATTTACCAAATCATTAAAACATAAGGGCATTATCATCCTTGCATTATCATAGACTTTTAAATGCATTCACAGATTAATATGTATATTAATACTATAATACAGTAAGGTCACCCTGGGGTTAAACGGTGCATACAGTACTTTGCTTAAACTATTTTCATTCCAATAACCCCTTAGAGAAACAGAGCAGGGACCCCTGATACATAGTCTATAAAAATGTATTTATACATATTGATATTATTATACATATTGTTTAATAATATATATATATATATATATTTTTTTTTTAAATGTTATATTAATATTGTTATATACACAATTTTAATATATTTAAAGGGACAACTTAGCTTCTTAAATTTAGATTTAGAAGTTAACGTGCTTAACACACATTCAATTTTTTTCACAAATTTTTTTAATCCAAAAATACTTGGTTTACCCCTTTCTGAAGACTCCTGCTTAAGCTTTAACAACCATTATATCTCACCAATAATTCACATGAATGCAATCTTCTTTTGAGAGCAGTATGTGACATTCAGTATTTAACATCTCGGGTGACATCACTGCTATGATTTGAGTTCGGTTGATGCCAGAGTGACCCATGACTTCAGCAGGATGGTGTCCCCAGGTAAGAGCCTCGTCTTTCCTTCCTAATACTGCCTGACCGCGGTTCATTTTCAGTCCAGTCCTGCAGGTCAGGCTGTCCAGCTCTTATCGCACAGGATAGCCTTTTCACCGTATTCCTCACTGGCAGGGTAAGCGACTGATACGCCGTCCAGATTCTAAAAAATAAGTAACCGTGCGTGTGTGTGTGTATGACCTAAAAGTACAACGTGACCTGTAAACACTACTGAGTAAAAAAATAAATACAAAAAAACGGCTATATTTCCTAATACTAAATCACGTAATTTAGCAATGATGGATGACCAGCCGCAATTTATGTGATTACTGTCAGACAGCAGAAGTAAAAAAAAATCAGACAGCTTTAAAGAAAGTGCATAAATATAATCCAAATTAGGGTAAAGGGTGGTGTAAATTAAATTTTAATCTTTAAATTGTAATGTCACATATATTTACAGTACATGCTTAAAGAGGATATGCCTGACAATATAGAAAAAGGAACAGTGAGATGGAAACATTCAGGGTTGCGCGAAGCTGATGTCATTCATTCATTTAGCAGATGAGAGAAATTCAATTAAGAAGATGGAGTTCACTGGCTTAAGGCCAACAGATGGAATTATCACAACCATTACAATACGCTTTATTGAGACGCTCTCTGCTTGTTTAACAACATCACAAAAGGGCACATCACAACTAATGAAGGAATTCTAACAGATGTACAAACAACCTGAGAAAACCACTCACATTAGTCTCATTCATGAATACAAATCAGACCATTTAATGGCATCGTTCTGACATCTGTGACCAACCAGCTGTCAACAAAGCTTCTGAACATGCAGAATGGTTTAAATGTTCGGCAAAAGAAGATCTCAGCCAGTCTGAACACCTTTATAATTTAGATTCCACAAATACTGTCCTCATCTGCAATATAGTCTGTTCTATTTCAAAGGAGAGAAGCAGCAGAAAGAGAAGTGGAAAGAGAAGCAACTAAGGAGGAATAAACATTCTCCTGCAGAGGAGAGTGCGCTAAGTATTTAAGGTTTTTCCTAGAGAAATTTTTCCCAGAACTCCACTCTGTCATTTGAAAGAATGAACAGAAAGTCCAATCGACCGCAGCGTCTGGTTAGCTGAGTCTGTGTTAAAAAAAAAGACCGCAACTGATCCTGATCGTCTGTTTATTTTCATTTCGGCCTTGAGACATTACTCCACGTTGGTGTGCTAATCACAGCGCCGACCTGAAATGCTCCACCACCACAGAATATTTTATAGTACATTACGGCACAGCTGTAGCGCAGACACTGTTGCTCAAGTTTCACAGAAAGCAAGAGATTTCCCTACAGAAGACTTCAAATTCTCCGCTTCAGCGTCCTTTAGACTCGTGCTCTCAGTTGAATTACGTCAGAGAGGGGGATTCACATGGATTCAGCAGCTTAAAACTGTAGCCTATATAGTTATGGATCACTACATCTTAGACACTGCAGTAATTTATCTTTATTATTGAATTAAGGCCTTCAACTTCAGCCAAATCAACTAAGATTTTGAGCTGGAAAATATATCAGGCTCCAGAAAAATCCCTCAAATGTTCATGGTGCGCAATAGATCGTCTTACATCATTAAAATTCACATAATTCACAACCACACACGCTGTTGTTATCGCTTCCATAAGCGATTTTTAGATGTTCCCATAACAACAATCCACAATGGGTGGAAAGCTGTGACAGGAACGAGTTAGCGAGGGAGGTGCGATCCAAAAATGTCTTTCTTTCTACTCCCTTTTTCTCTTACCATGTGCTTCTCTTTCTTTTACTCAGTTTTTTTCTACCTTTTCAGTTTTTCCAAAGTCTGCATGTGCTGACAAGCGCTTCATAAATGTTAACAATTTTGTGGCTTGTCATTTTTTAAACATTCTTTCAGACAAGCAATGTCATTTCGACTGTCAAGTTAAGTACTAGATCTTCTCAGCATTCCAACAAAAAAGGAATCTCATTTATAAGGGATAAGTGAATTATTAGTTATTATATATGTTGCTCCTATGCAGCAGAAACCACAACTCATAGAGCCATGTCCTTCGTGTGAGTGATTTCCCACAGCGAGCAAATAACAACAGAGTACTGACCACATCCAAACCCCGGCACCCAAACACATCCTCCTATCATAATATTGACGTCCTCTCTCAGTTGTTTCCAATGGACACTGTGAGAGAAGAGGTGGTTTCTACTAAAGATGGAATCCATGTTTAGTCTTCTTAAGCAGGCATGTCATCGCAGAACATTACAGTAAAAGTTGATGTGAAAGTGGTCACACTTTTAGCGAATTAAAAGGAAAGTTAATCCAAACATAAAAATAGTGTTGTCATTTACCACCCTCATGTTGTTCTAACCCCCGTATTTTCTTTATTCTGCGAAAAATAAAGGTTGTTGTTTGGCAGAACATCACAATAATTATAAAGATAACCATTACAAAACTATAACAATAACAATATAAATGATGATTATTATATTAGCATAGCATCCACAGCAACTGACGATAATGTTCTGCTTATCATAAGCACGCAGCATATGGCGTCTGCGGCATTAAATACTCAAGCTGTTTAAAGTCAGGGGGATTCTGATTGTCTGTCAAAGTTTTTATCATTCATCCTTTGTGTCATTATCCTTGTAACCGTGGTGTGGACTATTTTACACACCTATTTGCATATATTTAGAATGATTATTAAAAGCGAACGGGCCATAATTCACCATGGAAAAAATAAAAGCAGCTTGTATATTCTGCTTAACATCTCATTTCTTGTTTCATGGTAAAACAAAACCTTTCTTTGTCAACAAGGCTGTGGAACAACGACTGACAAATACTCCTCCCGCTTCCATTAATCTTCATTAAAATACTTTGAATGGAAACTTTCAGAATCAACCTTTGATTTCAGGAACTGTGTATGGTGTAGTATACATTTTCAATGTCCAGTTTGTTCCAGCCCTTATTTATAATACTGTACACAGCTTCTTATTGCCCCTGTTCTGCTGATGCTGTGTCTAATCTTGAGAAGGAATGTGACCTTGTCTTTTGTCCTTGGTTGCGCAGAGGACAGGTCCACTAAGCTCAATTTGTCCTTCCCTGTCATCTATGGAGCAAAGGCACATCAACAAAACTGCCAGGAAATCAGGCAGGCAAAATGACTGATGACCCTTATAGGCCAAATAACAGTTTGTCACAGTGATTATGTGGGAATGGAAGTGAAAGCGTATAAGATCTCAATGCCAAAATAATTTCACTAGGTACACAAAGCAATTTTCAAGAACTTTTAAAATGATTGATACCTTTATAATATTGACAGCGTCACATCACTTTAGTACTTAAGTACAATAAGGCATGAGGATCCGTCTTGTTCAAGGACGCCATTTATATGCAAATCATACAACTCTCAAAAACACATCACTCTAAGCCTCGACAAAGCAGGGAATTTTGGTTCACGAGTTCACACTTACAAATAAGTCAGATAGAATAAATGCATATTTGGCGTGCTGTCCGAGGAGAGGGCTCCGGGCTCGGTATGCGGCCCGAACCCATAGTGCTCCCCCAAAAAGTTGTGAAATAAAATGCAGGGCAGCCGCCAGAATTATGCTGATGTCCCCCCAAAAACTTGTGAAATGTAAAGCTTAAGATATCAGCTGCGGGAAGAGGTGGTTGCTGGGAGGTTTTTTTAATGTAGGACGGGAGTTGGTTGACTTGGAGTTGGATGGGTGTGCCTCTTGGGTGGAAGATTGTAAATGGTGCAGGGACGGAGGAGGATGGTAGGGCTGATACGGTGGAAATAAGGAGGATGGAAAAGGAGAAGACACCGCTGCGGCAGTGGATCGGACTTCTTTGGTAAACGGAACTCCTGCGGGAGAGGAGTGCACGACACTGCTGCGGCAGTGGACCAGACTTGCTTAGATTAATGGAGCTCCTCCGGGAGCGGAGTAGATGACACTGCTGCGGCAGTGAAGCAAGTTTGATGGAGTAACAGAGCTCCTGCGGGAGCGGAGTGCACGACACTGCTGCGGCAGTGGACCAGACTTGCTTTAGGTTAATGGAGCTCCTGCGGGAGCGGAGTAGATGGCACTGCTGTGGCAGTGGAGCAAGCTGGAATAACAGAGCTCCTGCGGGAGCGGAGTGCACGACACTGCAGCGGCAGTGGATCAGACTTTGGTCTAGTTAATGGAATCTCTGCGGGGCGGAGTAGAGGGCGCTGCTGCAACGATAGATGGACTTGCCTTTGGCTTGCTTCCTGGGATCCTAAGGTGGGTTGAGAGGAAGTTAGCAGAGTAGGGATCGTTGGGCTTCTTTGGTATGGAGGTGGTTAGAACGGATGTAACTCTTAAAGGCCTCTGACGACCAGCGGCCGAGCTCTTGGGATTTGCTGCTGGGGAAGGCCTTTTTGGGCAGCTGTGGTTGCTGCACCTATGCGGAATGAATGGCTGGAAAAATTATTTGCTGGGATGTTTGATTGGAGTAAGATGGATTTGAGATGTTTTTGGAACCAGAAACGTGTAACGGGGCGATTGAAATCGTCGGTGAAGAGTGGGTCGGAAGGGGACTTGGTCTGAGAGTTTCTGAATTGTGAGTACGCGAAGAGAGTTTGGTATGGTTGGATTGGTTATTGGAGATTGAAGATGTATATGAAGTGGCCTTTTTTCATTTGGTCTGACTTGCTTTGTTTGATGAAGTAAGAAATGGTTTCGTTGTCTAATACTGAAAGATCTGAGATTGTGGGATGGACTTTAGGGTTGAAGTTGGAGGTGATGGTGAGTTTTGAGCATCTGAGGAAACCGAAGAAAGACAATATGAACATGGCATCCAGTGTGCGGGCGGTGTTGGTGGAGTGGTAGCCTCCGCGGAGGGTAGAGATGCATTTGGTGAGTATGTCCAAGGTTATTGGTTGTCTGGCATCTGGACGGGTTGGTTGGGTTTTTTGGATGCCTTTGATAAGCATTGATGTCTGGGAATTTGCTATGTCTGCGGAGGGTGAACCAAAAAGGAATTTGTGGAAGAATTGGATTCCGCTTAGATAGCCCTTGATGGAGCGGGCTTTGAGGTTCTTGGTGCTGTCCAGATAGGATATAAATGAAGTGATGTTGAGCAGAGAAAAACTGGGAAAAGGCTGGTTGAATGTGAAGTGGAAAGACTTAAAACACTTCCATGCGGTTAGGTAGAATTGGAGGGTGCTGGGTGAAACGGCTTGCAGAATGGAGTTAAGAGAGGCATCTAGAAGTGGTTTCAATGGATGGTTTATGGGAATATTAACTCTGAATAGTGAGGTACTGGGGTTGGGCATGGGTCCGCCTCTGGTGCCAACAGCCTGAATTTCTGAAAAGCAAAACGAGAGAGAGAGTCAGCTATTTGATTTTTGGACCCAGGAACATGTTTTGCAGTTAAGATGAACTGGTCGCAAGCTGCGATCCAAATGACGCGTCTTAGGAGAGGCATTAAAGCGGGGGAATTTGAGCGGCCTTTGTTGATGCAATGCACGGTTGCTTCATTATCACATTGTACCATGATGCTGTTAGTCGACCATTCTTTGCCCCACAAGAAGGCTACTACTGCCACTAAAGGATACAACTCGAACAATGCTGAGGATGTTAGTGATTGTGGTAAATCTAACAACTGGGCTGGCCATGTAGACGGGAACCAACGACCTTGGTAGAAACCTCCGAAACCAACGGAAGGAGCTGCATCTGTGAACAGTTGGATATCCGCAGGGAGAGAAATCAGATTATTATAGAAAAAAGACAGGCCGTTCCATTGTTTAAGGAATGTTATCCATAAACTGAGCTCGTTGCTACATGAAGTAGTTAGGGAGATTTGGTCCTCTAGCTCGTGAACTGATGATGCAAGGAAGAGGAGATGTGAGATGAAAGGGCGACCTTGTGGGATAATGCGCATCGCAAAGTTTAAATGGCCGAGCAGAGATAGAAGCTCTCGTTTAGAGCAATTTGGATTTTCTAGAAGGGTGGATGCGACCAGAATAATCCTGTCGATTTTTTCCTTGGGTAGTGAGGCCTGGAAGTTGATTGTGTCCAATTTAATGCCCAGGAATTCGATGGATGTGGCTGGACCCATGGTTTTTTCTTGGGCGATTGGAATCCCGAGCTCGCTGAAGACTTTTTGGACTGTGAGGAGATGTGCGGCTGGGATGGATTCAGGCGGAGAGATGATCAGGAAATCGTCTAGCAAGTGGATTAGGTAGGGTATCGAGTAGTTATTGGAAAGAATCCAACAAATAGCCTCTGATGGCATGTCGAAAATTTTGGGGCTACTTTTGCAGCCGAAAGTTAAACGGACAGAAAAATAAAATTTCCCTTGCCATCGTACGCCGAACAAATGCCACGAATCCGGGTGGATGGGCATTACTTTAAAGGCAGAGGTGATGTCAACTTAAGCAAGCCAAGCGCCGTAACCTGCGTCTTTAATCAATGTTATGGTTTGATCAATGGTGTGGTAATGAAGAGAAAATTGTTTGAGCGAGATGAGTCTGTTAATGCTTGGAAACTGAGAATTATGGGGGGCTGAAAGATCGATTATAAGGTGTTTTTTGCCTGAAAATTTTCTGGTGGCCACTCCAATTGGGCTGATACGGAAATGTTCAAAAGGAGGAATGTCAAAAGGACCAATCATAAAGCCCGATTCGATTTCTTTTTAATCAGGGTGTCGACTGTGTCAGGTTCGGCGAAAGCAGATTGGAGATTATCACATATGATACTCATATGATATGTGTGGGGAGGCTTTCGACGCCAGGATTAAAGCCATGCTCAAGACCAGACAGTAAATAGTCCTTAAAATCAGTTTTAGGGTGGTGGGATAATTCAGAAGACAGACGGGAAAAATTCACAGGAGTCGATAAGAAGTTTTTGAATCTTTATTTACAGACCTTTTGACAGGGCATATAGTGCGCATATGCGCGCCGCCACAGTAGCTGCAAATATGTAAAAAACGGCAGTGTTGCCTTAGGCAACGCCCCGCATTGAATTTATTGCAGGCTTGGTTGTTGGATGGGAATGAGATTTTTCTTCTTCGGAAATCCGTAGCTGAGTCGTTGGGATAAAAGTTTGCTGGTCGCGGACATAACTGGTTGATTTTCCAGCTGATGAATCTGGGCGGGGAGGATTTTCGGGGTTAATCAAAGGACAAGGAATGAGAGACAGATCTGCAAACTGCACAGGACATGTTGCGGCAGCCTAAGAACACTCTGTTGTGTAGCTCTGTGTCAAGGGCTCCCCAGTAAGGGCACTGGTTCCACTGAGCTACACGGACGGCGCATTTTGCTGAGAACAATTTGTGGTAAGTGTAAAAATGTGTTCCTCCATATGACAACGCGAGCTCTGCAATTATCACGAGATAGTCGTTGAGTTCTCGTCTTCTGTGGGGGAGTACGGCGCAAATGATTTCGCTATACCGGCTGAAAGCAATTGCGAATTCGGAAAATGACAGGATGCAGGATGAATTGTGAACTGGGTTTTTCAAGGTGACTGCAAAATCGGCGCAATCGCTTTGCCTATTTGAAACAGAGGAAGGGAGGATAGATAGAAGAGAGGATGAATCGATATCCGCACCTGTGAGTATCTGGGCTCTGATGTTGTTGGTCAAGGGGGGCGGTTCCATAGCTGTAGCGTTCGGCAGGATGGGCATCCGCGTTGCGGAAAATAGGGTGAAAGAAGAATGGTTTTGGGGAAAAGTATTAGGAGGGAAAAAACCCGGGACCGAAGCCGTTTGTGGAGGCAACCTCACACTTGGGTCGGTCCCTAAAGCTTGGGGGGAGCTGGAAAAGTTGGGAAAGAAGAGAGCTGGGGAGGTAGGAAGTGTGTGTGGGCCTGCGGCTCTAGCTGAGGCAACCTCGCGCTAAAGACTGACGGTGGGACTGCAGGCCAGGGACAGGAAAAAGGGTTGGAAAAAGTTACGGGAGGATGGTGGGGTGGTTGGGCTTGAAGCGTTGGCATCCTCACGTTTAAAGAGCGGCCTGTTTCGCATGAAACTGGCAAAGTGGCGTGAGGTGTGGTGCTGGAAAACGCCACGGTCTGTAGCTCAGCAGAGCGGAGAGAGTAGTGGGGCCTGGCGGCGGCGGAATCTGGCTAGCTGAAGGCCTGCCGTGGCCTGGCGCTCGCGTAGAACTGGGCCCTGCGGCGTCGAGAGACGTTTTCTGAAAACGTGAGTTTGATGTTTTGTTACTTGCCTTTTTTGCTGTTTTTGAAGGTGGAGTGGATTTCGGAGAAGGGAAAGCTGCCTGGAGAGAAACATACAAGTTCTACAGTTGTGATTTGTTCATCCTCCTAGAAAAATGAACGTCAGCGCTGATTAGCGCTTGTCTCAGCCCCAGCACTGTCCATTTCTCGATTGCCGGAATACTGGGTTGTGCTGAGGTGTAGGAGGAAGCTGGAGATGGTGGAGGTCTTGATGGTGGAGGTGAGGGCAAACCACGTCGCCTCGGGGTACGAGCTAGGCCGGCGGCCACGCCGTGAAGCTGGAGGTTCGGGAGCGGTCTCCTGTTGAGCATGGGAGCTCGTAGCGGTGATAGGGAGCTGAGATGGAGCCTGGCAGATGAAGGAATCGTCATCGGAGGGGTAGAGTTCCATCTCTGACATTGTGGCAAAAGGGCGGGACCAAATGCTGAAACTGTCAAGGAATGTTAGGTGAGTTGACAGTGGATATTTATATATGCTTCCTCTCGTGCTGATAGGGTAGACATGTAATAGTTTGATGACGAGTTGATTGGAATGATTTATTTGAACGTGCTCCTCCCGAATCTTGTTTATAAAACATCATTTATTTCTTAGAAACATGCCCGTTATTTCCCAACAGATTCCTGCATGAGCCGAGTGATAACGTTTGTGTTTGCTGGTATTTGGGTTTGTCTATGCAGAAGGAGCACTGAGATTGGCTTCTCAGGAAAGAGCCACGGCTATTACCCAGTGGCTCAGTCTGACTGAGATTACTACAGACCAGTCAGCTCTATCAGAAAGGGAAGTGCTTTCTGTTGGCGAGATAACTCCAAAACCGATCCGTACAAAACTCTTCTGTCTCACCTATCTCTGCCACTCATTACTGTTCATATCTGGGTGGAGATACAGTGTTTTTATCTTCCAACGAAGCACAAACCATCCACTGTTCTGTTCTGTCACACTATGGATGGGTCAGAAGAGTCAATTAGTCAGATAATGGGGTCTATAAAGTTATATTTATTTTAAATTTAATATTTTGTATGATTGTTAGCACACAGAAACTCAGAGAATTTTGTCCCCTTTTAAGCAAGGGGCATGTGGTATTATTATCCGTAACAAAAAACATTTTCGTTAACTGAAATGAAAATGGATGTTCGGTAAGTCACTCGGGAAATATACGTCATAAAAGCTGAAGTCAGGTTGTGAACATATCCCTGTGCCTTTAGGTTTGGTATCTTTAGGTTCAGTGTTAAAAATGCCAATGTGAACGCTAAGCAGACCAGGACGAACCAAGTGAACCGAACTACACGTGTGAACGCACCGTAAAATAGATTTATGACTTCAAAAAGAAAAACAACTAAATAATTTTTTTATTAAATAATTAATTACGTTTTTATTAAAAAACTTAAAATCTTTACAATTTGCAAGCAATAAACATAAAAATACCTATAACAATAGACTGTTAAAAAAACATTTTTTAAAAATTATACCAGCATTAACTTTATACTTCTTTTAAATATACTTTTTTTCTTGTTCTTATTTGTCTTTTGTTCACCTCTGGCTTGCATAGTTGGGGACACTTCATTTTCAGCAATGTTACTGATTTGACTGCACTGAGACTATTGGATAAGAACTGAACTTTACTGTATTCTGCTGAACTGCACTGTAGCTGAATACAACACATTTCATAATTGATGTACTTTACCCAGTTATTGAACCGAAATGAATCAACACTGAGCTGATTTCAACTGAATAATGACTGTTTACGATTGTCTTTTTAGAACTGCCCTACAGCAGAATTGAATTATTTTTGCATAATTGAATCGTTATTTTCCCCTTTATCACAACAATCTATAAAGCGCTATATAAATTAAGGTCCCTTGCATGTGACATATTTTGCATCTTATGTCATCTTTCAGCATCTCACACCACGTGCATTGTATTTTATAATGACGTGTCAATTTAAAAATAAAGTTGGAAGTAACCAAAAAATAAAAATGTAAGACCACTGCATTCGGTTAGTTTGTTATGCTTCCTGTCAGGTTGTTTTTGAACACAACAATGTGAAAGTGAACTGAAAGTAAATCTGCGTGAACACAACCTAAGCAAATGCCTGATCAGATTATGGTGGACATGGCCCTAAATCATTACCCTAAGTCTAATTAAATAGGGCTTCCTTTAGACCAACTGGTCGACTAGATGTTACCTTTTATGACGCTTTCAGTTTTCTAATTAGCACTGTGTTAGAACTCAATAAGGAAGCCCCTATAGGCGTACTTTTGGTGTCAGAGGGGTTAATTCCTCAAAGAGTGTGATGACAATTCTCAGAATTGGTCATGTGCTGAGGCTAGATGTGTGAAGGAGAGCACAGGAAACACTGGGTATTTTTGATGAACCGTTCATCTATGCTGCCTCACACTTTCACTCTGTTTCTTGACTCTCTGCAGAGGGACCTGGGGTTTTCTTGTAATTGAACACTCAACAGAGAATAACTTTCTATGACGAGATGACCCTTTTCCCCTCAAACAAAAATAGTGTAGGTTCATGACAGCACTGCTGTGTAGGTTGATTTACCTCAGACTCAAACTTTTGCTCGTGTAACTTAAGAAACATTAAGAAATAAAGTTGAGTTGTTATTCCATCATTTCACCACTGTTTTATGAGGGACTTCAAGCTGGAAATAGTCTCTGAACTCATTGATCTCACAGAGCGGGCAGATGATCTCACACAGGAAATACAACCTGTCAACTACTAGCATAGTTTCTAATCTTCCATTTAAAAATCCACAACAGTTTCATGCCAAGAAACCTGCTGCACTCTCAAGATTCAAGCTTTATAAGCATGATTTTTTTTAAAAAGATGAAAATAATAATTAAAATCTACACAATATTTTGTGTGATTTTGCCAGAATCTATTTCCTAGTCTACACTTTTTCTAAATCTGCTTTGCGATCAGGTTTACAGTATCTGGGTCTACTTTCAATAAAAAAAAGAAAAAAAAAATGCTATTCAATGAACTTAATGGTTAATGTTGATGCCCTACATTAAAGGTCAAGTTAAAGGTTAAATTAACCATGATAACATACATACTAAACATACTTAGATGATAACCTCATTTATTAAAGAAGTACATGATAAATAAAGAAAAGCCACTACCATTTATACTTTTATTGTAGAGAGGAAAGATAAGCACTTTCAGTAAATAATATCACGTATGCTAGCTTTTGTCCCTTTCCATGACAGACAATACACAATATACCTGAAAATAAACATATAAAATGACAAATAAGAACATTTTGGGTAATATGAAAAAGGATAGGAGGATACTGAAAAACAAAGTGAAAACATTATATATAATATAATAATATATATTTTGTATCCAGTCACCAAATAACACTATGATTAACCCAAACCACAGTTTATATGCACCGTGACCATAAGTACCATGACAGATAACATTTGGAATGAGAGTTTACAATACATCTAAGGTGTGACTAGCAGTCAAACAGTGTAATATTTAACAATTATTGCCAGTTTCAAAGCTGTTTGTGTACACAGATTAGATTTCCTCTTGTACATTTATAGGCTACACAGCATCACAATACAGACAGAGGAAGAGGAAGTGACGCAGTCTTATATGATTAATAGTATATTCTGAGTGCTTGGCTTAAATATAAAAGTCAAGGACAGGAAAACAAATACAAGTCACACATTAATGAATATAATAATCCCGCAAACCTTGCGATCTTTTCAAGACAATTCCATCACAATATAATTGTCAGGCTTGCGTGATCTGTGCATTAAAATCATCGAATAAAATATGAGATCTCAGCGGGTTGTTTCACAGCAAGAGCAGAGGAGATGTGACAGGATAGCATTGGATGCTGCTTCAGAGAGTTTTGGTGTTATATGCATGTATTGTGTGCAATGAACTCAAATGAACTTGCAAATAAACATACATACAAAAAATACAGGTAGCTGACTAGTAGGGCAGGCAAAAATAAACACTATAAGTCCTGTGAGAACAAGGAATCAGAGCCATACTAGAATTCTAGCAACCTTCTGGGAACCAGACACACACAGCCAACTATGCCTGGCAAGGCCAACTCGCCTGAATCCTGCCAAAGGGGTCTGGCTAATGCCAGCACCAAAGCAACTCTCACTTAGAGCGAGTATTGAATATGGGGCAGGCAAGGGCGTTAGCCGAGCAGGAAAGATCGAAGACACATAAAAGACGCCCACTGCAGCCTCACCTCACAGTATGAAGGGAGCCCTAGAGAGGAGCAGATGAGTCAGTATGAGAGAGGTGCTATTCAACGCTCTGCTGCTCACTGGGCTTTTTCATGTGGGAGCAGACGAGAAATTACCTCGAATGAAATCAGAGTGGATTCCCCACCTCTGAAGATAATTAATGAATGTACATACGGTTAATTGAACATATTCTGAAGAAAATTAGTGCCGTTCACCCATGTAAAATTCACCACTATGCGGTGCTTACGTAAAATAATAAAAATTAAAATAAAATAAAGAAGCAAATAAAAGATAGGAAGACACACAGATGGATTGAGGGGAAAAAAGTCCAATATTAGCAAATAACTGATATGGTATACAATAAAAATTTAAATTAAAAAGGGCATTGGATGTTTAAATGTCAGATTAGTATCATAACTCAATTTATGTAAAATAAAAAGTACCAACAATAGTATGGTATTATTTATATCTGTAGCACAAACAGCTCGCTCAATAACAAAAAACACTCATTATATTTTCAAAATAGCATTACTTCACTCTCTGTAAAAGTGCAGCCGCAATGAGAAAAAGCAAAACAGTACAATCATAAAGTTTTACTGGTGTTATTAAAAAGGATTCTGCAGTTCACTTAAGCGCTTAGGTTTCTTAATAAAAGAGCTGTAGCTAAACAGCGCCGTGGGTTTGGAAACTATACCAGGGGAACCAGATTTTATTATCAACATTCAGCATGTTTGATCAAATCGCATCTCAGACAAACATGAAAAACCATCAGCCAACACATTGGTTGATCTTATCGAATGACGGGAGACTGTCAGCAGGTTTGTGTTAGATTAAAACAAATGTAATCATCTCTTCATGGATGGCACAACCATTATTACAACAAGCATAAACACAGCAAATGCATAGTGATTTTCACCAAACACACATATGTTATCTAACATCAAATCAGAATGATTCACTGACAGAACACATGCTACAATAAAACCCAAGTGAATGGTGTTCAATTTTATTAGTGTCCATCCTTTCTTGTTGAGCTTTGAACCTAGTAATTCTTTCTTGACTAGAGCATTTTTTCAGAGCATGACCAACACAATAGGGCATTACTCTGACTACTATCCACTATCCAAATTCCAATAGCATTAGTACAAACCCTCCAGAGAAAGACAGGTTATGTGGTTAAAACCACCTATTTTATACAGGCTCCAAAAAGTTGCTAATGTATCATGGTCATTAGATTCAGGCAATGCCACAAAAGTGGCTGGGTATGAGATACTAGGACAGCAGGAGGAGTATTTTTAGAGCCCTCATGCACTGAGACTCCTTGTTTGTAACACAATGGGCCTGGTTGGTTCCCCATCACATCCATAATGCCTCCATGGTAAAAGTCTGGCACGTTATGTTAACTTGTGTTTGAGTGAGCGGGCTAGCATAATCTCAACACTGCTGTTTGAAGATACATATTGACAATTGTGATTCTATGCTGGCTTTCAGGGTGTGTTTCCAAACCTCCCAGAGATCCTGTCCATGTTGTGTAGGACTTCTGCCGGCATCCTTTGAGGACGGTGCAATCCATCAGTGCAGGGCATGTTCAGCCCATTATCAGTGCACTGATAAGATAATCAAACATGTCACTCTCTACACAAAATGTTACTTTCTGTCTTTCAAACAAATGCACCAACATACTAGGAAGAAATCAAAGAACTGGCACAGGTCTCTATGAGCTTACAAAAACAACGTAGAGAGGGGTCAAGAGGTTTATTTCCAAATTTAAATTAGATTTCAAATGCCAGTTTACTCCACTAAGTCTCTTATGTTCATCAAAGCTGCATTTATTTAATCAAAAATACAGTAAAAGTAATATTGTGAAATATTATTTTAAAAATAATTGTTTTCTATTTTAATATAATCCCTGGCATAGCAAATCTGAATTTTCAGCAGTCATTACTCCATTATTCAATGTCACATGCATGATCCTTCGGAAAGCATTCTAATAAACTGATTTGGTGCTCAAGAAACATTTCTTATTATTATCAATGTAGAAAACAGTTGTGATAGAAAGTTTAAACAGCATTCATTTGAAATGGATATATTTTATAAAAATATAAATGACTTCACTGTGACTTTTGATCAATTTAATGCAGGCTTGCTGAATACAAGTATTAATAAAAAAAAATATATATAATAATAATAATATATATTTATATATCTACTGAGTTTTGGATAAGATTAGCGAATAAGATAGTGGATAAAATAAGATAGTGAATGACCAAACCCACCAATGAGCACTCTCAGGATAATACTGATAATCTTACACAGAATATTCATTAACAGAAAGTGGGACATTAATTATTCTGATCACAGAAAGTCTTTACATATACATCCTGGTTGCTACAGTAGATGCGAAAACAAACCAGATGAAGGCCAAAACATTTGTGACTCGCGGGTTTACTGTCAGTCTGTACTGATCTCGAGGAATTTGTTGCAGCGCTGCAGAGAGTCAAACATCTCTTTCATCCTTTAACTGGGGTCAAATCAACAAAGTTCAGGCCTGCAGGCAACAAACAGAGTGCGGAGAAAACAGTTAACCCTTTTACAACTGTAACTATGAACTGCCAACAAGACATTCTAAAAGCCTCTTTCAAGAGCCTGACGCGTAAAAAGTAAAGACACCCAGCGAAACATAAAAATGCTTGTGACAAACAGTTTATTCTGAGCAAATAGAACAGAGGACTTATTGTTCCTAAACGCACACACAGATGATTTGGCCTGGCAGTGATTCTTCAGTTAAATGTCAGTCAGTCTTCAGGCAATTGCTGTCAACAATATCGCCACACAGGTCAGGTGACTAACTACACGTGACACATGTGAAGCTGGCATGGACCCACCAGCTGTTGAATAACAGCATGAAATCGGAGAATGTCACTAATCCTCACGTCTTCACGGAATCACGGATTGGGCGGTCATGGCCTAATGGTTGGAGAGTTGGACTGGTGACCCAAAGGTTGCTGGTTCGATGAGCAAGGCACCCAAACCCCAATCGCTCCCCGGGCGCCACACAGGCTGGCTGCTGCTCCGGGTGTGTGTATCCAAGTTTGCAGTGTGTGTTCACTACTCACTTCTCTGCTCCTAATGTGTGTGCACTAACTTGGATGGGTTAAATGCAAAGGTCAAATTCCAAGTATGGGTAACCATACTTGGCCATCACGTGACACTTTCACTTGTTTTCTAGTAAGGGGTCATTGACAAATAGGTCAGCTGTTTCATCTGGCTCAGAGGGGGGATTGGAGAGAGGGATCCGATATGAATAATTAAATTCACAGCATTTGTGTTTACCAGAATTGCAGTCCTTTTGATTACCAATGTAAATGCCTCCCTTTGGGATCTGAAACATTGTAATTGCTCCATTTGTGAGCTTGTTTAAAAGGAAATTACCCTGCAATCTTAAGATCTATGAATCCTCCTCCAGCATAATTCATCATGGTGAGGGATAGGAAGAGATGCTTTCCTTGTCAAGACTTGCGAACCACATGCTGTGGATTTTTTAAATAAACATTGTTATGCAGGCAGTTTGAAGAGGCAAGCCATTACAATTCTGTGATCTCATAACATTTGTAGAAATTAAGCTGTGTTTACGAAACACTTTGACATTGGCACCAAATCTATTGTGATTTCTAAAGGATCATGTGACACTGAAGACTGAAGTAATAATGTTGAAAATTCAGCTTTGCCATCACAGAAATAAATTATATTTGAAAAAATTATTTTAAACTGTAACAATATTTTATAACAATACTGATTTAAAGTTTTTTCTTTAAAAAAATTAAAATCGTAGCAAACCCAAACATTTGTATGGTGCATATATGTGTGTGTATACATATATATATATACATATATATATATATATATATATATCCTCAACATAAGATAAAAACCCCCAGTAAGCCCAAACTGAATTTCATTCAAGCATGAATGATAATTGCGGATTTGCCATTCTTCAAAATGATTGTACACACAGAATCCAAAACCAGCAAGGTGGCCCGAGCAGCTTTGGGGTGTGCCAGGCCAAGTCTACTGTATGTGGGTGAGGTAAAAAAGAGAAAGTTCTCCAATGTATGAACAAGAGAACTTGCTAACCCTGAGTGAGAACACAGACACGCAACACATTCTGATTATACAGATGCTGCACTGCAAACACAGATCACTATCAGCTGCTGACAGTGGAAGTTTTACTGCGGTGCAGCTGCACGCACAGCCGGTGGAAAACGCTCAGAAGCCCCTCAGAGTGACAGGGCAGGAAAAGCCTCTCTAGGACATTTCATTCACAAGGGCAAGTGGCACACTGTTGAGAAGAAAAATGTGTACCTCAGGAACATAATAAAATGTCAAAAAGCTCAGACATTCAGGAACTAGCTACAAAATGATCAAATGTTTCTTTTCAGAATCATACAATAAAAGAAAATACTGTGAAGCAGAAATGATTCTGGGAAGCATAAAGAAACATTCTATGAATAGCTCAGGGTTTAAGGTGAATTCGGTGGGGAGTCTTGCGCTACGGAAGAACAGCATGTAAAGAAGAGGTTGCTGGTGGCAATGAGAGAAACAGGAGGAATGGGTCAGATTGATGAGGAAGACCTTCAAGCTGTTTCAAAGCTTCAGTGATGCCCACTGGAGACACAAAAACCCAGGAAGACCTGCTATAGCAGAAAGGAAGTGCTCTTAGAAACTAATAAAACAACCGTTTTTATTCAAAATTCCAGCTGTGAGAAAGACCTGAGGACAATGAAGGATCTCAGGATTTTTTTCCAGCAATAGATAAAGCAGCAAACAGAGCTGAAACAACAATGCCACAACGCTCTACACTAACTATTTGCTCACTAAACATAGTTGTGGTTATAGGACTGACAGATTTGATCAGGATGATAGATTCCATGACACAATGGAGACTGAATGCAAAATGCTGATTGGACAATGCCTACAGAGTGGGTCGGCAAGTAACTTTGGCCGCGGGCCAATATTTTTTTTAGCCAGTAGATGGTGGGCCAGCTACACAGAGTAGGCCTATGGATACAAATTAAATACTCTTAATGAACTCTGTCTCACCTCCCATTTCAATGTTGTGAATAATACATTTGTAGCTTACAATAATTTGTATCATTCGTTGACAAAAATGACTTGTTTTTCCATTATTTATTTCCTGAACTAAAATGAAAAAACGAATAACGATGGGTTTTCTGATTTTCTGATTGTGTGCTCAGATCAAAAATAGAAAAAATGAATTACTTGATTAGACAAATTTAAATTTTTGATTTTTAAGTTAACACCTTAGTAGGAATATCAATGAAATCATTTTGAACAGATCAAGTACTATTGTGGTAACAGATTATAGCCATTTTAAGAAAGGTGTGAATAGCAATCATGCCTCATTCGCTTACAATCCGACTTTTGAACTTTATTCCTTTTTTTTATTATTATTTATTCGGGACACACACATACACACCTAAGGTTTAAGGAGTTTTTTTTCCCCGTCCCGTTTTTTTTTTTTTCCCGTCCCGCTCCCACCGCAAAATTTAGATCTCGTTTCCAGAATCTCACATTCAATTCACATATCTCAAATTCCTAAATATTCCGGAGGGCCAGAAAATATTGCTACCCCTGGCCTACAGTTTCTTATGGAGGGATCAGCAGCCAATACACTCCATGTATTGTAAACAGATGACTTGTTTGCTTTGACTAACCATTACTTTGGTTTAGTGTAACAATGACCTAAAAATTGTGTTTGTTCACACAGGTCAAAAAACCAAAAGGCAACAATGACTATTTAACTGGATTATACAAGATAAATCCCTCTAGACCAATTTATGGAAGTCCTAGTGAAACGAACAATACACCAGTGCTGTCTTTATTTTTTTTAAGTAAAAGTCAATAAAGCTGAACACAGTAACACATGAGCTCACCTGGACTGGCCTCATGCGAACAGGTTTTCCTGTAACACTTTTACACGCTGTCAGATCACACACTATACCATCCCTCTCCCTGATAAAGATGTTCATTGATAAATCATCACACTAGTGATTGCAACTGAAGCTTGCGATCACATTCCTATTCAACAGTAGTGAAATGTGTTACAAGAAAGTGAGAGTACTTCAATCTTAGTAGATTTCTATTTTATAAAAGTATGCAACCATGCAGTCTCTTAAGCAACATAAGGGCATGAAAGTACCATGTAGGCCTATAATAAATAAAAACAATAAAAAAATTGTTAATATATTTAAAATGATCAAAATAAGAATTTTGTTTAATATTATAATTTGTATATTTTTATTATTAACAATTATTACTATTGATGATATTAATTACTATTGATGATATTAATAATAACAACAATACATAGTTATATTAATGTTATATTTAACAATACTATTTATTGTTATTGTTGGTATGATTATTATTATCAATTATCATCAGCAAATAATATAATCATGAATAAATAAAACTATATTAATATTTAAAATATACTGCACTAAAATGGCAAAACACAGCTAACTGCATCATCACTGCAATTGAAAAAGTTTTGAACTTTAATATCTTTCACTCTGTATTCTCGGCATTGAAACACATTTGAGCCAAATCTGTCTGCCACAGGACAGATCATACTTTAAAAAACCCTAAGATGGGTAGTCTAATTCTGCTAAAAAAAATTCATAGCTTTCTACAAGCATGGTCATAAAATCTTGAGCTATATAAGGACATAACTAGGGCCAGATGGACTCGTCACAATCCAAGGCCTGGTGACCTGATCCTTGCAGGAGGCTACAGCATTACAGCATCTTCGCGTGTGTCTTTTTCCCCCCACGTTGAGCGCCACGTTGGGAAGAACACCTGCTGTGTCATGTCCAACGACGGTTGGTCCAGTGGAGCATTCAGCTGCCATAATTCCATTTTGGGACAGGGTGGGAATCTGTAGACGGCTTCCAGCGATGACGTACACGAAAAGCACAGTAACCGCACGTCACACACATTAGCACAAAACGCTCGCATGATGTCCCGTCAGCTGGAATCACAGTCAGCTTCCAAATGAGGCCTGGCAAAGCCGCTGATAACCACAGAGTTGAATCTGTGTCATCCGATCAAAACCATGAAGGCTGCACCCCCAACTCATTTCTGTTCATTTGCTGCGGTTGTCTTTCACTCTGTAGCGAGATCCCGAAACTCATTACGTACTATTAAACAATATGAATGCGATTCAGTGAATGAATAATCACACTTCAATAATCATGTGAAAATTGCAGGCTAATAGTGAACAGTTACACCAGATCTGAAAAGCAACCAAAGGCTATCAAAGAGAAAATGTATGTATAATCAACCACTTTTGTAGTCTCAAAACCCAAAATAAACGCCTATGTACAGCAGCTTACAATTGATTACAATGTTTTCATTCAAAACAAATGGGTGAGATCCATTTTAGAATAAACGCATTACCTGAGTCTCATTAATTTATTTAATATCCTAGCTCAATTTTTACACCTGATGTGAGGAAAATGGAAAGAATAGGTGGGTCGATGATGGAAATGGGGAGGGGAATGATTGTCTGTTTTTTTCTTTTCAATCTATTTTTGTCTAGTAGTAAGGTCTGGTTTCTCTTTCCGCTAAGATCGCTCAGATCAGGTGTCTTGCTCCTTGTGGTGAGAGAGATGCATGTGTGGGTGGAAATTACTTTGCTGTATTCAAATGCTGCAGAGGTGTGTATTACATTCTTGGCCGTGGCCCACTGGAGGGGAAGGTCCCCACACATTTTCCGGAAGGAGCGAGTAATACACTGCTATCATCAGCACATACCCCACTAACATGGTTACTCTAGTGAGGAAAAACAACGGAAAAATATTACTGACAAACCACAAAACCTGAGAAGGGCTTTAGAACAAATCAATGCTAAGATTTAGCAGTTTAACAGTTCACTCAAATGTAACTAATATGTCAATATGAGATCACAATGGGAAGAAAGTATGCACTTTATCACCAGCTTGTAACCTATTAACATCACATCCTACCCAAGGTTTACATTTACATCCCACAGGTTTGCATGTACTGAAGTCATTGATTTATTTTACTAGTTTCCAAAGCAGCATTAATAAAAAAAATAATAAAAACAATTAAAAAAAGTGTATTCCTTGTTTGTTAGTATTATAATGTAATAGTTTCTAATAGATTAAATGTAGAGGAGTCATTTACCTCAGTTACTGTTGAGTTAGTGCCTAGGAACACCAAATGAAATTTTTTAAATAATAATAATAATAATAATAATATTGACTACTTTGAACAGGTGCAAATAAAGTGCAATGTTATTGAAGTGTCAGTGTTTACACGTTTGAGAAGTCAATGGGTCTCATTCAATAATAATTATGTGGATTATTCATATTTATATTTGGAGCATTTTAAATGATGGACTGTGAGCCCAAAATTAGTAATTTGCATAAAATGAACAACCATGCCCATAAAATGTTAGTATGAAAGTTATTCAAAGTGAATTATGATTTGTTTGTGAAAATGTTTGTATGCAAATTGTATGCACACAGATCTGTGTATACATCGTCAATGAAAGATACCCATCGTCTTGTAGTTCTCTCTCTATATGAACCTATAGCTTAGGAGAAAGTAGTTTAACACTGAAATTTACGTCAACTCAAATTCAGATCTACTATCAACTGCTGCCGGAGGAACATAAGCCTCAGTGGAACCCCCAGAAGAAACTTTCGCTTATGTTCCATTAGATATGCACGCTTGCATTCTGTTCATGCGTTAATCGCTGACGTCTCATTTGAGGTTGACACATTTAAAGGTAAGAGTCCCACTACGTTTAAAGGAGCAGAAACCAGAAAAGAGGAACCAGATAAAAGCCAAAATCCCCTGATGTGCCAAACACGTGGATAGGAACATTGAGACGCTGTATGCATTTGCCTATGCTGTTGCCGATACAGAAAATTTCTGTTGCCTATGCAACAGCCATTCAGTTTCCTAATTCAATTCTAGAAAAAAAATGTCTGGAACTAATCTAAAATTCAGGTTGGTGGGGTTGTTAGTAATCAGATCTGGATTCTCCAACTATCACATACTAACTACTTAAACTTATCCCATGTTTCCAACAAAGTTTAAAATGAGGAACAAACCAAATGATGTGTCAAAGTCTCCCTGAAATATTTTAAATGACTAACCATGATTTCATGAATAATGTTTAATCACTACAGGGGCTAGACAGGAGAAGGGAAGACTGTAAATGAAAAGAGGATGTCCCCATAATAATACTCAACCACTATATATCCCCGGTTCTTTCTGGTTGTCGTCAATATTACAACACTTAGTTCCAGTCCAAGAAAATAGAAATCAAGCAGAGTTTCAAGATTTAGTATAACAGAAATGTAACCTTTCACTGATAAAAGTCTCTTTTGTTCACAAAAGGCTGCATTTATTTGATCAAAAATACAGTAAGATTATTATATAGTTAAAATTTAAATATTACAATTTAAAATAACTTTTATATTTTGATATATTTTACAATGTAATTTATTTCTGTGATGACAAAGCCGATTACTCCCGCAACTATTCCTCCAGTCAAGTTGTGCTGTTTAATATTTTTGTGGAAACCGTGATTTTTTTCTCCCATGATTCTTTGATGCATAGAATTTATAAGAACAGCATTTATTTGAAATATTTTTGTTGTTGTTGTTACATTACAAATGTCTTTACAGCAAGTTATGGTCAATTTCATGCATCATTGATGAATAAAAGTATTCATTTCTTTAAAAATGAAATAAATACATTTTACTGACCCTAAACTTCTGAATGGTAGCAAACATGAACCAACATGCCACATTTTGTATGCAAGTTAAAATAATACAGTAGTATTGAATCAAGCATTCATTTTTAAACATACAGTAAAGTAAATATCAGGTATGTACATCTAACTCATTGTACTCATTTACAATCCCAAAGAGACTACCAGACTCACATCGCACAGGTTTACTGATGAAGATAAAAATACCAGTCTTTTATTCACACAATATATCCCAATACCTATAATAAATAGTCACTGTCACCATCTTGGAATTTTTTTTCCTGTTTTATATGCATTTACATATGAAAGCCACACACAATCCTTTCTATTCGATTCAATTCTTTACAACACCACATTCTTTTTCGGGCCTCATCACATCAGACAATGGGATGTAACAGCAAAAGGATAGAAGAGGAAGTATCAACCAGCCAAAACAAGTGTGAATCAGAGGAAATCTGCAATGCCAACCGCATTGAGCACACGTGAGACAGGGTGAGGAGTCCTCTTATGGAAAATATAAACCCAGTACATTGTTATGAGAGAATTATGAAAACAATGCCCTAACTATCCACATCAGGAGGGTGGTCAAGTGGTGGTGGTAGAGGACTGTGTGAAATCTGCAAGTTTTGTTTTTTAATAAGCCATAAGTTGTGTGTTTGGAGGTGGTGTGGGGACAAGTCACTCACTGGTTAATATTTTCCCTTCCAAGGCATTACAAGACAGTAAAACACGTGTTTGCCATTAGCATCTTATTTGTAGCTCTCACTACTACTTGTGATACGTCAAAGATAGTGATTCATTGATAAAGACTGTCTATAACACGAATGTTAACGGATGTGAGCTATGAGAAAGAATTGGAGAACAGGTCATTCATTATACTCTTGTAAACAGGTTCACTTCTATGCTGTACACAAGAGGACACAAAAGGAAAAACGCAAACTGTTTTTGATGAACCTGTAAACTTGAAACAGTTGATATGAAAACTAGTAGTAGACAATGACAGAGATTTGCATTGCAAATGTTAACGGCAAATATGTCCGACTATTTAAACTATGATAAGACCTGCAGAGGCTTGAACGACAGGTATTTCCAGGCTTTCTGGGAATGCATGGGGGAAAGCAAATGATATTCATTTTAATACTACAAATGATACGCTCATGAAGCATAATCATTGGCAGGAGGTCAAGGATTAACAGCAACTAAAGTGTATTACAAGCTCCACAGACCTAGTTTTTCAGTCTGGCTAATCATATTCATAAAGAAAGAAACCCAAGAGCATAAAATGAATGTTAGCTCTTAGATGAGAGTAAAAGGTAGATGTAACGTAAAATTAGTCATACAATAAATATTATTAACATCTTATATTTTTGTGTGCAATTTTTTGCATTTTATTTACCCACATCAGGTTATACTAAAACCTTTTCTTAAATGAACAAAAGCTATGTCAAAATATGTTGCTAAAATTTGCTTAACACTAAACCTCAACACGTATAAAGCACAGTAAAGAAAAGCCCATTATCTAGTTAGCAAAAATACCCTATAATGACTGCACATAAATGAACTGTGCTTTTATAGTATTTATTAATATTTTGATTTAGGTTTTTAAGTCTTCATTTTAATTTCAGTAATTGTATTAAGTGCATTTGTCATTTTATTCAATTTTTGATATTTCTATTTAGCTTTATTGTTATTTTAGTTTTAGTAATTTTAGTACTTCAACTAAAACATTTCAGTTAATTGTCATTTCTCATTTTCATTTAATCTAATATTAATAGCTTATTTTATATCAGCTTCATTTTAAAATAATGATAGTTAATAGTTTTATTTAACAATAACAACACTGTTGTCTGGAACATTTCCTACTTGCTAAACACTTCAAATCTGTCTCATTTTTGCAAATTACTCTAATGAAACCTACACGAACACCTGACGGAAGAATCATGGCTCTAAAGAGTATTTCCTTTGCGCTGCACAGGGTTTGAGAGAGTGAGAGATCTGCGGTGTGATGATGACTCAGTCTGAACTCAATGAACCACCTCAAACTCATTTCGGAAAAAAGACCATCCCTCTTTAATGGTCCTGCCCCTTCTACCTCTCCGCTCCTCCCCCTCCTCCCTCTCTCTGCACTCAGCTGACTCTGCTGTCTATAATGGAGATGAATGTGACATCTTCCTGTCTGTGTGTACTCAGCTAACTCTCTCAGCTGGGCAGCACCACTAGCTAATGGAAACAAAATCTCTAAGAGCAACAAAGCTACAAAAACCAGCGTTGCTATCAGATCTACAGCTAGTCCCATGGGCCTCAATCCCAGGAAAAGACATTTAAATGTTGGTACACAGATTGGTAAGGAGACAAAGGTAATGCCCCAGGGTAAAATCCCCAGCTTCTAACATGGGTCCGTGGGTCAATAGGAATTCGGTCGCGTTCAGTGACATCATATCACAATAGTGCTGTCTATACACCTGGGAGTTCGGGACCCAATAAAGCAAAAGCATGCTGGTGTTACGATGATACAGTGAGCTCCTGATCCTCAAGCTTACTGTGTTATCAGACCAGGCCATCAAGTCGAATGTCATAAATGCGAGGTCTTTCTATGTAGGTCAACAAGCAAATGGTGCACAGGTGACATGATGAAAACAGACCTTTGGACTCCTGACCCAAACAATGATTAAAAGTGGGGAAAAAGCAAATAAATAATGATGCACAACACATCATCGTCATTATATTGGCCCATTTTCTTAGTTGTAACAGTTATCATTTTTTCCATAATTCATTAAAAGGTTAATTCTAAACACCTGATTAAAGCATGCAGTAACACTTAGCATGAGCAGTACATGTATAAAAACCATGCAAAACAGCATCAAATTATAATATCGGTCAATATATTATTGTATTGCCCAAAATGTCTATATCAAAAGTAAAGCCAAACAAGAGATTAAAACATTGTGTCACATAGATAAAAGCATGAGCTATTGTAACCTAAACAACACAAGCTATTGTTTCAATTGTATGATTCTTGACAATACATTGTTAGTGCTCATGTAAATGTTTACCATACTCCAAAAGCCCTAATTCACTTCCTCAAGACTGATAAAGAAAAACATTAATGATATGGCCCCTACAATGTTCACAATGTCTCACGACACAAACAATAACCCTATAGGATTCCCTAGCAAATATTCTTTCTTCCAGTAAGTGGTTCTAGTGTCCGGGCAAGGCAGGCTGGCGCCGGTGTGGAGAGGAAAGGTCTGATCTGACAGAACTCCACTGACATATCACTGCAGCTGAGCTATAGGGCTCTACAACCGGCCCGCTGGCCTTTCACTCATGAAACCTAATATGTGCAGGCCTCCACACACACACACGTTTACTTAGCTATCTAAATGGGGACATTCCATAGAAGTAATGGTTTTTATACTGTACAAACTGTATATTCTGTCCCCTTACACTAACCCTATCCCTAAATCTACCCATCACAGGAGACATTCTGCATTTTTACATATTTAAAAAACCTTTTATTACTTTATTTTTAAACCTGATTTACAAATGAGGACGTCCCTAAAGGAAGTTTTTTTTGGACATTTTGTCACTTCTGGGTACAAATCTGTCCCCAAAATATAGTTAAGTAGGTACACACACACACACACACACACACACACACACACACACACACACACACACACACACACACACACACACACACACACACACACACACACACACACACACACACACACACACACACACACACACACACACACACACACACACACACACACACACACACACACACACACACACACACACACACACACACACACACACTTTTTAAATAAAAATGTAATTAAATCAATAAATAATTCCAAATAGAATAAAAAAAAAAACAACAACAATAATAGTATCTATTTATTTGTCAAATAATGTCTACACTTTAAAATAGTCAAAATAAAATATCAATAATAATTACAATAAATCTAGGCCTATTATATTTTATATAATGTTTACTTAATATAAATGCATACACATGCCCAATGTTATTCTGAATGGTACTGATATATGCCGCAATTGTTAAAAAAATGCGCACGCGCCATAAGTGTGAGAGAGATCGTATAAATAGCGTCTGTGTGTATGTGTGAGGGCTTGTATGAATAGACTCTGTGTGCGAGTTAGCAAGAGAACAGAAAGAACAGAAGGACAACAGAGAGTTTATATAAACAGACTGGATGTGTGTTGGCTCCTGGACACTAATATTCATCTTAGCTTGCATTAGCAGAGAAAGGACGCTCGAACCTTCCTCTATACAATCACATCTCTGTACCACCATGTCTCACAAATCCACACAGACGTCTTTTCAAGAAATGAAAGAGAAAAAAGCCCTATATAAACGGCGCTGAGTGGAAGGAAACTCAATTACCCATACTTCCGTCGCTAACCTTTCCTCTGTTTGCTGGTTTTATATCAGTGGTTTTGTGTTAGTCAAGAACAGTATGTCTTTGGGGATCACGCTGAAGAAATCTAACCTGGATGAATTTAGTTTTAGTCCAGTTATTCAATATTTTTTCAAACTCAACACGTTTTGCCATCCCACCAAAATCAGTGCAGGAAATGCTCATAACTTCGGTTTAGCACATAGTAGTGGTTGAATTATTTTGATAATGTGGACAGCAACTTGATGCAATGCAAATGATATTAACTTCCACACAAATGTGACCCTGGATCACAAAACCAGTCACAAGTAGCATGGGTATATTTGTGGCAATAGCCAAAAATACATTGTATGGGTAAAAATGATAGATTTTTCTTTTATGCCAAAAATCATTAGGCTATTGAGTAAAGATCATGTTCAATGAAGATATTTTGTAAATTTCCTACCGTAAATATATAAAACATTTATTTTTGTGACTGAATGCAGCAAAATCGCAAACATAAACTTTAAAAGGCGATTTTCTCAATGTTTCGATTTTTTTTTGCATCCTCAGTTTCCAGATTTTCAAATAGTTGTATCTCGGACAAATATCTTAAAAGAACACGCCAACTTTTAGGGACTTTAGCTTATTCACCGTATCCCCCAGAATAAGATAAGTCCACACGTACCCTTTTCATCTCCGTGCGTGCCGTAACTCTGTCTGACGCACCCATCTCTAGCCTAGCTTAGCACAAAGACTGGAAGTAAATGGCTCCAGCTAGCATACTGCTCCCAATAAGTGACAAAATAACACCAACATTTTCCTATTTATATGTTGTGATTTGTATAGTCACAGTGTATACAAATAACAAGGTCATATGAGACACAAGCATATTTTAACCGTATACATACTGGGAACTATATTCTCAGAAGGCGAAGCACTGCTACTTATGTGGAGTGATTTGCTCGCAGTGCCTGAGAAGCCCTGTGGTGAGGAGCAGAGAGTTCACTCAGAGTGTTGCGCTAATCACTTCGCCCAAGTAGCAGTGCTTTGCCTTAGTCTAACAAACCATGCATTAATGGAAAGCTTATTTATTCAGCTTTCAGATGATGATGATGTAT
The DNA here is from genome assembly GCA_030578275.1 of Meda fulgida. NCBI lineage: Eukaryota > Metazoa > Chordata > Actinopteri > Cypriniformes > Leuciscidae > Meda > Meda fulgida. The sequence goes on from CM060617.1 coordinate 15,177,685, forward strand.
AAATCCCATGTGACTGGTTTTGTGGTCCAGGGTCACAAATCATCTAAATGAACTGGGAGAGGGGTGATTAGCAAATTAAATGGCCTGACATCTTCTAATGTGGAATGACAAGGAGTATAAGTAACATAAGATTAGAAATATAAGTAATGTGACAGAGAACCCAAGCGAGCCATGAACTCCTTTTACTCTGTGACAGCCACCCAGCAGAGGTCAACACAAGTCACTACAGGCTACAGCTGTGCTTCATAAATTAGACCTCGATGGACTGCCGGCACAACACGTGCCCTCTCGGCCTAAAGGGTGTTGGGACAGAGCTCTTCACTTTGGTCTTGGTTACTCACATGCTGAGCTACAAACAACAAAATTAGCCCCTTAAGCAATTGAGCTCCTCTTCTATTGGATGAAGCAGATGGGATGGTACATGTCAAGTCAAGTCAAGTCATCTTCATTTATATAGCGCTTTTAACAATGTAGATTGTTTCAAAGCAGCTTTACAGAGGTAAACATATAAATTAAGGTAACAGAGATTGTTGTGGCTTTATAGCAGTTCTTGAATAATGTTTTTTTTTCCAGCTAAAGTTAGTTTTGATTGATTCACTTCCGTTGAAATTATCATTTGTTATTAAATTAGGGGCCGCTAAGATGACACCATTCTCTCTAAACAGACTTTAAACGCGAACCTGTGATAAATGCTTATGGCATTTACATGCACATTAAGAATTGATTCCAAAGTTAAGTGCGTTTGAATATATATGTGCAGGTTTGTAATTCCCTACAAACCATGCCTAAACAAACTACTTGTCTTGCCTATAAATTTGATACAGAATTTTATTTAATTTTATCACTTCGGGTTTGGTACGCGAACCGAAATTCCCCACAACGCTTTTTTGAGATGGCAATAGACGTGAAGGACTATAATGCGTTAAGAGCTCGCTCAAGTACTGCGGAGCTAAACCATTTAGTACTTTGTAAGTAATTAGCAATATTTTAAATTTATATGATGTTTAATAGGGAGCCAATGCAGTGTTGACAGAACCGGGCTAATATGGTCATACTTCCTGGTTCTGGCAAGAACTCGAGCTGCTGCGTTTTGAACTAGCTGTAATTTGTTTAAGCGTGCAGGGCAACCACCCAGTAGAGCATTACAATAATCTAGCCTTGATGTCATGAACGCATGAACTAATAGGGGGTATGCGCGTGACGTCACCGTCGGCCGGTGTGCCTACAGTTAAGCGCAGTGAGTGGCAAAAAGACTGAGCGGCAGCATTTGTTTTCAGTGTGAATGCCGCGAAAAACCAACAAAACACATATAAAGCGGGAAAGAGCTTTGCGATTGACTGTACAACTAGATTTGACAAGAAATCTGAGGTATATTTTTACAGAATGACGAAAGCTACAGACCAGAGGAGCAAATGGATCGCTGCAATTCACAGAAACAACTGGACGACTGGACTGGACAGGTGGATTTGCAGTTATTATTTTGTGTCATTATGCTGACTTTAGGTGTAAAATCATACCCTATATATTGTATTGTTATGTATTGTATTAACAACTCATCAATTAAATATTTATCATTGTATATTCTGCATTAGGCTATTGGATGTTTTTAAATAAACAATGACAAAAAAACGATACAAGTTCTAGGGCTGGACGATATGATGATGATATATATATATATATATATATATATATATATAAAACACTGATATAAGTGATCACCCAGATTTAGACCTACCTATTTTGTATTTATATAAAGCATTCACAGGCAAATTTGCTTTAGGCCTATGTATTTCCCCGGCGTCGAAATCACGCACACATAAATGTCAGGCAACCCGATTCCTGGCTGCATGTCAATATCCATGGATCACTGGATCTTTAGAAAGTTGTAAGGAACACGATATTGAGTCCAAACTTTAGTTTAAATTGATAATCATTCATTTTACTTGCATTTTCACAGTTTCCCCTATTAAATCCAGTCACACAGCAGCTCTTTTGCCACTCAGTCCGGCTGAGGGGGCGTGTTCCGGCGGGAAAGTGACGTCAATGCATTCCCTCTATTGTTCCGCATTTGTCAATGAGAGCATATGGCGTAATTTAGATATATTTTTAAGATGGAAAAATGCGGTTTTACAGATACTAGACATGTGACTTTCAAATGAAAGATTGGTATCAAAGAGCACACCCAGGTTCCTAACCGATGACGAAGACTTAACAGAGAAGCCATCAAGTGTTAGACAGTATTCTAGGTTATTATTACGTGTGGAAGTTTTTTGTCCAATAATTAGAATCTCTGTTTTTTCAGAATTTAGTAGTAGGAAATTACTAGTCATCCAAGTTTTTATATCAGCTATGCATTCCGTTAATTTTGTGAATTGGTAAGTTTCGTCAGGGAGTGAAGAAATATACAGCTGAGTATCATCGGCATAACAGTGAAAGCTAATTCCATGTTTCCTAATGATATCTCCTAATGGTAGCAAGTACAGAGTGAACAGCAGCGGTCCTAGTACTGAGCCTTGTGGTACGCCATACTGAACTTGTGATCGATAAGACTCTTCATTTACTGCTACAAACTGATAACGGTCTGATAAGTATGATTTAAACCATGCTAGTGCAATTCCACTACTGCCAACATAGTTTTCTAGTCGATTTAAAAGAATGTTATGGTCAATGGTGTCAAATGCAGCACTAAGATCGAGTAACACTAATAGAGTGATACAACCACGATCGGATGATAAGAGCAAATCATTTGTAACTCTAATGAGAGCTGTCTCAGTGCTATGGTACGGTCTAAATCCTGACTGAAACTCCTCGCAGATATAAATTTCTTTCGAAGAAAGGAACACAGTTGTGAGGATACTGCTTTTTCTAATATCTTTGAGAGAAAAGGCAGATTTGAGATCGGCCTGTAATTAACTAATTCTGTAGGATCAAGTTGTGTTTTTTTAACAAGCGGTTTAATCATAGCCAGCTTAAAGGTTTTTGGTACGTATCCTAGAGACAAAGACAAATTAATGATATTTAGAAGAGGATCTGTGCCATCTGGAAGCATCCCTTTCAGTAGCTTAGTCGGTATAGGGTCTAACATACAAGTTGTTGAATTTGCTAAATTCTTCCTCTCCTAAAGCAACAAATGAATCAAATTGTTCCTCAGCTGTAGTAGACGGTTGCATAGTTATAATTTTCTCCCTGGTATTATCGATCTTAAAAGTGAAGAAGTTCATAAAGTCATTACTGCTGTGTTGCTTGGAAACTTATGTGCTTGAAGCTTTCTTTTTCGTTAGTTTAACCACTGTTTCAAATAAATACTGTTTACGTTTATTTTATTCTAATAGGGTTGAAAAATAAGAAGATCTAGCAGCTTTTAAAGCCTCTCTGTAAGCAATTGAGCTCACCTTCCATGAAATCCGAAATACCTCTAGTTTTGTTTTCTTCCAGTTGCGCTCCATTTTTCTGGCTGCTCTCTTAAGGGTTAGGGTTAGGTGTGCTCATTGTACCACGGCAGTTGGACTATTTTCTTTTATCTTCTTTAAGCGCAACGGAGCAACTGTGTCTAAAGTGCTGGAAAATAGAGAGTTAAAAGTTTGTTGCAATATCAATATCTTCTAAGCTATCCAGAATGCTGAGATGATGAAACTGATTAGGAAGATTATTGATAAAGCAATCTTTAGTGGCAGAAGTTATAGGTCTAACATATTTATAACACGGAGTTGGCTTTGCAGCCTTGGCTAAATGTAATTTACATGAGACTAGATAATGATCTGAGATGTCATCGCTCTGCTGCAGAATTTCAATGGCATCAACATCTATTCCATGTGATAATATTAGATCTAGAGTATGATTACGACAATGAGTAGGTCCGCACGTGTTCTCTAACTCCAATTCAGTTTACGATGTCTTTAAAAGCCAATCCCAATGCATCTTTTTCATTATCTGTGTGTATATTAAAATCACCAACAATTAGTACTTTATCTGCAGCCAATACTAATTCTGATAGAAAGTCCACACACTCTTTGATAAAATCTTTATGGTGCCCTGGTGGCCTGTATACAGTAGCCAGCAGAATTCTCAAACTTGATTTATCGTTTACACTATGTTTACACTATATTTTACATTAAGCACCAACACTTCAAAAGAAGTATATTTAAAACTAGATTTCTTAGTGGTTTTGAAAATATTATTATAAATTACAGCAACTCCTCCTCCTTTGCGTTTCGGACGAGGTTCATGTTTATAACAGTAATCTTGTGGGGTTGACTCATTTAAAGTAATGTAATCGTTTGGTTTTAGCCAGGTTTCTGTCAAACACAGCACAAGATTATAATCTGAAATCATATTAACTATGAGTGATTTTGAAGTAAGGGATCAAATATTCAGCAACCCAAGCTTTATCATTTGCTCGTCTGTATTAAATCTGTTTTTTAGTGTCACATCCTTTAGTGTCATGATTTTTTCAGTCTGGCAGACCTCTGTGACCCCCTGTTGGATAGTCACCAGTTACTGATGCCTCTCCCTTTATCATTGGGGTAAAGTCAAAAACAATTCCCAAAACGTATACTGTATTTGTGAATAGGGATCGTAGTTGATACGTACGTAGTTGATGAATTGCAAAGTTTAACTTCCATAGAGTGAAAGTTTATCATTTGCACATGTTTTAGGTCCTGTCAGTTTAAACATTAAAGGGGTCATCGGATGCAAAATTCACTTTTATATGGTGTCTTTGCAGTGTGTGGACACAACCACCATTCAATGAAAATAATCAAGCCGTTTGGATTATTTGAGGAATATGATGTCACATTGCTCATGCTCCGCCCACAACCACTGACGGACTGTCCCGTATTAGCATATTTCCGCTCTCAGCCATTCGTATACTGTCCACCAAGGCAGCACTTTAAGTGTCTTGTGTGACACCCAACCATGGAAGAGATGGTTGGGGTGAGCAGTTACTCATTATCATTTAAAGAGACATGCACCAAAACTGGTCGCTGTGAACAGAGCTGTTTTTGAGGAGGTAAAAGGGTGTTGTTTTACACAACAATCTAGGAATTTTAACCAAAGAATGTTACAAACTTTACATGAAGACCCTAAAGAATCATAACAACTTGTGGAAAATGGGCATCCAATGACCCCTTTAAATACATTTTTAAACCATTTGAGCGCACGAAGACGAGAAAGAGCACTCAATTTGGTACTTGCGCAGTTTTCAAAATGCCCATCTCGCGAGTGCCCTTGTAAACAGTCGCATATGGCTACTGCTGTCTCCAGGGAAGACAATACAGTGTTCTTTGACATTTGACTAATCAATTTCTGTACCTGATTATTGTTAGACTTACCTGAAAAACATAGGTTAAAGCCTACTTATGTCATTTGCATCTTTGTTCTATTGTATTTATCTATGCTTGTTACGGGTGGTTGCAGGAATGCAGACGAAGATGATGAATAAAGTTCCAATATGAAGGTTAATGAGGGTAATGCAAATAATACAAAGACAGGCTGGGAAACACACACTAAAGGTAACGTAGACCGAACAGAGAATGAATGTGAGGGATGAACTTATAAAGCAAACACAAACGAGGATAAGTAATAGAACACGGCTGACACAGATGAACTAATAACGACTGTAACCAACCAAGGAGACAGATGAGTGGTGGAATCTGAACAAAAACACGTGACAAATGACAACAAACTGAAAGTCCATGAAAACAAAACAAAACTAAACATAATGGTGACAACAGTGCTTGTAATTTGCTTATTATTTTATAGATTCACTCCCTGCAAAATCACCCCAATCATTCTACAAGGATTAATTATTTCCAAATAGTTCCTCTGAAACTGTTTTCATATCGCAATATATATAGCAGAAAAACGAAATATTGCAATGTCAGTTTTTTCCACTATCGTGCAGCCCTAATCCAGACTGTTGAATTATTGAAAAACAATGCACATCTTAAGGTATTAATACCTTTGCTTTGGTATACACTAGTACGCATATGCAAAATGAATGGATCAAGTATGCATTCATTTTTCAAATTTAAGGGCTCAGTCACATCGGTCACAGATGTCTTAAAACCTATTTTACCATGTTAAAACACCACTAAAATCAGCGCAGAAAATAGGAAAGTGTTATTTTAGAAAACGTAAACAGAGGCTTGGCAGTTCATATGCAGAGAGAAAGGTGACTGGACATGATATTACCTCTGTCTGCCTCATCTCTCAGCAGTCTTGGACAGTAGTCTCTCTGCAAACAGCAACGCAACTACATCAAAATAGTGATGTTCCCACATCACTATTTGAGAAATGCAATCTACCTTTTCACCAGTGGAACTGTATTTTATTAATAAAAGTAATGCAGTAGTGCTGACAACATGGTTCTTGGTACGTGTGCGTGAAAGCAAGATACCACAAAAGAGAGATTTCCATAGATATTTAAAGTAATTTCTGATAGATAAATAAATAATAAATAAATAGAGCTTCCCATAGATATTAAGTCATTTCTGTATAAGTAATTTCAGATAAATAAAGAGCTTTCCATAAACATTGAAATAATTTATAATAAATAAATAGACCTTTCTTCTGATATTCAAAGTCATTTCTAATATTTGCTTAGTCAGGGTCTATTTTTCATGGTTCATTTGCTGTAGCAGGCTGTAAGTCTCTTTGAAATAATAGCAATATGATATGAGATATGGAAGGGATAACGTACTATCCAGCCGGTTGTTATCGCAGAATAAAGCCTGACAGGGTGATCAGGTCTTGAATCAGCCTGAAGGGGTTTGGACTGCGATAACCGTCTGGATGTACATTATCCCGCTTAATACACTGCTACTTGCCACATAGATGAATAATTAGACATGAAATATCAAAATATTTCATTAATATTCGTGGAGAAAGCAGTTGCTAAATCTATTATTTTGCAAAATGGCAGCAGCTGTGTTTGTATGAAACAAGAGAGCGAGTCCGCGTTACCCGGATTACAATTAAATAACTACACAAAATATTGATTTGAGTTTTAATATTTTATTAGCTCACCAAAAGCAAAATGCCTACTTCAGTGACAGTTAACCGGATGAGCCTCGGTTATCAGTTTTTATGGCGCGATTGACTGATCAGAATCAAGTATTACACAGAGCTGTGTAATAAGACCTAGAACTACTAGTTGCGCAGTCACAGAAAAACATGCCTGTGCGTTATCACTCCCACACTGACTGGACACAGCAGAACAGAGTTTCTTGACATACCTTGCAGAACCCAGTACTATGATTCAGTCCAGACTGACCTCACTAACCACCACACAAGAATCCAATAAATCTACAGTAAACCATCCTTCAGAGGCCACTGGGTTTCAAAGGTAAGTTTTACCCAAGTTATTCCATAATTACTCAGCTGTAAAGCCAATCGTGCTATTACACAATCCCGAGCCTCGCTTCTGAAGTGGGTTTGGTCATAAACACAGGGTTACGGTATTGGCAGCCAAGTCAGTGCATTGTTCACACAGACGCCAGGATTCCAGTCTGTTTACGGTAAACGTGCGTTAAGCTGTACTGGCACGAGGCCTTCTGGGTTGGGACCTGGCATAGTTGGGAATTTTTTCAAAGTCTAGGAATCTTCAAAGTCCTTGATTGCGCTCTTATTTAGAAGAGACACACATTATCTATTTATAAAATATGAATGTTTTCACTTTTCTCTACGCATAGCTTCATTCCTCGCTCTCTTTCACTCTCCTTGACGTCTCCAGTGTGCACTAGGAAGTGGGCCAAGAATAAAGATCTACATTGTTTAAAGAGACAGAATGAACTAAAAGACTAAAGAAAGAAATAGAAGGGGAGAAACTAATAGTTTGCACTTCATAGTCTCATTTTTAAGGAATCTTACTGACCATAAACAAGATAATTTCTGGTCACTGAACAGCAGAGCCGATTCTTGGACAGTATTTTAAGAAATCTGGCAGCTTAAGGGTGTACATTAAAGACTGCAGATCTAAAATAGAAACGCTGGCCTCTCAACTCTGTCCTAGTTTGGTTTTTGCTACATGCTAAGAGGAGTATGCACAGCTAACCACACTGTTTGTCCTGCTTTAGATCATCTACTTGTAATATAACGGCAGCGAGTCACTTCACTAGGTGTAAGCGAATCCTGTTATACCGCTCCGGTCTCTAACTGCAGCTCTTTAAATACACACCGTGACTCAGCAAAAGACAGGGAACATAAGAGGGTAGATCAGTAAATCACTGTGTCATGGAGGAAAAGATAAACTGAGAGAGAGAGAATAAAAGAATGACAGCTCATTCAACAATAGAAAGAAAGCGAACGCTGCCCAAGAAGACTTTGCAGACTGAATTGGCGTATATGAGAAATGCAGATCTGCTCTTAACCATTTGAAACGATCCTCTCAAGAGAGTTGTTACTAGAGAAAAGGGCAGTGCCATAAAACTATTGAAAGTCTCGTATTTTTCTCTGGTTGTAGGGTGTTTCTGTTTCTTTGGCCTGTAGCTATTTTTAAGGACTAACTGGTTACAATTAGATTATATAACATAGCAAAACTGCCGGTGTAAGACATACAAGCGGACCTTTTGAACAACCCGATCTTGACAGAGATGGTGCTGTGGCTTTAGTGATGACTTATGATGGGCAAATTATGTAGAAAACCAGGTCACTGGAATAACACTATGCATGATACCTCTTGACTTTCTTTTCTGTTATTTAGCGAAGATATGCAAAAGTCATTACTCTGTTTTGGGTGGCCGTTTGTCACAGACATAAAGACCCTCTAAACATGCAGAGTTTACTGGAAGCTCAGTGGATTCAGGCCAAACTGTAAGATCATTCTCTTTCCTAACAATGAGCCAATATTGTGTGAGGACTGATGATCAGGCTTTCCACCCACAAAACAACCAATGTAAAGGAAAAACATGTAACATGGGGAGAGCAGCCAATTATTCCTAGCTAAAACTTAGTAGTAAAAATTAACTAAAACATGTCATGACATGGACCCAAATATGATGATCGAGCACTTATAGGGACGTTAAAATATATAAATAATTTTCTCTGAGATTTTACACAGACCCAACTCTTTGCAGCCCATTGAAACCCCCCCTAGCTGACACCAAAATCTAAATAATGCATAACAGAAACCAGAAGTTTCACAGAACATAAGCACAATTTTAGACCTTTGTTTCCATTTCATCTGCAAATCAGTAAAACTACATGCACTTCCACTGCCTGTTCTCAACGACTTACAGTGGAGCTGGAATTACAGAAAGGGATTCACAGCTTGAAAGATCAGTAAATAAAGGACAGATTTCATAATTTGTTGTCTAGATGATCTTTTCAAGAGCCCTTGTGTTCGTAATAATTCAGCAAATAGCTGTAAAATAACTGTTTTTCTGTAAAAGTTTTTTGCACTTGGCAGCCGTAGCTGACAGTCCTTGACCGTTTTTTAAAGATTTTATTTTTTACAGTGTAGGAAGAGTACAGTCTCCACAGACTCTCATTCTGTTTAAATGCAGAAATATCTCACTCAACTTTGACTTAATGTAGATAGCTGGGCGATGACCAACACACAGCAATATCAGTTGTAAGGACGATTGTGCAGAATATTCCATGAGGACATGTGGGTCTGTGGCACGTTGCTGAAACAAGACTCCCAAAAGCATCTCTAAGAAAAAAAAAATTAGATTCCAAGAAGACTCATGGAAGAAATCCTCAAGTCTTGCTTCCAGGAAAAGTCTGTATGGGACAGCTGAGGCAGTCGGCCCTGTGAAACTGTACATGGAATCAAGGACAGGATCTTCACACGATGCACCAGGATGTGAGCTCTACAAATCATCAATCACATAAAACAGATGCCACACCTGGAATAGATGACCCAGATGAGTTTTCTTCATTGGGGAAGACGAAGTCAGCTCAGCTGTTTCATAATGACGTCTTCTGGATTCAAATCACAACATATGCGAGATGCTTCCCCAGCTGTTTAAATAACTTTATGAAGCACTTCAGGACATCCCATTCATTTAGATTCATCTGCAGACTAATTGAGATTGAGATTGAGAGAGAGAGAGAGAGAGAGAGAGAGAGAGAGAGTTCAGGCTGAGTCAGTCCTCAAGGCACTGGTTATGAACAGAGACCTAGTTCCTCCTGTTCAAACCTCAAAATTGAATAAAGTCATTATGGCTGAAGCTCTGGCAGAAACAGAATTCATAATATCCACATTTAAAGAAAACATCAAACAGTTTATATTCAATTAAGGGGCTCATATGAATGTGATTCAACAAAGGAGGGGGAAAAGGGACTTGAAGGAAAAATCCACCTTTTAACTTTAATAGCCTATATGATAATCCGACTCTACATAGACTACCTACTTACAGAACTGTTACATTCACAATTAATGTTTACGTATTATGTATTGATCACTAAATACTGACAGAATAAAAGTTTTTGATAATCTTTTGTGTTTTAAAACAAGAAGTTTTGCATCATTTTGCGAGTTTAATTAGGTGTATACATACAAATATAAGGATGCACAATATCGGTTATCAGACAATACAGGCATTTGTTTAAAATGTATAGGTATATATAGGGTGATATTGGATATTTAAATTATTTCTGTCCATTTTAAGACTGAGATTGCATTTGCAATCACCTAGCACAAAGATACAGCGATAGAAGCGGAAATGTAATGGAAGTAGCGAAAGACAATTTTATCCATATTGTGACACATCTGAGGCATCATCGGAAAAAAAACTGTAGTGTAGGGACTTTATTCCATCAGTTGTTAATTGGATGGAGGCAGATCTGAATGAAAACTTGCAATCGTTTGTAAAAAAGGTGCAGGTTTTAAGCAGACAAAATATGTTCCACCATGTTCCACCATATGTCACCAGATAGATGTCTGTCGTTTCACTGGAAGATTGAGTTATGACATTTTTATAAAAGATTACAAGGTCAAAAAATGAAACTTTTCAAATAAAACCTATGCATGGATGAACTGTTCACAATAAAGTAAATAACTTGCATTTAGAAAATAAATAGATGTCCACTTTAATATGCCTGCAAGAGTACATCTTATAAAGAGTAATTCCTCGAGAACAATTAGAACAAACTAACGTTACTCTGAAATAAGCAGAAATCTGTTTCAGACAACAAACACTTAACTGTCTTGTAATTTCTAACTAATCATTCAAATCCGTTGATTATAACTCTATTCTGAGTTTTTCACAACTAATGAACCAGCTTCCCAGAGGTCACTCCTCCATTATTCGGAATTATTATTTCAAACTTGTACACTTTATTTATATTGCAGATTTCAAAGGGCACATTTATTCTTTATACATAACATTAAAACAGCTAACTGTGCAGCTTCTATGCTAGCTGGATCTCTTTTTCATAATCAACATGATGGCGCTGCATCATCCAAAATTAAAATATCATACAAATATTATTAAGCAGCATCACATTTATCTAACCTTGAAAGCATTAGCTTCAATGCATAATATCTATCAGGAACTATTACTAGACATTTCCTCCTGAGCAGGATATGGGGAAGTAGAGGAAACTGTTTGGCCAGCTGTCCTCTAACAGCCTTAACTGTTGTTTTGTATTGCCCTACATCTATAGTTTATTGTTTTAACACCCTCATGGTGTTGCTTTTGTGTCACACGGAAGAAAAGACGGACTAATTACCATGTAACCAATGCAAGAACCCTTAATTAGAAATGTATTTAAAATAAGACCCCCTAACGTATACTTACGACATACTATTCTTCAGATTCTCCAGATAAACTCTTGGGTAAATGTATTACTCAGTCAAGCATCCACTCATGTCACAGTGAGCTCTTGACCTTTGGCTGCTGAGAACACACTTCATGTTTTTTTCTAACATCAAGATCTGTGCAGGCATCTGCTCAGCACCATTACATCATAAGACTCAAGAGGGCATTAAAACCATCATAGTAGAACATGTCATCTCCAACTACTGTCCCATCTGTTCTGGAAAGCCCTGCCAGTTAAACTAACACCTTTCAAACTCTCTCGCCCTTCACCACAGGACATCTAGGTAAATCAAGTCAAGAGACATTCATTCTGAATTTGACACACTCACTTCTGTTCACCATTTGAATGTAAATGTAAAAATACGTCAAGCTCAATACCAAAACAATTAGGATTTAAAAATATATTCGTACTATAGAAGTTGTTGGCCGTTATTTATTTTTATAATGGTATCAAGCGATATTGGATAGTTAATTGTATATGCTCATTACCTTTATCATGATGTTGTTATAATTCAAAACATTTTCGATAAAATAAAACGCAATATAAATGTTAGAAAAAAGTGCTGCCTTGACCACTATACTGAAATTAAAGTACTAAGATTCTTAAACTAAAATTATACAACTTTTTTGCCATCATCTAACATTCACTTTAAGTTATTCTTTAAAGACACTGAGAATTTATAAGTTTCGATTGTAGCATTTAAAATGACGGATTTTAGGTTTTAGCGTTTATTTTTAATTTATTTAGAAAAAAATAGGATAGAATTTTATTATCAGCCATTGATATGAAAATATTTCAAGACAATCACAAGTTGCTTAATATTGACAGCAATTTATTTTGAAAGAAAAAAAAAGCCTTATTTCCTCTGTATCATTTACTGGTTCCTCTAATTTCGCCAGATGTTATAAGAACAAAGAGTGAGCTTATATATATAAAAAAAAAAAATTTCAATATGAAGTTTCACATTTGTTGTGTGGCTTCTGTTTGCCTTGTCCAATCAGCACACAGTGTGAGCCCGTTTGAATAATTCATTGTGTTTGGTTGCGATATGTCTATACATCCTTGTGTGTGTGTACAGAAGAACATGATACTCCTAACAAACACAGGCACACCACAACACAAACAGCACAGTGACATACACACAACCCACAAAGGACACATTACTGAGCTCTCTCATTCCATGTTTGAGCATGGTTTATCATAGCCAGGTATAATCAAACAAAAGAAAACAAGACAACGTAAAATATATGACAGCTGAAGTCTAACGTGCCATAAAACGTGTCAAGGCCAAGGGAGATGTGCTGGGGGGGGGGGGGGGGGGGGCACTTTAAATGGCAGGAACCAGTGGTGATCGTATCGTATTCTCCAGATGGCCGGCTATCTCCTCTCCTTTACACAGGGGCCGGCCGGAGCAATTCGAGCCCCCCTGGGGACACACAGGGGCTTGCACGGAAGAGTCATTGAGTCCTAAGTCACTACTCGTCCCATAACATGAAAGGGAAGGCCACTCACTTTGCCGCAGCTACTGCTTTAGTCAGCCATGATGAACGAACCTGGAATCTAGGAAATGCTATCTGATCCATAAAATTTTATTATTTATTTATTTATTTATTTTATTTGTAGAAAAATAGACAAAAGGGACAATACATATTAATGAACATTTTTCACAAATGTAAATATGCCAGATTACAGCCATAGGCTAATTTCCATCTGCAGACCCCCAAGCAGGTAGATGTTACACATAAATACACAAATACATACAGACACACTATGCACAGGCTATATACAGAAACGCAAGGACAATAACAGTGATAACAACATACAAGCCCATATTACACTGACCCCTTTTACACAACCCATCCTATACTAACTCCTATTACACAACCCATATCACACTGATAATTCTATCCCCTTTATTTTTGTAAAACACTAACTCTATTTTACATGTGATATACAGGTCCTTCTCAAAAAATTAGCATATTGTGCTAAAGTTCATTATTTTCCATAATGTAATGATAAAAATTATACTGTCATATATTTTAGATTCATTGCACACCAACTGAAATATTTCAGGTCTTTTATTGTTTTAATACTGATGATTTTGGCATACAGCTCATGAAAACCCCAAATTCCTATCTCAGAAAATTAGCATATTTCATCCGACCAATAAAAGAAGTGTTTTTAATACAAAAAAGTCAACCTTCAAATAATTATGCACTCAATACTTGGTCGGGAATCCTTTTGCAGAAATGACTGCTTCAATGCGGCGTGGCATGGAGGCAATCAGCCTGTGGCACTGCTGAGGTGTTCTGGAGGCCCAGGAAGCTTCGAGAGCGGCCTTAAGCTCATCCAGAGTGGTGGGTCTTGCGTCTCTCTACTTTCTCTTCACAATATCCCACAGATTCTCTATGGGGTTCAGGTCAGGAGAGTTGGCAGGCCAATTGAGCACAGTAATACCATGGTCAGTAAACCATTTACCAGTGGTTTTGGCACAGTGAGCAGGTGCCAGGTCGTGCTGAAAAATGAAATCGTCATCTCCATAAAGCTTTTCAGCAGGTGGAATCTCCTGATAACTAGCTGCATTGACCCTGCCCTTGATAAAACACAGTGGACCAACACCAGCAGCTGACATGGCACCCCAGACCATCACTGACTGTGGGTACTTGACACTGGACTTCAGGGATTTTGGCATTTCCTTCTCCCCAGTCTTAATCCAGACTCTGGCACCTTGATTTCCGAATGACATGCAAAATTAGCTTTCATCCGAAAAAAGTACTTTGGACCACTGAGCAACAGTCCAGTGCTGCTTCTCTGGTTCAAAAGTGGCTTGACCTGGGGAATGCGGCACCTGTAGCCCATTTCCTGCACACGCCTGTGCACGGTGGCTCTGGATGTTTCTACTCCAGACTCAGTCCACTGCTTCCGCAGGTCCCCCAAGGTCTGGAATCGGTCCTTCTCTACAATCTTCCTCAGGGTCCGGTCACCTCTTCTCGTTGTGCAGCGTTTTTTGCCACACTTTTTCCTTCCCACAGACTTCCCACTGAGGTGCCTTGATACAGCACTCTGGGAACAGCCTATTTGTTCAGAAATTTCTTTCTGTGTCTTACCCTCTTGCTTGAGGGTGTCAATGATGGCCTTCTGGACAGCAGTCTTAACCATGATTGCGGCTTTGAGTAATGAAACAGGCTGGGAGTTTTTAAAAGCCTCTGGAATCTTTTGCAGGTGTTTAGAGTTAATTAGTTGATTCAGATGATTAAGTTAATAGCTCGTTTAGAGAACCTTTTCATGATATGCTAATTTTTTGAGACAGGAATTTTGGGTTTTCATGAGCTGTATGCCAAAATCATCAGTATTAAAATGATAAAACACCTGAAATATTTCAGTTGGTGTGCAATGAATCTAAAACATATGGAAGTTTAATTTTTATCATTACATTATGGAAAATAATGAACTTTATCACAATATGCTAATTTTTTTAGAAGGACCTGTATATAATGATTACTAAACATGCTTACATATTTGTGTCCCCCAACCATACTTTTAAATGACTCCTAAAAATAGGAAAACTTGTGCTTTCCCTCACTGACTGAGGAATACTATTCCAAGAGCTCACCCCCTGATATGATAGAGCGTTTTGTGAAAAGGCGGTCCGCCTAAACGCCAAGTCACAGTCACCTCTCATAGTGGCTCTAGTCACTCAAGACCCGACAGCACTGATCGTAAAAGGCTGAGATATAAAATATGTGCCATCAGATAATTTCCTTCCTTAAAGGAATGCTTTAGCATTAACATTAAGAGATCTTCTTTATCTTCTTTCTTCTTTTTTAATTAAGCAAACAGAGAAATACAGATGTAGTGTACAGACCACACACACACACACACACACACACACACACACACACACACACACACACACACACACACACACACACACACACACACACACACACACACACACACACACACACATACAATTTGATGCCATTTTTGAATGACCAATGACTGGTTTGATCGATTTCCTTCTGTATATGCACATTTCATTGGAATGTGGAAATGTACATTCCCACTCCTAGATGTCTTGGAAGGGCCCACCAAAACACCTTGGCAGGACCTTCCAGATCATTGGTGCATGACCCCGGTTGCGTCTATGCCTTTGGTGCTTATTATTAAGAACGACCCACCAGCTGTGGTCGTAAGGTATGTGCTTTAAGCCAGGTATCATATCTTATTCAGTTCATTCCTGGTCTACAGACCCCTTGGCAATGTGATCCTGTAATGACTGCTCTCTTTTCCAAAGGAAAAGTGGGAGAGGGGTAGAGAAGACTGAGAAAGAAGTGAGAGTGGAGGGGTGCGAAAGAAGAAGGGGGGGGGACAGAAGACAGTGGAGGGGTTAAACAATATTGTTTAATAGGTACTGAATATTTTGTATTAGTGTATAATTCGGCTAGTAACTTTTTAGAGTTTCTGATTTTTTTTCTCTATAAGAAGCAATGTTTTAGGAAGAAGTTTGCCAATCTTAGTTCTAAGAGCACAATTCATTTGTATGTAATAAAAATACTGAGCTTTTCCTAAATTATATTTTTGTATCAATTCTGAAAAATGTATTAAATTGTTATCCAACAACAGATGATGTGATCAGGGATGATGACAGAAATGTGTGATGCCAGCAATTTTCCATTTTTCATTAATAAGTGGAGATTTATTCATAGTGAAATTATGCCATAGGAGAGAAGGAGTGTGGTGTTAGTGGAAGTCATTTTATGTACTTTCCACCACACTAATAATTCTGAACGAATTGTTATATTGTTGTATTATGAACCTTAATTACATCAGTAATGTAATGGTTGGATAATGGAATCTTTTTAAATTCAGCTTGTTCTAAATCCAACCATGGGTTATGGAGATGATTACCGTTTATCCATTTGCAGAGATATTGTAATTGTGCAGCTAGATAATAATAGTGAAAGTTATGTCTTTGAATGTTGCTGTCCCATGTCTTTGTTTTTCTGTAATGTGTTGATGCTTATTTTAGGATTTTTGTTAATTCCAGTAAAAGTTATTTATCTGGTTATTTAATGTGCCGAACCATTTCTTAGTGGGTTGGATAGGAATCATTGTAAATAGGTAGTTCATTTTTGGTAATATGGCCATTTTGTCGCGATTCTTCCTATAAGAGATAATGGCAAATTCATCAAACGTTTTTTAGTCATCTTCTATAGATTTAAGTAGTGGAGTGAAATTAAGATTAAATAAATCTGTTAGATTGGGAGAGATGTGTATTCCTAGGTATTTGATGTTTCCTATAATAAACAGGGTATTCTGATGTTCTATACACCGTAATGTTTAATTTATAGTTGAGTTGTAGATTTTGACAAGTTTAATGTATACTCTGATATTTGAAAAACACTAACAGAAAATCAAATGCTATAATCCTTTATATTATACAATTCAGAATATACTCTTTGTATTTTTATATAAATACCGGTACTCAGAATAAGTTAGCTGCATTTTATTTTGAATATTGCGTTGATTTTTCCCTCCCATCAACGACCCTAGTAGAACAGATCTGTGATCCATATTTGGTTGAGAATCACAGAACTAGGTGATGGGTTAGCAATAGCAATAGGATAGGACAACTCAGCTCTTGGACATCTTTTACAAATCACGCAACACAACACATAACAGCTGAGCACTTGTCTAAATATCAGAGCCTCTTATGGAAGCTGCTACCGAAGATTGAGTTTCATATCAATCCCTAAAGAGCCACTGCATGCTGCAGTATCACAGACAGAGAGAGAGAGAGAGAGAGAGAGAGAGAGAGAGAAAGAGAGAGCAGAGCTGCTTCTCTCAGTATTTGGGAAGCTGCCAGTGCCCCTGATGACTCCCATGTGTGAGAAGGACAGGATGAGACTCAGTGACATTAGCACCACACCTATGCAGCCTGACACACACTCATCGTTTAAACAATCAATGCTAAGAGCCAAAACTTGACCAACTGCAACAGGCAATTACAACAGTCACTCTCCGGGGGCACACAGAGTTTAAAAAAAAATTCTCTGGGCTTTGTTATTGAGACAAATACACAGTGACTGTCAGGTTATGTAAATGAAAGATAACATGATTTTCGGCCATGGTTGAGTGACCTTTACCAGCCTGACTTTCATGACTGACGAACATCATAATGTTTCAGTTATGATGTCACAATAGACATCTGCTGTCTGATAAAATATCAGGATCTTTTTAATGAGTCAGTCAAAAACAAAAAGATTCACAAAACACTTGTGAAGTAGCAGTGAATCAATCATAACTAGTTCTCTTAACTGACTCCCTCGCTTAACCATTCATTTTTTGTGTGATTCTAAATAAATCTGAAACTGTTACTTGTAATTAAAGATTCATATTTAAAACTGTTCTGAATTTCCTGCAATAAAATGGTAATCTAAATAAAATATTCACTAAAAAGTTTCAGAAAAAAACATTATTGGCTATTGTTTTGCTAAATTATTGCAAATATATATATATATTATGAGTGATATGGCACAACTACAATCAGGATCACTACAGTGACAGCATCAAATCTTGCAACCATCTTTACTTAATACTGTAATTTATCATCTAATTAAGTCATTTATTTTATGGTCATTTTACCCAATAGCTTCCTAGTCATTTCTTTTACTCGGGAGCCATGCAGTACTCCTTTCAAGAGGTTTGGGCTTATGCAAACCTCTACATAACAATAACCTCCATTTAACTGCTGAAAACCCATATATGAGGCTATATAACGGGATCAGATAAAAATGTGATGCCTTTAACCAAACAGTAAACTTGTGTTCCCATTTGCAAGAACAACCAGCCAGCTTGGTTTCTGGATCATTAATTTCAACAAAGTGCCATCCAGCGCATTCAGTTCAACATTCGCGCTCATCTAATCAAAACTAATTCAGCCATGTTGCTGCAGCAATCATTTCTGCATGCTCCACCAGCTGCTACATCTCCCTAGGTGCATCTGAATCCATGCTTCATGACCAATGAATAATGAAGTCAGCAGTATAGTGAGAGACAAATGATATGTCAACAGTCTTGAGGGTGCTGCGCCATACCTTCCCTGTAAATATGGTCATCCACTAGACCTCAGGTCAACATCTGACCTGAGCTATCAAACCATCCAACAGACATCCCCCTAAACTGAACATTTCAGTTGCATTGAAAAGGAGGCCCATGCATAGATCACTCAATCATAGCAATGTAACAGACTGAAATCTAAGCCATCTGATTCTGGTCTGCTCTCAGGGGACATATTAAAGGCATGGGACAGCTTTGCACAGGCAAGCACAGTTCTTTTCATTTACAGATGTGCACAATGTTCCTGCATTAGTTATAGAATGCAATGCACGTTTAGAAGTGTCAGCAGACCTACAAGAGCCATTCTTTAAAAGGGGTAGTTGACACAAAAATGAAAATTCTGCCATTTACATTTACATATTGTGGAACATCTTGCCTTTTGAGGTTAGATCGTCCCATATTCTAAGTACATTCAAGTGACATTAAAGTCATAGCCTACCTATTCTTTCTTGGGTTTTAACTTTTTAATGGATGTTTTATTGTTTGTTGTTGTTTTTGTTTGTTTTTATTATTTTATTATTGCTTTATTCACTTGTAATGTACAGCTCATTGGAGTTACTGTGTAGCCTGAAAAGTGCTCTATAAATAAATAAATACAATACATCATCTCACCTCATGTCCTTCCAAACTTTATGACTTACTTTCTTCTGCAGAACACAAAAGAAGCGTTTGTCCATGTAAAGAAATTCAATGGGGTCCTAAACAACAATGGACCCTATATTGACTTTCATTGCATGGACAGCAAACATGTTCCACCGAAGAAATATCTGCATAAAGGGTTAGAATGACAATTCTACAGTCACTGTTCATAGAATTATAATTTCTCAAGGGCTGCAACTAACAGTTATTTCTTCCATTCATATTTCTACAGTAGACGGTCTGTGGTAGGACCATGTAGTGACTTAATGTGGCATCACATCATGGTAGAGGGAACCTCCTCTTCATGAGCGTCCAACACCAGCGTCCAGATCATTAAATCTTTTACAGGGTAGTCCTAAATCCAATGATAGACTGAGCGCCTCAGTCTATCATACAGAAAATAATTTATGAGCTCTGTCAACACGCTGTACTGAGGGAAGACCTGCTTACACAGTGACAAGACCTGAAAATTAAAAATAAATCTGCAAAGCTGACTAAAATTTGTGTGGCCCTTTTCTGGTAAAGTCATTTAATAGTAATTTATCATACCATAAAATGATCAATGGATCTGCTTGCAAGATTGCATTTAAAAATATGGTCATTTATAAAATATGCACAAAACACATGCAAGAAAATCTTCCATTTTGGCAACACTGTAACATTTTAACAAATTATATGTTTATTTTTACAAAAAAATGAGAGTGCTCTGTAGTACAGTAGCTTTCATAACCAGTTCAAGAAGACACATAACCACACAAATTCTAAATAAAATCTATAAAGTTGTCATCTACTGAATATTTTCTATAGGTAACATCAACACTGTATCAAAAACGGTCGCATTAATGCTATGTTAACATGCTAAAAGTTATTTGTAAACTGCAAATATCAATATGTTCATGTTGCATTAAATCAAGAGGCTCTGACACATCAGAATAAATCACTGCTCATTCACATGCAAAGGTCACTGCCCAAAATCAATGTATAATAATAAAAATGGTACTAACAATAAAAAAAGAGAGTTTCCTATTCAAACCTATATTGATTACTGTATAAGCACCTGTAGCACAAAACAAAAACACATTTTGTTGCGCTAAAGCTAAGTTTTTGTTTCACGACAACTGGATGCATCTTAAACACAACAATGGAGAAGAATCTTACCATTCTGGACGCCTCAGGCAAGTCAGTTCACTTTCCATTTCTGATATGTTCTTCATTTCCAAATATTTTCGCCCCACAGCAGGCTACATTAGCCAGGCTGCTAAGTGAGCGTCCCTTCTCTCCTCAATGTGCTATCACGCGCATCGTGGGCGCTTTGCATTTAGTCAGATCAGGGCTTGACGTCACCGCGCGGCAACTTCATTACTACATAAAACAATTACGAATTAACTTGTGGTGCGTAAAGCTATCCTATATTGTCTATTTAGTTGCATTATCATCCTAATATTGATCGTGAATACCACGCGACGTGTTTGACCCTATCTGTCTCGGACAAGACACTGTCAGATTTCACTTAATATTCTGGACTCTTCTGCATAATTCTTGTTTTTTCCTCATGGATCCAGGGTGGATAATAGAACACTTATTTACCGTAAAGAATGCAACGCTCATGATGTTTTTGTTGAAAATGATTGTGAAACAGAATGACGATGAAGACCATCAAATCACATGACAGTGTTTACCTTTGACTGTTTGTGCTCCAAGATGTTCATTAGAGAATGCCTGACAAACTGGAGCATGCTTCTTTTTTCTTTTTTTTAATGAATTTGGTTATATCATGCACCATTAGAGTATTTTGATAAGAGTGAACAGATAAGGTGTTTTAGCATGTGTGCGAGAAGAGAAAAGGCATCCAGAATGGTTTCCTTAAAAGTTCCAACATCCAGGTTGCAGGACAAGAAAATTAGCTATATTAGAGAAGATAAAGAAAAGTTAAATCTGGGTATGAAAAGGAGAATGTATGCCAAGGATTAGCAACATCGGTCCTGGAGTGCCGCTGTCCTGCAGAGTTTAACTTTAAAAATAAAATAAAAAAAAAAACCCTGCCTGTAGCCTTAGTAATCCTGAAGACATTGATTAGTTTGTTCAAGTGTTTGATTAGGGTTGGGGCTAAACTCTGCAGGACAGCGGCACTCTATGACTGATGTTGCCCATCCCTAATGTATACTATCTACCAAACTCTAGACACGTTTAAGAAAGGTGGCACTTGTGAGTTGAAGGGGAGGGCTAGTTTTCCTATGGGATTCCCTATTCCAACACGGTCTTCAAAACTGCTCCACTGAAGGGAAGGCGACATCTTTTTTGCAGCAGGCGCATCAAAGCTCTTCTTAGCAAGTTAAATGTCTGAACATTTTACATTGAAAAAAAAATCTGCCTTGTAGTAAAATGTATAGAGGGAAATTTTATACACATCTTTTATTTTCTTGTGGAATAAAATGTGATTACCTAAAGCCAACCCACTGTAAACTACTTGTATTTGAGCCAGTGTAGCCAAGAGCATGAACAGTAGATAACTAAATCAATATGTAGACATGTGATTCAACCCAAGTGGCTTTACACAAGGCACTGGCTTTGATGCTTTTAAATAGAGAATGTAATTCTGACACAAGCATTAGTCATCCTAAACTGACAAACAGATGATGGCATTGCCAAGGTAAATTCTGTGCAAAACAAGAGTCATGTACACTGGGAGTGGGCCAAATCAATTAAACATTGGATCCATCCATGACAGATTCATCTTAATGGATTACCTAATGAAGACCTTGAAGTGGGTCATCATGACTGGTAAAATGCAAAGGCAATGAGTCCACATTGAAGACATGATTAGCCAAAAAAGTTTTATAGAGAAATGCGTTTGTTATTCAGAAATCAACATATGTGCATATCAATGAATACATATGTGCAATATGTACAAAACTTACAAAAACAAAACATTAAGTTAAGGCCAACAGTAAATGGAACCGCAGACCATTTTATTACTAAAAAATAAAATTAAATACAAATAAATCCAACCTACGTTGTTCAAATTGAGGCAGTGTACTTGTATAAATCAATGTCAGATTGCTCACTACTTGCCACACCCTCAAGACCTTGAATTGACTTAGGGCATAACCATACAAGGATGCTTAAAACAAGTCCAGTCCCTAAATTAAGTCCAAGCAATTTAAGAATTGCTTAATCGCTCAAGTCTGTGTTTCAAATGTTCACATTTTCTCCTTAATTGCTCTTTAAGTGAGATCAGTTTTTGTTCATCTTCTTGCATGCTCTCTATGCACTCAGTCGCCTTCTTGAGTATCACCACTTTGGCAGCTTTCTCGTTGTTCGCCACGTCAGGAATAACGTCTCTCAGCGCGAAGAAACTCATCTTGAGCTCATTCCGCCGTTGCCGCTCAAGCACGTTATGAGTCCTCCTTTTATCGTTATCCTCAGAGTCTGACGTCCTGGGACTCGCACATTTTCGGCTGTGGCTAATTTGTTTAAACACCCGGATGTGACTCTCGAATTTAATCCGTTTGACTGCAGGCTGCTCGTTCCTCGTGGATGGCTGGGCGGCGTAATTGTGTTGGTGAATGTTAACGTGACACCGCTTGAGGACGACGGGGCTTTGATGCGTTGCGTTCGCGTCAGACTTCTTCACAGACTTTCTCTTTTCCACCGTGACAACGTCGATTTCCTCCTCCTCTTCGTCGTCATCTATTAGGATTAAAGTGTAAAAAAGGAAAAAAAGCACGTCAATTTGGAGCTCTGCATGCTTATTCATGCTAGACAACCTAGCGTAGGTGGGAGCGTCTCCTTACGTAATTAACGCTACAATTCATGATTAACGCTTTAACCACCACGACTCTAAAATATAATCTCTTACTCTTAAAACGCCATTGAGATACAAATGACAGCTCCAAAATGAAAACTTGTCAAAGTGTACGCTGACCCGTCAAGTGAGTAACGTTACAATAAGTGAGAAGCGTCAAAACTATGACTCACCGGAATCGCTGTCACTGCTGCTGCTAATCCCGCTGTTTGGTGGAGTATCCAGGGGCAGTGTTGTGGAAATCGGTGTGGACGACGTTTTGCACGGCTTTGAGCTGTCAGTCAACGGAAAGGGAAACACTACAGACGGGTCAATGCACTGCGAGGTTGCGGTGCTCATATCCTGAAGGTAGCTGACGTTAGGGCTGGGCCGACAGCCGTCCGTTGAGTCACTCCTGGAAGACTCTTTCCTCGCCGCCTGAAGCGACGCCAATCTCTCCGAAACCACCTTCTCCAGCTTAGCCGCTGCGGAGAACCCGCTCCACATACAGTCCTGAATGATAATTGACTTCAGAAAAGACTGGGAGTAGTCCGCATCGCAAATAAAACTGTGGTTGACCACGTCGTCCCCCAGAAACTCCGAAACCATCTCCAGCTGGTCGGCAGTGGAGGGGAAGGGGTCTGACAGAGAGGGACGCCGGCTCGGGGAGAGGGGCGGAGTGGGGAGCAGTTCAAATTTCTTCCATATATCCTCACTGGGCGCCGGTGGTTGTCCAACACGGTGGTTATAGAAATCCTCCTCTTCGTTGTCGAAATAGAAATAGGGCTGGTATGAATCGTAGTCGTAATCATAATTTTTACTCGCCATACTTGAATTCAGCGGCATGGTGAGTGCCTGTGAAGAAGAAAGCGTGATTAAGATCTTGCCCTTTAAATATGCATAAAGATTCATCTTATGAAAACCTTCAGAAGTACTGTTGTCTTATCAACTTACTGAACGTGTTAAGAAAAGATTATGCAGATGACAAGTCATATAAACAAATTAAAATGTCTAAATTCTCATTATGTTATATTCCAAAATAGATGAATGACCAATAGTTCCCCAAAAATATAAATACAAATAAATGAAAACAGTCTATAAATGGTCATTCAGAAGGACTTACCGTAACTGTGGTGAAACTGAATGAAAACGGACAATATGGTCAGATGTCAGTGATGTATCAAGTAAAAGTAAGTCCAAAGTGGGAGTGGGTCGAGCCGCTCACCCTGCGCACTTCTGCGAATGCAGCACCCGAGCGGCTGCTTGTCATTTACTGCAAGATTTCGAACAGCTGCTCCCGCGGGTTTTAATACTACGGATTGTTTTTTTCACCTCCCTTACTCTAGATATTCTTGCGCCGTTCGCGCCAAATTTGCCTGACGCAGAAAGATGAACAGATCACAAACGTCTCTTCTTAGTTATTCTGCTAGCAGATGACGGAATGACAATGTATACATCAATGAAAAAAGATCCTCAAGATGCGACCTTATTTAATGAAAACGAGTTACACAGGGAACTATTTTTCATTGCGGACTTACTAGGGGCGGAGCTTTGGTGAAAACACTGAACAACACATTGAGTTGTGCTTGAGGATAATTCCGAGAACTAGTACCCAACGCCTCTTATTTACACATTTTACAAGTTCCCCTCCACTGATATCTGTCTGTAGTGGGTGTTGGAAGGGGTGATTCTATAGGCTATACAACCTAAAAATCACCAAAAATGTAACTGTTGAATAAAATATATCCAAAGAAGTCCTTATCATCCTAATTAAAAATGTCTGATAATTAAATTGAGAATGAAAATGATTCCCTTTTATTGTAGCCTACTGTTTGTTATTACTGTTTAATTCAGCCATTTTTGCATTACAGTAATGCTGTCATTTATTAGCCTACTTATGTATAATAATCATGATCATCATGATATTATACCGTTATTATAAAACAAATTAAGTCAGTATTATCACTGATTATCAAAATAAGGATGATAGATAAGGTTTTTGATCTTGACCTGATGGACGAAGGAGCAAACATGTCTCGATCTATCCTCCCAGAAGTGAGTGCTTCCCTCTGGTGGCCATCTGTAATAAATGCTACAGGATTAACAGAGTGACGGTTATTAGAGCGCTCTGAGACAAACATTGAGTTTATCTGCAGTCACTAAGATATTAAATGATTGTAATATTGACCAGGAATTAAATATTTACTTTAAACCGTTTGAAGAGGACTTTAAACGGGCATTATATAGTTGGAACTGTTTCTAATCTTTTTAGGATTGTTGAAGGAATGTTTGGTGTATTGTTTTAATTAGCACATTCTTATAATCCTTAATAATCCTTTACAGTATTGTGTTTAGAATATGTCAGAATGTATTGTAGGCACAATAGCCTACTATATAATATAATATATACAGTTCATAGGGTCGGCAATAATTTATAATGTTTTTGAAAGAATTATCTTATACGCTCATCAAAACGAAAAAAAGAGAATTTATTAGTATTAAAAATACAGTAAAACAGTAATATTGTGAAATATTATTACAATTTAAAACAACTGTTTTCTATTGTAGCCTAGTACATTTTAAAATTATATTAGGCCTATATATTATATTTATTTCTGTGATGGCAAAGCTGAATTTTCAGCATCATTACTCCAGTCTTGATCCTTCAAAAATCATTCTAATGAAATGGAATGGAATTTATTATCAGTGTTGAAAACAGTTGTGCTGCTTTTGTGGAAAATGTGTTTTTCAGGAAAGAATAGAAGGAAACAATTTTGTAAGCAAAGTTACTTCTGGCCAATTTAACTACATTCCCAAAGAACAAAAGCCCATATTATAGCCCATAAATTCATGATAAAATAGTCAATAAGACTATATTCCAACACTATATTTCCAACTTTATGTGAGAAACAGAATTTTTTTATTCACAAAAATTGTGAATTGCCTTGCTTGACAGCTGTGGTCCCCTTTCACTTTCATTCACTTGGACATTCTGCTATATAAATAAATATTTTTTGTTTCACTAAAGAATGAAAATCATACAGGTTTTAAACATGCGAGGCAAGGCTCTGTTTGTGGACTTGATACTTTTCAAGACATACTCAACATGCCATATAATGACGTAAGATATATGGCTGAGCACAATTCATCAGGCCCGACCCTCTCGCAGTTGTCTACAGGTCTACTTATTAGACACGCAGCTCAACCCGTCTTTTCTTAATTTGCAGAATGCCAAAGGCCCATGTTTAGTCACGGGAGAGGGCCCTGGGTGTGACAGAGTGCTGAGGGCAGTGGGGATGGGAGGGCTTTCACATTGGGGTTACTTTTAAAGGTTTTTGTCTCAGAGCCAAGTGTGCACAAGGGAAAGCCTGACCCCATGGGAATGCACTGTACTGCGTTGGACCTTCAGCACTTCAACGTGGGAGGAGGCCAAGAGTTTCTGTTTAATCACAGCTATACACATCAGATGTCTGCCAAAACACGTCAAAATATAGCTCAAACAGTATAGGGAAAATGGTTGATTAATGAAAAAGGATGACATTGAT
This sequence comes from Meda fulgida, assembly GCA_030578275.1. Lineage (NCBI taxonomy): Eukaryota > Metazoa > Chordata > Actinopteri > Cypriniformes > Leuciscidae > Meda > Meda fulgida. Next base: position 15,204,541 of record CM060617.1, read on the forward strand.
GGAACACTGCACTTACAATCAAAGTTTGTTGACACCAACAACTTGAAACACCAAAATTCAAATAGATAGTTCAGCCAAAAATGAAAATTCTGTCATAATTTTACTCACCATCATGTCGTTCCAAAACTGTGACTTGCTTTCTTCTGCGAAACACAAAATTTCAAAATATATTTTTAGAAAAAGTGTCCCATGTTGTTTTGGACCCCATTGACTTTGATTAGCTTACATGGACAAAAGGAGTGGAAGCATTCTTCAAAATATATATGTTTTGCAAGAAAGTAAGTCATAGTTTTGGAAGTAAATGATGATAGAATTTGTATTTCTAGCTGAACTATCACTTTAATGCACTAGGCATCATGAAATTACTATATTATTATTATTACTAGTTATAAATTACATGATAATATTAACATATTCATGATATGTTAATTTATACAACTAGAAAATATATTAAATGCCGTAAAAATGGCACTTAACGCATTAGTGCTAACGAATTTAAAATTATTGTAAAAAAAACACAAAAAACAGGCGGTGTGCGATCTAGACGTGGCTCTAATATTACACTCACCCTCCTGTTCAGATGTCATTGCAGTGTCAAAGTTGCACGATAGGGGGCGTCATTTCACCGCAATGAAATCAATGTATTTACTTTTGATTTGCCCATTTTTACGAAAGGCAAAATGCAAATTAGAAGTCAATTTTATCTAATTTAGTTTACTTTTTTAAGTTTCCAATTTTATAGATAAATGTTGACATCTATAGTATAATTTTACTTTTTCTATGTAGCAGAATTCTCATCAGCTGCAGTAAAAGTGACAAACACACCCACCTTTCTTCATTTTAATAGAAGACAGAACATAAGAATCTCATCATAGACCACTTTAAACCACATCGTCAATGTTTAATAAGAGGACCAAATACTTTTTCGAAAGTAATAAATGTTTCTATCATTACTTTGTATTGTCCAGGAAATCTCTAAAACAAACTAAGCCAGACTTCACCTACTAATCTAAATGATACAAACACCGGCTTAAGACACCCTTAACACTAACAGCTGTGTATCATTGTCCAATGGAGAAACTTGAAAAACAGCTCACAGGGAGGGATCATTAATCAGACTTTAAAGTACTTTAATATTTTCCATCACGAACATCCTGAGATACAAAATAAATACTTCAAACAAAACAAAAAAATACTTCCAATAGACTTCATTATGAAAACACAGTCCAATTCGTTCTTTTCCTACAATATACAGAGTTCACAACATCACCCATACAAAATGTATAATATTTTATACACCTACAACATATGGTATGTATATTTAAAAGAATAGGTCCTCTAGATGACCCATAAACTCCAACCATTTGTCACTCTGAAACTGTTGTTTTCTAAGATGTCCATCAAATTCATTCTCAATTCCAATATAAATATGTCATATATATATATATAACCTCTGTTGACATTTCTTGTAATGACAAAAGCCAAAAAAAGTGTGAGTTGGTCCTTGAAACTGTGTAGTAACACGTCACTGCCCATGGACCTCAAAAATCGTATCAAGTCTGTCCTTTCTGTGAAATAGTAGAGGTAAAGAAGAAGAAGGAACAGGAAATACATTCCAAGCGAATGATGTAACTCCATTTAGCATAGTCTTTCCTTTAAAATGTGTAGGACGGCAGCACATTAAAGATCAGCATACAGAAAAAATAAATGCACAACACTGCTTTGGTACAAATTAATATCTTCACTGTCCTGCATCAGAAGAAAAAAATATCCTGACGGCAGCTGGAAGACGTATGTACGCATTTGTATGTCTGCGTGTGTACTGTAACAAAGATATGCTGCAGCGGACACCTGAAGTCTTCATAACTGAGATCTAAATCTCCCTCTGTGTTTATTTAAACTGTGCACATTTAAAAGTGAGCTGCGGCAGGAGGGAAAGGGTGGCAGCAGGGGACAGTAAGCAATAAGTACACTGCCCGAGAAAGCAAGAAGGCCCTGATTCCCACAATGCATCCTGCTCAGCCTAGAATCCACAGCTCAGTCTTCTTCCAGCTCTTCCTCATCCTCTTCTCTTAACTCCACAATGTCATCCATGCGGCCCCCGGCCCTGACCTCGTTCATGGGGGCAGAGTCCTCCCCGTCAATGGTCATGTCTTCATCTGAGTCTTTCTTTTTCTTCTGTGTGGGCAGAAAAGTCATTTTAACCCCAACACACTGGGTTTCATTGATTAAACACAATTTATGTTTAAATCATTCATAAGCCATCCTTACATAATTTGTGATATCAAACTGAATGTGACATTTAATGATAGAATGGTTTACAAAGGTTTTACAATGAAATATGCGATGCAGAGTTTGTAAAAGGTAACACTTTGCAATAAGGTCTCATTTGTTAACATTAGTTAATGCATTAACTAACATGAGCTAACAATAAGCAATATATTGTATACAACATTTATTAACCTTTGTTAATGGTACTTAATAAAAAATGTTCATGTTCGTTCACAGTGCATTAATGTTAACAGATATTTTTTATCTTAATAATGTATTAGTACATGTTGAGATTAACATTCTCAACTTTTAGAATTTTTAAGATTAATAAATCCTGTAGAAGTAGCTTTCATTGTTATTTGATGTAATTAACTAATAAAACCTTATGGTAATGTCTTACCATGTAAAATTACAATTTAATTTACAAAACAAGAATGGAGCATTTTGTGACACTCTATGTTGGGAAATAGAGATGAGAAACCACATAGAATTTTTAAAAATGGTTTTCTTTCAAGAAAGAATAAAAATGTAAGGAGTAATGTACAATACTGTTCAAAAGTTCGGGGTTGGAAAGATCTGTTTACTCATTACTGGCTAAGGCTACGTTTATATGATACAGTAAAAACTGTAATATTGTGAAATTCTATTACAATTTAAAATAACGTCTCGGTTACATATGGTAACCCTCGTTCCCTGAGGGAGGGAACGGAGACGTAGGTCATGACTGACCAATAGGAATCTCGCTAGAAAGGCCAATCTACTTTGAGTGAAACTAAACAAGCCAATGCACATTGGCGTGCAATCATTTGCATCAGCTGCGCAGCCTCGCATTTAACGCAGCTGGTGTGATTGCACTCCCATCCAGCGCCCTGTGCAAGCCTCTACACCTTCTTGCCTGGAAGGACGATAGGAGAAGGCTTACACAGAGTGAGTCTAACACTGTTGTTCCGTGATAACCCATACAGTGAGATATTGGATTACACTGGGAAAGCGTGCCTTTTCTATTAAGGAAGGAGGACGCTGCGGAAGCCACTTCTTCAAAGACTTGTATGGAAAATACATATGGACTAACCCTAAGGTTGTACTGCATATGAATAATGGGTGACTTAGCCCAAGGGAAAGACACAGGCTTCAGTTAGGAGAAGCCGTGGAGAATATATACATATGGGATCCCCATAGGGTCACACATATGGAACCCAGCCCAAATCCGGTTCTCAAGGATTCAGGGGATAAAGGGCTGGTGCCAGACGCTCCGCCATGTCCGGGCCGAGGGTGTTTGGAGGACTCAACAGGTTTTATTCTGGAGTAATAAGGGTGCACAGTAGGGTGCAGCAAGCCGACAGAGCCGGGCCTCTTGGTGCTTCTAACCGTCTAGGGTGAGAACACAGGAGGAGACCGGCTCTACAAGTAGGCTATAGTATCGTTTGCAGGTTCACTACCTGGCCCCTGAAGGGAGTGGTAGGAACCTTGGGCACGTAGCCAGGCCTGTGCATTGGCTTGTTTAGTTTCACTCGAAGTAGATTGGCCTCTCTAGCGAGATTCCTATTGGTCAGTTATGACCTACGTTGTAGTGACTGACTGATAGGGAACTGTTTTCAATATTTTAAAATGTTATTTATTCTATGATGGCAAAGCTGAAATTGAAGCACACGATCCTTCAGAAATTATTCTAATGTGCTTATTTTCTGCTCAAGAAATGTTTCTTATTATCAATATTGAAAACAGCTGCTTGATATTTTTGTAGAAACTGTGATACATTTTTCAGGATTATTTGATGAATAAAAGTTCAAAATAACAGAATTTATTTAAACCTGAAAACTTTTGCAACATGTTAAATTACAAACTGATATTCATGGGGGAAAATCCTTGTTCTTAAATCTACCTGCATGATATAGTTGACCCTTGTCTTATACATCAGTGTGGTTTTATTGTGTTTACTTGTTCAGCCAAAAGTTTAATTTGGAAGACTAAATAATCCTTCTTGAATTTTGAAATGAGCATACACAATCACTGCTAGAGAAAACACATTTATGTAACTGGACTTTTGACTGGACTGGACTTTATTTATTGAAATAACTACCCTCGGTCTCCTCCTGTGTGTGTGTGTGTTTATAATACACAATACAGTATTGGAAAGAACATGTCTGGAGATTCATGGCCATTGTGTTATCGCAGAACTGAATATTTATTGCTCTTTTACTGTATTAACTAATCAAATAGAAAGCAACTTTAATCATCAGAAAAACCTACAGGCTTCAGTGTTATTGTACCTGTTTTCGGTAGACATAGCATGCTGCGATTGCAACCATAGTAGACTCCCCAAGGAAACCAGCCAGCAGAGATCCAACACCAAGTGTGGCCCCATGTACCCTGCACAATTTGAGCATAAAAAGCTTTCTAACAAAGTCTAATACATTTTAATATACAATTTGCAAGTCTGATGCACTAAAGTACAATAATAAGTAATATGTATGTTTCAAGTTTCTACTTGGTACTGGTGTAGAATCAAGCACAACACACTTACCCCATGTAAGGCAGCACTATGAGACTGGTGATGAGGACAATGATACGGAGGACAGAGCTGGGTGCCAGGACAAAGGTTTTCTTCAGGGTCATGAGCCAACCAGTCAGGTGAGCACGAATCGTCACTGATGATAAAAACAAAAGAGAAATGCAAATTCAAATTCAAATTCAATGCAAATACAAGTTCATGCAAATTCGGTCTCAAGCAATCATGTGAACACATGTTTTACATGCCAGTGATTGCTTGGCTATCAGAATTGTTCTATCATAAAAGACAAGTACAATAAAATTCTAAGGTACTTTTAGCTCTCATTGTGATTCTTTCTGTAACTGTGATCAGTTTGTGTAAGCCTGGGGCATTGTAACTGAAGCATGACCTTTGCCTTTTCAAATGGACATTTTTTTAAAGAGCAACTGGTCCCCCTAAGACCATCTGTCCATCTGATGATGCACTGCACATCAGACCCTAGATCAACCATTTTTGTTTGTCATGAGAAGGCCCCTGGAGAATTTGCAGCTACAAGACTTTACAGAAAGTTCTGCAGATTTAAACAGAATTTGAACATACACTACTGTTCAAATGTTGGGGTCAGTACCATTTTTCCAAGAAATTAATACTTTTGATCAGAAATGACGCATTCATTTGATCAAAAGTGACATTAAAGGCATTAAGGCCTGTTTTCACAGACAGGGCTTAGATTAAGCCAGGATTAGGCCTTAGTTCAATTAGGACATTTAAGTAGCGTTTTTAAACGTGCCTTAGAAAAAAAAAACATTACTGTTACTGTGTGCATCTTGAGACACAACAATGACACTGACATATTTTAAGATATTTCAGTACAAGTTGCTTTCAGTTAAAACAACACAAACCTGCATTTTAGTCTGGGACTAGCTTTTTTATTTCAGAGAAATGCTCTTCTTTTAAACACTCAATTTATCAGATAATCCTGAAAAATTCCCTTTGGATCGGAAATCGCTTTGGATAAAAGTGTCTGCTAAATATAAAATGTATCATGGTTTCCACAAAAGTATTAAGCTGCACAACGGTTTTCAACTTTGCTAATAATAAGAAATGTTCTTGAGCGCCAAATCAGCATATTAGAATGATTTATGAAGGATCACGTGACACAAGACTGGAACAATTATTTAATTACAAAGAAAACAGTTATTTTAAATTGTAATGATATTACTGTTTTTACTTTATTTTAGATTAAATAAATACAGCCTTGGTAAACATAAGGGACTTCTTTCATTAAAAAGTCTTACAGACCCAAGTTTTGAATAGTAGTGTATGTCCTGTGTTTTATGTGCATGTTTATCAAATATTTTGGCAATTCTGATTATGCTTTCAGCTATTAATAGTAATCGTAATGGTTAAAATCATAATTTCTTTGTATTGCATCGTAAAAATCTGTATACAGATATTTCCTCAAAATTGTGTCAAATGTTTGTGTCTTTATGGAAATTTACTAAAAGTACAATACCTGGAATGGGAAAGAAGGAGAAAATCCGTAATGGGGCGATACACAGCTCAGCAAAGGCATGATCTACTCCTATGATATCCACCAGGATCCTCTCAGAAATGTGTGGTGCCCAGAACACCACAAAACAGAGCTGCACAGAGAAAGACAGACTACCTGAAAGGGACTATACAGAAAATCTCACACATAACATTACATAACTTAACATAACATAACATAAAATAACATAACATAACATAACATAACGTCAAGTCAATAAATAAAATAAAATATTCACTCACAAACCATCAATCAAACATCTATATAAAGCATTCGACAAGGGCAAAAAAAAAGTTTATTCCTGGTTATTTCTGTGAAATGGCACTCTGATGGTACTGGTTATCTAGCTGAATGTAATATAGTAGTATGCATGTTCATTTTAGAGCCAGCACACATCTGGAAGCTGGTATACTATACTTACCCTGTTAACACAGTTACCCTGTCAAAACACCATCATTTACATCCATAAGTGTTTTTATCTATCTGGGTGGAGAAGAGCCTTTGAAATGTGGGTAACAGCACCGGAATTAGAAGCGTATACATGCACATATATGTATGGCCAGACATGTTGAGCAGATCTCAACACTTGCTACAACTCGTTAAAATCAATAACACAAGCTAACCATCAATGATATTTAATTAACAATAAAGTTCAAAGGGAAAATGTCTAATCAAAATGTTGATATAGAATCTAGATGCCTTTAAGTTAAAATGTAAAGAAACCATAGTATACATCCATTCATGCAACATTTCAGTGAAGAGGCCATCTGATCTGGGCAAAACAATATAGCGCTCACATAAGAGATTAAACAGAAGTCTTACTGTACTAGTGACAGACTCATACTAATACAATCATGATTCTTCCTCCACATCACTTACAGAGAAGTAAAATTATGGAATTAAAATGATCACTGTAGTGCAATACTAAGCAGGCTTTTATCTAGGTCAGGGAGGGAAGATCTGACCCGGTTACAGAAGCAGACAGCATCAATTAATCATTTAGCATGACTCTAAAAGTACTCACAATAACAAAACACACTATCCTAATGCACTCCTTACGGCTTTACAACTACAAATGTGTTTCGTAGCTGAATAAGAATCCTTTGGATTTTTGTCTATTGCATTTTAAATTCAAATGGAAGAATAAGAAATATGTAAAATATATATAAAATATAATGTTTTCTAACAACGCTATGTGGGTTTATATATTATACATGTAGACAAAAGGCAGAAAAAGAAAAAAGTACAAAGTGCGCTGTAGCCAGATTTAACTACTGATTAGACATGCTCCTATTTAGGGTGACCAGACGTCCCGTTTTCAGCTCTATTTTTAGTGTCCCGACTTAGGAAAAATGTTTTGTTTTGTCCTGTACTACTTCTTTCCTAAATTGTCTTTTCTAGGTGATCATAAAAGGGTGCAGTAGTCTTCTGTCATGCGAGATTGGATGGTAATTGTGTTCTATGATGAGTACATTTGATTAGTCAATCACAATTCGTTATCGAGTAAACTTGCAGTAAGTGAAGGCGGGATATCAGAGAGTTATCAGAAGCGCTCTTTCAGACAGATCTCTTTCAAACTCTGCCTGAATTCAGTTCTCTTTGTGCCTGAATGGTCAAATACAAACACAGTTGTCAAAATGCCCATCATGTGTGGAGTATCTCACTTAAATACAGTCAGTTACAGTGAAGTGAACTAACTAACTCTATCTACCATGTTTAATTTTCAAGCTTTCCGTATATGTGCTGTTTTGATTGACAGATAGAAAGCTCCTCCTGATTGGCTAAACAAAAAATATGACTGCAGCCCACGGTCAAAATAAACTCCCACAGCACCTTTAAAGACCCTGAACTTCAGCAAACTGCAGTTACCAAAATATGAAACGAGCGTTAATAAAGCCAGACGGAGACCAAAGATTGAAAATGTGGATTAACTTACTGTTATAGAAAGAGCCAAACAAACAAAAGTGAAGCGCTTGATGTCGGATTTTGTCACAACTGCACTGCCGTTGGCCAACTTGTTGCTCGGGTTATTCTAGAAAATGAGAAGAGAACAAAGACAAACAGCAAACGTGAGGAAAGCAGTTAATTTCTTCCTTATAATGTACAATGTTTTGAGCATTTATAATGTACACTATCATTCAAAAGTTTGGGGTCAGTAATATTAAAAAAAATAATAATTAATACTTTTATTCAGCAAGGATGCATAATTGATCAAAAGTCACAGTAAAGATATTTATTATATGAAAAATGTATCACTGTCTCTGCAAAAATATTAAGCAGCACAGCTGTTTTCAACATTAATAATAATAAGATGTGTTTGTTTAGCACAAGAACTGCTGAAAACTCAGCTTTGCCATAAAAGGATTAAATTACATTAATTACAGTTATGATGAATTGTAATAATATTTCACAATATTACTGTTTTTACTGTATTTTTGATCAAATAAATGTAGCCTTGGTGAGCATAAGTGACCTAACTGAAAAACATTTCTTTTTAAAATCTTACAGACCTCTAACTTTTAAACAATAATGTAGATCATCTTTATCCATTCAAAAATAATCTATGGTTGGCCAGCCACCTGCAGCCAGAGAACGTCAACTCATTTCCTGTGGACTTCCTAATTGTGGATCCTGAGTCCTTTTTTATGGGAAAATATCCATAAATAACACCACACCACTGTGCACCTTTTTAATTACAGTCTCTGGGACTCTAACTGCAGGTCTGTCTCCATGAACCCACTCCGTTTACCCCAGAGTGGGTTTAATAATCTGTTTAATAATTGTTTTCTCATAAAGTAGAACAAGATAATAGATATACTGCAGTATTAGCACAAAAGGTGGAAGATATAAACTAATTTTGTCATCCCTTGAGACAAAGTTAGACAGTGGTATAAATAAAAAGCAAACAACTGCACACTGATTCCTTTTACTGATCGTTCAGGAAGAATACTGGGAGGAGATGATGAACTTAAGTATATATGCAGAGGATGATCAGCATTAAGCATTCTGAGAAGTGCATGTTTAAGGATTAAAAACATGTTAGTTAAAGGTATAACCACAAACACTTACCTTGTCAAATGCAGGGTAAACCGCTCTGAGTTCTGTGAGCCAGCCATATGGCATATGACCCACTGGATATGTTGCTGTGAGAACTGCAACAGCCTGGAAAACAACGGAAACATGATGGTAACATTAATAAACACCCACAATCTAATCTGTTTATAATGAATGATTCTATAGCTGAGTGACGATCTAGGCACCAAACAACTAAAGCAACATTAAAGCTTGTTTTGTCATTACAGTAATTGTTTAAACTTTAAAAATGTAGCAGGGGAAAAAGTGGTAAAGTTGGTCCATAAATGCAGCCCTCAGGATGCAAAGACCCAGTTATCCCACTCTATGATGAAATGAGCACTATGAGATTAAATGAGTTTTATTATTGTGTTATTTTAGTATTATTTATTTGCTATTACTGTATTTCTGTCATGACAACTCTCTGAGAGATTGGCATGATATGGAAATGTTCATGTATTTGGTCTTGGCGGAATAGATCTGCTGCGCTGCTGATGCTGCAGCAAAGCAAGTAAAAAGACTTGCTACTTCCCATACATTCACAGACATTGCTGTGAGCATGCAAGAAATGCTGCTGCACATGTAACATCCATGAAATAACCCCTGTAGCAGATCTATACAGGTGGAGCTGGGCAAGGTGGAGGGTTTCTAAAGCGTGCTGCAGACTGTTAACAGCAACACTACCGGTATTTGTTTAAATTTTGTGCCACAACTCACTGGCCGCTGATGCAACAGCAACCAATCAGTTACACTATGTAGATGACGCTACGATTGCTGCCAAGTGAGTTAAGGACCTATCAGCCTGCGTTATCTAGAGTTTCATGTCAGAACTAGGTAGTACTAATATTTTGAATTTTTTCTATTAGTTTTAAAAATATATATATTTATATTTAGCTTTAATTTATTTTTTATTTCAATTTTAGTTTTATTATTTTTAAGTTTTTCATTTAATATTTATATTTTATTTGAGCTTTCAATTAATGAAAACAATTTTTAATAGATTTAGTTAACAACAAAATCAAATCCAACTCTGTTTACATCTGACAGCACTGCTTCAGTTAACGTAAAAATAGAGTGCAAATTTAGAATAACTAAAACATTTCCTCCATCCCTTCTCAGCATATTTTCATAGCACGAAAATATGCAGAGCTGCTGAAGCCTTTCACTATGTATAGCTAAGTTTATTAGCTACATATTCACAAAAAAGCTGTATCTAAATGACTGAAAATAATGATTATGACTACAAGCTGATATTTAAATACTTTAAATGCATGTGTGCTTTTGCCAGACTAACCTCTGTGGCAGCTGTGCTTCCTTTCAGATCCCGTGACACAAACAGGTTGACGATGGGTCTGCTAATCCGCTGCGTAGCCAGGATAAGAGCCAACGGCCACCAAAAGCCTAGCATCTTTTTAATAGTGGCATCACCCTATTACACAGAATGATTGTTAGTATATAGCACACATTTGAGGGGGCAGAGCAAGGAGAAATGAGTAAAGAAAACCAATAAACTGACCAATGTAGCTGTGATACTAAACTGAGCAGGACAATAGCAACAGATTTACACAATAAAATGCCAGTTGGTAGAATTGGTGTAAAGAGAATCAATGGACGTACCCCAACCTCTGGCCCACTGGAGTCAGGGATGTTGTCATGAACGGTCCTGTAGTACCCCAAACCAACGATAGTGAAGCGTACCAAGGCTCCCATATACAGAGAGAGGATTGGGATCAACAAAGGCTCCACACACTCCAGGTGACTGTGGAGCAAAATAGACACAAATACAACCTAGAGAGAGAGAGAGAGAGAGAGAGAGAGAGAGAGAGAGAGAGAGAGAGAGAGAGAGAGAGAGAGAGAGAGAGAGAGAGAGAGAGAGAGAGAGAGAGAGAGCATGTAACCTGATTATAAAGACAGTGATAAAAATAGCCATTCTCATGTCACATACAGACTATAAATTAATTCAAACATACATGATAAATAAAAACAAATTACATCACGGCTATGAAAAGCATTGACATTATAGATAACCCATTATATACCATTATCTCGCCTTCAATTATCATCTATACATAACCATATTCACATTCACAAAACATTAACAACACTGACATATCAAAACAGATTGTAAATATGCATCTGAAATCAAACAATGAAATGCTGATTCAATGAATCTGACACTTACCTGTGCAACGACATCAGAGATAGAGGCACATCCCACCAGGAGACTGTGCTTGTGCTTCAGAAGGATTCCAGCATGAGTCCAGGCCTGAAACCAGAGACAAGAGCTAATATCAACTAATCCAATCCACTTGTTTTCCTGATGAGCCTTCTGCATTTTAGATTAGGAGGCACTTCCAGTTTGGGAATGTTGCACTCAAAAAGACGGAGACAAACCAATTCAAATCATAAGGTTGCGCTACAGTTTACAAATAATCCTTATCCGTCAGTGACTAAATAAGCTGTAAGATTTCTTTCATGTTCTTTTTTCAGACGTCAGCTTGATATTTTAATGTGAAATGGTGTAACAAAAAATATCTATGGCAAGAGCTGTATTCTTTTCCTCCTGATTATTTTGTTTTATTCTTTCTATTCCTCTTTGACAGTCTGAAAAAAGACAACATGTCTTGTATGTAGGGATTCACCGATATGAAAATGTTGTCCAATTACGATAATTCTTTATATTTGAAAGCCGATAACCGATATATTGGCCGATAAATCTAAATCCAAATTTTTATATAATTTTTTGGGAGCCTGATTACAAAAACAAAACACTCACCATTTAAATCCATGTCCCACGTACACAATTATAATGATGCTCTCATTATAATTTTATGTAGCTCATATGACAGACTTGTGCTTCACATATTGCACTTAACTGTATTTTCCTTTTTTGAAGTGATTCTAATCATATTTCAAGCAGTTCAAAACCATCACGGTGAACAGTGCGCATCGATGTGTCTCAGCTGAAGGAAACAATCCATTATTTTTCAGCTTTAAACCGAAACCGATATAGTGGCCCATATATTGTGCATCCCTGATACAGTGCATTTGTTGTCTGTTCTGTTCTCCAAATTTAATTTACGATATATCCCATGAATAATTCACTGGAATGTACTAAGAATCTCTAGTTTTTCTCCCCAAATCCTCATGTCTCTTTCCAGGTTTTTTTTTCACACGGCCAATGTAATTAAAGTAATGTAATTAATGTAAAATGTAATTGTCTCCCCTTTTCACTTCTAATCACTATTAGCAGTGTTTACTGGAATGTTTCTACAATATTTATTGTCTATCAAAATGATGGAAATCAGATTTAAATATTAACACTCAATGTTGCAGTAAATGGACTTTTTTTCAACGTACAGTATGTTACATAATATAGACAAATAGTACTACAGTGATATTTAACCTGTCCATAATATTGCAGTGGAAATAAGCTTTAGGGGTTTTTCATGGTCTGTTGTAATCATGTGTGTGGCGAACAGGACGGCCGAGGGACGTGAGAGAACGGCGCGAGGCCGGTGGTGCGATTGCTAATGAGCAACACCTGTGAAGCACACCGGTCTCGCATCTCTCACGGAGGAGCGGAAGCATAAAGGAGGAGCGACGACGTTGATGATCGAGAGAGGAACAGGCCTGTGTTTTAGTTGTGTTTTGTTTTTGTATTTTATTTTAGTTATATTTATTTTCGGTAGCCAGCAGTCGTCCGCGAGGGGCTGCTGGCGGTATTTTCGTTTGTTTGTTTTATTTTAAATAAATTATATTTTGATTGTTCGCCGGTTCCCGCCTCCTTCTTCCCTGAACATTGTTACACTGGTGCCGAAACCCGGGAAGAGGGAGGAACGCGCTGTCAGAGAGTCCACGCCGGTGTGGGGAATCCGCGGTGCCATCGAGCATGGTGCGCGAGTCGCCGCCGCTCGCCGTGGGCCGGAGCCTGCTGCCATCCGCCGAGCGAGGGGAGGAGCAGGGAGCGGGGGACTCGCGGCCACGGACGCTCGAGGCGGTGCGCTGGAGTGAGTTGCCGGTGGGACGGTCGAGCTCGCTGCCGGCCGCCTGGGTATTGGAGGGGCGGCTGCCATCCGGGAGGGAGAGGAGGAGTCGCCGCCGCTCGCCGTGGGCCGGAGCCTGCTGCCGTCCACCAGTGAAGGGGAGGAGCAGGGAGCGGGGGACTCCTACCGTCTGCCCAAGGCACCCGAGGAGCCGTCGCCGTCCACCGGGCGGCGGAGGAGCGTCGAGCCGTCCACCGAGGGCTACCCAGCGTCACCGCCAGGCACCGCGGAGGAGATCGCCTAGCTGGTGGGGGACCAGATGGCAGCGCGTTGTGGGAACCGGACCAATTTTTTTTCCCCTCTCTCGATCTGTCGCTCCTCATGCTTCCGTCTCCGTTTCCCTCGGTTTGTCTGTCCATACTCCCCAGGGATCGCCGCCGCCGGGGGGGGGAGTAGGCACAGGCTCGTGAGTACCCCCCGGCCTGTGAGGGGCGATGGGGGTATGTGGCGAACAGGACGGCCGAGGGACGTGAGAGAACGGCGCGAGGCCGGTGGTGCGATTGCTAATGAGCAACACCTGTGAAGCACACCGGTCTCGCATCTCTCACGGAGGAGCGGAAGCATAAAGGAGGAGCGACGACGTTGATGATCGAGAGAGGAACAGGCCTGTATTTTAGTTGTGTTTTGTTTTTGTATTTTATTTTAGTTATATTTATTTTCGGTAGCCAGCAGTCGTCCGCGAGGGGCTGCTGGCGGTATTTTCGTTTGTTTGTTTTATTTTAAATAAATTATATTTTGATTGTTCGCCGGTTCCCGCCTCCTTCTTCCCTGAACATTGTTACAATGTGTTAATGCTTTTACACTTTTAAATTTCTATTTAATGTGTGATGGTTAAAGGGTGAGTAGAATAATGTCATCTCTTTGTACCAGTTTTTGAAAAAGCTTATTATTGCACCCATAGAGTGAACCTTTAACTGACTGTTAACAGTTTAACAGAAGATACTCCCATAATTTGCACAAAACAATATGGTGTGTAGGAAAAAACTGGATACAATTCGCTAATCCAGGCCAAGGACCCTTTAGTAGATAGAGAGATGGAGCAGGGACCCTCTGTTACATATTATATGTAGGGTGTATTTTACTCATATAGTACTATATTGATGATTTGCATATATATATTGTATGATAATATTGCAAAGCCATTAAAATAAACATTATTCATGACTCATGTAGTTTTATATTACAGTATCCACTACCAATTCTTGGGTCTGATTTTTAATGCATTTATCTGATCAAAATATTAAAATTAACAGTAATATTGTGAAGTATTATTACACTTTAAAGTAACTGTTTTCTATTTTTATATACATTTCAAAATGTAATTTAGTCCTGATTTTTCAGTATCATTACTCCAGTCTTGGTGCTCAAGAAACATTTATAATTATTAGCAATGTCCTAAACAGTTTTTCTGCTTAGCATTTTTATGAATTTCCATTTGTTTATAAAAAAAATAGTTGGGTTCAATCTCTAGTCTAGAGACACAACACTTTAAACAAAACATTGCTGCAGTTTAACCTCCATTGAGAGGTATAGGATGTTCCGCGTGGGCTGTTATTTAGCCAAAGGAGCTTGATGGTTTTCCAGATCTGAATAGGCTCTGATGCCTGGCTGTACCACACGATTAAACACACATACTCTCTGCCCATCTGTGCCAGGCAGACGAGCCAGATCTGACGGTCAGAGCAAGAACATATTATGAGATTACGACCGAATATCTCCAGGGATGGAATGTGACTCACCATGGCATCAAGTAAAGGAAAAGCAGCCAGATAGAGAAACGCCTTCCGGGTCTTACTCCCCACAGAATCATCCACATGATGCAGTTTGTTAATGATGTAATAGCCAAGATCTGTGTAGGCTAAACAAGGAAAAGTGAGAACAAGATTAATTTGTATATTTATCAATAATGTACACAAATGACATGCAAGGACACAGAAGTTCTAATATTATATTATATTACTCTGGGATAGGGATCCCTGTGACCCTAGATAGAACAAGTTGTTTGGAGAATGGATATATGAATATAATAATATAATTTAAAAAAAAACATGTCTCCCGTGTTTTTCCCCATTTTTCTCAGTAATGTGTGCAGTGACGTGATCCACAGATGGATGCCGCAGCTCTACAAAACACTGTGACTATGCAAATGGGCAGAACATGTCTGAGACTGCACGCAAGATGATGGAGAGTGACCATGTTATGTTAACAGAGTGTAAGTTCTTCATTTAAAAGCACTAAGTATCATTAAGTGCGGCAGACAGGTGTTGGCAAAGTGGTTAAAAATTCATGCTCTCCTCCAAGATGGTAGTGGTTTGTATCCTATATCCCTCGAGGTTACCCTAGTAACATTCTTTCTTCATGCACTCATAGCAGTAACTGTCATATGGGCACTGCAGAGCAGCTGAAAATGGCTCAGATTTTTTGCTTTGTGTGTAAATGACTATTTGTGTAAATGCAAATGAATTTGGGGTAGAAAAAACTGATGTATTGAGGGTGAATATCCTTCATTCTTCGAATTAAATGACTAATTACACTGTAAATTTAGACTGTTTAAAGACGATTGGACCATTTTTAACCACAACCCACAAACTTAAGTATTTGTAATTTGGAAAATATGGGTGGCAGAACTTATTTCCTGCTGAGTAGGAGTGCAGTACTTTGCTCAATTTGTTTAATGACAATATAATAATAGAGGATGAACGAAGATCCGAAAATAAATGTCAATCTACTACCCCCGTGAGTTTGGATAATTAGTTTGAGAGAGGCTTCGCCACTGACAGTGAGTACACTGGACAGGCATGTAGTAACCTGGCAAAAAAGCCTTTCCGTCAACACAGCGAATGAACCGTGTTTGGAATATAATGTTCCTTTGTGCAATGACTTTTCCAGAGAATAGTTACAGTACATCTGCCTTCTGTGAGTAGAGGCTGCGTGATTAAGACCATTTGAGGTCCTTCTCCAGTCATAACACAGCTCACTAAGTCTACCATCATGACATATTTGTTTAGAAAAGTGCAAAACAAAACGGCGTTCCCTGTACATTTAGTACAAACTCATGCAAGAGGTGGAGTGAGGAAATGATAGACTGGCAGACTGACCAATGAGAGAATGGAATATTATAGCCACGGTTCCTGCAGCGACCATACAGAGGACCGCCTTGGTTCTGTCCCGTTTGCTGTTGACAAACACCAGCCCAACGTTCTTGAAATCACTCATTGGGCCTGTGAAGAACTTCATGAGGGAGTAGGCCAGACCATAGCTGGCCAACATTTCCACAGCATCCTCTTTGACTGCTGCTATTCCCCTGTTTAAAGCCTGTAGAGGAAGAGAGAGAAATTATACACATTTAACAGAAACACCATTTTTTCAAGCATCATATATATATATATATATATATATATATATATATATATATATATATATATATATATATATATATATATATAAAAAAAACAGGCTATAGTAGAGTGTCTATGAAATGGTGACAAACTATCACTCCTCATGGGATTCTTTAACACAAAGAGGGTGTTATACCCAAGATATACAGCACAACCCCTGTATCAACTGACTAAATGCCTTTCATGGCATGTCCCCAGAAAAGGATCTAAATGTGAGGACTGGTATTTGCTATGCTGGATAAGTTTGTGTTACACAGGACCGCTGGCTTCTCTCTCTTTTAAGCTGAATATGTGTAAAAAAAAAAAAAAAAAAAAAAAAACCTTTAGTAGACTGTCCAAACACTATCAAGGAACATTTCTAAGCAGAAAAAAGAAGCAGAGTTATAAGATTACATTGATTCATGAACTTTTATTGAGATAAAAACCTGAAAAGTGATCAGAATAATAAGTAAATGTAGTCTCAGACCTCTCAAAGAAAGTGGAGATTAGAGTAAGTCTAAAGTGTCTAAAGGATAACCGACTATATTGTGACAATAAAGCTGTAAAAATTGTTCATATACCAGAATATATCCCCGTCACATGAGAAGGTGATTTGTAAATGTGTCAGATCAGATGTCAAACTTGTTGGAAAATGCGGAGGTGTACATAAGTTATACTTGCTCTTCAAGTTGTAGGTGTTACTGCACAATTAAATAACCATAGCTGTCCAGTCCTTGACTCTAACCTGGTGGCACCATTCAGTAATATTTAATGTGAGAGAACATTGCTTATGTTTAAATCTTAATATTTCATTTGGATGAAACAGTAGTTAATCAGTCATAGAATTAATAAGCAGCAAGGCCTGTACAATAAGAGATAAAGTCAAAAGGACACATGAATGTACGCTTTTTTCCCTCCTTATCTGCTGCCTTCTTTTGACTCTCTTTGTCTGCCACTTCATCTCAAACGCCTTACAACAATGTGCAGAGAGATAATGGTTGTCTGTTACTGTGGGCAGAAAGGCTTTCAGGGTTACTGCTCACATTTCTTCTTTCTGCTATAAATGATTCTGAAAAATTTATTTTGTATCTAACAAAAACAAAAGGCAATATTTCATTCCAGTTTTCCCAAAATCAAAAGAATTCTTCAGTGTAGTGATTTGCATCCATCAAATTCATTCTAATTTCAAAATGTTCTCATTTTATGATCTTTACTTAGCAAAAATCATGACAACTGAGGGATTGCATCAACACACATTTCCTCATCAACTGTCAATTGCAACAGCTGGATTAACCGATGTGGCCAATAATAATACAGACATTTTACGTTTCTAATAACTGATATTTAAAGCCGGTTTATAGTTTTACTTTTGCTTTTTAACACAATAACTTTTCACTACAACGCTAAAACATTATACAAAAACATTTAACCATTATATTTATTATTATGTAATTGATACGCTACTGAATAACATTTATTCTCCAGTGTTAAAAGAATTAAATATTTTTGAACAGCCATTTATTTTCCAGTGAAAAGTGTCAAAATCCAACCAATTATGAAAAAATGCTATTAAATTATTTTAAAAACAATATCAATACACCGATTATCGGTCTGTCTATAATGCCCTCAAACATTCAATAAAAAGTGATTGTGCACAAATATTTGAGTTTAACATGACAATGAATAATGTACTTTTTTGAATCTATGGAACTCATGATAACGAGAAAGATTTTCCAATGTGTAGAGAAATTATTTATTAAAACCTCGGGAAGAAACATAAGATCATCAAAATGAGATGTGAATTACATGAATAAAATATTTAGCCTACCAGCCAAGGGTTTTTGTAGCCAAAGTCACGTTACCCATTTATGTAGCTAGAGACTGCGATAAAATAAATAAATACTGTAAGTCGCAGTACATTTGTTAATGATTGACAAAAACAAGGCCAGTTCACGCAGAGGTGAAAACAAAATCAGCTCATCCAAAAGTGCACATTCATCTCTGTTAGATTGTTTTTGCATTGTTCGGTGTGACACACGTTATTGGATGCGCTGTATGGCCAGCTGTTGACGAACACAGCTGATCGCCTCATGTTGTTTGTGATGATGATGCTCTGTTAACGAAGGGCCGCTGTTTACCCGTTTCCTTACGAAATAAAAGCACAGGATGGCCCTAACCTATAAATTACGTTAGCAACAACATACTCTGTATGCGCGAGTCAGATAAACAGACATCTTGAGGGATGCCATTGCTGCAGTGTCCAGCTCCAAAGATACACAACCCATAACCAATCTTACGTCATGAAGTGCTGTTTTTAACGGACAATTCATTCACACTTGCCTGTTCGCCGAGGTCGATGGCTATGTTGGTAATGGCCAGCGGCACCAGGAATCGGATGAGAGGCAAGTAGTGCGTGAGCGCTGGGAATTTCACCATGTTCGCCGGGAAGATAGCGGCAGCTCTGCCAACATCAGATGCTCAGATCTGGAAGGATGAGAGGCCGGTCACCGCCTGTCGAGTTCTGAGTGTTTTCTAGCAGAAATCCACCGAGATCAGGCCCGTCCCTGCCCTCCTACACAATAACAGCATCATAAACAATGTTCTGGTGCATGGGAAAATAGGAGGGTCACCAGAAATTTCTGCTGACGGCTTCTCCATTGTTCATCCATCAGTGGAGAGGAAAAAGATAATCGGCCGCGGCGATTAAGTGCGGCACAAGCCATATAGCAGCTACATGGAGTCGCTCGGGCAGCCGCTATTCTGCTGTAGATGGCCACTCGGTTTACTGTACCTAAATCATCATCCTTCCTTAACGACACGTGGGAGACTGTCGCTGCATAAAGGCCACTCCTCTTGAAAACGTCACCTGCTGCGTGCAGAGACACATACACTGCTGAACAACACGGCTGTCCAAAATCGAGTTTATTTTCAGATAACGGCTTGCCAGAGAGGTCTGCCCAAGGGGATGAAATGGCCGTCCTCCGTATATCTTACCTGGCTGGCTGCATATAGGCCTACACGTTAATTTGACCTAAAATGTTAGCGCAATAAACACAAATCAAATTGAGACAAAGACATTGAACAAAAATTTAGTGACTCTCAACAATCTCAGTGAAAACCGAACATCTTATTTTTGGGCCAGCAGGTGGGGCTGCGGAGCAGGCAAGTCTTGAGAGAAGTACTGCTGTCTGTCAAACTGCCAATTAAAGGGACCGTTCACCCATAAATCACAATCATGCATACATATGATATTTCTACATCTTTATGACCATGACCGACATCTCCTTTTGTGTGTAATGTGTTTACTGCTTTAGAGAGATATATTATCACATCTACGCAGCCCAAAATAAACTTTTGTAATTTACAAAAGCAACTAGAAAAAATATAATTATCTTCAAATTAATAAATATATCGAATATCTCCGTAATTTCTCATCCATGGGGGCTGGGGCCCACTAAGGGCCTCAGCAAACATCCAAGGGGGCTAAAGCATGACTTAAAAATATTTCAACTAATATATTATTATTAATATTGACCATCTACCTACCAGCAGAGTTCAGATCCAAATACACCTGTCTGTAAGAACAGTAATAAGAGTTACCAGATCACTGGGCGAGGCCATAAACAGAGGGGCATTTTCAGTGCTCCTATAGATCTTAATTACCATATTACATTTGCAGGGAAGAATATCTCCAGGAACAGGATTGGGAACCCCTGATATAGGCCATTAGGCTACTTCTGCATTGCCTTGGTTCCCATTAATTACCCAACTTATTTTTTTCAAGAGCAGATTGACTTGGCCAGTCAGAAACACTGTATGAAGGTGCTAGCAAAACATGCTCCAAAATATATTATAGATTTTCTAATGATACATTTTTTGGCACAATGAAATGTAAACCATACAAGATCAAGTGATGCTTCTTTTAGCCATTATGCTCACAAAATCTGAAACCATTTACCGATTAAAATCAGAAAAGATTCCTGCATTCACATACGTCTAAATCATCTCTTGGCATTTCATTACTCTTTCATCATGACATTTCATTACAAAGTTTCAGTGATCAATTGACTTGAGATGGAGGCAGCTTCATCAGATGCTTGTGAATTATTGAGCTGTGGCCATTTCTCATTTCTGCCCACGCTGTGTACATTGCTCTTCAAAGTAATAAATGGTCAGACCGTTAAGATGACGTCATCTGAAGAAGGCAGTATAAGACATAGAAACCAGTGGAAGAACACAGAGATCTTAAAACGAATGGGACATTAAACTAGCTTAATGTAATACCTAAAAATCTAGAAAAGCAAAAGAAGAAGTCTAGATTTATGGTTACATTTTTATTGTAATTAAGCAAAGCCATAATTAACCTTGTAAACTAATGAAAACCATTTAAAAACAATCTCCCATCCCAGCTGGAGGTGCAGCTATGTCTCATATAACCACTGCAAAGATTTATTTAGAAATGCATCCTTTTATCCAAAATTACATTGGTAGCAGAATAAGGATAACAAATCTTTACATTTATCAAAATTAAAATAAGAAAGGAAAAATTTTCCCAAAACATAAATACAAGAACTGCAATGTGGAAAGCACAAAGGATTGTACAGTAACTCCTGAGTTCTGTAGATTGTGTGATTGCCGTATACTCTTTAAAGATGTGTAGTTATGTTTGATTGTCCATCTGAGGGTTGATTCCACTTTGGCCTACCGCGGTCATCAAATTTGGAGGACTTTTTGGGTACGAGTGCATTGTAGTGTCTGTCATCTTCTGTAAGCAAGCAAAGAGGAGGCCAGTCTTCCCTGTGGTCATTCGGGTAGTATGTGATAAACTCTTCTGTGTCACATTTATACAGCCGAATGACCCGGATCGTCTGTTGAAGGGAATGACCCAGGAGGCACATCTCCACCTAAACAACATTACATCAGGAGGGGTTTCTTCATAAAAGTACAGTGTTGGGAAAGTTCACTTTCTACATGAACTAGTTCAAAGTTCAGTTCACAAATTTTAAAATGAACTAGTTCAGTTCATAGTTCATACTTTAAAATTTTGAACTAGTTCATAGTTCTTTGTTTCCATATGTTGCTGCGAGCTATTCTTTTTCAAAATTATTGCCACCACAGCCCATATAGAACCACAGAGGGCAATTATTTATTTATTTTTTATAGAAATCTGGCACCCTACTGAACGAAGTTAAACCGAAAGTGCTGCCGTTCACAGACACCAGAATGAACGAGTTCACAGTAACGTTCATCAGGCAGTAATATTTTTTTTATAAACACTTTTTGTTATACAGTACTAGTTGAAATGCTCGTCAAATCTTAACAACAATCAATATTGGTCTAAATATTAAAACATCTACATACTGTATATCTTCTGTGGAAGTCTCAGGACCAAAAAAGTTTGTCCAATCATTGCATAAGCCGTCCTACCTGCCTGTCAACATCTGCATTTCCATACCAGCACACACCCTGCTCATGCAGACATCACAAGTCATCAGTGCGTTTCATGCTATGCAGAGTTGTAGACAGCCTACAGTACAGTAGGCTACGTCCTCAGACTCGGATTTATGTTTCTATGTAAACACTATCAACGCCCAAATGAATCTGCAGCAGTTAGGTGCTAAGAGTAAGAGCTCTGCAAGTTGTATACATTCATTATTATTGTAATGTCATGTGCTTTGAGACATGAGGTAATCTCATGCTTTCCAAGCTAGCTTGCTACTGCTAGTCTGCTAGCCTCTCTGAAATTGCCACCCCCAGCTTTAAATGACAGTAGTATAATAACAATCCCTAGTAGTTATTATACATTCATGACTGGTCCAGAATTAAATAAAGTGAAAAGTTATTTTGTAAACAAATTTTTGCTCACCTGTTCTAGCCCACCACTGAATCCTACATGTCTGAGATGGTTGGTGAGGAAGGTCTTGGGGCCTTTGGAAGAGTCACGAGCAAAGAGGAGCCAGCAGAACTCTGGTACGTCAGAGCCCTTCTCCATATTGGAGTGCAACTGAATGGCAGTCCTCAGCATCAAGAACTTCAGCGCTTCCAGAAGCTCATACTCCTCATCATGACCTCTGAACACCTGCTGGCACATGCGCTCCCTCTCTTCAAGAGTTTTACACTCAACAGCCTCTTGCCACTAAAGACAAAGCAATAAAATATTGTCAGCAGGTACAGTTAAGTTTGGGGTCAGTCAGATTTTAACACATTTTAACAGTAAGACTTATTGATAAAAAAATTACATTAAAGACATTTATCATGTTACTAATTATGTCTATTTCAAATGCTGTTCTTATATTTGTCAAAGGATCCTGAAAAAACATGTATCGCGGTTTCCACAAAATATTAAGCGGCACAACTGTTTTTAACATTGATAATAATAAGAAATGTTTCTTAAGCACCAAATCAGCATATTTTGCAGGATCTTTTAAGGATCATGTGACACTGAAGACTGGAGTAGATGCTGAAAGAACAGCTTTGTCATCACAGGAATACATTATATTTTAAAATAGAAAGACATTTAACTATAACAATATTTTACAATATTATTATTTTTTCTGTATTTAAAATAAAATAAAAATACAGCATTTGTGAGCATAAGAATTAAATATTCATACATAAGCAATGAAGAAAAATAACAAAAGTAACCTTTTTCTTCAGTAATTCCAGACATTGTTCAAGATGCCGTACTGTGCTCGTCCTGGTTTCAAATGGAAACCTCCACTCCTTAATAAAATCCATATCAGAATGCATTTCTTTTGGCCACTATAACAAGACATTCATAATGAACCAAATTAATTGAACACGTAATAGCATTCTATATTAATATGCTGCTTTGTGGAAGTCCTGAATTAGTAGGGACGTAATAAGAATGCCTAATGTCTAAACACAATAAGGCTAAATTACCTTAATGATGTCAGAGTCATGTATCCAGGCAGGAAGCAGTTTGGATTGGCTGAGCACCTGGAAGAGTGTCGCCCTCAGGGCACAATAGTTATCACCTCTTACTATGCATAGATTGAATTCACTGGCTATTGCTTCATAACCCTGAAAAAGATGCGAATAAGAGCAGGCTCCTTTAATAAACAGTAATTTGTGACTGTGTAAAGACTCACCCTTCGGATAAGCTGACTTTTAGTGGTATTGCCTTTCCATTCTCTCTCGCTGTAGGTTTGAAGATCTTCTGCAGCTGACACACTGCTCTGGGCCTCACCAACAGCCACTGATGGGAATGAAGACACCTCTAGCTCAGAAAAAAACAACCTCACAGACATCTCCAACATTTTAATACAGACTGAACATTCAAAACTGGCCACTACCTGATTGGTGCTTCTCCTGCAGTTCTTTTTCTATTTCCTCTTCTCCTCTGTACAGGTCCACCTCACTAAGAAACAATAAGACTCACTGCAAAATGGTGCATAGTTCAAGTTAAATTTTCTACATAGCAAGTAAATATAATTTGATGTCAAAGCAAACTTAACCTGGTCTAAAAATATATATTGTACATATAAATGAATTGCCATTGTATAAAACCATGTAAATTATTTGACCAAAGATTAGCTATCAATTATTAAAAGAAGCATTTAACCAAAACTTAAAGTGATAAGTTTTTTTTCTTGAAATCCAAATGTAAAATTTGAAATGTAAATTAAATGTAAATGTACTCCCAAATGATTGGTTTTCCTCCTTGACATGACAAAGCTAGTTTAACCTCAATTTCACATGACGGTAGACATCCAGAATTATCCTTAGGAGTATTAATTTTATCTTCTGTAATGTATCTTTAACTTGAGGAGTACTTTACACAGCCATACTGCACTGCATTGAATCAGCTGAATTGATAGGAACAATTACCCTTTTTCATCTTCAGCAGACCTTGAAGTCTTCATCAGATGTTGCTGGGATGAATTACTGTCACTAGGAATAGATTTGGCCTCCTCCTGAGCACGTTTTTGCATACTGCGGGTAGATTCAGAGCTTCTTTCAGGTCCAGAAAAATAAGCATCCTTTCCAGCAGCCCGGCCCTTCACTTCTGCTTTCTGACCTTGAGTGCTCTGTGTCGATCTAACAGAGGAGGACCAGTTATGTCCAACATGAAATAACATATGCTTAGATTTGATATAAAATGTTTACAATTGACAAATATTATAACTTTAAACTTGCAATAAAAAATAGCAGTGCTATGGCATACCCATGATTCTTTTGGGATTTTTTACTCTGACTCTTTTGGCCAGAATCAAACTTTGTTTTTTTGTTCATTTTTTGACTTGGACAGTTTGGCGATTCTGCACATCCCTCGTACCTGAATCATAATGACACATGTGCAGGGAGGTCCAACCTGCATCTCTGCATGGTGGGCTGATGAAGATGGGAAATACAAATAAATACTAAATATCAAACGTGAAGCTTGAAGGTGACTACCTTACTTTTGCACTTCTGCACATCACAATGCAAACAAACAGAAACACTTCCGCATTCAATCAGATTCCACAATATCATCAGTGACATTACCATTACAAATAGAAAATATCAGTTATTAATGTAACGATTTACTAACCACACTCAGACAAAACTGCCAAAAGGCGCTTGTATGAACTTACCTGTTTTTACTGTCCTCCCGAACGGAGCCACAAATACTTCCGGTGAATGGGGGATTAAGGGAAATGTAGTTTTCCGGAAATTCCGGCGCGCAGCCGCTTCATGTTGGTATGTACGCTTATTTTAAGCGTCGGTTTGTTTTTGAAGTTTTTTACGGCATAATGTGGTATGTTTGGTCTTGTTAGTGTTTGGTCACCATAGCTCAATAAAATATGACCCTTTTATCGGCATTTAGTGGAAAATATCTCAGAATGGTATTCCTCTTTATCTGATAA
Source organism: Meda fulgida (assembly GCA_030578275.1). Taxonomy (NCBI): domain Eukaryota; kingdom Metazoa; phylum Chordata; class Actinopteri; order Cypriniformes; family Leuciscidae; genus Meda; species Meda fulgida. The sequence continues at coordinate 15,230,220 of CM060617.1, forward strand.
CACTGTAAAACATTTGCTGTTATATATATATATATATATATATATATATATATATATATATATATATATATATATATATATATATAGGAGAATTTCTTTCGCAGAAATCAGCTAAAGAAATCAAATCATCCGCAATCCCTCTGAAAACAGATTCACCTGCCATTTTTGCGTCGGTCGCCACGCTCGCCTCGAACCCGTCTTCAAACTCCAGCTAATGACGTATGGTCTCTCTCTAACTGTCCAATGACAGTGCATACATTTACAAGTGGGAGACAGGCGAAAGGTGATTGGTTGCTCCCACGTGTGCACTGTCCAATGGCATTTTTTTAACTCAATTGACAAATGGATAAAGAAAAGCATTTGGCAAACCGACAAAGCATTTGGCAAATAGATAGAGAAATGATTTGCCAAATGCTTTAAAAAAAGCGATTTAACATGTCCCTTTAAAATGATTTATTAAAGTACTTTTATTGTTTTATTAATCTACGTTTAAAACATTAATTAAATAAACAATTTTAAATGTGTCTATTTATTTATACATTTATAACATTTTTATTTATTTATTGTTTTATGGTTTTATTGCAATACATTTAAAAACACGAATTAAAAAAGCAACTTTAAAAATGTCTATTAATTTGTCAATTTTAATGTGATTTATTTATATACATTTTTATGTTTGAATTGTTAAATTGATATATTGATTCTTCATTTTATTTTTAAGTGCCACTCCTGGTCCTCCAGACCTTAGAGCCGTTAAATAATTCACTACTTTTTTCATCCACTAGATGGCAGCATTTAGTTAATTCAGAATTGCTGTAGGGCAGGCTATAACGTTTCTAATAGTAATGAATAAAAATAGGGGATACTTTATATTATATAGCAACTGCATTAAAATAAATGCAACATCTAGAAATAAAAAAGGGAACAGAGAAATGCAATTTATCAACATTTCTTAATAATAAAATATAGGGTGGTGAATGCGACCACACTGCGCCTGTTATTCCTTCGCCATCAAAAGTAGGCAACAGGGAGGGATTGGAGCGTAAAGCGTGAGCAAAAGAGTGTAAGAATAAAAGCAACCACAAGATGCAGTAGACAGAGCACATAACGTTACTTGCGACGCACATTCTCGAGGCATCATCATCGTCATACACGTGCTAATATTATAATGTTCAACGAAAAAAATAAAGAAGAATTTGTTAAACATATTTGATATCCAGCATCTTAATATTGACGAATAGTGTGTTGGTGAGGGACGGTTCTCTGTGGTGCGCGCTGTGGCTTTAAACGCCGCTCCTCCCCCTTCGCTCTCCTCTGCTGTGGAGGTGCTGAAACGTCGCCTTTCTCGTCTCAGAGCACTAGCAGCCATGGCCGAAATTAAGACGGGCATATTTGCCAAAAACGTCCAAAAGAGGCTCAGCCGGGCACAGGAAAAGGTATGGGTCTAATTATGTTCTTATTTGTGATGGATCAAAAATGACTTGATTCTTGGAGGACGATTGATAAAGCAAAAGGCAGCATTTTGTCTTCGTGGAGCTGTCCAGCAGATGCTCCCTGTAGGGGAAGGAGATTCAGGTGTGCGATTGAACCTGACATATTTTAGGTTAGAGGAAAAAGTGTTTTCATTTGTCCTTTCTCACATGCATAGTTTACATTTTCAGTGCATCAGACCTTCAACATCATTGCTGGCGTCAGAAATGCGCAGACTGCAATCTTAGCCAGCACTGCCATTTAAAAGCGACAATGAGAAGCTCTCCATGACTGAAATCCCACTTAAACCTTCGAGGAATTATCATACTTTGTAGTCTAAATATAATATGTAGGCCTACCTTCTTGTTGGAGAAATTGATCTCAGTTTGAAAACCTTGTATGACTAGATTATAATGTGTCACTGATAAAGTGACACGTATGATTGTAGCCTATGTCATACTGCCTAGCTATTCATTCTTATTTTGGCTAGGTGTTTTTCTATATCGATTTGCCTGGCATTTCTGACGATGTAATCCATTATTACCCAAGATGTTGGTTGAAGCTGTCATTTTCCTGCAAGGTCAGGAGAAGGGGAGGTGGGGGATGCCCTCGTCTATGCGGTATGAATACTAGCAGGGGAGATTTCCTAGTGGTCACGAGATGGTGAAGGCCGCTTAAAGTGGTTGTATAGAGACACGCTGCTGTCTCGCTCTGTTTAATACGAGAAACAGCCCAAATAGACGAGGAGGTATATCGCTTTCGAGTGGTGTCTTTGACAATGATATTCAGTTGCAGAATGAGATTTGGTTATGGGGTTATACGGATTTTTTCCAGCGCAATATTTTGCAGTTGGAAGCGAACTGGAAATGAAATGTCTGTCAGCTAGTAAACTGAAGGCGTCTGGTAAACAGAGCAGTGGTTTTCCCAGCCGAGCCGAGCTGCAGTAAGAGGATTGCTTTTCTTTTAATACCCTCGGTTCACTCACAGACCGAGGGCCAGCTGTAGTGAGACATCGAAAGTGAAGATTCCCTTGAAATCCGTGTTGCATGTTTTCATGTATGAACTGTGGGTGTCACACATTGCGGTGGTGTTTTTCAGGGTGAACTGTGCTAAAGTCGGACAGTTTTTGGTAGATGCGTGACGGAGACTTGATACATCCTCTGCCTGTCTTTGGAGTTGCTAACATCCTCCTAAATGTAAATAGATCAAAGCAATTCGCACATTTTCTTGTATATTACATGTCACATGTCTATTTAAAGTGGCCAAGCTGGCTTTTGGAAGATTAGTTGCTTTAGTTGGTTTGTTACTGGTGCAAGACTTGACCAGCTTGAATAAGGTCTATTATGTTGTGTAGGTCATGTTAGTATAATTATTAGTGGTCATTATCCATCAGAATAATAAAAAAATTATACCTGTAGATGAAAGCTATACTGGCCAAATACTCAAACATTTTAAGATACAGCAAAACCATTGCAACAATGTTTTTTGTAACTGACCATTCAACTATCATTAAAAATTATTTTCATTTTTATTTTTAGCCCCCCCCCCCCCCCGTTATTTTTAAGAAGCTGGTTAAGTGCTGTGTGCAGTTCTTGCTGAGACAATTTAGACATCAAAACCACAACTACAGTGACATCAGGCGAATGAAAACATTTTCATAATGAAGATCCTTGTGGCAGTTATTAATGACTGTTATATTTGATTGCCTCATGGTATTTAAGAAACAATCAATCATGACACTTACTTTCCCCACTTTCTACCTGATGACTCATTATAAATTGTTATAATGAATAGCAGAGCTTTGGTATGTTGCCAACAGAGAATAATAATTAATCCCTAATTTATATTATATTAAATTTTTGTTATATTCTATTATCATTTCTAGTTTTTAGGTCGTATAATTTATGAATATAACCATTTGATGATGCATTTTTGAAGCCATGCAGACAAATATGAAATCTGATCTGATTTCATAAGCGCATCAAAGCCACACAGTTCAGCCTGAATGTTCACAATCTCTATCAATGTAACATGATTCTCTTTAGAGTTAAGACCAGCACATTTAAGAGCAGGTATACAATTTACAGCCTCTGGAACAGAATATCCTGGCCAGGGCAGATAACATGATAAAGGGTGTAAGAGATGCTTTAATCTGAGTTCTGGTGGGGACAGAATACCTCATACCAAGAGGGATCACTCATAATCCTGTTGCATACTGTCAGAGGAACATTGCAGCATTGGGACAGTGTATTTGTGAACCGGATGCTGCATTGATTGTACTAAGTCCTGTGACTTAATGTTTTACAAATATTTTTAATGCATTTGTAAAGCAGAATGACGGTGAAAACGAATGTAAATTGATTTGTCATTTTCCCTTGTGCATTGCAGGATAAATATTAGCAATCCACATCTTGGGAAATCATGCATAATTGTTGGAATGGCACTGTTCCATTTGCTAAAAGAGATTTGGGTTTCCACTTTGTTTAGCAAAGCTATGAGATTAATTGTTTTTTTTTGGGGGGGGGGGGGGGGGCTTTTTTTGGTAAACATTATAAAACACTTTTTGAAAGATCATTGAATATAAAATAGAGGACATTGCTCCCCTGAATGGATGAGTCAGGGTGGAGTGTCTGTTTTTTAGGCTTAAGCTGTGTTAATATTTCATAGGCTGGCTGCTTCTGTTGTATAGTGTTTCCAGGCTTCCTGGCATTGTGTCTTAGGTTAGTACCATTCGCCTTCTGGAGAGTTCAGTTTTGATTCTCAGACTCTAGATGGGAGGTTTAGGACATTTTTAAGAGTTGAAATACAGATGAGCACACACCAGAGTGATTTTGGTCTTTACTTTTTATGGTGTGATACAGTACTATATTTAAAGTAATGTTACATTTGCTTTTATTATTAACAGCAGAATAAGACTCGGATCTCTTTTTAAAAATCTATTTTAAAAATATTTGCGTGCATTATTAAAGTATTTAGCCTGATTAGAGAGCATTACATGTATTGCTTGAATGTTACTAAACTGTATCTTTGTGATGCATATTTCCTGATGTCATTTACAGTATATGTATCATGGGATGTTGGTGTCACAACACACTGCCTTAGTGATCCATATCAAAGCCTCTACTAACATGTGTGAGTGTGTTACAAAGAAAAGACCCAGATGGCTTTCCACATTACTTTCCACCCAGGAGTAATGTGGAGCTTTTGTATGTGACATTATTCATGTTCCCAGGGGGCCGTTCCTGTGGTTTACTGACTGAGCCCTGTGCCATACTCTCACTTTTACACATGATGGGAGCTATTGTCTTTTCTGTAATGTACAGTTTACTGTATTGTATTAAATACGTCAATTATGTTTGTATAATTATAAAAATTACTTAAACGTACCACTTTATCTCTTTCAGCAAGTCTCTTAATTGCCTTCTACATCATTTTAACACCTTCAGTTTGTTTATAAATGCAAAACGCCTGTTCAGCCGATAAATTAATAAATTGTTCAGCAAAATATAAATGAGCAATACAATACATTTGTATTTGTCAATTTTATCAGTTGGTTTTTCTTTTGGTTTTATTTTATGCTATATATTATAATACTATATACTATTCTATTCTATAAATGGACTGCATTTATATAGCGCTTTCACAGACCCACTGGGCCACCAAAGCGCTTTACATATTGCCTCAGATTCACCCATTCACTCACTCATTCATGCACCGACGGCGATGTCAGCCATGCAAGGCGCCATCCAGCTCGTCGGCAGCAGCTGGGGTTAGGTGTCTTGCTCATGGACACCTCGACACTTGGTCAGATGGAACCAAGGATTGAACCACCAACCTTCCGGTTTGTAGATAACCCACATGAACCACTGAGCCACTGTCGCCCCAATAGTACTATACTATACTATATTATACTATGCTATACTATACTATTCTATACTATACTATACTATACTATTCTATACTATACTATACTATTCTATACTATACTATACTATTACTATACTATTCTATACTATACTATACTATTCTATACTATACTATACTATTCTATACTATATTATACTATACTATACTATTCTATACTATACTATTCTATACTATACTATTCTATACTATACTATACTATTCTATACAATACTATTCTATACGAAACTATACTATTCTATACTATACTATACTATTCAATACTATACTATACTATTCTATACTATACTATACTATTAAATACTATACTATACTATTCTATACTATACTATACTATTCTATACTATACTATTCTATACTATACTATACTATTCTATACTATACTATTCTATTCTATACTATACTATTATATACTATACTATTCTATACTATACTATTCTATACTATACTATACTATTCTATACTATTCTATACTATACTATACTATAATATTCTATACTATACTATACTATTCTATACTATACTATTCTATACTATACTATACTATTCTATACTATACTATTCTATTCTATACTATACTATTCTATACTATACTATTCTATACTATACTATTCTATACTATACTATACTATACTATACTATACTATTCTATACTATACTATTCTATACTATACTATACTATACTATACTATTCTATACTATACTATTCTATACTATACTATACTATTCTATACTATACTATACTATTCTATACTATTCTATACTATACTATTCTATACTATACTATTCTATACTATACTATACTATTCTATACTATACTATACTATTCTATACTATACTATACTATACTATACTATACTATTCTATACTATACTATACTATTCTATACTATACTATTCTATACTATACTATACTATACTATACTATACTATACTATTCTATTCTATACTATACTATACTATTCTATACTATACTATACTATTCTATACTATACTATACTATTCTATTCTATGCTATACTATACTATTCTATGCTATACTATACTATTCTATACTATACTATACTATACTATTCTATACTATACTATACTATACTATTCTATACTATAAACTATGGGCCAGATTTACTAAACAAGGCAAATTAACATGAGAGGGCAATTCCATAAAACTGCCGATGAAAATTCTGTGCGTGATCTACTGACAACGCGCAAATTAAAGAACACAGACGCAGCGAATCATTTCCATAATGACCAACGCAATCTACCAGTTAGCGTCTGGTTTAAGATGTGCTTTTTTTAGGCAGAAAATAATGGCGCAAACACCAGTAAATTGACGAGCGCAAACCTTTGTAAATATCCTTGCATGATTCAGCTTTTCCTCAGTTTTAAAAGAAATTCTAATGTAAATTCATGTGTCAGTTACACTTAATGTCACATTTTCCTGGTTAAATAAACATTACACTATGAAAAAAAGAAGAAACAACCAAGAGACGGGATTTATCACGTGAATTCATCATATCCAATCATAACCAATCATAGCACGATGGAGGCATTGCCTCCTTTCACTTGACTTTCCCCCTTTCATTCTCAATTTCCCCCCACTAAACCCTCTGCATGCTTTAGATTTTAGAGGGTCTGTTAAAAGTCAATGAGCTCAGAGGAGGCAAGAGAGACGCAAACTTATCTCCTCTCTATCTACTACAGATCTTTGTTAGGAGTTATTTAGTTTATCACTGGCAGTGTGCAGATTTTCTGTTTCTCATCTTTCCACTTTAACATCGTTGCCATCTCTGGTGATTCGGGGGGCAGGGGTTTCCAGCGAAATGTTGAAGTTTCTTTTGTTTCCTGTTATTGCCCAGGATGAAGAACATTTAACAATTCCCCTAACAGGAAGTATTAAAGAGACTTTGGCGGCGTGAAAAGCTACTGCCGGGTATCTCTTTTTGTGTCCTGAAGACAGTAAAAAGGAATGTTGCCCTCCTCGTTTTAACGGTGTGGTTCCCACTTCTATGAAACAGGAACAGGCGCATCTGCTGTCACAAAAATGGGGGACTATGTCCGCTTTTTAGATCTTTGACGCTCGAACCGTTCTGTTAGAACGCTCAAGTTCAAAATGCTAACTATCAAGAAGATCATGTTGTAAATTCAACTTCGCATTTGGATCTTCACGGTCGATCTTAAAAGACGCGTATTTTCATACAGAAATATTTCTACAACACTGGAAGTTCCTGATGTTTGCTTTGGGGGGCGAAGCTTACCAATTCCGGGTCTTTCCATTTGACCTAGCCATGTTACGTAGAGGATTGGTTGATACTGGCCCCGTCTCAAGAGCTTGCGCTTCGACATCTAGATCGATCCCTGCTCATCTTCTATATACGGGGCTGAGTTGCAACGCCAAGAAAAGCGTTCACTCTCCTCCCCAGAGGGTAACGTGCTTGGGGGTTAAATGGGACTCTGTCACCATCAGGGGCACAACTGTCCCCCGCTTGTGTCAAGACCTTTTTAAACACCCTAAAGCAACATCTGGGTAGGTCAGGACATTACATAGGTCTCATGGTAGCTGCGTCTAACTGGATGCCTCTGGGTCTTTTGCACATGAAACCACTTCAGTTGTGGCTCAAAATCACTATACTATCCCCAAGGGCAAATAAAGGCAAGAGCACACACTGAGTGCTTCGTGTCCTTTCTAAAATCCAGGTTTAAGGTAAGGGTTACGTGCTGTGGCTTCATTCCCTTTCTACGTGGTTCAGACCCCATTTCCTCACCTCAGTTGAGAGGCTGTCCTAGTGCGGGGGACAACACAGCGGCAGTCTCTTACATAATCACCAGGGAGGTCTGCACTCACACAATCTGAACAGAATAGTGAGGCAGATTTTCTCTGGGCCCAGGAGAAGTTCCTGTCACTCGGGGCAGTGTACATTCCAGGGCATCTGAATGTGGGAGCAGATTTACTGTCCAGACAGAAATTACACCCGAGGGAAATGTAAACTCCACCCAGATGTAGTAAAAACAGATCTGGACCAGATTTTACGAAGCGGAGGTGGACCTCTTCGCCCCCCAGCAGACAGCACAATGTCCACTCTACTTCTCTCTGAGTCACCCAGGCCCCCTTGGGTCTAGATGCTATGGCGCACACATGGCCCCAAATGCGCCTCACATCCTTGAGTTGACACCACAAGCTAATGTCTAGGGCTTTCTTGCGTTCTTTTGAGCACACCTACACAACTGTAAGGAGTCCAGTCACCTTCAAGCATTCTCATTCCCAATGCGCTAATTAGCGCAGTATCGATTGTAGCTTTTGAAATGGAACGTTCCGGGTTTCTTGACTGTAACCCTGTTCCCTGAAAAAGCGGAACGAGATGCTTCGCTGCATTGCCGTGCTGATGATGTCCCAGGACTCCTCTTCAGACAAAATATCCTGACGATGCACCTGTGGCTCATCTAATTATAGCCTCGTGTCGTGGTGCGCGCCGATGACGTCACCAACCGAGGCTATATTACCTAGGCTATGATTCCATTAACGTCTTTACACACTATATTCACAGCAGGTCACGATTAAAGACGTTCCCAATGCGCTGAGCAGCGCAGCATCTCGTTCGCTTTTTCAGGGAACAGGGTGACAGTCAAGTAACCTGGAACGATCTATACACATTTTAATGTCATATTTTGTCATATTTGCGTTGTTTTATTTTTGTACTATGTACTTTTAGGCTAGTTGGAACAACTTTCAGGGAATATTGTTGAGCTAAAGTTGTATGTAAAAAAATCATAGATACAATGTTATTTATTTTTTTACAGTGTGGTTCTAAAACTTTTGAATCTCACTGAATCATACACTTTAAATAAAAAGCACAATCTGTGGTTGTTTCCTTAAGGAGCTAAAATTATGGTAGGTTTTATCATCTAATATTACATAATATTTTAGACTATGATTAACACCAGTTAATAGTCACACCACACGAAGTACTGGTTTTAGTTTGCCTGACATAACAATTTTTATAGTTGGCCTATATTATTATTATTATATCATTATTATAAGGACATACCATCTGGTTTGTCTGTACAGGTTGAACAACCCAGAGGGTTGTTGGCATAGCACTATGCGTGTGTTTGTAATAGTCTATAAAGACTTCTATTGATTATTGTTTGCACACAACCTGCCCACAGTATGTCCATTGGTTGTATGTTGTCATTGTATGCACGTTGTATATTATTTGTGTTAGAGTATTGACTCAAGCAGTCAATATGTAAATATTCAACAGTTTAAACCTTACATAAAAAGGACATACCAAAAAGGTGGTAGCTTTTCAATATTTTTAGCGGAGTTAAAATCAAAACAGTCACCCCTCTTGTTCTCATCAAATGCAGTGTTTGAGTATCAGTTTACTGCCATTTTCATGTGTTAGTCACTATGGGTAGGCAATGAGGTGGTCATGTGACAGAGGTCCTCTTTTTGGCAGAAAGACTTGAAAGACTCTTCTGTCTCTTCCTCTTCCTTCCAAAGACTCTTCCTCCCCCGCTCCTGCTCAGCCCTTTCTTTGTGTGCATGTCATACTGTCCACAGGGTGTTCAGACACTGTTAGAGGATTCCCTCATGGGAATTCAATCATGGCTCAGCTGAATCAATAAGAAATGCTGTGTGAATCTGATGCTACGGATGCTATGCTTCTTCTGTTCATGCTGGCCTTTTTCTTTAATCTTTATAGAAATTCAAACATTTATATGGATGACAACATGTTTGGAATTGGTTGAGAATCATGTCTGATGTTTGTAAAAAATAATAGATTTTTACTTGGTCTCATCATCAACATTTTGTCAGATAGCTAAAAAACTGTTACATCTTGTCCAAAATATTTTGAATGAATCAACCTGATTTGCTTTGACTCCTTGTGTTCTTTTCTTTCAGGTTCTACAGAAGTTGGGAAAGGCTGATGAGACAAAAGATGAACAGTTTGAGCAGTGTGTGCAGAACTTCAAAAGACAGGAGGTAAGATGAGTCTGAATAGAGCGATGCTGTTTTCAGGGTCTATCAATCCAGCTAATCAACCAGCCAAAGAGTATGGAAGTAAAATAATTACAACAGATTTGTATATTTACGCTGTGAATATTTCAAATGAAAACATTTCATACACAAGTTCATTATTAAAAACTTGAATGTAACAATAAAAATGTGTGATTAATTAGTTACGTTTTTTCATCGATTGATACCAATAATTAAAATGCAAGCACTGTTAATGCAATACATTTTTTTCAATTTGTGCAATTTGTGTTTCAAAGACATTAGTCATATTTTATTCCATACCAAATTTTACTTCCATACTAAAATGTCCATCAATATTCTTTATCTTATAATAGTTCTCTGCACTAATAGGATAAAGACTTCAAAGGTGTAGTCACATTTTCTATTTTGTCTGAAAAGTCTTTGCAGTTTAAATTATTCGCATTATTGCTGTCATTACAACACTTTAATGCCACAATAAAGTCACTGTCACAATTCTCTCAATTCTTTCTTTCTTAAGAAATCTCTGGGCTAATGCAATATCTCAATGTAACATATTAATATATTTTGGCTATTATACTGTATAAGCATTTCAAAAGGATGTTTTTTTTAATCAGAGGAACTGTCATTTCTAAATAACCACTGTAGCCATTTTAATTCAAAGTACAAGTAAAAATATTCGGTATTCTTACAAGAATAATTAATATGGAAATATCATAATTTTATAATATTATTTTGTAATATAGTTTAATATGAAAATTGTCATGCAAAATCTTTGAGTCAGTCTTTTGAATTGATTTACTAAAATAAAAAGTTTAAACTGATTCAATGAATCAAACGTTGTTTTCAAAGTTTAAATCAGAGACGCTATTTAATCATCCCTGTCTTAATGCTCTCAAGCTTCTGAGGCACAAAACATCTCAAAAAACGACTTTAGGAAACGTAACTGGCAAACGAAAGTCATCACAATATTCACAATGATGCTTCATTTTATATCACAACAATTGCAAATGTACCATAGTTCATATAAGATAAATTAGATTGGCATACTGTACTTAACTGCATTTAACTGGCATTTCTTAAACAGCTCCATATTTAATACCAAATAATTTTGTCTCAAATTTGATTCGTTTGATGATGAAAAGCTATGCTATTAAATTTGTTGAAGTGAAGTATCTGTGAGGGATGTGTAGTCCTAGAAGAAGTGTGTGTTTGCTGAAGAAAAAGAAGCAGTCTAATCCCACCCTCTCCACCTGTCCTCACTAATCCTGATTAGACTGCTTTATGCTCCAGTGCTTCCAGAAACACTCTGCTCACCTCCAAACTTTAACCCCTTCCTCCCCAGTCTAGTGGGCTACATCATTGACTCTCTGCTCTGTACTTCCTGTAGTCACCCTGTGATGGATGGTTTGTGCAGAGAGATGTACATGAAGAATGAATTGGTCCGATATTACCTTTGCTGGTAACACTTTATAATAACTGCACGCTATTAATCATTAGTTAAGCATGAGTAAACAGTTAATTCATAATTTATAAAACATTTATAGACATTAATAAGCAGTTCATAAATACAGCTATAAATGTTTTTTCTTGATTTATAAGCATATCTATAAAGTGTTTAATAATTGTATTTTCATACTTTGTTAATGATTAATTAATAATTTCTAAATGAAGTATAGCATTATTTACAAACCAGTTATTTAAGAGTTGTCAGTGGTTCATAAGATCATTTAGAAAGTGTAAGTACATGGAGTAAATTCAGGTAGTTATAAAGCATTTAGTAGTGGTCAGTTAACTGTGTGTGTGAGCTCATCTAAAGTGAGGACTATTCATGCCTTGTGAAGCATTTATAAAGGAGATTTAAAGACTCAGTTATCTTCTAAACAGAAAAATTAAACAAACACAACACAGTGATACAGAACATAGAAATATTAACAGCCTTTAAATCTCCTTTGTAAATGCTTTACAAGGCATGAATAGTCCTCACTTTAGATGAGCTCACAAACATAGTTAACTGACCACTACTAAATGCTTTATAACTACCCGAATTAACCCTGAATTACAGTATAAATACATGTTAATAAAGCATTTATTAACACACTAAATAACTATGACTATATATCTGAATAATAAGATGTATGAATGTACATTTAAATAGTTTATTAATCATTTACTTACACTTTCTAAGTAATCTTATGAACCACTGACAACCCTTAAATAACTGGTTTATAAATAATGCAATACTTCATTTAGAAATGATAAATTGATCATTAATAAAGTATGAAAATACAATTATTAAACACATTATAGATATACTTAAATCAAGAATAAAGCATTTATAGCTGTATTTATAAACTGCTTATTAATGTCTATTAATGATTTCTAAATTATGAATTAACTGTTGACTAATGCTTAACTAATGATTAATAGCGTGCAGTTATTATAAAGTGTTTCCCATTTGCTTAGTCAGAGTCAATCACTACAGCTGGAGGAACTGCCAAAACTGACCACATACCATATGCTGCCAGTCTGGCTCATAAAACACCCGTTGGAGCAGATACATGGAACCATTAACTGCACTGAGATATTGTGCACATCAATTATCTGCCTCAAGGCCCGTGAAAAACTGTAAATCTGACAATGGCTGATTGCAATGCCTACACCAGATTCAGTGGATGTTAAACAACCCCATCCCATTTCTTCAGTCAAGCTAAAATAACCACACACACACGAAAACTATGGCACCTTTGCTGAGATGTTTTAATATATGAGACACATTATATCTGCTGACATAATTTCAGACTGTTGCATCGAAAGGTTCATTATTTAACCATGTTGTGCAGAGGAAGATTATCAGAGCTGAGAGAGGTTGCCATTTGGGCTTTTCATATTAAGTCTCCTTGCAGCATTTTGCTGTCTCAGGATGCAGAAATGATTTTAATCTGCTGCATTGACTGGAGAGCTCATTGAGAGCGGGTCTTTTGTACGACTGCCTGCGGGTTTCTTTTAATCTGATGCTATGGTTTCAGTTCCATGGACAGGTATCACTCTCCTCCACTTGAAGCTGTTATTATATACTAGTTATAAACTAGTTATTATATACTCTCCAGTGTGGAGAGAATTTTCTTGATTAGATTAAGCTATGAGATTAAAACTGTTCAGAAACTAAATTAATAAACTCTTTTGAACTTTCTATTCATCAAAGATCATGGTTTCCTCCAAAAATATCAAGCAGCACAACTGTTTTCAACATCGCTGATAATTATATGAAATGTTTCTTGAGCCGCAAATTTAGAATGATTTCTGAAGGATCATGTGACACTGAATACTGGAGTAATGGCTGCTGAAAATTCAGCTTTGCATCACAGGAATAAATTACGATATATATATATATATATATATATATATATATATATATATATATATATATATATATATATATATATATATATTAACTAATATTTTAGAATAGTTAGAATAGAATAGAATAGTTTAAATTGTAATAATATTTAACAATATTACTGTTTACACCCTTGATGATCATAAGAGACTTGCTATTCACTGAAAGATCCGAAAAAAATAAAACCTCACTATATGAAAGTCGATGAAATGTTGTCAATGTCTCCCTGTCGTTTAATATCTGATGTGATGAACCTCTTTTGTGTTTTGATCCATAGTTTGAGGGCTCTAGGCTACAGAGGGAGATGAAGGCCTACATAGCCGCTGTGAAAGGTGAACCACTGCAAAATATGCACATACAAGTACACACACATGCCTGCACAATACGGAACCTGTTTCTCATTTTGTTATGATTGCAGGGATGCAGCAAGCGTCTATGAACCTGACAGAGTCATTACATGAAGTATATGAGCCTGACTGGCACGGCAAGGATGATGTCATGACCATTGGAAAGGTAGCCAGAATTATAGTTGTGACTGTGCATGTGTTAGTACAATGTGTAAAAAAATATTTATACATTATACAGCTCTTGAAACAGAACAAAATTACAGGGAAGAATATTTTCTTAGAAAAATATTAAAGAGAAAAATAAATATTAGATATTAGTGGTGACAAATAGACGAGAGCCATCAGACAAATGGCCTCTGTGGGAAATGCTGAGGAATTGCATGTTTAACATTTCATCAAAAGAGCCTGCTTAAATACCTGGCCTCTGGTAACCTGCGCATTATGTTCAATTGAAGATAATTCTAGATAAACTCTAGAACATTCTTGAGAGTATCTGGGGTTTAAGAACAGAAAAGAGGTTTTGGCAGTCTCTCGCACGAGCTCAGGGATTTGGTCTCAGTACCTGAGCCAAAGCTAAAATGCTGCACCTTTTAGGGGAAATGGGGTCAAGTCACTGAGCCGTTAAGGTCTATTATACAGCCTACATCCATTTAACAGACAATTTATAAGATAGATTCAGAAGGGGTCATACTAGTCATGTTAATCCTTGGGCTGTTTAAATTCCCATACAGCAAATTTAATAGCTGGCATTAATTCATGAAGTATAACTGTTATTCAGAGAAAATAAATGAGCAATGGTCTTTTTGATTTTAGAGAAATTGAAGAATATATGTTTTAAAGAATATTTTTATGCTATATCTTTTTTTAGAAAACTGCATGAGTGTATGATCTTTTATGTATAATATTTTGAATATTAATTCACTTAAAAAATGTAAGCCTTTTTTATGATTTACACAATTTAATTAATAGTAAAATACCATCAAATTTAATTGAATACTTAAAATAATGAAATTAAATTAAACTTAATTAAAATATACATAAGGATTATTCAATTTGATGGAATTTTACAATTAATTGTGTGAATCGTAAAAAAAAGGCTTACATTTTGTTTTTGAGTGTAATGATAATTTATTATAATTGTTTATTTCTGATTTTGTTATTGTGTTACATTTCTGGTTTTATTTTATTTTAGGATTATGTACGTTTATTGTAAAATTATTTTTTTTAGGAAACAGAATGAATGTGAATTCATACTGATGTATTATGTTTTATATATAATATTTATTATTATTATTAGTAACAATATATATTTTATTTTATTATTATGTATATTTATTGTAAAATAATTTTGAGGAAAAATCTGATATGCTATGATGTTTTACATATAAATGTTTTTATTATATTATAATAAATAAAAATATTAAATTTCTTAATTATTTTTATTAGAATCACACAAGCAATAATGCTGATTTTCCGCATATCAGGGCTGCATATTGTTTTTATTAACACCTTTTATACGAGCAGATTTTTCTGCATTTCTCATTTCTCAACATTTATACTGACTTGGATAGAAAACAAGTTCATGTGACAAACTAATGGCTTCATATTCATAAAACTAAAACTATAAAAAATCAAACCATACCATCTGTCCTGCTGCACACAGATGATGTGGTTTGAGGGAGGGAGTTATTAATAGTGGATAATGGCGTATGTCATTTTTAGTATGGAGTGGGTCAGTGACTCAACACTGTCCTCTGAGAATTTCAATTTCATTTACCCAAGGACGCTTGTGATATAGAAAACAGATATTGCTTCCTGAATCTGATTTGCATCCTCTGTGAACGAGTAGGAGCTTAATTAGATTTTAATTTCCCTGCTACTGAATCATAAATCAAACACCTAAACTCATCTGTTTATGTTACAGGAGCTGCTGAATAACATTTAAAGAGGGCTATACAGTAGATTCTCTGTGAAATCTCCCATGCTTGTCAAACGCTCTCGGTTAATCTTGCTAATGGCTGTCCTGTCTCCTCTGCAGAACTGTGATGTTCTGTGGGAGGACTTCCATCAGAAGCTGGTCGACTCTACCATCAACTCACTGGAAACATATCTGACTCAGTTCCCAGATCTCAAGGTGCCGATGTCATTTTACTCATGCTGAATTGATTTTAAATAATGTGTCATTCATATTTTCATGAGCAGTACTGTCTAAGCTGACGCATGTGCCAACACAGTGCTGTAAATAAATGCGAAAACACATTCAGCTGAAGGGTAACCATAGTAACCACAAGTGCTTTCCTTCCCTCCAGACGCGTGTCGCAAAGAGAAGCAGGAAGTTAATTGACTATGACAGTGCAAGACACCATCTTGAGACCCTGCAGACTTCAGCCATGAGGAATGAGAAGAAGATATCAAAAGTATGCCCGTTTTTATGGCCTTCGAAACATTCTGAAAACAATTTGTAATTGCTGAAAATATGGTATACTGTGATCCGAGCTATTTCCTGAAGGTATATGCCATATCTGTGTGCATGTAGGCAGAGGAAGACTTGAAAAAGGCCCAAAGGGTTTTTGATGATCTCAACGTTGGCCTGCAGGATGAGCTGCCCACACTCTGGGATAGGTGAGACATTTTAAGACTGACTTCTACTGCGATCTGAGTTTCATTGTTGCACTTTTTTAATTCTACATAAAGAGAATTCATAAAGAGCATTCCGTTTTTTTTTCTTGCTAGTTTATTGTTTTAATTTCTACTAAAGGGTTCACCCAAAAATTATGTCATTAATTACTCACCCTGTAAGGTGTAACCTGTAAGACTTTCGTTCATCTTCAGATCACAAATCAAGATATTTTTGATGAAATCTGAGAGATTTACGTCCCTCCATTGACAACTGCACAACTACCACTTTGATGCTTGTAAAACTAATCCATATGAATCGAGCTGTTTAGTTCAAATTTTCTGAAGAGACACGATTGCTTTACATGATGAACAGATATAATTAACAGATTAAATTTAGGCTTTTATTCACATACAAACATTGATCAGCGAACATAAACAGAAGCTCAAACGAACCTGCTCGACGCGCAAGAACAAACCTCGTGAGGAAGCACAAACGTGCTGCGTAACACGAGAACGAATCTCATTGGTTTTCACACGTCAAGCAAACATGCTTGATCTTCCGTTTACAACAACTGATGTATGAGTTAATAAATGTTATATGTGAATAAAGGCCTAAATTCAATGTCTTTATCATATAAAGCGATCCAGTCCCTTCAGAAAATTTGGACAAAATCGCTCGATTCATATGGATTAGTTTTAAGATCTCTTTATGAACTTTTTGAAGTGTCAGTTTGAAGTGGTAGTTGTGTAGAATTAAATCTCTCAGATTTTATTAAAAAGATCTTACAATTTTTTGTATAGAAGATGAACAAAAGTCTAACAGGTTTAGAACGACATGAGGGTGAGTAAATTATGACATAATTTTCATTTTTTAACCATCCTTTTAATAAATATTTGATGTGATGGAACCACCAGATTAAATATTGTATGGATTCATTACAGATGTCTATATGGTGTGGAAACGATTTAAGGCTCATTCACAACAAGAACGAAAACTATAAAGATACTGTAGCTATATTAGCGTCCACACCAGCGGTGTGGCTGTCAATGTTTTTTCTGTATCGTTATCTTTAGTTAATTGTCCTTAGTGTAAACAGGCCTTTAGAGAGCCAAAACTCTCATTGTTCTCATTATTCTAAGTTGGACATTTTTCTGTGGGTCACGTTTTGACCCTTTGTTCACATTCAACACTCTAACTGGTGTACAACATTATTTGCAAGACTAGCTCAATAATTAGCATCAATCTCTTATATAACTAAAGCCTCTCTGTATCATGCCCAGTATAATTAATGTACTCTCAGAGGGGTGGCAGTTATTTACAGCCTGATGCCCTGACAATACAAGGCTCTGGCCGATAATATTGATTTCATTTGACCAAAGGCCTTCCTGGAATGCACATTTACATCCCAGTTTTCTAAATGTATCCATTAGTTGCACAGCATGCTAGCTGTACACACCGCAGCAGTTACATACAATAGAAGAGGTAAGGTCACTTTTAAAGGAATGGAATATGCTGCAGAAGAAATTGGGGCACATTTTTAAAATGCAATGCATGTAGATCAAATACTATTTGTATTGTTTTAAAAAAGTTTTGCTTTTTTGTGCTATAGAGCAATTGATTGGCTGGCTGGAGCTGTGGCTATAAATGTGTTGTGTGAGATGAAGGGAAGTGTATTTTTGAAATGTTGATTGAATGCGACAATCATGTTGATGATAATTGCAGGATTGATAATGATAGATGTGGTAAAAACCTGCCATGAATAGCTGGTTTACGCAGCAGGATTCATCTACTTTGTCACAAAGAAGAGAATGTCTAGAATTAGTCATCAGTTTATTTAGAGCAGAAATCGATTTTTGTTGTAAGTGTATATGCATTTACTTACTCTATGTATGACTGAAACAAAACATATTTGTAGCTATGCTGTGCTAAGCAATATGTGGTGTGTTGCAGTAATATATGTTGGGGATAGTTCACCCCAAAACATTTTTTCAAATATAATTTACTCACCCTCATATCATTCCAAACCTGCATGACTGTCCATATAATGAAAGTCTTTCTTTCTACTGTGGAACACAAAATAAGATATCTTGAAAATGTTGAAATGTTTTTTTTTTTTTTCATTCAATGAAACTCAATGGGATCCAATGTTGTTTTGGACCCCATTGACTTTCATTATATAGACAAACAGTTGAAAAACAGAAGAGAGTAAGTCATGCTGAGTAAATGATGACAGAATTTTCATTCTGAACCCTATAACTAGTGTAGTTAGTATTTTGAGTGTTGTTGTAGACAGTATTGTAATTATAATACAAGTAATAATACAAGTGAAGAAATGTTTATGTATCTTGTGGTCATCTGTATGTTGTGGTGAATATGCTCTGGTAAGCAGTATTCTGTTTTGAGCTGAGAAGCTCTGTCTGCTCACTGAAGCAACAGCCTGGTTACATAATCCATCCAATCAGCAGCTTCCTCTCTGCACCAGGCTCTCCAGCCACACTCATTTCAGATCGGGCCAGAAAGAAAGATGCCCGAGATACATTTATAACGGTTGCAGACATAAACAATGACCGATTTACATTTGATTTGTATTATTTAGAGTTTTAGGGTTCTTACTGATGTACTGTACAAGCATGGACTGATGCATTTTAGCTTATAGGAGTGACTTGGATATATGATTTCCCCAGTCTTTGTTTAGTAAGGATTAAAGTATTAGTTCACTCCAGAATTTCCTAAAAATTAAGGAAATTTACTCACCTACATGTCATCCAAGATGTTAATGTCTTTCTTTCTTCTGTCGAAAAGAAATTATTTTTGAGGAGTTATTTTTGAGGGTTTTTGAGGAGAACATTCCAGGATTTTTCTCCATATAGTGGACTTCAACGGGGCCCAACGGGTTGAAGGCCCAAATTGCAGTTTCAGTGCAGTTTCAAAGGGCTCTACACGATCCCAGCCGAGGAATAAGGATTTAACCGAGGATTTAACCACAAACGGTCGTGTTGCACTAGCTCTGCGATGAGCGCCCATGACTTAACGCATTACGTAGTCACGTTGGAAAGGTCACGCGTCACGGTGTAAGTATCGACCCAGTGTTTACAAAGCGAACGATTTTGAAGGAGTTTTTCACCCTACCTTTCCAACGTGACTATTTAATGCGTGAAGTCGTGGACGCATCGCAGAGCTAGTGAAAGTGTGGTTTGTGGTTAAAAAAGTATATTAAAAATGTTTTGTTTTGAAAATGACAGATCGTTTGGCTAGTTAAGACCCTTATTCCTCGGCTGGGATCGTGTAGAGCCCTTTGAAGCTGCATTGAAACTGCAATTGGGACCTTCAACACGTTGGGCCCCGTTGAAATCCACTATATGCAGAAAAATCCTGCAATGTTTTCCTCAAAAACCTTCATTTCTTTTCAACTGAACATCTTGGAAGACATAGGGGTGAGTAAATTATCAGGACATTTTAATTCTGGAGTGAACTAATCCTTTAAAAGAGCTTTAATATCTTGCTGATGTATTAATGTTTGAGGTTCAGAGGTTTGTGTTAGTGCATCACATGCCTCACATATGTAGTAATTTTTATACTTTTTAGACATTGGAACGATTTAAATAATGAATCCTGTTTGACTCTTTATTTTGCTTAAACTCTATATCAAACTACTTGTAAGTTTTCTTTGTGTGAGAAAATATTTCTTTGCACCATTGGTTTGTAAAGAACTTCTTTTTCAAAATAAAACCATGGACTTTCTGAACTCTACAGAACATCAGTGTCCATCTGTTTCTCTTGTTAAATGTCTAGATGCTTCTTCAGGATATTGGGCACTTGTTGGATGCCGGAGCCTAATCATTATTCTTCTCCGTTCCTCTTTGCAGTCGGGTGGTTTTCTATGTGAGCACCTTCAAGAACGTCTCTGGCCTGGAAGCTCGATTCCACAGGGAGATCTCTTATGTGAGTTGGTTTATTTTCTAAAGCTACAGTCTAGAAGCTGTTAAACATGGCGTTTATCCTAAATGCCACAAACAATAAAAACTGGGTGCTCAGGAAACACAAAGCAAATGTTTCTTTTGAGTCATTTGTTTCTAGTCACATATGAGTAACCCGTGATTGTCGTCCTGGGAACATTTCCTTCTACATGAGGGTTTTAGAGCAGTCACAGGCTTCTGTGTTTTCAAGAATGGCTTATGACAAAATTCACAATTTTCACAGTAAGATTAGGAGCTTTGTTTCGGATCCATGCAGTCAGTCTAAGCTCTCATGCTTCATCTGAATCTCTGAATCTCTGAATCTGCTGGTTGTGCTGCAGCTATAACTCATGAAGACAAATATCTTTGTGTGTATCTGTTTTCTATATCACAGAAGAGACACTGATGAACCATTGAGGGATATTTATAGGGCTATTTAACTCTTTAACAATGCAGTGCATCTGCTGGAATACATAACCGAATGTGTAAATGTGGGAAAAGCACTGCCTGCCCTTAGAAACTAGCAAAAAATCCCACCCTTTAGACACACATATGAACTTTAATATTATATAATGCTGATAATATTTTCATGCTCAATAAGACTGGAAAAGTTTAAACTTAATGTTTTATACAGGTTATTATGTTAATATGACAACAGTAGAGTATGGCAGTTAATATGACAAAATTTGTTTAACTAAGGTCATTTTGGAATACTAGTTTTCTCGATTTTCTTCATCTAGTGTTAGAAACATTACTGAGTGCTGGTTTTTGCCTCTTTATACACACAATCACTGGACAATGTATCTGTCATTCTGGGTTCACACTGTTTTAGTAGGGAACTGTCTGGTATATTGTGTTTATTATTAGACACAGCATGTGGCCGTCAGTGGGCATTGTTAAAGACTTTTATCGCCTGAAGGGGTGTACAGTGCAGCTCGGCACAGAAGCTACTGCAAAGGTCTGCTATGTTTGTGTCAGTGATATCATCACATAGGTCAATGCATCTCTCGACTGACACATGCTCTATTATATTAATTTTATTTATATTAATATTACTTTTATTCATATTAATATTCATTTAATTTATTTTACTTTTATTTAAGGAGAGAGAATTTGTTTCCCTTCATTTCACATTCAGAAAACCTTTATGAAATAATCTGAGCATTAAGTGTTTATGATGGTGATTATGAATTATTATTATTATTATTAACGTTTTGATTTGCATACTATTTTTATATTAACAACATTGAGATTATGTACAAGTTTATGCACAATAAAAATGCATGAATCGCTCAATAGCCTTTTCAGTAGCACTAAAGTTCCTGAACGGAGAGATAAATGGCTGCCAAGGGCAAACTATTGTTGAGTTCTTCTCATAAATATTTTTTTCCGTTAATTTCTTTCTCTCTGTTTTGGATCTAGCTCTGTCATAAGCTTTATGAAGTGATGAATAAACTCGCTGAGCAGCATTCCGACAAAATGTTCACGATTCAAGGAGCACCCAGGTAAGGAATAGGGTTTAACCTCTGTTAACCTCCCTGCACAGAATGTACTTATTCAATGATGGAACTGATGGTTGTACATAAGAGCGAAAGGTTGAAGAGTCTTGATGTCATAACGTTTTATTTTTGTTACCACCTTGAAAAATGACAAGAAAACAAGAATCTTGTCATAATGACTTTAATTCTTGTAATCAAACATTTATACGGTTTGGCTCTGTTTGTGTTTTTGCTGTTACAGAGTGAAACGGTAAGTGGAATAGTATAGACGATTGTGTAGGTATTGGAGATTTGATTCCTCTAAAGTTTTCTTAGTTTAGTAAGTAAAAAACTGCTTTAGTGAAAAAGTAAGTAAACGTCCTGTGCACAAAATGGATTTGTAGTGCAGAAGAACCCCATAGTTCAACAGCATTGTGCTTGAGGCAAATGATGATTGTGTTTGGTTTTGTAAATCTGGTAGGTGATGGGTGGTGTAAGGAACCTTTTGAGGCAATTATGCTAAAACATGTTCTTCTTAAAAATATCCACTTAATGCTGTGATCTTCTTAAAATAAGAAT
Source organism: Meda fulgida (assembly GCA_030578275.1). Lineage (NCBI taxonomy): Eukaryota > Metazoa > Chordata > Actinopteri > Cypriniformes > Leuciscidae > Meda > Meda fulgida. The sequence continues at coordinate 15,252,991 of CM060617.1, forward strand.
TAAAGAAGTCATAATGAATTGTAAAGATAGTGTTCTTAGTGGTCGTGTGTGTGTGTGTGTGTGTGTGTGTGTGTGTGTGTGTGTGTGTGTGTGTGTGTGTGTGTGTGTGTGTGTGTGTGTGTGTGTGTGTGTGTGTGTTGGCAGTGACTCGGGGCCCCTGCGATTAGCCAGGACTCCAACCCCACCTGATGATGAGAGCCCAGACAGCAGCCCAGCTGTCAGCCCTAACCACACACTAAGGCCTATATCTCCCGGCCCACCTCGACCCAAATCACCTTCACAGGTAGGGCCTAAAACACCTCCAAGACACAATGCTTATCATGATTTTCCTGGTTTTCCGCAAAATTTAGAATGAATATGCAACTAGAAAGTTTGCAGTTCATTCATGATGTGCAGTATAATTATTCTCCTTGATCAGCATTTGTGAGGTTATGATTTGCGAAGTTCAAAGGAACGTATGGTATATCTTCATCTCAGCTCAAGATGGGACCTCCAAAACCACCTCCTCCAAAAGCTACTCCAACCAAGGAGCTCCAACAAGAGCAGATAATCGACCTGTTCGATGGAGGCTTTCCAGAAATCAGTGTTACATCACCACAGGTGAGTGAACATTCTGGAGCCTTACTTTATTTGTAGTATGTAAAAAGAGAAGAGACATTAGGAGTAAACCAGTGTCATTGAGCAGCATGTAACCTTATTTAATAGTAAGTCCATTTTATTTTTATGTCCTTATTTTAGCTAAATGAGAAACCAGGAGAATCTCTCCTGGACTTGGATTTTGATCCGTTCAAGCCTGATGCCAGTACACCTATCGGGCAGACCCAATCACCCATATCTCAGGTTCTTTTTCATATTCTGCTTTATTGTATTACAATTGGGAGACAGTGAGAGGTCAAATAAAAGGTTTAGTAATCATTTCTCTGTTTTTATGATCATGGAATATTAATGAATCAGTAAGAAAATAGATCTTAAATGCATACAATTTTTTGTCTCACAGACACTACCTTGGGATCTTTGGACGGTGAGCCTGCTTCCTTTGCTTGTGCTCTTTGATCTATGTGTGCTGATCTTGGAAATATTGGTGCTTTTAGTAACTTGGTGACAGAATCCTGTCTCCTGTCCTGCTGTCAAAAGAAGCCTAGATTTGTATTCTTTTGAAACAATACATTTGCACTGGGATGAAATGTGAAGATGTTGCTGTATTTTCATGAAAAGCTTACAATCGCTCCTGTTGAGCATGAATTTGACAGCAAATACCTTTGATATCTTTGTTTGTTTCTAGGAAAATGCTGCACAGCCTGCAGAGCCTGTAAGTAATGACTGACGAGAGTGTCTCAGTAGAAAGCAATTGCGAATGTAATTGAAGTTCATGGCAGAATTAACCTCCAGCTTTCAAGAGAATATAACTTCTTAAATGTTCATTTATTCATTAATGTTACAAATGAAATGATTTCAGTTACAGAAATCTGTCCACCATTTCTCCAGTGTGACATTGCATCACAATTTATACAAATTCATGTACTCTAATATTCATGTTCAAAATATTCATGCTTAGTTTCTTTAATCCATGTCTGTGACAAATCTGTGTCTGTCAGTGACAAGTTTTCTTTTGCCCCTCCTCTGTTGAAGGCTTTTTTTTTTTGGATATTAACCTTGTTACCTTTTTTCTCTGATCAGGCTGCAGATACTGGCTTCACTGCCAACTGGGCAGCTGACTTTGGTTCTTCTGCCACTACGGTTACGGAGGAATCTGAAAATGCTCAACATGCATTGGATGGGCAGGGCTGGCCACCTTCGGAGGGTTGGCCTACAGAGGCAGCATCAGAGCCGCAGGAGGAGGCGGCCACAGATGAGGTTAGAGCCTGGGATACGGAAAACTATCCTGAGCCAAACCCAGACTGTGATCCCTGTGCTGTGGGGGGTGGCGAGGCCAATCAACAGCATCCAGGACAGGGGCAGGAGGGTGTAGAGGAAGGTCAGACAGACTGGGCTACAAATCAAGTGGAATGGGCAGAAGAAAAGGCAGGTTGCGGATCAGAGGAGACAGGGGCAGAGGAGACAGTGGGCTTGCAACCAATGCCTGGAATCATATTAACCAATGAGTTTGGTCAGGTGATTCAGGATGCCACGGAGGGAGTAGGGGGAGATAGTTCCAGATGGGGCCTGTCTAGCCAGGTGGATTTAGATGGATCCGGGTCAGAGTATGAGACTGCTGAAGAATGGGGTGAGGTCCCGGGACAGAACGGTGGGTGGGTCAGTGCAGACGATGAACTTGAATCTGCCGAGAATGAGAATCCAGTTGTGGCACCAGAACAAGGCACTGTGGCCCAAGAGTGCTTTGCTGACTGGGACACGGCTGACAGTTTCCCCAAGCAGATTACCCCTGCTGACTCTGTGTTTGGTGGTGATGCATTTGCAGCCAACTGTGATCAGCCTGAAGCAGTACCATGTGTCTCAGAGCTTGAAAATGAAAGCTCGGATGAGCTGCATTCAGACCCAGCCAAGGCAGGAGCAAATACGCCTCAAAATGTTCTTGATTCTACTCCGAGTTCAGACCCATTTGTCACTGAAGGTCATGATCCATTTGGTGCAGGGAATGATCATTTTGCCGCTTCAGGGGACGACCCATTTGGCACTGGAAATGATCCATTTGCCACCACAGACCAAGACCAAGATCCCAGTGGCTTTTCTGGGAGTGATCCTTTTTCTACAACAGGCAGTGATCTTTTCGGTACTGAAGGATTACCAACAGAGAGTCCGAAAAGTGGGTTTGATTCCGATCAATTTGCAGAGACCCAGTCAAGAGGCGAAGGACAGTGGGCAGCAGAACCCTTTGCCGCTGAATTCCCATCAGATCCTTTTGCCACTGGAGGCAATCAGGACCCATTTGCTAATGAGATAACATCTGATCCTTTTGCCAATGAAAGCAGCGGGGATCCATTTACCAATGAAAACTACCAGGGGTGGGCAGGGAGTTGGGAATATACTGGGACAAAGGAGACCATTCATGAAGGAAAAGACTCTGATGTCTTTGATGACAAAACTGGACATGCCAATGGGTTTGCCCAGTGGGCAGCCTTTCCCGCGCCAGCTGCAGACTCTGAGAACTCCAGTAAGGGCTCCTGGCAAGAGGTGAGCGATAGCAGTGGCTTCTTCTCTTCTGATGGCCAAGGAAACTTCACAGCAGGCTGGCCAGGTGAGGCTGTTCCACCCCAAGACCCATTTGCCTCCCTCCCTGGACCACAAGACACCTCTAATCCTAAAGGTACCATTGCAGTGGACCAGGTCGTTCATAAAGAGCCAGAGAACTCAGACCTGTCTGAAGATGAAGTTGCAAACCGGAGATACGGAAAGTTATACCAAGAAATAGATACAGAGCTGGAAGAGGTACCTGACTTCCTGCCACTCTGCTTAGCTTAGCGTAGAGTAGACTACAGCAAGAATACTCCCCTCCTTTCCTGCCTGCAGATGAAGTACTATTTTCCTGCTACAAAACCCTTCGGACCCTGGAACCCCCCTCCCCACACACAGTCCACAGCCCCAAGACCTGTTCTCCTCTCTCTCCTTTGCTTGCTTTGATTGTTTGTTGGTTTTGCTAAGTTCAAGTAGAATTTACAGTTTTCCAAGTCTGTGCAATTCAAATACATGTCTTTGATGGTTTACATGCTAATTACTCATTTAATTCGGTTTAGGTGTCCAACAAGGCTTTTAATGGATTCTCTAAGGTAAATCAGAGTTTAGAAAGTTTGCTTTTCAGTAGATTACAAGAGAATTCATAACATTATGAATTATTGTCAATGTGGCCAAACACAAAATCTACATTGGCCAAAGTGATTGTGCTAGTATCTTAGCAGTGCTTTTAGTTTGCTGCCTGAAGGTGCTGTAAAAGTATACTTATTTTCACATAATCTGTTTTTCAGGAACAAGTGTTACATTCATTTGGAGTATAGTATACTCAATAGTATATTTTGAGTATAGAGTATAGTGTTCATAGTGTTGTTTTGTACAAATGTAGTTTAAGAAATAGGACTATTTTAGGAAAAAAGTGGATCCCATAAATTATGGATCTCATCATTTGAAACAAATTGGTCCATTTTAATTAATATTTTTTATTTCTGAGTCAAAAATAAATTAATTTTCACAAATGATGACACTAATTTTACAATGAACATACAGAACCTGGTGTTAAAAATAATTGTGGCCCTGGTTTAATGTACCTAATCCTGTTTAATATCTAATGGTGTGATGAACCCTACTAATTCCTGTTCCCTGAAAGATCCATTAAAATATTTCTCACTAGAATTTTTAACAACATAATCTCCAGTCTATCCTAGCTGGTTATATGTTTCAGATTTCATACAATTAAATTTGCTTACATCCATCCATTCATTCTCTCTTTAGGATGCAACAGTCCCAACATTTGTGGCCGAATTTGATAAGATGGTGAGTTGACAGTCTTTTGATAGTGAGAGATTTTGACTGTAATGCTTTGTACTATCCCAGAAATAACTTATCATACTCAGTGGGTTTCAATAGGTATTTTCCATAAATGTTTGTTTGTAATATTGTTATTTTTTTGTGATAGTTTTCCCTCTTTTTTATTTTTCCCCTTTTGTAGGAAAAAATGTTCATATGTATTTTTATCAATCATTTTATTGTTATGCCCCGTGGTTGTAGTGCCTCGAAGTCTGATTGCACTACAGTACATGAATAGATATGTCATTGCTTGTTGCAAAGTCGAGATAACTGATGTAACTTTGAAAGTGACTGTTGTTTTAAACTGATGGGTTTTGATGCTGGTCCAGTGGTGAAGGTGTCATTGGGCAGTGTTTCTTCTTGTAAATGTATATAAAGTCTGAAGCCCCAGAGGGTGATGTAGCTGAAGGAGAAGGTGAAGCACCCCCAGCCTCAGTACCCGAGGGTGGTGAGGGTCCCGTCACCACTCCCCCTACAGATACACAACCAGCAGAGGTTACTGCTTCAAGCCCCCCTGCAGAGACAGCCACAGTGAGTGACAAAGCATCAAACTCTAAACGTCATCAGAAATAATGTCATCACCATCATCAACACCATTGTCATCATTTTTTTTCATTTACATCAATGCTTCCCATTGTTACTATTATCACCCTCATCATAGTCGCTGTGATCATCGGCATCAATATATTGATACTATTTTCATAATTTTCTTCTCAACATCAGTCTTGTTAGCATCTTCATCATCAACATCTTCCATCAGTGCATAAAAGTTATTATTGCCATTGATGTCATGATACAATCCTCATGTTACATTTTTGGCTATACATATACATGTAATAATACTCAGAAATGAGCTGTAGCCGTTGATTGTGTACTGTTGTTTATAAAGAGCACTGTGGAGTCTCCAGTATCTGCTGAGACTGAGGCATCTGAGGTATGTGCCTTAAACCTCTCAAAAAAAAAAAAAAAGCCTGCATATTGACCATCTCACCTTTTCTATTTTAAAACACTGTATGTTTTGGAAAAGAAACTGTCTAGATTTTTCTGGGGTTCTGTAACTCAAACATATTTGATTAATATTATATTTATTTTTATGCTATTGACAATTGTAAATATATATGTTTTATTATATTGTATATATATTAACATATTTGATACAATACCAGTGGAAGCTCTGAGTGTGACTTTTCTTTTTCTAGTAGCCAGTTAAAAAGCCAGTTAAAAAAAATTGTATGTTCTTTTTATGGTGGTGAATTTTGAATGTGTTTTTTTTTTATTTTGTATCAATCCATTTATTTTTATTTTTTTAACGCACACATGCTTTGGGATCAGTTTAGCAGTATATACAGTATATCTATATTTTATTATTTTGCATGAACTAAAGTAGGATGTCAGAAGCACAGTCATGGAGAGGATCTTAAAAAAAACAATACTGTTTAATTTACATTATTGCCATAGTTTTTACAAAGACTTTGGTTGAGCTTGAGATTTTAAATGTTGATGAAAAAGTCTCAACCATTCTTTAGCTCCCAGTTGAGGACATAGAAAAGGAGCAACCCAGTGAAGAAGCCCCGGTAACTATAAGAAAAACTTATAACTTATTTATAATGAATGGCATAAGAGAAACTCAAGTCATATGCAGCACTGTCGCATATGTGCTTGGTTTCGTACTGTATCCTCGTTTTCTGTACAGAAACAGCCTTTTGGCATTTGCAATGTGTCCAAATGAATTATGTATGAGATACAAGATATGAAAGAAAAACAGGTGGTGTTATTTGGAAGTATAACAGAAAATGGAGATAGCATGAATGTTTTTTATTTGCATGTAGGAATCTGCTCCAGTCCAAGAAACAGAGAAGGAGTCACCTACAGAGGCGGCTCTGGTAATTTCACTTCTATAATCATTGCCTTCCGAATATGAAATCAGTGGTACTTTCCATTATTAGTGAAGACCTTCAATTATTAAATTCCACATTCCTACTTCTAAACATGTTTTTAGGTTCAGCAATAATTCACAGAGATGATTATAAGCATCCAAACTCTGATACAGATGCTATTAACGCTTACGAAGGAAAGCCAGATACTTGCATACAGATTTGCTGACTGCAGTATGTCTTTAATTTGAATAAATGATTGTGTAATGATGCTGATAACCACGTTTCTTTGTGTGTAGGCTACCTTTGAAGATAAAGAGTCTCCCATTGACGAGACTCCGGTAACTATTTGTCTTAATAGATCAAAAAGTCTTAAGTTTTACTGTTACTGTTAATTACTGTTATTTTTTTGTTTGTAAATTGTTTTGTCTCATGAAGCCATATGCAAATACATTTAATTATTTTATTTATTCAATCACTATTATTTAAGTTTTTAGTGCGTGCTATAGAATACCTTGTAACAGTATAATTATTCAAATATTATAAAGAGTCTAAGTTTGATATTAAATCATCATCTGGCTTCATATTCAACTTTGTGTGGTTACCAAACTGATGGCTGGAAAAAAATGGAACAGGATGGTAGCCACATAAGTCATTATTTAGTATTACAAAATGCGTTTTTAATAGTATGTGTTGATGGATGGAAACTTCAATCATGCGCTATGGCATTTATCAAAACCTTTAACCCATCTTTTTTTGTACATTTGTATGTTTTATGTTACGTTTTTCAGGGTACAATCAGCTGTTGCAACATCTGGCAGCACAATAACAAACACCGTCCAGCTCATAAATGATTCTTCTTGTTCCAAGCACAAAGCTTTGTTTTTAGATCCAGAGAACATTAGAAGGCTAACACTGCCACTGTTTGTACTGATTGTACCTTTATTGTTTAATTTTCATTTCATGTTTTTTCCCCCCTGGTCTTTTATGTTACAATAGCTTTGAACCACATAAGGTTGCACACACTAAAGCCAGTTTAACAGAGATGATGTTATAACCCGACAATTCCCCTGCTTACTGAACCTTTAAATAGTGGCTGAACAGATGACTATTATTATCCCTCCAATCACCATTTTCGGTTTCTATGGTGACTCCATTCTTACATCACCGTAACGGGCAGTCATTTTACATTCTCTCTTTGCCTAAGTGACGTTCTTGGGGCAAACATTTTCAGGTGTCAATATAATCTTAGCATCTATATTTTGTTGAATCTGAATTCAGCAGTTTTGAATGATAAGGGGTTCTGGAATTAATGAAAAAAAAGGGGTTCCATTTTACAGTTATTCTGGAGTTAGGCTGAACTTTTTGGTTACTTTGTCATATGTATATTGAGATCATGTTGTCACTATGATCTGAGGAATGTTCATCCATGCTACTTCATTCAGTAGGCAGTGGTTATCTACTATGAATCATGACCCCCTATCCTTCATCTATTGAACATTTCCCCTAGCCAAAGTACTTGACTGTTGGTGAAACTCAAGTCAGTTTTTTTGAGAACTGACTTGCCATTCAACATCAGGGACAGTTTTAACTTCTGAAGTTAAACTGGTCCCTGCACCCCTCATTGTGACACTCTTGAGTGCTCCCCTCTGTGGTACTGTACACCAATCCATCCACATGAGTGGCTTGTGTTAAGTGTTCAAACACTGGCTCTCACTCCTGGGCACCTCTTCTAGACTATAGATGCCAAACCAGAGGAAGAGGCCAGTTCACTAGAAGCCAAACCAGGAGATGAACCAGATAATGTTGAGCCCAAACCAACAGATGAACCAGATACGGTTGAGACCCAACCAACAGATGAACCAGATAAGGTTGAGACCCAACCAGGAGAAGTTCCTGATAATATTGAGCCCAAACCAGGAGATGCTCCTGATAATGTTGAGCCCCAACCAGGGGATGAAACCAGTAAGGAGGGTGCTGCAAACAATGGGGAAGAGGAGGTAGATATTCACCTGTGTTTCTGCACTTTGGTATGCAGACCATTGACAAGACCCTGGTTTATTTATGTAACCGTTCTGGACTCCAATTTAAAACTCACTGATACTTAGAATTATAATCAAAATGCTTTAAAAACAAATATGTTCTACTGAGTGTTTATTTTGTAACATGATATGCTAGATGTCAATTATTTTCAGTAAGGTCTTAATAAGTGAATGCATTAGCTAGCATAAACTAACATGAACAATGTATCTTTATATAATCGATCAATCTTTGTTAATGTTAATCAAAAATACAATTGTGCATTGTTCGTTCACAGTGCATTAACTAGTATCAATGTTAACATGGAGATTAATAAACGCTGGAGAATTACTGTTCGCTGTTAGTTCATGTTAACATAATGTAGTTAACTAATATTTACAAATGAGACCTTATTGTTAAGCATTACCTATTGTTCTTTTATCCAGTTGTTTTCAATTTATTACATTCTCTCAAGTATTATGTGCATAAAGTATGTGTGATCTGTTTCATGTGTTTTATGTAACTGTCAAGTTGTTGGTCAAAAATATACTGAAGGTTTGTCACTTGAGTGATGCTGTTTGTTTGCCTCACCACAGGAGAAGATGCCTATCCCTTCTGTTGTTATTGAGCCTGCCTCTAGTAATGAGGGAGATGATGACCGTGATGGTGATCTCACATCTCCAATCGCATCCATTGACAATGGGGTGATCGCAGAATGCCAGACAACCAATGACATCTCCTCTGGAATGCCTACTGGATATATTTTCAAGGTGAATATAAAGCGAACACCATTGAAGTAAGGGATAATGGACAGTCATACATTTATTTTGCAATAATGACCGAGTGACTGTACATTATCCTGTTAATCACACGGCTACTCACCATATAAGTAAACACGTGGTCAGGAAATAGGGTGAACCTGACGTCTTCGTTGATCCTGAAACAACATTCCAATCAACCAATAAGATTTGAGGGACAAGTTTACAGTTTATGTCAAGTTTAGGCTAACAACCAGGGTTAGGTGTTTCTACATCAGTTTTATTTAGCTATCGTTTCCCTCTGATTTTTGGGAAAAGGTATGGTTATAGGTTTAGGGGTGGGGATAGGGTTAAGATTATATTTTCAGACAGGAATGTTTTTCCAGGATCAACAAAATATGTTGATCCAGGAACATTTCTTACTTGGTAAAATCACAGTGACCCAGAAAACATTGCTGTTGCCCATATCCACCTTCCCTTTAATGAGCAAGACTTCCGATTCATTAGCCACTATAAATAAAAGAATAACAATGTGCAGTAAAAAAATATAACTATTTATGCTACAAATCAGTGTGTTCATGATTACAATAATATATTAAAATAATATGATAACAAATATCAGTTTGCAATATCGACTGCAATATCAAGCAGCAGAACCCTAATCCAGAAGCCTTGCGCAATCAAGTTAAAAATGAGGTAGATATGACCTTAAAGTTACTGCTAAGAAATTTATAGTCCATTACAGGTTACAAAACATTTGGCCTAGCAACAAAACAGACACTGTAACAATATTACAGTAATATTTATTGAAGTCCTCTAATGTCATTTTCACTACAATCGATAACTGAGACAAAAGATGTTGCCAGTTGCATTTATGAAACAAAAGAAACGGGAAAGTAGTGCATGTTTTAGCTACACATGCAGCCTAATGGAAACATGTGACCGCTAGATAGCGCTACCACGATTGTCTTTTCTCCCCTATTGTGACGTACATCCGAATGAAACGGCTTCTCGAACAAGAAAAGATGTAGGGTAGCCAATAAACACGTCATCAGAGAAGAGATGTCGCTGCAACAGGGATACGCACAATAACGATGTGCACGGAAAAATCATCTATAATAATTACTGCTATATTCCATAAAAAAAATACAAATTGTCAATTTTGATTTTATGGTGACTTTAAGATGAACACGCTGAAAATGAACAGAGCTTTAATGCACATGTAATAATGAGTCTTGTTCTTATGCTGTCTCGTAGGTTGAAACGTTGCATGATTTTGAAGCAGCGAACCCAGACGAACTGGAGCTGAAGAAAGGAGACATTGTTTTGGTGGTACCTACAGAGCTAGCTGAAGATCAGGTACGATTTACTTGAATGTTTAACTTTTGTTTTGTTTTATTATCTTTTCTTGTTTTGACATTATGCTAATCAGAACCTGATTTGAATGCTCATTTGATTCTCTCTTCAGGATGCTGGTTGGCTCACTGGCATCAGAGAGAGCGACTGGCAACAGCGCGGAAGCTCAGCGAAGAAAGGACTGTTTCCTGAAAACTTTACGCAGCGCCTGGAGTAAAGGACCTCAGCGTGTCATGAGAAGGCGTGTGGACCTGGACGTTTGCAGACAGAGCCATCCACAGTAAAGTCTGATGTACTGATGACAGCTGTCAATCAGATCAGGCAAAAACCACATAAGAGGAAATAACACAAGCGACTAAACGAAGGAAGCGGAGACACAAATACCCACTCAGAGCATAGCGAAAATAACCAAGCATGACGTGATAGTATGGTCAACCTTTTCTCGCAAAAACCAAGATAAAGTCCCTGTTTTTTGTTTGTTTACCTGTGAGCAGAAACGAATTGATGTGTGCTTTGTTGGAACTCTGGTGACCTCCACATGTAATCCCTGTCTGTTTAAAGAAGAACTAATGTGAGAGTTTCCCCTCTAAAGACTAAAAAACATTACCTTATCCTCTCTGCACCAAGTGTATTGTATTGACTTTGTTGCTCTGCAGTGAATTTTATCAGAATTTGTAGTGATATGACCTATTTAACCATTCTAAGTGTTACACAAAACTTAGGTGTTTTCTTTGAGATATTTCTGATATAAATGTGACATTGCATCATCGTTAGTGTTCTCTGTAGTTTCACGGCTGGCCGTGCGCGGCTATGGTGGTGGTATTTGGCATATATTTGATATTGGCTTAGTTTATGGCCGAGACTTTCAGTGTTTATGCCAAATTAATCGAAGTCCTCTTGATGAATATGGATATGTGTTGAGTTTACAGCATGAGAAATGTTGTGAGAAGAAATGTGAAATATTGCACCTGGCTCATACAGCTTGGCAAAACACAACATGTAGCTCCCTAATTACAGATATTATGTGTATTATATTCACAATGACATAAATGCAGAACTTAACCTTGAATGGACGTGGAAACATTAATTTGTGAATGGAGAAATTGTATTTATTCAACTCTATATTTTTTAAGCCAATGAAGAGTGGGAAAGTTTGGGGTGGGAAATCAAAAAAATATGCAATATATGTAATTGGTTGATAGAGTAATCACTGTCTTTGTTTGGTTCTGGAAAAAAAAAACAGTATCACTCTTGTGTTCGTATTGTTAGCCTCACTGTAGAGCATTTCTGTGATGTACATATCTGTGCTAATTTAACTGTAAAGTGAATAAAGAATAGTTCATACGAGTTTTGGTTCATCTTCACGAATGGAAACAACTTCAGTATAAATGTCATGTTTACATAGCTGTATTAGCTTCAAAAATCAAATATCACTCGTTTTATAATTACTGGTCATTGTGAAGTTTAGTACAATGTTTTATTTTGTTTGTAATGACAACCACTTAACGCAAGGGGGAGACATTTATCTTTCCCGTGAACTGTTGCAATTAGCAGTGTATATAAATGACAATTTTTTTAATGTTTTTTTTTTTTAAAAATAAGTATTTTCTGCTCACCAAGGCTGCATTTTCTGCACTTTAAAAATACAGAAAAAAACGGCAATATTATGAAATATTTTTGCAATTTTAAATAATTGTTTTCTATTTTAATACATTTTAAAATGTGATCTATTCCTGTGATGGCCAAGCTGAATTTTCAGCATCATTACTCCAGTCTTCAGTGTCACATGATCCCTCAGAAATCATTCTAATATGCTGATTTGGTGCTAAAGAAACATTTATCATTATCATTATTATAATTATTATTATAAGTTGAAAACAGTTTTTGCTGCTTAACATTTTTTGTGGAAACAATGATAACAATGAAACATTTGTGGTAAGATCAAAAAAAGAGAGAAATTAATACTTAATACTTTTATTCATCAAGGATGCATTAAATTGATCAAAAGTAACAGTGAAGACATTTAACGATTTTTATTCAATAAATGCTTTAATACATTTAATAAATAAATGTAATAAATACAAATAAATGCTGTTCATTGAACTTTCTATTCATTAGATTGCTGATAAAAGTACCACTGTTTCCACAAAAATAATAAGCAACTGTTTTCAACATTGATAATAATAATAAATGTTTCTTGAGCAGCAAATCAGCATATAAAAATTATTTCTGAATGATCATGTGACACTGAAGAATGGAGTATGATACTAAAAATTCAACAGCAGTTATTTTAATTTGTAATCATATTTGCAATATGACTGTTTACTGTGTTTTTATTAAATAAATGGAGACATGGTGAGCATAAGAGACTTCTTTCAAAAACATAAAAAAAAACATTTTTTACATGGAAGTATTTTATAAAAGAACTAACATGGGTTCTAAATGCTAAAACATACACTGTTTCTGAAAAAAACATTTGCACACTTTCTGCATGACTATACTGAATCATCTATAGTTAATACTGGCCTATACATAACAACTGGCCGTCAGTTTTATCAATATGTTCCATATTGTTTTTTTTTAATTCAGCTGTCTTGTATTTCCACACAGTTATTTCAACCTTACTAGTTTAATTGATTAAAATAACCTTAAGCATTGATTTTCATAATCATATTTAAAATATATATATATATATATATATATATATATATATATATATATATATATATATATATATATATATATATATATATATATATATATATATATATATATATATATATATATATATATATATACATATATATATATATTACAGATGGGGATAATTTAATGTAACTTGAAAATCAGTTAGCAAAAGGCTCGTAAAATTTCTTTTAAAATGGTTTCTAAGGTAACTCAATTTCAGGAAATGACATCAGCCCCCTATTTTTGAAACTCATACAAAAGCAGTGTGAAAACCTGAAAGACAGCATCATACAGGTATATTTTTCACCGGATTAATGATGTTTTTATACATTTATATTGTCCTCCTCTTAAAGATGCCGGGTAAGTGACATTTATAATAATAAAGCAATACAAAATAAAAAACTGATTTAAATGTATTGAATTTGGTTTTGTCAAAACAGCATTTCTAGGAATAAGTTTGGTTCCAGGTCTAAAGGTTTTGGCTAAGGCAGAGGGCAAACCCGTGTATTTGCCCTGCAAAGCGACCAGTCTGAGCTCTTCAGATTACATCCATTGGTACCAAATAAAAGACGGTGGAGCCCCGTCAAGACTCCTCCATATCAGCAAAGATGGTGCCGTCACTCGTGATGATACCAACAATCCCCAAGCAAATGACTTCACTGTGGACAAAGCAAAGCTTTATGGTCTAAAACTGAGGGACACTAAGAAGAGTCACGCTGCCGTTTACTTCTGTGCCTATTGGGACACACGGTACCACAGTGGGAAAAATTTACTCACATACTGTACATGAACTATACTGGTAAATGTAATTAATGAATAAAATATTTATATTAATATTTATATACTTGTCATTTTCTGTTTTAGTTCTTCATTTGAATTAAGAATAGTATTTCACATCTGTGCTGGTATTTTGATCTGTTCGAAACTGAACTTTATTGCCCTGCTGTTCATGGACACATTATGAATGTATGTATGAAGTAATTTTACACACTGAATTATTATGATTTTGGAATATGTCAGGCATATCTCTTATTTGTTATACATTGTGAAGATATAAATAAGTATTTATCATTGTCACATAAGTGGAATTATTATACAATTTCTTTTACAATCGTATTTATGGGCATTTACAGGTTTGTAATTTTCAGTCGCTCAAAATATCACTTGTCCTCAATGCAGCAGTGTGCCGACAACGTTCTTTTCACATGTATTTCAAATCATTTCTGTATCAAATAATTTGGCACTGGAGAAGTTACTGAAGCTGACAGACATACTGGATTAACCAAACTTGAACAAATGCATGAATATAGTACAGTACAGGCTACAATATAAAATAGATTTAACCATTTATATAATATAATAAAAGCACAGAAAAGAGTGACTCTTTTTTTCTTTCTCTCAAATGTTTCTCTGTGACCAATTTGTAATTGCACTTTTTAAACTACATTGTGAATTTCACAAACAATGTATTCCGAATTATATCCTCCTGGGAATTGGGAAAAAAAGTTTTTTAAATTTGGTATTTTTTTCTCATTACATTGTTTAAAGCATAAGAAACAAATGAAAAGAAAAAGTTTTTGACGAAAGATATTTTATTAATGCTATACTATGTCCACTACAAAAAAAAGAACAATGTAGCCTATTTAATTTGCATATTAATATGTTCTTGGGGAAACATGTAATGAAAACAATTTAATAATGGTAGTAATATTTGCCAACATTTTCAAAATAATATCTAATATTTCATAGGAATAGTGGTTTTTTTTTTTCTATTCACTTGCTATGCCTCCCAAAATACAACATTATTTAAGTCCTGGGCCGGTTGCATAAAATGATTAGACTAGTCTTACAAGTTAGTCAAATCATTTATTTCTTTAAGTCTTGCCATAACTTTTTTAAGTCAGTTAGGCCTACATGAAAAGGTACATTGGTCTAATTTGAGTCTGCAGCTTATGAGTGATTAGCCCTAACTAACTGCTAGTTGGTCAGACTAGTTCTTAAGACTCAGTCTTAACTTGGCAGCTTAAATTTCATTCGGTAAACCACCTTTGGGAACATCAGATCATAATATGATTTTACTTGTCCCTATATATAAAACCGTGCTGAAACGGGAAAAGGCACAGGTTATTAAGACGAAAGACTGGTCTGCAGAGGCGACTTCACGTTTAAAAGAGTGTCTGGATTGTACAGATTGGAGTGTTTTTATGGACTCTGGCTCGGACATTGATCAAGTAACAGATGAAATTTGTAGTAACGTGACGTTTTGTGAGGACATGTTAATACCTGTGAAATCATTTAAGAAATTCCAAAACAGTAAACCGTGGGTTACAAAACATTGAAAACATTGATGTGTATGTTTTATAGATCCTATATAGATCCTATAGATCCTATATTGATCCTATATCCTATTCATTGTTGTGCTGGTTCAATTCTCTGAGTGTGAAAAATAAAAATCAAATTGAGAGGATAGTAAATCAAGAAAATAAAATAACGGGGATGAAGCAGATGACCATGGCTCAGTTATATCAGAGACAGGCTTTGGGTAAAGCACAGAACATTCTGTCAGAAGTTTCTCACCCCCTGTATCATGAGTTCAATCTTCTTCCGTCTGGTAGTAGGTATAGAATGCCGCTTAGTAAAACGAGTCGTTTTAAAAATTCATTTGTTCCATCAGTTGTAAAGTTTTTAAACTCTATGTAAATGTAATTATTTGTGAATGTGTATGACAGTGTTTTTATGTGTATGCCTGTTTTGCTTCAATCAAATTGCCTTCGGGAAATGAATAAAGATGAACTGAACTGAAATTTATGCAACTGGCCGCTGGTGTCCACAGAGGTCATGTATGAAAACAATGCCCTGTACTGTAAGAGAAAGTCATTTTTTGATTAGAAACCCCATCATATTTTCCTGAGATGTTGATTCATGACAAACAATGTGAAAAGTAGTCTGATTTAAATTATAAGTATCATAAGAGTGCTCAATTTGATCACTAAATGAATGTCAGTCATTTTTAAAGACCAATGAGAAGTTGTTGTCATGGTGAAACCTCCAAACATTTGGTATCTCTGAAAAGCCCTGAATTTGCTCATACATGACATCCAAACTGTGACATGCATGCTGTCAAAGATATTCACTAAAATATAATGTCCACTACAGACGACAAAAGTCCGTTCCATGGTGTCATCATATAGTGCCATTACAGAATGTTTTTAAACATCTTGCCTGCTAACACAGCCAACCTGGGAAACATCTTCACCTGTTCATCTATTTAAATCCATACAAGCCGACTTATAGAAAAGCAGAGTGCCACTGAGCCGCTCCTCTGCTCTGGAGGACGTTTTAATAAACCAGGGTTAAACTATGTTTAATGCTGCCTAACCCATGAGTGGTTTAGCTTGTGTAAGAAACCTTCTTGTGATAGTGATGACGATGAGATATTCATAAAGAGGAAACCACAAGGCCATTATCATTATCTTCTGATTGGCAGCTGTAGTTCATAATTCTTCAAACTCCTGGATGACAGATGTAGACATGGCAATGTCTGGAAAGAGAACATTTGGGTTGTTATTAGTCTTAATAGGTGAGTTTTTAGTTTTCTTGTACAATTATGAACATTTCTCAGTTATGATTATTCAGTGATTTTATACTTTTAAAACGGAATTTCCGTCAATAATATTGTAATATACATTTTGAGTTTCGTCTCTCACAGGCTTAATTTGACTACTATCTTAAAATATGTAAACACAATGTTTCAAACAAAACACTATTTTTGTTTGTAGGCTAGGCCTACGTGCCTTTATGGTAGGTAAATATGTCATAAAGTCATAAATAACGACAATAATAACGTTTTATCGATGTAATGTCAGGCGTTATGACAGAAACCCACACCGAGCTTTTTTTTTTTTACTGCGTTCTGACTCGTAGTTGATAACACGTTTAAAAAGCCACTGAAAAGCCTACAAATAGGCTAGCTATGACCAAATACAAGTGCTTTAATTAGGATTACAGTTACACTCAACGCATTTTAATTTTCTCTTGTGGTTTTAGATTGTTTAAATGGACAAAATGTCCCTACGCATCCTGTTGCTGTGATCATTAAGGTAAATGGTAGATCTGCTATAATCACATGCAATGTGGATTCATCGACGCTTCAGTCCAACGTTGTCCACTGGTACAGAGCAAAACCAGGAGGAGCTTTCCAACGATTAATGTATTTCGAAGCTAAATCGACTAAAGCTACAGTCGATCCGGATACCCCCCGTAGATTTGCTGGATCTGTGAAAAATCAGCAAGTGTCACTAGCTGTCTCCAAAGTGCAGTTCGACGATGCAGGATCATATTACTGCGCGCTCTGGACTGAAAACAACACAGTGCTGACTGAAAGAGGAAATCCTTACAAAAACCTGCTTTCATAATCAATGCGCTTTTATATGGAACAACAGTAGCAAGGTGGAGACATTCAAATATTTTAATTGGGACGTTGCTTTTTGTTGTCAATATTACATTAAAAAACAAATTAAAATTTTCAAAAAGTCTATCAGAACCCTAAAAACTACTGAACCGTACACAGACTGTTAAAGGCTACAATAAAACGGGTTCTTCAACTGTAGGCTTGTCATCTTTATAGCCATTGGTGATTTTCTATTAAAATGAAAATAATTTTCTATTTGTTAGGCTATATGAATAAGGTAACATTTAAAATTACTTGCAAACGTTTTATCATGTCTTGATTTTTACTTTTCTAATGTAGACTAGGCCTATAGATTTTCATTTTTATTTTACATTTGTCTTAAACTCAATCTTTAATCTTAATTTCATTTAAAACATTTCACATTTACGTTTAATATAACACTGGGGATTATAACAATCGTAAACAATCATTTGACCATCTGTTCTGTGAAATTCATTTTTAAATACATTTATATAGTTATAGATTCAAAATACAACTGCATGTCCCTCAGCTTTGGCATCACTTCCTCCACAATCAAACATGTTGCCTATAATAAAGTTCTATAAAAAATGATTGGCTTGGATACAAATGAGACAAGAGTATCAACGAAGAGCATGTTTGAAAAAAAGAAATATGAGACATAGTGTGTGAAGAACATAAATAAATGGTAAAGCACTTGATTAAACAGAAAATTTTATTCCAATCAAATTCTCAACCATTAGTTTTATTAAAAGGTAATTCAATTAATCTTAGCGAGACAAATGGGTCAGCCATTTTAGTCAAGGTAGAAAAAATAAAAAAAATTAAATCATCTCAGAATACTGAACAATACATAATTTGAAATGTGATGGAAATAATACTGGAATGAAAGTACTCTTGATTTTCAGAAAGCATGACTTAGTGATGACGATGAATATTCATAAAGAGGAAAGCACAAGGCCATTATCATTACCTTCTGATTGGCAGATAGTACATAATTCTTCAAAATCCTGGATGACAGATGTAGACATGGCAATGATAACATTTGGGTTGTTAATAGTCTTAATAGGTGAGTATTCTATTAGAATTAGCCTATTAACATTTCTCAGTTAAGATTATTGAGTGATTTTAAACTTTTAAAAAAAAATTCGTAGTACTTCACCTACAAATAGGCTACTTGCAGGTCTATTCCATGCTTTAATTAGGATATAGATACCTAATTGTTGTGTTTACACACTTAGCACATTTTAATTGTTTGTCTTGTGGTTTAGATTGTTTAAATGGACAAAATATTCCTACGCATCCTGTTGCTGCTGTGATCAGTAAGGTAAATAGAGTTGCTAGAATCACATGCAATGTGGATTCATCGACGCCTCAGTCCAACGTTGTCCACTGGTACAGAGCAAAACCAGGAGGAGATTTCCAACGATTAATGTATTTCGAAGCAGGATCATCAACAGCCAAAATCGATCCTGCGGTGATCGGCAGTAGATTTGCTGGATCTGTGAAAGATCAGCAAGTGTCACTAGCTGTCTCCAAAGTGCAGTTCGACGATGCAGGATCATATTACTGCGCGCTCTGGACTGAAAACAACACAGTGCTGACTGAAAGAGGAAATCCTTACAAAAACCTGCTTTCATAATCAATGCGCTTTTATATGGAACAACAGTAGCAAGGTGGAGACATTCAAATATTTTAATTGGGACGTTGCTTTTTGTTGTCAATATTACATTAAAAACAACTGTAAATGTTCAAAAAGTCTATCAGAACATTAAAAACCACTGTACCGTACACAGACTGTTTACACTATACAATAAAACGGTTTCTTCAACTGTATGCTTGTCATCTTTAGCCATTGGTTAATTTTTATTAAAATTAAAATCATTTTCTTTTTGTTATTTGAATAAGGTAACATTTAAAAATGACTTGCAAACGTTTAATCATGTCTTCTTTTTTTCTTTTCTAAAATGTTGGCCTAAAGATTTTCATTTTATTTTACATTTGTCTTAAACTCAGATCTCAATCTTAATTTATGGAAAAACATTTCACATTTACATTTATTATAACAATAGGGATTATAACAATCTTAGTCAAACAATCATTTGATCATTTTTGAGTGAAATTCGTTTTTAAATACATTTTGGATACATTCAAAATACAAGTGCATGTCCCTCAGCTTTGGCATCACTTCCTCCACAATCAAACATTTTGCCTATAATAAAGTTCTATAAAAAATGATTGGCCTGTATGGAAGTAAAATAATGCCAAATGTTTTTGAAACAAAAAGCCTGTTGAATTGTACTACTTGGAAAAAGAATATGCATTGTATTAACCCTGCTTGTATTTTAATGCATTGTATTTTTAGGGTTTGCATTTTTATGGGCTGAAATTTAGCATGGTTGAATATTTAAGCTGTGAATATTTAAATTCAAAACATTCCAAACACATTTTCAGCAGTAAAATTTCAATAATCCATATTCACCTTTCATATTTCACTTCCAAAATATTCAAACTGATTAAAAATACAACCTATAATATTCAACAGGCGGTTTTCGGTCCATTTTATTTCGCTTTGCAAATTCGCTTCCACAAATTCAGTGGTTCAAATTCGACAGTAAATTCAACGTTGACGTCCAGGAACTGCAGGAAAAGCAGTAGATTACCGAGCATAATCTCCATCTGATGTTAGTCGACCTCACCAGCAGGGGGTGCAAACGCGTGTTGTTGACGAAGACCGAGCAACAGTTAGAGCAAGCCATTCATTCATAAAAACTCATTTACAACAATGTAAGTGTATCTGTGATTATTATCTTTTATGTGAAATTCAGTGTCTTCAGTATTACTTTTCCTATGTAACCTACATGCATCTCTACCGTGAACGAGATTATAATCTTATTCCCCCGATGCGGATGCATACAGATCCAATGTTACATTTGAGTTTGACATCTATTGGTTGTTTAGTTGCCTCAAGCTTATATTGCGGGGATTGTGCTGCATGCAGTACTAGGGTTTCCCTCCATACGTCAGGATTGCCCTGCTGGACATATAAAACGCCTAACGTAGCTTAATGGACTAATACAGTGATATAAAAGACCAAACTCGCAGGAGAAGGACTCAGAATATGAACTTAACGCGCAAAGTTTAAAGCTGATTGTTTCTCAGTGATACTGGCATAAATTGGCTTGACATTGGACGTTCGCACATTTAGGGACCGTCTCTAAAGTTACATACGACATTGGTATGCATGTTTCTAACTTCAATAGCATTTAAAGAGAATGACTTGCAGTCATAAAACCAACTGTAAAGTGTTCATGTAGGTGATTAGGTGACATGTATTCAAATAAATAGAAGTTAGAAACGTTTAGGCCTACAGGACTACCAATGTTACTTTAGAGACGGTCCCTAAATGTGCGAATGTCAAGCCAATTTTACATTTAGTCATTTAGCAGACGCTTTTATCCAAAGCGACTTACGTTAGGCTACAGTTAAACTAACAATATAGGACAACAATATGAAAGTGCTATGACCATTCCCAGATTAATCATGTATGTAGGAATATTAACATGTATGTAGGCAGGGATACTTCCCCAATAAGGTGCGAGTTTGGTCTTTTATATCACTGTATTAGTCCATTAAGCAACGTTAAGCGTTTTGTCCTGATGGAAGGGGAATCCTTATGATGAGATATTTAGGGAAACCGATTATAATCCCGTTCATGGTAGAAAAAGCTGATAACATGTAAGGCTACACAGGGAAAGTAAAAATGAAGTTAATGAATTAAATATAAAACAGCTTTTGTGCCTTTATCATCTTTTCCGCATATATACTGATCCATATAATCATCACAAAAAACTTAATGCATGCTCAATTGTTGTAAATGAGTTTTTATGAATGAATGGCTTGCTCTAACTGTTGCTCTGGTCTTCGTCAACAACACGCGCTTGCACCCCCTGCTGGTGAGGTCGACTAACATCAGATGGAGATTATGCTCGGTAATCTACTGCTTTTCCTGCAGTTCCTGGACGTCAACGTTGAATTTACTGTCGAATTTGAACCACTGAATTTGTGGAAGTAAATTTGCAAAGCGAAATAAAATGCACCGAAAATTATAGGTTGTATTTTTAATCAGTTTGAATATTTTGGAAGTGAAATATGAAAGGTGAATATGGATTATTGAAATTTTACTAATGAAAATGTGTTTGGAATGTTTTGAATTTAAATATTCACAGCTTAAATATTCAACCATGCTAAATTTCAGCCCATACAAATACAAACCCTAAAAATACAATGCATTAAAATGGAAGCATGGTTAATGCAATGCATATTTTTTTCAAGTAGTACAATTCAACAGGCTTTTTGTTTCAAAAACATTTGGCATTATTTTACTTCCATAGGCTTGGATTCAAATGAGACAAGATGTCAATGAAGAGCATGTTTGAAAAGAAATATGAGACATGGTGTGTGAAGAACATAAATACCCTAAATGGTAAAGCACTTGATTGAACAGAGTAATTTTTATTCCAATCAAGTTCTAAACCATTAGTTTTATTAAAAGGCTAATACAATAAATCTTAGCAAGACAAATGGGTCAGCCATTTTAGTAAAGTTTATTGAAATAATTTTTAAAAATCATCTCAGAATGCTAAATACATCATTTTAAATGTGATGAAAATAATACTGGAATGAAACTGACATTATTTTGAAGTTGATATGTTTTGAAAAATAATGTGTAAAAAGTGTGAAAATAGGTAATAGAAGTTACTCAAGTTTAGATCAACTTCAGGGCCTTAATTTTAAAATGTGAAGACAAAAACTTGATGACTAAAATGAAATAGGAAAGAAATGTTATGTGCTGAAAGCAATCAGGAAATGACATCAGCAAACTGTTTTTGAATGGCATACAAGGCTGGGTACAACACTAAAAATTACTCTCCAAACGTCAAACTGATGAATGATGTTTGCATACATTTATATATCTTATCTTCTCTCAGAGATCCCAGGTAGGTGGCATTTAAAATTAAGCCTTTAATTTGTAATATATATTACTGACTTTTGTTTTGTTCAATTGAAGCAGCTGTTCTTGGAGTGACTTTGGAACAAAGTCAACCAACGTTGGTCAAAGCAGTGGGCAAAACTTCATATCTCCCCTGCAAAGTGACCGATTTGCAATCTTGGAATTACATCCATTGGTGCCAAAAGAGAGAGGGTGAAGCCCCATCAAGACTTCTCTATATCAATGCAGGCGGTAGCTTTATTCATGATACCAACAATCCCCAAGCAAATGACTTCACTGTGGACAGAACACAGCTCTTTAATCTAAAACTGGGCAACACAAAGCTGATTCATGCTGCAGTTTACTACTGCGCCTATTGGGACACAAGCAACCACAGTGAGAACATTTACTCACATACATGAACTCATGGATATTATCTTTAGATAGTATTCATTAGATTCGACTATTTTGAATAGAAATATGAGCTAATTTAAACCCAGTTTTTACCTCCACTATAATAAGTCCCTGAAGTTCAATGCAACCAGTGTGTTTTTTCTTTCTTTCCTCAAGCCTTTTCAAATATTCTCCTATATTTGTAATATTTATACAGTTGTTTGTTTGACATGCAGGTCTTCAACAGTGGATGGTGCTATTGATCTAAAAGAGGATTTATTTTTAGCTTTAAGGCTCTATGAAAGTTACTAAATTACTTCTGATAAATTGAAGAGAATCCTGATGAGATATAGAATTGATCAGTCAAGTGAGGTAGAAATGTATCAGCTTTTGAAATATTTTATTCAACAAATCACATCACGTGGTTAGAGCGTTGACATTTATCGGAGCTCCACCTCAGGAAATGACGTCACACAACAATTTTCTGCCTGGATTTGTTTTTAGCAAAATAGAGTTAAGAAGTGTACAGAGAACTTTATGAACCATTTATTGCCTCACATAACCAAATGAACGATGCTGATAAACCTGTGCACTGTTGTTCTCATAATGATCCATGGTAAGTAAACTTTAAAAGAGGGTATAGGTAATTTGTCAAATAAAATAGGTTAATATGATAACATATAAATATGAAAACTTATTTAAAATAACTGATTTTCATTTTATTTCATCGCAGGCGTGGAAGGTTTGAGTTTAAATCAAAATCAGAAGTTGTTGGTGAAGTTAAAGGGTAAAACTGTGTCCTTCAGATGTGAGGTAACCGGCTTGGGCTCTAATAATTTTGTCCACTGGTACCATAAGAAAGATGGTGAAACGTTTAAAAGACTACTCTACATCAGCGAGTCTGGGATTGCTACAAGTGAAGCAAAAGACTTTGTCTCTGAAAAAATTGGAAATTCATATGGCATAAAACTGAAAGAAACAAAGGAGGAACATGCTGGCATGTATTACTGTGCATGCTGGGATGACAACCACAGTGAGAGAAAGCTTTGACATCCTTGACAATAAACCGTGAGAAACTGTTATTCCACAACATGAACAATGTCAATGTCAAAATCTAACAGTTACAAACCACTTTTATTACATTGAATCATCTGACAAATACTGTCTGAGGAGAACCACAAAATATTGCGGTTTTTGCAGCAAATATGCTTGCAGATAAAAACAACAGCACAGATGATGATAGTTATACATATAATATTTGTTTCCTGTTTACACTTATGACATTTGGGGTCTAATTGGACCCCAAACATGTATAGAGCGATTGTACAAAAAATATAAATTTTAATAATATTTAAAAATATATATATTTTCGTTTACTTCTCATCTATATATGTATGCTGTGTTTTGGGGGGTATGAAGTACTTATACCTATTTACTGCGCAATTCCTCTACTACACTATTAGCATAAATATGAAATATTATTATTTGTATCAAATTTAAATAAGTTGATCTAGGTGTTAGATGCATAATTCTGCCATCTGCTGGTAAGATGTTTTTTTTTTGTAGATAATATAGTTTTAGCCAGAAAGTGTAATTACCATATACTTCCAGCAGAGGCCCCATAGAGATCCATTCATTTTTCTGGATGATTTTTTTTTTTCTGGATGAATGATTTTCTGCTCTTATAACGGCTTTTGTTATGAATATATATATTTAAACATTTTAAAATACATTAAATCAGTATTTTTTCAAAGTTTAGAATTATTTTTGTTGTCGTTTGAGGTCTTTTGAAGTGTCTTATTGCAATAATGCTATATAAATTTGCAGTAATGCCAAATAAATGTGCAAAAATGCCACAGTTGCCACTAAAAGAAAAGACTTGATTGCAATTACATATTATTTCAATAATCGAAATGTATAAAATGATTAACTTCAGAATAAGAAATTAATTTTTCAAAAGTAAATAAAAACAAAAAACAAACAGCTAGGCGGATTGGAAGAGGAGTGAAGAGTAATCACACATGTGTCTGTCTATTATAAAACTATATATTTTTTTGAAATAATAATAATAACCATTATAATACATCTAACTAAATAGTCTAAAGGTAGTTTGATTTGCGAGTTGTTGCTTTTTGCAGTGGATGGAGCCGGTGAGCTGCAACAGAATATCTCACTGACCAAAGCAGAGGAAAATCATTAAATTGTTTTTGCTGACAAATTTACAGTAAATTAGCATCCTATCCTGCCTGTAGCATTTGAAAGAACAATCAAAGAAAGAAAAGAAAGCAAACAAATTTTTATTCAAAACTACAAAAGCAATCATTACATTTTATTCACCTAATAGTTAGTATAGGCTATATGTTACCGTATTAAACATTTTTTAATATTTTGATATATTCTACATTGACTTGTTCATTGATATGGTTTTGTCCATCCTTCTATAGACTGTCACAAATGAATTAGGTTGAATAGCTGTCAGCTGTTAAATTTAAGTAGGCCTACACAATTAGATAATACCAATTTAGGTCAACCAATTACCAAGCAATGCTTGAAATATTGGCATCATATAGACCCTTTATTCACATTATCTTTTATAATAATCAATATCATTTACCACCACTGTAGTGGAATTAAAGGCAAATGGATCATTGACCAATAAGGACGGATGAGATGATGAAAATTAAAATGCTTTTACAATTTAGTTAACGCAAGTTCCAACTTTTTCTAAATGTAATATGTTATTGATGCTTTCCTACATTTTTGAAAAACATTGTTTTTTGTATATAGCCTATATATATATATATAAAATGATCCTAGAATATCATGTTATCTAACTATCTAGTATCACAGAGGTGTACACAACTTTGCAAACACATTTTTCAAGTTAAAATATCAGAATAGTTCAATTGTGAATATATTCATGAATAGCCTTCATTTGACTTCAACTAACTGTGCCGTTTCATAAAAAGGGATAAATTTACTGACTTTAATCTTAAAAAGAAAGATCATGAACCTGTATCAAAAACCTCAATGCACATATTAGCATGCGGACAGGAAACTCAATAACACTGCAACTTCCTGTTTTTTGCTCAGAAATAAATTCCACCTTCATTCCACAGAGAAAAACAGAAGCTCTCTCTTAAATCTGCCATCATCATGAGTCCTCAGCCGCAGTTATTCTGTTTTCTGTTTATTCTCCTTTTATTTAAAGGTAAGTGTTTAATGTGTGGCCATATCATCTTCATATCATAGTTTGTAACCATAAATGCTTTTAAAACGAGAAAATATTAGCTATTGTTTTATCATTATGCTCTAATATTTTCTATCTGAAAAGGAAGCTTGATTTGTGAGTTGTTGCTTTTTGCAGTGGATGGAGCCGGTGAGCTGCAACAGAAAATCTCACTGACCAAAGCAGAGGATAAGTTAGCCATTATAGACTGTCACTTTACTTCAGACTGCTGGTACTACATCCACTGGTATCAGCAGAAAGAAGGAGAAACCTTGAAGAGGATCCTGTATGCTGACATAAATGATGGATCTGCAAAAAATGATGCAGGTTTCGAGTCCATAAAATCAGAAAAGAAAGCTTCATATCATTTAGCTTTGAAAATCACCAAGCTGAAAAAAGAGCATTCAGCGATGTATTACTGTGCTTGCTGGAGCTCAAGTGGCAGTGGAGCACAGTACAGATAAATACTAAAGTCTTGCACAAAAACTCTGCAAGGTTTCCTGTCATGATCAGAGACCACAAACCTTTCTCTTAATGTTATATGAACTTATTATACAGGGCCGTTGAATGCTTGAATCTGATTGGTTGACGAACGCTCTAAGGTGTGCAATTATTTTCAGGGAAACGCACCGTTAAAGTAGTTCCATATCACTTCGCGTAGTTGACTGTAATAACGGAAAATAGGACACATTTTAAATTACATTTATTCATGCTTTTATCCAAAGCGACGTACAATTGCTATATATGTCAGAGGTCGCACGCCTCTGGAGCAACTAGGGGTCAAGTCTCTTGCTCAGCGACACATTGGATTCGAACCCAGGTCTCTCACACCAAAGGCATGTGTCTTATCCATTGCGCTATCACCACCCCCGGACACAATTCATAACAAGACAAAACATGCAGCCCCATGCGCTTGATGTGCAATTTTCGATTTCTAACTTCACAATCAATGGAAACATGCAGTTTAATTGTAATAAATACAGTATATAGGCTAGTCCTATCTATAATCAATATAAAATTATTGCAGATAATATAACAAAAAAATAATTATTGATAGGCCTACTTGTTAGAAGGGCTTTGTGTTTGATTTATTGGCCAGTCTACTGTCAATAATATAAAAAATAATGAACGAATTAATTAAAACGAATTGAATTAATAAATAGGCTAAATAATGTTGACGCACATGCTTCTCTCTCTCTCTCTCTCTCTCTCTCTCTCTCTCTCTCTCTCTCTCTCTCTCTCTCTCTCTCTCTCTCTCTCTCTCTCTCTCTCTCTCTCTCTCTCTCTCTCTCTCTCTCTCTCTCTCTCTCTCTCTCTCTCTCCTATTAACTGCAAAAAGCCGGGGACACACTTTGCCTATCTAAGGCCGGTTATTAATGTAATTTGATACTTATGACTGATGATGCCCAAACGCATGTGCAGTCTGTGTTCACAATCTATCTATCTATCTATCTATCTATCTATCTATCTATCTATCTATCTATCTATCTATCTATCTATCTATCTATCTATCTATCTATCTATCTATCTATCTATCTATCTATCTATCTATCTATCTATCTATCTATCTATCTATCTATCTATCTATCTATCTATCTATCATTCTAAATCCTAAGTTCAAATTTTGCAGTTGGACAGTCCCTAGACTCCATTAGCTGCCATTCTATATACTATTTCTAACATGCTCGATTAGAAATCTAATTTTCCATTCTATCTAGCCTAATATTTCTAATCTGAAAACCTTCAAACTTTTAAAACTACTAAACTAACAATTAAACTATTAAAACTAAAACCTTCAAACTTCAAGCTTTTAAAACTTCTTCAAACTTTCTGGCAAGCATTTTTCATGCCAACTTAAAGTTTGTCTACAAACCTTTTTATTTTATTAGGCCTATATTAGTGTAATACTGAAGAACAGAGTTGAAGCTGTATAATCTTTTACATCTGAATCATGAACCATAAAACAAACTCAGATTATCATGAGGGGCCGGAAACTTAATATAATAAACCTCCCATATGATCTCCCCTCATCACAGAATAAAGACAGAAGCTCTCCAGACACTCCCTGCCATCATGAGTCTTCAAATACAGCTATGCCTTTTGTTTCTCATTCAACATTTATGTAGAGGTAGGTTTTTTATTATTATTTGAAATCATACCATATAATCACAAAAAGCAAACGTTAACCTTTATTAACTTTACATTTATGTTGGCTAGCCTATTATATCTTACAAATTGTCATGATGATCTTTTTTCTTTTCTTTTTTTCAGTTGATGCAAATGTGAAATTGCAACAGAAAATCTCATCGACCAAATCTAAGGACAAGACAGTTGTTATTGACTGTCATTTTCCTTCAGACTGCAGAAGCTACATTCACTGGTATCAACTAAAAGAGGGACAAACCTTAAAAAGAATACTGTATTCATCTATAGCAGATGGCACCACATACAATGATGCTGGTTTTGAATCGTTTAAAGTAGATAAGAAACAAAAAAATCTGGCTCTGAAAATACCTGAACTAAAAAAAGAGCATTCAGCAATGTATTACTGTGCTTGCTGGGTCTCAGGCGGCACAGTAGTTATAAATACTGAAACCCTGTACAAAAACTCAGCAGGGTTCTTGATTTAATCTAAAACCACAAGCTACAAATATAGGCTATATAAAAACAATGCTAGTAACAAACAAGGAATTTCTTTCAGCCCAAATAAATTGAATTCACTCCAAATATTTTTGTGGATCCTCGGCACTCGAGAAAAGAGGGAGAAGGTTTAAAGTTGGTTATGAATGTACTATACTAATAAAGGACAAATATAGTGTTGAACAGTAATAAACATCAGCTTTAGGATTCAAGTAATCAACAAGATTTTAACTCTCACTTTAAAAATCTCACTTAGCTCAGAAGTGTTTACCGGGCTGTCGACAGTGACGACAGATGAAGTCTGCAGGACTTGTAAATAAACTATTGCAGCCCCTCTACTGGTCAGAGTGTGACACGACACTTACAGAACACTTGCTGGATCTGTTCACTACAGAAGTAAATGAAGTGTTTTAGCACTTCACTGATCAAAATCAAGATTGATATAGCTTTTTTGACTTTCTTGGTTAAAATTTAAAAACAAAAGTCTTCAGGGATATTCTAAAACAATGTACACGAGGTAACTGCAGATTCTCTTCTAACTGCATCTTTTTGTTTAGGAATAAATGACTGTGGAAGACAAGAAAGTCTTCGGTTCGGGTACAAGACTATATGTGACAGGTAAGACAAAAATCACATAATTAAGGTCTGCTAAACTTATTTTAAGCATTTTAAAGTTCGTTGCATATAAATAATTTCTGTAATTCAGCTGGCAACAGAGTGTTGAATAACTGTCTTTAGAGATTCCAGCAAATCCATATTGTGCTTGCAAAACAGGAGCATTTATTTAGTGGGGTTCACCCCAAAAATGAAAATTCTATCATCACTCTATAAACCTGTATGACTTTCTTTCTTTGGAACACTTTCTGAAAAAATGTTTTCCCCATACAGTTGAAGTAAAAGGGTTTCAATGTAGTTTTGTACCACACTGGCTTTTATTGTATGGACAAAAACTGTAAAAAAAGATATTTCAGAATATCTTTTGTTTTGTGTTCTATGGAAGAATAAATTCATACAGGTTTGGAACGGCATTCGGGTGATGATAACATAATTTTCATTTTTGTGTGAACTAACCCTTTAAAATAGTGTAGACCAGAAACAGTGAACAGTTGTCCTAATGAATTATACCACACACTAGAAGGTTTTGTATTATTCAGAAGTATTTGTAATAGACTTAATCTGGGTGGGCTGGATAAAAAGATTTGGAACTGGAACCCGGCTGATAGTAACTGGTAGGAAGCTGTCAGAATTTCGTCAAATTCATAAAATTATGCTATTTCCAAGTGCAAAATTTCTTCAGTCACCCTCTATTTGCTTATTTTCTCATTTGCTTATTGATCACTGAAGTCATGTTCAACATGTATTTCTCTTAAGACCCAGGGAAAGACACGATCAAGCCACCAACTCTAACAGCATACCTACCAACAAAAAAACAAAGTGGCAAACAGGCAATGTTATGCCAGGCCACGGACATGTTTCCAGACATGGTGAAATTCAACTGGAAAAAGAAGAGCAATACTGGAGGGTGGACGGATGTATCTGAGGAAAATGTTGTGGAGCAGAGGAATGATAACCCGGTCATCGTGACAAGTATGTTGATTTTAAATCAAAACCCGGCTGGAGACCTCTATCAATGCACTCTTACCCACGAAGGAGGCAAGACACCCGAAAGTAAAACACTGGAGAACGGTAATTTGAAGAAGCTCAGATTTACTACATTCATATGTGTTAGATTTATTGGAAAGAAAGTTTAATACAATTGATAGAGTTGAAGACATATAGACTTTGATTATAATCAATTATAATTATGCTTTGTTATATAAATGCTATTAAAGCCTTAATCACATAAAATAATTAATAAAGAGTTAATTAGAATTAAAAGTACATGATTATATATATATATATATATCTCAAGAGGATCCCCCACATTTGATCTAATGTTTTGTCTCTGGAAAATAGTGATCTATGACATTGTATGTTGAATTCTGTTTCAATTCTCATTTATCTTTATAGCACTTTTCAATACATATACTTTTTAAAGCAGCTTTACAGAAAATGTGTCTACATTACAATGTAGAGTTATCTGTTATCAGAGGTGTCAAAGTAATGTATTTCAGAAGTTTACATGCCAATATCAATGTTTTTGTATTTGTGGAGTAAAAGTTATGTTATTTTTTTATTAGATGTAGATTTAATACTTATTGTAATTAATGGGGTTAATATTTTATATTTCCAATTAAATTTACATATCGGACATCTTCGCTTTCATTAAAACCTATAGGTTTATTGAGTGAAATCATTCAATTTGATTTCAGTGTTTCTATTCTGACATATCTTCACTGTAAAACCCAACAAGTTAAGCTAACTCATTTCATTTGAGGAAACCGATTACCTCAATTCATTTAAGTTTATAAAAAACAATAGTTATGAGTACTCTGAACTTATTTTAATCGAGTCCACTAAAACAGTAATATTTCTTAATACACAATTAAACTTTACACTGCATTTAATACTGTATATAGCTGAAACTTCACTTTATTGAGTAAAAACAGTGTTCAATTAAAATATGACATTTAAATATGTTAATATTAATATGCCTGTTTATAAGTAATTTTACCTTTCAGATAAATCTCTTTTATTGGGATTCTGCTTTGTCTGGTTTTGCCCTATATATTAATAAAATGACTGTATTGTTATATTTCAGTTAACGAAGACCCAGCAGAGAAATCTGATGATGTCATTGAGAACACAACATGCAAACCCAACAATGAGACATTAGAAAAGCAGATATCAGGTGAATAAATAAGAATGAATATATATAAATGTATTTGCAAATTTGGATGGATTTTTAATTAATTACTTTTGCATTTCATTTCAAAATACAAGCCAACATTTAAATTAATTCATTGCACATTGGAATCAGTTAAAATCAGAGTAAAATCATATGTACGTTTTCTTTTCATTTATAAAGTAATTTAACCAACTGATCTAATTTGATTCTAATCATTCTGATCTATCTCTGAATCTAATCATTTCATTCACACTGTATCCCTCAATAGAATAGAAGGGAAATGAAAGAAGTCACACGGTTACAATATATGTGCTGTTGATATTAGTTGACGTTGAAATCTTGTAGATTGAAATGCAAAACTCCATCTAAAATTAATGGTAGAAGTGTATATATATATATATATATATTTATATATATATACAGTATATATACATACATACACACACATCAATTTTACCTTAAGATCTTGATGCTGATCAAAAACACAATGTTCACAAACATGTTATGCCTCTACCTATGTGCAGTTATTAAATGTTTCATCAAATGTATTCAAATGTGTTTTTTTTGTTTTATTGCAGGCTCTTCAGACCAAATACCCAGTCTGTACCTGTTTATCTATGCGTATGGTGTCATGCTCATGAAGAACGGAGTATATTTTTGTGCTGTCTTAATCTTTCTATTAAAGAGAAAAATAGGAAAGAAAGAAGAAAGCTCTGATTAAAGACATAAGATAAACATCAAGCAAACAAAGGTTTGACATATAGAGTGTTTAGCTAATTTCTAAAGATGCATGTCTGCAACTATTATCTCTGATTAAATGTATTGCTTTTAAATGTATTTGTTGTAAATCTGCTTTGCACAACTGTTTTATTTTTGCATCTTTGAAATGCCATATTTAGATGTTTAAAAGTGCATAATATAACAACATTTTAAATGTTTTGTTTTCCCTTCATAATCTGTTTTTGTGGAATTATCTGTATTTGTTCAATAAAATATGACATAAATAAAAACTTTACTTTTATAGTCAAATTACTTCTCTAAAAATGCACATTTTGCACTATGAATAATTTAATAATTTTTAAAACAAACTTATTTTTAATTTATGCTTGCAGTATTAGAGTAAATAAAATAGCCTATAAAATTAATTAAATGAAATTAAGCATATCAAAACTTGATTGCCTACACATTATTTTAGAAATACTGTATTTATCCAAATACCTATATATCCTGATATCTGTAATATTATTGGTAATAATATATGTATACATCTTGCTTTTGGAAACATTGGACCCGAAGCCTGTTTATGTTCTATAAATGATGCCTCATCCGCTTCATTCTTAATTGTTTTGTATTGTTTTTTACATTTATATATATATCTGTATTGTGTTGTCTCTATGGACCTCTGTGTCTTGAATAAAAGTTGATTGATTGAATACAATATGTATCAGATAAATATTTAATTGTGTGCCATAATTTATATAAACTTAATTGGAAAAAAAAAATAGTAACATAATAAAACGTACTACTAATATGTCTGCTAAATGATTACCTAAAAATATTCTAATCTATTAATACTTTAAATCTTCATATGGTTTACTGTTTTAGCTAAATAAAAAAAAGCATTTCTTGTATCTGTTTTAATGAAGTTTAAAGATCAAAACCTCAGACATGAATTTGAAAACATCACGCTGGTGATTGAAACTTCTGCGGTAGGAAAATGTGGTTGGGTAAGTAGTGTACACACCACTAGCGGAGGCGCTTACTGGAAAGAAAGCATGCAGCAGTTTAACCACAGCATGATTGGCTGATAATTTATTAGCGGCTGCAGGCTGTTTGTCTTGCTAATCTAAGCTGTTATTTGTGGGCGAGGAGGCTGCAGCATCCGTGAGAACACAAACTGACTCCCGGCAGGGGTTTCCGCTCCCCTCGCTTTCCGCCTGTAAAAACTGATGCATAGAAACACACACATTTAATAAAAACATTGTTTTAATACACAACGAAAGAAGAATATACAATCTGCCATTATCCTGCATTCATAGAAAACCGAAGGTCCCAGACCCGAGGTACATAAGCCCTTATTGAGTAAGCATGGCACAAGTCAACAGGAAGTAGATTTATTTTAAGATGATTTTGTTTAGGAATGCTTACTGAAGAGGAGCCAAAGACAAACATAAAATTGTATTACATATCCATGTATCATTACAAGTCGTATTCCTTCATTGAAGTCCTTTTCATGCAAAACTTGGCCAGTCCTTTATTTTGCAATTAAATCGAGTCTCTATCGTCTCTCGGAAAACATGAAATCTTCACACCTAATACTTTACTGCTATTCACATTTAGGTGTTCTCCAGTGATGCATGTGAGATCAGAGGCATAACAATGTGTTAATACACATTTGGAGCTTTACTGCCTGAACATGTGAGACGGCAGTCGTTTTGTTACACGGAAGCAGTTGAAGAGTGTCATGTGAAAAAAGCTAAATGTTGTGGTCAACACTGGAATTATTTGTTGCTTAAATTCAAAATACACATTAAAATTCTTCATTTTTTTTTGACGCACACAAAAATGCGATTGCACTTAGAGCTTGTGTGACAAACTGCTGATCATGGCGATGGTGGATCTAAGGCAGAGTGACTGTCTAGTTCTGGTAACCCATGTACACAAACCCATATTAAGACACACAGCCCGAAGTCGAGCAGCGCTGGAAGAGGCTGTTGTATTCCAGAAGTCAGTGTTAACTCTGAGCTCCTAATAACAAATTAAATACAATCCTATTAGTTAGATTGAGATTGACAGAGGAATAAAAAAATTAAAATAATAATTATTAATATTTTTTTTGAATACCTGCTAGACGATGGGCTTCTCAAGATCATGTTTATCATCAAGGTCTTCATCAGAGTCTACAGAAGCAAAATATCATATTTAGTGAGTGTTTACCATCTCTGTAGGCATACTGAACATGTCGGTTTTTAGCACACAACAAACGGGCCGAAAATACAAGAATGTTTCTTTTCATACTTGCAATTTTCTCATATTACTAAAGTACATATAATTTTGTTGCCTGTGCTGTTTTTAAAAGCACTAAAAAGTTGAAATAATATTGTGAAAATATTTATAGATATTCTTAACAAAAATATAAAAGTGAATAAAAATCGTTAGGGTATTCATTCTCGGTTTCAGAAGCTCAGATTATTAAGATGAGCAACGAATGTGTGAATAAAATCAGCCCAGTAAAGTGATCCCTTTTCATGCTGTGAATCTAAAGCACACAAAGGCATAGTAGAGTACAGCAAAGACATTTGCGAACATTTAAAATTAGTGCATTAAATATAAAGGGACAAATAGCAATGTCAAAGTGTTTTGTTGCCCCCAATGGACTGGACACTAGTACACTACTGATTATACTTGTCACAAAGTATAAAACAAATCAATCTACCAAGACAATAGAAGTCAATAAATAAATAAACAGAGCAAATTTAGAAATTTACTGAAGATAAATTAGTAAATCCACAGATTGATCAGCAACACTGTGAAATATCTTTATGACAGTAATTCAGTATGCAATGCATGTATATGCATATTTCTCATAAAACATTACTTATCATTATCAATGTTTAATTATCAGTATTCTTTGCTAAGTAGAAAGTTAAATAACAGCAATTATTTTAAATAGAAATTAAATTAACTTATAATAAGTTAATAAAAAAATAATAAATGTATTGACTCCAAACTTTTGAATGGAAGTGTATGTATGGGGGACCAAACAGGAAATAATTAAATGTAATCCTGAATATATAGTTAAAACTCTGAATAAATAAATGTAAATCCCGAATATATAGTTAAAACTCTGAATATACAAATGTAATTCTGAATAAATGTAAATCCCTAATGTATAGTTATAACTCTGAATATATAAATGTAATTCTGAATATTTAAATGTAAATCCCATATATTTAGTTAAAACTCTGAATATATAAATGTAATCCCGAATATATAGTTATAGGTCAGAAGATAATTATTAGCCTATAGGCAAAAGGTCCTCAAAGTCAGTGGCCGTGTTGTTGGCTTTTTACATAGTTCAACATGGCTGACAGGGATCGGGAAATATTTAACACTCTGTTGGCAAGTAGTGATTTTATTGAGACAGTTGTAGCGGCATGTGATAGACAGGAGACACGAAGATCATCCAACAGCGCGTCCGTCACAGCAAGCTCGACTGTCCATCAGACTACTGAGGCGGAGGTGCGGTCGCTTTTCAACCGTGGCACTTCAGCACGCCCTGCACCTGCGTATTATATTCACTATCTATGTAATAACAATTATAACTATATATTCAGATTTACAATTATATATTCAGAGTTATAACTATATATTCGAGATTTACATTTATATATTCGGGAATTACATTTATATATTCAGATTTACATTTATATTTTCAAAGTTATAACTATATATTCGAGATTTACATTTATATTTTCAGAGTTCTAACTTTATATTCGAGATTTACATTTATATATTCGGGAATTACATTTATATATGCAGAATTTTAACTATATATTCGGGATTTACATTTATATATTCAGAATTACATTTATATATTCAAATTTACATTTATATATTCAGAATTACATTTATATATTCAGAGTTACATTTATATATTCAGAGTTACATTTATATATTCAGAGTTACATTTATATATTCAGATTTACATTTATATATTCAGATTTACATTTATATATTCAGAATTACATTTATATATTCAGAGTTACATTTATATATTCAGAATTACATTTATATATTCAGAGTTATAACTATATTCAGGATTACATTTATATATTCAGAGTTTTAACTATATATTGAGGATTACATTTAATTATTTCCTGTTTGGCCCCCCATATGTATGTGTATGTGTATATATATATATATATATATATATATATATATATATATATATATATATATATATAACATGCATTTAGTCTGAATCAGTTAAATTCAGAGTAACATCATTTGTACACTTTCTTTATGTAATTAAACTGACTGATCTAATTGTACCCCACACTGTAGTCCTCAATGGACCAAAAAGAAAATAAAAAAAGGGGGGGAAATGTGCAAACATTATCAAAATGGGTGCAAGATATGCATAGTTGACATTAATTATTGTTAGCAAAAATGTTGCGGATTGACATGAAAAACGAATGTTAAACTTTAAAGAAATGCAGACGAGTCATAGCATCTATGCTATATATATATAATTTATTGGCAATATATATTTAGTTTTAGAGTGTATAAGATATAAAATGATAATAGCGCAAAAAGCACACTATTAATAGGAGACGTAATGGTTTAAATATTTTTTTTCTAGGCGCTATAATACTGCTGCAACACCTCTAAATACATTTATCCTTGAATATCTCTAGCGCTCACCACAGTGCACCTGAGCTCTGACAGTGGCATTTCCTTGAAAATACATGTCTGTTACTATTGTAAAAATGTGGTGAGAACCTTAAATCTCTCATTTATAAGAGTGATCTCTGTTTAAATAAACTATGACTAAAAATAAAAATGAAACATAAATAAGAATAAAATGTCACACAGCTGATTCACTAATCTTTTAAGTTATCAAGCGCCAGAACCAGAAAAAAAAGTTATTACAACTGGTAAAATACATGATTTTAGATTCCCATGCAGCCCTGAGAACCATTTGCATGGTTGTCTGGCTTGCATTGGGCATTTAGTAAGCTATTACCTGCCATGGACTCAGGAGGAGAGTAGAACTGGCCTTCTGAAACAGGTCCTGGGTATAAAAGTGGTTCTCGATCTGGCACACTCTGCACTGAAAGATACCCTATTACACAAGACACACATGATTGCTAAAAACAATGATACTGGCACACTGTAAGAGCAAATGAGTTATAATGTCATCTACGTCCATTAGCCTTCACTGATACTGCTTGTAAATGCTTGTCTCACTGTAATTAGATATTAGATTCTCACTGATTTCATCACCAGCCTCTTGGGGCAGGACTTTGAAGTCCAGCAGCCACGTCTCTAGCCATGCCAAAATGAAGGAGATGATGGGTAACAAATACCCAAACGCCCCCTGAGACAGGAGCTGGACAAAAGAACATTCTTGGGTCAATGCAAAAAGTGTGTAATTCTCAAATGTAAAAGAAAAAAGCTGAATAAAAAAAAAAAAATCTCATACCTTTGATACAACTACTTTCACTATTAAGAAACCAGTGGTGATTGCTGTAGTTATCTGTAATGAAGATATGATGATCATTACATGGATCTAAATTTAATCTTTTACATTTTTATAGATATGTTTATGTGAAGCTCAGTCTAATAGTTTAATAGAATATAAACAAAATAATAGAAACAAAGTTCCAGCATGTCATTAATGAGTAAAGCAACAATGCCCTCTGGTGGAGGAATTTAAAGTAAAGGCTGCGTACCGCAATGGCCCACCAATGACGCACTTTACACACTGCATATGCAAGAATCAAGGCTGCAAAGCGGAAAACAGCCAATAGCTGAGGAGAAAAACATAAGCATAAGAGACTGCAAACTTTTGTACAGAAGTGTATATTTCGACACACTTAAATGTGTTATCTACCTTTCAAAACCGGTTTATCAACATTTCATGACAGATTTGTTGCTGTAAAACTTCTTTTCAAAGATTGCTGTCAGGTTACAATCTCAAAATGCCATCACTGTATTTCCATAAATATAATCCACACAGCAACTTGCAGGGCGAAGTCTACAGGGTTATTTTCCAAATAACAAGCTGGCTTAAAAAAAAATTTCAACCAAACTAAGGCAGAAACTCACACATTTAAAGGATCTAAAACAAAGCTTTTAAACACCAAAGAACAACTGAATCTGTATATCAAAGAAGCACCCCATAAGCATGTGACCCAAGATAAAAGGGTTAGAGAGTTCAATTTGGTCATCTTTTACTCACCCACCATGTCATTCTAAATCTGTATTTTTTCTTTCTTCTGTGGAACACAACAGAAGATACTTAAAAAAAATTCCACATAATGAAAGTCAGTAAAATGAGTTGTTTTGTACAACAATGAACAAAAACATTATGTGGAATGGATAAATCATTTTTCTAATTATCTTCCTCAACAGAAGAAAAATAGTCATACACGCATTTGGAACGAGATGGGGATGAGTAAATTATGACATTTTTAGGTAATCTACCCCTTTACAATCAATAATGAAGTTTTCCTGGACAGAAACCTTGTGGGTTGAAAGGACATGAGTGAGGTCGTCTACGCTGAGAGAGAAAAGTCATCTTTGAAAAGGGAACTGTGGAATGGACTGGCCCTAAAATTTTACCACACTAGTTTCATCTTAAATCACATCTTAAATGTTATTCAGGTCATTTATACAGGTAATTTTCCTGCTAAAGAGTCAAAATGGAAATATATAGGCTATATATACACATTACCAATCAGCGTATTGTAGAGAAAAGTCATAGATTTGGGGAAAAGACATTATGTATATGCTAATTTTATTATATTAGTGTTAATACTGTTGTAATTAGTTTTTATTAAAAAAAATATTTTCTTATTTAATTGTTTACATTTTTATGAATGAATTCATTATTAGCTTTGCGTCAACTCATGCAACAGAGGGGCTTGTGAACCCCAGTTTGGGAAACCCTGCAATAGAGGGCAGCGTATTGGACAGTACTTACAAATATGTCAAAAAAAGATTTGTGGTAATCATACTGCAACACCTCTTTCTTCAGTTGCTCTTGTATACCTCCATTGACCTGGATGAATATAGATGAAAAAAATAATTAACAAAATGTTGTACAGATGATTCACTATTAAACTGGTTCATCCACATATATTTAAAATAACTTAATAATCTCTAGAGGAGATGAATCTATCTAAACCACAACATACATTAAGCTCAATGATCCAGAGCAAGGTGACAAATAAAAGGTCAAAGGTCACAAATAGGCAAAAGGTTCTTCGGACATCAGAGATGCACTTCTTCTCTCCTGCTTCATAGGACTCGATACGGGAAGAAATAAGGGTGGAGTTAATGTTTCCCACACCCCCTAGAGTGGCCCGGGACCCCACACTGCTGCTGCATTGGCTGTCCATGACTCGTCAGTCTCGTCCACTCGTGTCACTCCATTCACACTCACACTTCTGGAGAGTCAGACTCTGTAGTCATACCTAGTTCTGAAAGGACACAGAAAGTGGAGGTATTTCACACAGTGGTCAAAGGTTTATAGTTATTGCTGTCGTATGATCAGGACTTTGTGACGTCTTCATATCAACTAAACCACCAAACATCCTGTACCGTCACTAAGTGGATATATTTCAAATAAATTTAATTAAATAATAATAATAATGAAAAAAAGAAAAAGAAAGGACTAATAAAACATTTACACCAATTATAAAGTGCAACAGTTGGGATCCGGAAGTGAAAATCCCATTCATTTTCTCCATATGGGAATTGATTTTAACCAATAACTTATTTAACTAATGGACCTACTGTAATCTACAACGTTGTTGATCAAAGGTATTTACTTTTGGTGAAGCCATCAGCCTGCTTTATGCAATTTATTTTCTTAAGTAATATTGTTTAACAGCAGAATTCTGGTGAAAGACTACATTACCCATGATTCTGCAGAGAAATCTCCACCAATCAGAGAATCGAAACAATCAAATTGTAAGAAAAAAAGTGCCTGCAACCTCCAATGTAGCACTGTGAACTACGTAATCAAGTCAATCTGTGCATGTGTATATTTATATAGCAAAAACATATATGGGTATGTTGTTTTTAAATATGTGTGTAAACAATATTTATCTGTTTTTAATATGATTGTCATTCGCTATGAATCATGGGATTGTAGTTCTTTCCCTATTAAAATACACATGTACATTTTGTCAAATTTTCAGATTCTTCTTTGTGTCATTGTTGATTCACCCCATAGCTATTAACTCTTAAATAAAGACTTTTAAAACCTCTTCCAAAACCAAGGCTGAAAAAGTGGCCACTCTATTACATGCATCTCTGGAATACTAGATTCTGATTGGTCAATCGAGGCATTCCGCTGTAAAATAATGAATGTACAATAATGACCTTTTACCATGGTTGTAATGTATAAATGACAGCTCTTATGGGATGTTCTGTCACACCTGACACCTCGATAGTAACTACAACTCAAATCAATATTTTGTGTCTATATTATGTACCGATATCCGCTAAGTAGCAGTGTAAAAAGCAGGATAATGTATGACCATGATCAAAACAGACAATAACTTGTACCTAAATTAAGACATCTGAAAAACCAAACTATCAACAAAACTGTCTTAAAGTGGATTCATCTTCCCAAAATCAACAAGGTTTCCTATAATGCAATTTTAATCACAATTGAAAAGATTATTGTGTAAAGTAAGTGAATATAACTACTAGGCTTCATAAAAGAAACTAAGCATGGAAATCTAGTCCTACAAGCCCTTATCAAGAAGACAAAGAAGTACCCCAGATAACGTTTAAAATCAGGCAAGAGTTTATGAGAACAGCAACTATCTGTTTGGTTAGTGGGACAAGTTCCTCTTACTGATGAAATTTACCGAAAAAGCACGAGCACAGGAATGTTCATGCATTGTTTGCATATGACTACACTGGGCAAGATTTTTTGCTTCCCCTAAAAATACATGAGAAGAGAACTGACTTATGCTGTAATTTATATAGCTTTGGAGTACCATTAAAAACAATATAGGACATTTGTCATTATTGCTTTATCTATGCATACAAAAATGTAAGTATATAACCCAATTAACTAAAATTAGTTCGTCTGTGTTTTTATGTTGTGAAATGTTTATTTCATAGCTCTGCCAAACCAATTTGCATGCTATGGGCTAGCATGATAATACAACAGTAGGCTATAACAGGAAACCCAGCGAGAATTTCTCACAGTGTGAAACATTGTGTCATAATAGCACACCACAAATTTATATCTTGCTAACTAAAACTGTAACAAGCGAAATAAGCAATCCTAAACTAACAATCTCTCTTGAAATCAATATCCGGTTACATTTGAGGAAATCAATCTGCAAAACAGCAGCGGCTTCTTGTCACATTAGCATTGATTTATCAAAGTAAATGTGTATGCAGTCGATCATGTCGCTTACCTTGGCGAGCAATTTTATAAAAGTACGCGTTGTATTACAGTCAACCGATAAATCAATGAGGATCTATCTCGCTGAAAATTCCGCACCATCTGATGACTTTCGTTTCAGTCAGACAGGAAATAGTGTGAGGTTGTTTTGGAAAGGGGATTCTGGGATATGTAGTAGAAACCGGAACTGTGTCAGGCCTGCCCACAATTCTAATTTAATTCATTCATAAATCTAAGCATCAAGTAAATATATAACAAACAATAACATAATATAACAGACCTATCTGATTAGATGTTTTGCTATAGAAAGCTATATTATGCTCATGCCCTAAAAGTCAACATTTGAATTCATTGAATTAGAAAGAAAACAAATGGCATCTGCACACAAATGATGCTAAAGCTTCTATCAGAACAAACTTTGCTCATTTTTTATTTTTAATCAACTGGTGTGAAGGTCATTTTAGTGGATGTGTGAAGTCAGTTCTCCTCAAATTCACAAAAGCATTCTAGCGGAGTGAAGTGTAGTTCACCACATTAATTGCGGTCCAAAAGCTTTTGTCTTCGTTTTAAACAATAAATCTATTCCATTCAAGTTAAATGTAATGTTTATAGCATTTAATGCAAAGACATACAGCCATTTTAGTTTTTAAGTCACTGTATTCTTTTAATTTAATCAAGAAGCTATAAGCAAACATTACTTGATGACATTATGCCATTTCGTTTATTTTACAATGTTCATTACAAGATCCTTATTTCAAACCTCTACAGACTGGAGCGAAAAAAAACAATGCTTTAATTAAACAACACAATCTGATGTACTCAACTACAGCTAACAAGTCTTTATTTATGCAAAACATCACTGGCTAAGTGTCTTATAAAGGCTATATATTGTTAAAATCAATGTGCTCAACAACCATTGGTAGTGAGGTAAACAATTTTATTGAAATTCAAATTCTAGGTTTCTTCAACAACTACAAACAAAATAAACTGTAAGCATCCTAAAGGCTAAATAAAATAATAAGAAGATGAACAAAATAATAACTCTAAAACAAACAAAAAAAGTACTAGGCTACACTAATCCACCCTGGATCAGAACAACACAGCCAAAAATGTGGCATATTAAAAACGAGGCTTCAATAATATGAGACACAGTTCACACTGTAAATCAACAAGAACTAGTGAACTTAAAACTGACATTCTTGGTTTATTTCGAAGCTGATTATATTTAACAGTACCTGCACTCAATTCATGTGCTCTTTGTCAGTGTAATATCA
This sequence comes from Meda fulgida, assembly GCA_030578275.1. NCBI lineage: Eukaryota > Metazoa > Chordata > Actinopteri > Cypriniformes > Leuciscidae > Meda > Meda fulgida. The sequence goes on from CM060617.1 coordinate 15,296,067, forward strand.
GTTCTTTAGAAGCTGTTACTGTATTATTGTTAATATGTACTGTGATGCGCAGAGATGGGTGAGGTATTCAGCAGTCGGATGTCATCTTCTCAGACAGTGCTGACTGGCAGGTGCTGGGTGGGTTGAACACCTCAGGGTCACTGATGCCCAGCTGAAGGTCAAAGAAGCGAGTGGACGTGGTCACGCTACTGTTCTTTGCGTATGTCTCCTGCACAGGATAGCAGTCCTTCAAAGTGTACACACCAACCCAAGCTTCATCTGTGAGAGACAGGAAAAATGTGCAAAGTTCAGGTAATCAGGACCATATAAGAGTTCCTATATAAAAAACCAAGGCACATGTAATATGCAACATTTACAACATAACTATAACAAACATTTACTTTTGCGGGCCGGTTTTCGATCAGACCATTCTTGAACTTCGATCATGTCTCCAGGTCCTCCAATGAAGTACTGGTCCTCATATGTGGAGTTCAGGGGTATATCATAAGGGTCCCAGGCCTCCATTAGAGCGATCTTTGCACACTGCTTGGTAATTTCATCAATCTGGAAAAGCACTCCACTCTTGAACAAGTAGATGTACTCAAAGAACCTCAAAGAGAATTGCACAATACAAATAAATGAATGCAAAGCAAATTTACAGTTAAATGATTCAAATCAATTAAACTTTATCCTGTTTAACTAATATCTCAGAACACAAAACCTGTGTGTGGTCATTCTAATTTTGACTATAATGGATCATCTGCATCCACACTATGGGGAACAACAACAATAGCTCAGACATTTCAAAACACTGCAAGCAAAAAAATAAAAAAAATAAATCTTACTTGGAGTTGGTATTTTCAGTTTTTTTTCCCAGTACAAATATCTAAACATTCTTAAATCAAGATACATTTACTTGAGAAGCAAAACAACTGATTTATTTAACAATAAATAAATAAAATAAATAATAATTAAGTTACTGTACACTTAAAAGAATTAAGAATTTGAATTAAGTTTATATTTTACTACATTGGCAGAAATTTTTAATAAAAATAATTTTACTGTTTTTAAGGGTCACTAAATGTTGATACATTTTTCAGTAAACAGGACTTTACATGAAATTTTGCTACTCAAGTAGGTGTATATCGATTAAGCATGTTTAGATGTTTACTGTACAAGACAAAAAACACTTTTTTTGCAGTGATAAGAAAAACGTATTAAAATATATTTCATAACATATGACGAATTCGTACTTTTTACAAGGCGTGTGTCCTGTCTTCTGCTCCAGAACCCTAATTCGCTGATTTTGTGCATCATAAGAGACCGCTGCCCGTGTGTTTCGTCCCGTGCCGTGGTCATATTGAACGGTCCGACCCTCCCACTGTAACGGCGCGAGGCAGGGCTGAGGCGCCGCTGCTACTGACGGAGGAGGAGAGCCCAGACACGGCACCATCGCGGACAATGACAATATCAGCGCAACAACCACAAAGCCTGTCATTTCTGTTGGTGCAAATCGATAATTACATGAAATTTAAATATTGACACAACGCCTTTGACTGGAGTGTTTTTTTTTTTCCAACCGCAGTGTTTGCGCTGGTGTCTCAAATCCACAATGAAAAAATACACCAGTTCAGCATCCATGTCACAAATACGTCAGAAACACCGATTGGTCAGATATCAAACCCGTGTGACGGCCCATTAGATTATTTTCCACTAGTTGAAAATAAGTATAGTTTATTTCATCACTAAAATCTATTAACATTATTTAATTACATGTATTAATAAATACAATAAATTATTATTATTAATTACATTTGTTTGTTGGTTGGTTGTTTATTTTGCTGCAAAGAAGAACCATACGATTTCACCCTAATAATCACAAATGTTTTGACTGATCAATATAATAATAGTTTGTATGGTAGTAGTAGTAATAATAATAAAATGTATTATTAGGCTATTATTTACATTTTTATACCATAAGATTTCACCATAATAATTTCAAACATTTTGAATCATCAATATTATAAATAATATGCTGTATTGTGGTGGTAGTAGTAGTCATAATAATAATAATAATATATATTTTTTACATTACCGTATTAATTCATAAAACAAGGGGATTATTAAATACAAATATTAAATTATTAACAATGATTAGTTATATGCTTATTGTATACTTATCTCTGTTCACAAAAAGAGTGTCAGTATGTATCTGGCGTATGCTATTATTATCATAGATTAGACAGTAAAAGGATTATTATCCAACTCCGCCATTTGCATCAGTTTGTTTACGAGCACGAGCAGATAATACAGGGACATCCGAAGCACCAGATGGCAGCATCTATTGCAGTCAATACTTGTGACTTCAGTCTGTTTGTCTTTAATGTATATTTAACGTTGTTGGTGTTTAATATGGCGAATTCCGTTCAACGTGTGTACTAAATTCAGGGTTACTTCACTTAAAGAGACTAACAAAATGTCTGAATTAACACAGAGTCAGTTTGAGTCCAGTGATGATGAACTTCCCGAGGAGGTCGCCTTTGATGCGTCCAAAAGTGCTGCTCTGAAGAGCGTTAAAGATGCACTGGAGTCAGCTAAAAGGTCTGTGAGAGTGTATCCCCTGGCTTTAGACACAGACCACATGAGCTTTTGGCTTTTAAGCAGTTTTTTTTTTTGTTAAATATATATTTACTCTTTGTTTTCAGAGAAAAGAACCTATTGAAGGAGAAGCGAAGGAAAAGACAACAGTTTTTTCAAGAACAAAAGGTATAACTTAGGGGTTGTGAATAAGTTACCATCCCCATGATGTCGAATATATTATTATTAGAAAAGTTTATACACTTTCACTTTTTGTGGATTACACAATAAGTTGTAGATGTAACATAAATCCCAAAATCAAAACATAATGAAATGTTACATCTGTTGTTTTTCAGACGAGAAAACGTCTTCCTGAAGACCTCCTGGAAGAATTTGATACAGAACCCCAAAAGTAAGCTCTCTAGATGAAAATAATCATTTTAATTCCTAAAATCATTTTGGAAATCTAATAAACTGTTAATTTCTTATTTTAGACCTGCTGAGTTATCAGACAACGTCAAAGGTAACAAAGGCAGTAACAGCGGAATTTTCTGAAACTTTACTAAAAAACTATTTTCCTATTGGTTAACTTAAGTATTGAATGACAAAACTATTTTATAGATGAGGAAGAGTCAAATGCCACGCCAGAAACAAACTCTAAACGGTAATAACAATATTAATTAGCTGTTTACATTCACCTTACTCGAAGGCTTCATGTTATGTGTAAATGGAAAAACATCTGATTTCAGTTTACCAGACAGTTACAGTGTTAAGAGAGTGAAGGATGAATCCGCTGCCAAATCTCTGCAACAAAGTGCAATTGACTTCATTCAGTCCCGCCTTTACGGACCAGGAACCAAAAGAACAAGCAGTAAGATGATAACGTTATGCTGTTCAGACCTTCTTTTTAAAACCATATTTAGTAGAAAAACTAACATTTGTTTATTTTTCTTCAGATGCAGAGCTTCTGTCCCTCAAAAAGAAAAAGGGTGCCAGACAAGGTGCATCTGTGGAGTTTGTGAATAAAAGATATGGTGAGTATTGAGATTTTCATATTTAACAACTATATTATATTAGTTTTATTTTGGAAAGCAACAGTCTGAGCGGTCTTTATTCATCTACAGGTGCCGACTTAAAAAAGAAGATCACAAAGTCCAATAAAAGGTTTATACACAAACATAAAATGGTTCCTTCCTGAGATCTAAAACAGGAGAAATATAAGTATAACACATGAGAACTGTAACCTTCCTTAGCTTAGGAAGCTTAGCTATTTTTGACCATATGGATCACATTTTACAAAAGGACACCTTTAATTTAGTACCTTTTCCATTAGCACATAGTTAAAAAATATGATCAAATAAAATTGTCTCTGCTCATTCAAATAAAAACGACTATGATCTTCTATCTTCAAATCAAAAGTAAAAAAAAAAAAAAAAAAAGGCTGAAGCTGAATATTCTTCATGTTTGCATATTTACTGTACACTTTAAATGTAAACCTGATCTAAGGCATGACATTTCTTGTTTCAGTTACTTTTTGCATTCATTTGACTATTGTTACTATATGACTGTAATGATCAAATGGACAAATCATGGTTGTGGCATTTCAAAAAAGTGAACATGTAATAAAACGTATTTAGCCATTATTAATGCTCTTTATGGTCTAATTGCATACTTGTTTAAAATCCGAACACTCAAATGTGTTAAAACACAGACTGATATATCTCGTTCACCTGTGTATTTATGTTTTATTACTGAAAATGATAAGACAGTGTTGATGACAATACTGTACCATTCTCCTTGTTTTAAAAGTACTGATGGTATGAGGGATTGACAGGTAAACAAGACGAGAAAAAACAAATGGAGCAGGCTTGCCTCTCAGAGACTGGATATGACCTTAATTTTACCATGTTCCTGTCGCACATCCAAACTGCACAAAAACACAGTGCAGGCAACGATGATGAGAGAGCGCCTGAATACGGACTTTTTAAAAGATGGAGTAAGGGATCAGGTAGATGAAAAGACCATTGACATCAATACAATTACAAATCAAAGTGTCCGAACATTGCATCAATCCTGCAGTGTAGTTGGCAGAGGGAGGGTGCGCTTGCACAAAAAAGGGCATAACTCAAAGCTCACACTAACGCTCTATACTAAATACCACCACTAAGGATGACTCCAGCAGTGTTAGATTTTCTGTTTTAAATTTTTTTTTTTTTACTGTAAGATAACTAAATGTTCCACCCCTCCTGTTAATATAATTTCAATATTTTTCTTTTTTTTTTTTTTTACGGTAAAGTACACAAGCTTAGACCTGAAAATAGCAGGGTGTTGCTGTGGTGGGACCTTAGTTATTCGGTCTTGCTCACTCTGCCAGCTTTCAACCAAGAACAAATATATCTTATATGCAAGTTTACTGATAATAACATTAATTATGTCATAATAATTTTCCTCATGCCTTGTAAATCAGGAAACAAACAATCAGAGCCTGCTGCACCCCCCACCCAACAACACCTACCCCCCCTCCCCTCCCCCAAAATAAAAAAAGACAAAAGGAAAAAAAAAAAAAAAAAAGACGACGACCATAATGATTGGGGATTTTATCTGACTTCTAAGGACCCATCTCCTAATGTGTCTTTAGGCTGGTTTAGGCCTGGGTGAGGAGGATCCAGTCTTATCAAGAAAGCCAGGATGGGTCTGGCCATGTGTAGGCTCAGTTCATCAGGCCAAAGCTGGCCCCAGTTTATTTGGGAGTCTGGGATGATGAGGGCCTCTTTCACATGGTCATTTATAGGGATGATTCTCCAGGGGTTAGTGCAGGTAATCATCAACTGATGCAAAGGCGCAGGATCCGCTGCCTGTGCGAGCCATGACGGACAGACACTGAGCTGCCTGGCCAACAGCGAGCGCCAAGGGAGGCTGCTTTGGCAGGTTATGAGTCTCTGCATGAGAAAAAAAAAAAAAAAACATTGATTGAATGCTGAAATGAAAACATCAAATGCTAATGTTAAAATTGTTAGATTCATGATAAACCATTATAAACAACAGTTCAAAAGTTTCAAGTCAATAAAAAAAATCAGCAAGGATGCAATAAATTGATCAAAAGTGAGAAAGACATTTATAATGTTAAAAAAAAGATGTCTATTTCAAATAAATAACTTACTATTATTTAAAGAATAATGAAAATAAAAGTATCAAGGTTTTCATAAAAACCCTAAGCAGCACAACTGTTTTCAGCATTGATAATAAAAATAAATGTTTCTTGAGCACCAAATAAGCATATTAAAATAATTTTTAAAGGATAATGTGACTGAAGACTGGAGTAATGATGCTTTGCCATCATAGGAATAAATTATTTCAAATAGAAAGCAGATATTTTAAAGTCCCCCTGTAAGTCAATAATTGTATCCCTTAAAACTCATCTTTAATCATCAAAATTAATGAAAGTTTCTTCATGACTTCAATGAGTTTGAATGTAACTAAACTTTTGCTTCATTTAATAAACGCGGAATTTAGATTATGCAAATTAGCCTTGCCTCCACTCACTCATACCACTTACTCAGAGATCCACTTGGTTGGTCATCTTTATTGAGGTAATCGCCGTACAATGGTATCGCTCTTTACAACGTCGGACAAATAACTAATTAATATAATTAGCCTTTCGCTTAACTACATTATCACACAGATAGTAATGTGTTGCTAATGCTACATAAATCATGTTCCCGTCCGCAATCTCAGAGTCAGATAGCTGCCTTCTAAAAATCAGCAACCTTACAAACGCTTTGAACAACTTAGAACGTCAGTGATGAAAGGCATACAGTTCATCATAACATTGTAATATACATCATATACACAACACACCCGCTATATTGCTAAATGTACCGGATTTTTCCTATCAACAGAAAAATATACCGGGATAACCTGGCTTTCTCTTGAGACTTCGCAGCTTAGTTAATGATATGCTAAGGCCCGCCCATATGTTGGTGTGATTGGTTACAAGGTAGTTTGACGTAAGAAACACCAGCGATTTCAAACAGCGTTTTGAGACTCTTTAGATCACTGAAGTTTTAAAGATAAAATACTAAATGGTGTTGACTTATGAATTTGCACATGGCTTGTCTTAAAGCATATAAAAAACACCACATACATAGGCATATACACAACATTAAAAACTTGATTTTCACCACAGGGGGTCTTTAAATTGTTGTACTATTTCACAATATTAATGTTTTACTGAATTTTTCATCAAATAAATGCAGCCTTGGTGAGCATAAGAGACTTCTCTTAGAAAAATAAATAAATATATTTTTTATTATTAGTAGTGTACACCATTTAAATAAACTAATACTCAAATGCATATCACAGTGTAGCAAGGTGTAGAAAGTTCTCAAGCTGCACTGACAGCAAAAAACGAGCAGCAAAAACACAAGCGATCAACAGAATACTGGAAATATTATCCTGTTTTTCCTGACAATAAGCATGTAGATGTTTTTTTTTTTTTTTTTTTTTTGGCTCAGATACACAGGATGCAGTTTTAAGCCCGCTAACAATATTGTATGACCTAGAGATGACAACAAAAACTAAATAAATGTATTTCATATTAATGTGTTTAAATTGTATTGCAACATATGCATACTAACATGTACAATTAGATATTATTCCATGCTAATTATATGTGTGCTTGTGATCCTTCTACCAAAGGGTCCTGCAGCACCATGACTTATCTGTACTACAGGGATATTGATTTTTATCAAAATACAGTATTATGTTGCTCACTTAGGCTTTTTCACTCGCTTAATTCTGAGCTTAAAGAGCTTTGCTCAGTGCTGAATCATTGCAGTGACAAGGTGGAACTTAATTGTTCTGATTTAATCAAAGGTGGTAGGAAGACTGATGCTGTACCTAATATTGCACTGTTGAGTGTAGAGCAGACAGGCTCTCTCTGGATGGAGTCTAGCTGGTAGCCCACGGGGCTGTTCCATGGATCTGAATATGCCAGCAAACTGAATGCATCCTGCAGGGATGAAGACAGTAAGAGGCTTTACCATAAAACACATATATCTTCATGTTTACTGGTCATTACCATCATAACCAAAATACATTTTATTCATTTTTTTCTAAACACCAGTTAAATGTGATAAGTTACAAACAGCACCAACATACAACTTTCAGAACAAGTGGAGTTACCTTCAGCATCTTCTTATTGGCGGAGTTTTTTCCCCGCTCACGGCGCAAGAGTTCGCTCATGCTCTGTAGCTCTCGGCCGAACTGGATCATCCTCTCTATGGCTGCCTGGCTCCCACCGCACAACTGCCTCTTAGACTGAGTGCTGTCCACTTCTGCGTACAAAGCATTTAATCCTTTTAAAATGGCACACTGGATTAATTTGCATAACATAATTGGCCAAATGATTAGGAGTCACATGCACAGCATCAGTTTCGTAATACAGATCACACGAGGGAAAAAACTACCTTTGACCTCTTTACTTCAAATTTCATTACAGATACACAGGAATTTAACAGAAGACTGAGCCTGAGATTAATTAATCTACTCACCCATATCTGCATCACAATCCTCCAGCTCTGTCCCATGTGTAGAGCTGCCATTCAGAAATCCATTTGAAGAGGATTCAGACACTCCGTTTGAGAAGTGATCAACCTCCATCTCCACCTCAGTACTGCTAGGAAGAGTCAACAAGAGATAACAGGCTTTTTCTGTGCTGTACAGTTATGTTCTTATATAATCTGCCCTTCTGTATTAAAGTTGCGATCAAACAGAAGTAGTGACCGATCTTTTTTCTGTATTCTTAAGTACATCCGAGTGTAACAGATTAATGAAAAAAATAAAATAAATGTAGGTAGGGGACTTAATGGTATCGATCGGTTTTGATTTTGAGATGTGGCCATTGTACTACAAAATGAATGCGAAGTCGGTAATGGAGGAGAGGGGTTTAAGCAAATTAAATGATTAAATGAGCACGCCATCCGTGACTAGAGAGAAGTATGTAATTTCACCGGAAGATCCAGTTGACTATTTGATTAAACAATACAAGGTAAAAAAAAAAATACATACACACAGATGAATTGTACACTATTAATCTATAACATGCATTTACAAAAAAGATAGGATGAATTTTCCTTTCATCGTTTCATGCCCTCTTCACATACCTCACGTTGGTCTGCTGGCCCCGACTGCCATTCAGGACACCAAGCTCGGGACTTGACTGGGTAGAGGGACACGATTTGTGACTGTGGGTCGAGGTGTGGCCTTTACTTGATGTAACTCCATTACAGTAATTACTATCTAAACCTGGAGACAGACGGAAAAACAAATGATCAGCGATAACGTCTCCTATTAATGATCAATGGGTCATTCTGTCTAGGTTTAACCTTGATTTGAAATTGTGTGGTTCTCAATTTTTGAAAACAAAGTCCCCCTATGTCAAGACAATATTTAAAGGCCCTTCTATCTAAGCTGATACATCTGTTATAATATATGTCTGTTTAATGAATACATTATTTGTAGTGTTTTTATCATTTTAAATTAAGATTATGCATATATAACTTAAATAAATAATTGTAAAAATTAGGGGCCCTCTAGAGGGCCTTGGGTCCCTGGTTGACAACCACTAATCTAAATAGCTATTTCAGTGAAGATTACCTCTTCGTAATAGTTTTTTTGGTAAGACTTTCATCACACATGCTGGCTTAAAATATCAAAAGATACATTATAGATTTTCTTTAATTCTTTTTAGTGTGAATGTAGTGCACGTGCCTGTCTGGTAGGCCTGGGAGCTGCTGGCTTTGTGAACAGGGCTGTTGAAGAGGCGAGGGGAGCCTGGGTAACTATCCTGTGACTTGGGGCTCCTCCCACCGAGACACCTGACCTCACTGTCAGTGCCATTCACCATCTCAATGAACTGCCTGACTCTGGAAAGAGATACAGATACATCATGTATACAGTGTCTTCACAGGACATGTGTCCATTCTTGTAAAACTGCACACATCACACTCACTTCAACATGAAGAGGAGGTCTGGGTTTTTCTCTAACAGACTGGGATAAAGTTGTTGAGTGGTCTCTATAGCCTCTCCCATTCTGCCGGACAGTACCAGCTTTTGGATCTCTGCAATCCAATCACAATCATGAAGTCATTACTCTGCATTGATTTCATGAATTCTTAAAAGTATGCATTGATGAATCATTCAGAAGTAGACCAGGAGCTGTCCTTAAAGGTACACTATGTAACATTTGACCCTCTAGCGGTTGGCCGATTTTGATTCTCATTTTATAGCGAGCTCTGTCGCAGTCTCTTTTTGCTAGCAGAAGCTCCTCTGTTCTGCCTTTATTTTTCTTGATTACCTGGATCTAAAATATAAACACTTATAACAGGCCTACCATAGTGAATCAGAGTAAGACAAAAACGCGTTTTGGAAGAAGGATTGATGGTGTGTTGACTCATTATTTAAATGTTGTTAATTTTGAACCACCTTTAAGAAAGTAAATAGTGTTAATTTGATTTCTTGTTGATCTTAACAATCAGACAGACCCAAAAGGACTGACAGAGTCTGAACAGCCTATTTCTGTTGACTGGGGAGACTCACTCTGTCTATTTTTAATAGAGGCAAGTTCCTCGTGTACGGCCTGGTCAGTTGATTTGGCAAAGGCCTCTGCAGTGGCACAGTAGCTGTGGTGAACCAGATATGAGGCCACCATTCTGGGAAGATAACAAGAAAGCAAATAAGTCAGAAAGGGAAATGGAGAAAGAGGCAGAAAGAAATAAGCCACTAGCACATACATTCATTACATCTGTGAAGGTTTTGAAACTATGTTGACGTCAACCTTATAAAAATGCTCCAAATCTAAAGTACTCACTTCTGAATCATGGCCTGCCATTCTCCTTCTCTTTCCCCAATGGGGAAACGGTCAATCTGGGCTTGGATCTTGGTTCTCCATTCACGCATGTAATCCTCAATATCAAAGACAAACGGATGCTGCCCGAAATTAGCGTCCACGACCTCCCCTGGGGTCTGTAGACCCACTGTGGGATACAGGTTGGGCTGGAAGCAAAATAATTGCAGTTAATTACATTTTTGGTTAATGATGTAAATGCAAGCACAATGACTAAAGACTTTCTCATACAACAAATGAGAGTAGCTTGAAAGAAATGATGGAAACTAGAAAAAAGCAAATCTCAACTGCTTGATAGCTTGTAACATCACAAAATGTAAACTACGGTAGTCAACATCTGAAGTGAATCAAAAAAGTTAATTAAAGTTGCCCTAAGACAAGGGGACAATGGGTATTGTTCAAAATGAATGTTTAACTTTGATGAAAGGTTTTGATCCAAGTTTTGATCCAAAAAAGATTTTCTCTAAAGCTGATTTGAATTGTGAAAAGCACTATATATATAAATTTGTCTTGAAAATGTGCCTTGATTCATGTGTATCATTGGTGTTCAAACTGAAACGATTAGAAAAAACATCAGATTACAAATCGATGATTACAAAACTACATCATTTTTTTTCTTTCCTTTAACACAATGCCAGCTTCTATGGCTATGTTCATGGTGAGGGCCAGTTTTATGTTTTTCAAAAATAAATAAGATGTTTAAGATTATATTTTTCTAAAACCCAGGACTATTTTAACGATGTCTTTCATAACTTTTGGGCCGGCCAGTTTCGATCCCTTAAGAAGCCTATGGAGGAGTGATCCAGCTCTCAGATTTAATAAAAAAATATCTTAATTTGTGTTCCGAAGATGAACGAAAGTCTTAGGGGGTTGGAACAACATGAGGGTGAGTAATTACTGACAGAATTTTCATTTTTGGGTGAACTAACCCATTAAAACTATTTTTGAATTTACTTGGTTAAAAACCTTTTCAAAAGTATCAACAGAATAAAACAAGTTCCTCAAAGGGGTAGTATTACAGTCCAGCAAAATATGTCTAATGAATAGTAGATTCTTACAAGATCAACACTTTGATGAATTTTCTCCTGATAGTAAAAGATTTTGTGCGAGTCTCGAGTGTCCTATCTAGCATCATGTGTAAACGGCTTCATCCAACTACATAAATTAAATGTTGCTTCTGGGTCAGGTCAGGGGGCAGGCACATATTAGTCATTTTGTGGTGCTTTCTGGAGAATAACTCTGAGAGGGTCTGTGCTCATGTTCCAATAGAGAGAAAGGTCACCGCTGCTAAACTGACATACTTCACAGAAGTACTCAGAGTAACATGAATGCTGTTCACCAGCCAACTATGTTTTCTGCTCAATGGATTATTGTTTTAGCCCTAAACAGGCCTCTGTTCAGTCAGCGAGAGAAATGCTTAGGGGCTGTCAGTCCAACATCTTGAATGATGAAGAAAGGAAGGAAAGACAAAACAATAGCAAAACGCTTCCTCTACAACATCTAAAAATGGAAGATTATTACAACAGTGAAAAAATACACAAATGATCAATAACCACATGGCTTTCAGGCAGAGAAAAAAAAAAAACTCTGTAAAGCTACAAATGATGTATATTGATATTTTCATGAAACATACGTACATATATTGGAATGTAAACCAAATATATTTATCTGATTAAACTACATAAAACATAATATTATAAACCACAAAATATACAATACGGTTAAAAAGTTAGGGGCCCGTAAGATTTAAAAAATAAATAAATAAATAAATATATATATATATACTTTTATTCAGTACGGACACATTAAATTGATCAAAAGTGACAGAAAAGATTTTTATGTTACAAAAGACTTTCATTTCAAATAAATGCTGTTCGTTTGAACTTTCTATTCATCAAAGAATCCTGAAAAAATGTGTATCACTGTTTCCACAAAAATATAAAGCAACAAAATATTGTTAATAATCCAATTAGACTGATTTCTGAAGAATCATGTGACACTGAAGACTGTAATGATGTAATACAGATTTGACATCAGGAATAAATTACATTTTAAAATGTATTAAAATAGAAAAGTTATTTTAAATTGTAATAATTTCACAATATAACAGTTTTTTCTGTATTTTAGAAAATAATTTGCATTCTTTCAGAAAAAAAAAACTGGTAAAAAACATTTACCAAACTTTTAAATGGTAGGGTATAATGTGGTATGATATAATATGGCAACACAATCTTAACTTCAATATAAGAGACGATTAAGAACAGCCTTACCGGTAAATCTGTAAAAGCTATCCCTGAAAGAAAGAAAAAAGATCAACAATTAATTGTTAATTAACTTTTAACTATATAGGTTCAATATTTAACTGTGTGCATACATGGTGTGTTTATAGCCAAAATGTATACAACCCATAAACTCCTTAATCATCCTAAATGAAAAATATTATATTCCTAGTGATGTACATGTGATGTTAACATCAGTAAAAAAACAAAGAACAAATAACCAAAGTTTAGTTGACATGGGCATTTAGGGTGTGTAATTCAGGTCACTTGGTCACTAAGTTCATTTGGAAGCAGACTGAGACCCACATTTTCAGCGGTCTCAGTCTACTTGTTTGGGGCACATCAGGGTGCGGAAGGCACACTTATTCAAATGAAGCACACTAACAGAGCAATCACACCAGTATTCGTTTTCCTCAAACCAAACATGTCAAGTATGAACACACCCTTAATCTTAATATGCAATACAAATGTTTACTACCTAGACTGTGGCCATTCTTCGTGTAGAAACAGGTATTGTTGATGAGGTTCACACAGCAGCCAATCACATCGCCTGTTGTAAATGTGGGACCATAGGGCTGTCCAGTGCCAGAAGAGCAGAAGGAGTGGCCGTCGTCGCCATGGTAGCCATATGAGTGCTTGTCCCAACCTAAGGGTAGAACATTGGGCACATACTATTGTTTTTTTTTTGGGAACGATGTACTGTACTATGTATGTACTGCAAAAATACTAAGGAAAGAGCACTAAGAGCTCTAACTCTTATCTCTCTGCCAAGCTGCAGACTCACAGAGGAACCACCCAGGGTCTGTGAGCGTCAAGAAGGTGGAGGATCAAGTTAACATGCCCACTAATTGCATCTAAACTCCAAACCCTGTCTGTCTATAGTGATTCAGAAACAGAATGGGAGTCCTAGACACTTTCGGCACAAACACCCTGAAAATATGACATAGCTAATGTGTTACTAGCAATAAAAGTACAGTGACTTCCCAACATCTGACAGTCATTTTACCTGGAAGTCTGTTCATGTTGACACCTTGAGCTGACAGGCCAATCCCCATGTACCTGGTCACAAAAAGCAGCATTTATTTGATGTAAAAATCTGTATTAGAGGAAGTTAAAATTGCTCACCCTAAAAATTTAAGGTGCACTAAGTAACTTTGTCCTAATTACAATCGTTCTAGCCATAAGGAAATGAACAGTATGATTGGAAAATGTTGAAAATCTTACTTATCTGAGATTGAATCTGTTATTATAGTATAATTTTATTAATATTTTCTTATTTAATATTTATATAAAATGTTCGTGTTTTTTTATTTTTAAATTATTTGTCTTCATTATAATGTAGTTAGTTTAAGTAATTTTGATGTTTTTACATTTTTTATTAGTGTTCGTTTTTTTAAATATCTATTTTTTTCCGGTTTTAATTATTTTATACAAGTTAAACGACATGAGAAATGTTGGGAACTTTGACAACTAGCTGATATAAAAAAAAAAAAAGTTTAATTTCATTTAAGTCAACTATAATAACCCTGGACTGAATAAAACCTGTTTTATTTTACATGGTGCAGGTCACCTCATGAGGGCTGCCATGTTGAGATCACATGACCAGAACGACCATACTACTTTTATCTCAGTAAGCCTCTCATTATCTGGCATTTTTGCTCACAGAATAAATTAATCATAGCTGACTTCTAATAGAGCATTTATACAAAGGCATTATTAAATGAAGACTTTTGTATAATGCTAAATCCACGCCAATAGGTGCCAATATAAATCCAAGACGACTGTTATATAGCCCATTGCCACATTAACAAAAATTACTGAGTGCACATTTAAACTTTCCTAGCAAAAAGTGATCTCAAAATACTGAATCCTTTACATACCCATCTCGTCCTTTGCTGATAATTTTCACCTCAAAGTAATAGACCCCGCAAGCAGCTGGAATAGGGTGTGTTGCACGGACAGATGCTGCATCTTTCGGGGTCTTTCCATGACCTGGATGACATAAACACAATAATTTACAACTGCAAGTGGATGGTGTCACTCACAAGGAGAACTGGAACATTTGTAATATTATAAGATCGCCAGAGGTCATCACGGCGCAAAAAAAAAAAAAAAAAAAAAACGTTAGCAAAGTAATCAATGTTTTTGCTGTGAGAGCCGTATGCTTCAGGCTGATGATATTTTGCCTAGCAACAGCAAAGAAACTACACAATTGCTTTTTATTTAATGTGAATATGCATTTCTCTATATTTGGGAATTTGCATTTATTATTGTCAACAATTGCCCCTTGGAATTGCCACCTCATTCAACCATACTTCAGTTACTATTAATTGAAATTAATTCTCAAACAAACATGGAAGTTAATTCTAAAACCTAGTTGTAAATAATGCTAAAAATAAAACATGAACAACAAAATAATTGTATAATATACTATATATATACCTCTAATGCTTAATGCCATTAAGGAATATTTAGATGTTTTGAAGCGTTTTAATCAAAACCATTTCATATTAGCTGCAATATTTAACAACACTCACCTGAGACAGCAAATAAATATATTTAAAAGCTATAGCCTAGGTCCCTCAAGTGCCTGAAGAGGCATTAAACCCATGATTAACGCACAACTAGACAGTCACTCAATAGAATAGAATTAGCCACTCAGGTTTACTTGATTATCCATACATCATTTTTTCAGAATAAACATGGTAAAATGTTTGACTCAAATATGAACCAACATGCTTTCGGGGAATTTTACTTGTACATCTCTCAATCCTCTTTGTACTGCATTTTATTATCTGTTTGCCCCCTCTACAGACAGAGTATTACCCATAAAACTAAGCATTCCTGGGTCATAATATGACAACTGATATTTATAATAATTTTATGCAAGTAGTCTAGTATACTGTTAAAAAAATACTGATTTACGTTACAAGCTATCAGAATTTCCTATGTTTTGGAACAAGTTAGCATTTTACTTTCTGGCCATATAAATAATGTCATCTGCAACAAACAGTATATTTTGATCAGTTTGGGCTTCTGAATAAAAAGTGTTTGTGAGCTCTGAATTCTCACTGTATCAGACTGTATGGGTCATAAAAAGCCTGATGTATCAAATAGAATACAAAACATAAAACACATGCAAGAATGTTTTCTTTTCTTTTACGTTTTGACTCATATCCAAAATTTGTTATTATGATTATTATTTCATGTCAGGCTTATTTCATATGTCAATATGGGGCATTTTTGTCACTTGTGGCAACATTTCAGACTTGCACCCCTGATATTAAGATTCATAAGATTATGTAGCTTGTGCATTTAAGACATCTTGGCCTACTGATAATTTAAGGCAGTCTTCCTGAAACCTACCTGTCGTCAACTCTGGCTGGCCTAATTAATTCTGTGGCCTACCTTTATGACTCAGCTGAGGGAAATGGCAGACACCTCAATGGATAAAAAAAAACGTTTTTAATAACTAATTGTGTTAATAAAATTATACATATATTACAGCTTTTCTTTATCTGCTGAATTTCTTGTATACTCTCGATGGCAGAAATCCTGCCTCTGCAGATAAACACACACACAAAGGCCTTGCTCGAGCTTATGCGACAGGCTCGATCATTACCTACATCAGCATGTGCGTATTAATGCATGGCCTTTTATACACATATTATGTTATCAAAGGAGTTGAGAATGACTGCATTTCAGCAGCGAAACTATAGAGTAGGAGCTTCCGGAAATGACTGAAGCATCTTTATAGCTCGCTGCAGAAACTCACCACCATCTCATTGCTAATTAAGTTACAGTAACGTTACACGAACTTTACACGTTCAAACTTAACGCCTTAATCATCCATTTTCAAAGGATATATCCCTCATCTGTATACACACTGTTATGCATAAAACATCATATGAGAGCAGTAGTTCAATTAAATGGACAATGCTGACTGCTCAGGAATGGTGCTAAATAATGCTAAAGGGAGGCTATTTTTATTCAAACATGTCGTCTAAGCAGTTAGTATTACCAAGCAAAGTTTCTTGTTAACACTCGTATAATTATATCGACTAATGTGCTCGATGATCACTCAAGATCATCCCTATTTTGTAAATATTTTTAGCAGATTTTGTGAATATAAATGGGTTGGATTTACGCAGAAGCTAATACAAGTGTCTTTTTAATATCACCGATCAGATGCGAAACCTGACACAAGCTAACATGGCTAATGCCTTACCATTTAGCTAGTAAACAACTAGGTGTTTGTGTTCGTCTGCTGCTGTTAGCCTTGGTTACCTTTGTAATGCACCCGGAGGTTGTTTTGAGACAGGCCGATGTAGCTGAATTTGTCTTTGGGGCTCCAGGATCTGGGCAGCGGGGTCTCCTGCTCGTTGACGGCCGGGTAAAGGCGTCTAAGCCGCTGGTTGAGCTCTTTTTCCTGCTCATTGAGAGCCAAGTCTCCGTGAACGACAACCGACATCAGAAACCCACAGCCCGATGACGGTCCTGACATCGCGATCCGATTCCTGCCGTCGATGCCAACAGCTTGCCAGCTATCTTTAGCTGGACAGCTTTCTAACAGTGTCCAGTGGCTAAAGCGACCAATGTCAGGCACCGCAGGAGAAGAGCCGATGAGATTTCGGGGTTGTTTTATTCGGTTCTTACACCTGGCTAGCCAGCCAGCTAACTGCGATTAGCCCGCAAACAGCCTCTCTGATGCGAGTTAGCAAGACGCTAGAGAATTAATCACGCCAATACAGCGAAACGGCAGCTTGCAAACACATAACAGACATCCAGAAAGTTTATCCTTGTTATTTAAGACGACATCCAGCCAATCGGACAGACTAAGTCGGGTAAAAGGAGCAGAAAGACAGAAGCAAAAGGGAACCCCGATCTTTTGTTTGTTGTTAGTGTGAAATACAGCGTGCTGATTGGCTCTCCCAAGGTCCAGTCATACTTCCTCGAGGACTTGGTACATGACTAGACACAAGCTACCAATAACATGTCCTTCTTTCTCACTTGACTTGTTATCGACGATAGTTGAGATGGCTGTGAAAATGAGAATATACGTTCACTTACCAATTACAATGTTTCGTTTATTGAATCATTTTCATATCATGGGACAATGCAGTTGTGGTGCAGATTAGGACCCCCTTACATCTCATTTTCAGTTTGGGGTTTTTCAGTGACTTCCATTGAGCTAAGGAAATTTTAAATCCCCTACCCATTAATCAAACCCTCACATATTCCTGCTTTTTATTTTTTCATTAAATAATGTATTATTTTAACTATAGCCTAATGTGTCACTAAACATGTTACATGACCTCACAACTTGATTTTCGTTAAAACATAAAGTAGACAACTTCATTGACCATACCACATAAATTAACGATTACATTTTTTTTTAAATTATTTTATTTATTTATTTTACAGTCCAAAAGATTTGTGGTTAAACTGTGTCAGTGCATTTAATCTAGTTGGGGCAGCATCAAAAGTTTTACGAAACAGAATATAAAATATATTTATTTACAAAATATGTGACTAATAGTCTTTCCCAAACAAATGCATGTGTAAAATTGGAATGTAATAATTTATCATGATCTGATGTTTTGATTTTCCAGTTGTTTTTTTTTGACAGCTCACACATGTAGCCTATGAAAGTTCCATCTTACGTCTTTATCTTGCCCTTTAAGTTTGGGATGTAAAATATTTTATACAAACTGTATAAAGTGGATTCTCCAACATTCTTGTGATATACATTAATGTTTCATTCATACATTTGTCACAAAGTGTAAAAACATTATGCGTATTAGTTTCTTCATTCTTCAGATGCATTTCTGTTCCAAATAATTCACTATTAAAATATGCGGCTTACCCATGATTCAGTGTTATATTGCCAACACCCAATGACTTGCATATTTAAAAAGTTATTGTATGTTAATTATTCTTACAAAGAAAATGTACATCAGTAAGCCTATAGTTATTGAACTGACCATTTCAGCTCCAGGAAAAGGCACATTCAACAATTATATACAGATATATGGTGAATACATTGTTGGTGTAGATACCAGTTCTCTAATATGACTTTGATATGTATGATGCTAAAATAAATCTGTGCACTTTTATTGTTTGTATTTTCAGTTCACTGTAGCCTAAATTGTTTATCCATGAGCAGGAGAATTCACTAGTTTCCACAAACCGACAGGACCATTAGCACATCCAATCATCAAATATAACAGTTACACTTATTGCTTTGGTTATTATGGTGGCACACAGTCCCAAAACTCACGACACAGGCATTGGCAAAGGCCGTACACCATAACAATGAGAAGACTGACAGGTACCAGACTGACCAACAACACCCCTATTGTGGTATGCTGCATGATAAGCAGGTAGACACCTAGAGGCAGCGAGCTGAAGTACAGCAGCCCCAGCAGCCAGACCAGGACACGCGCTGAGGTCTGGCACAACAGGGCCGCACAGTTCCACACTGTCCATCTATTGGTAACGGAGGCCATTGAGTCCAGGCTAGAAGAGTGGTAATCCCTCCCCGGAGCTGGAATAGCAGACTCCTGCCTAGGCTCCATAATGGTGATCACCACGTAATTGGAACGGATCGAGGTGGGGGAAGCTGAAGCAGAGTGTCCCACCAGGGAGTTGAGGCATCTGGGACTGAGAAGAATCTCGCCTTGGGTTTCATTCAGGTTCTGATGTTTCCGTGCCTGGATGGACAGCAGCGCTGACACCAGGTTATACTCATCTGGTAGACTATCCACGGCATCTCTGGGAAGGTCTGTGATGTAGCGGCAGAACGGACAGACCACTGCGTTGGGAGAGGATTCTCCTAAATAGAGGATTTTTGCAAGACACTTGGCACACAGACAATGGCAGCACTCGAGGACCTTGGGCCGTCGACTTGACAGACTGTATGCACAGTAGCAGATCTTGCATTCCAGTTCCTCTGTGGTGAAGCAACCCTCCACATCCTCCGGGAGCTGTCCCATCATGTCTCCTTCCTCTCAACGTTTTCTCATCGGCTGGTTGTAATCAAAGCTGTGTGGGAACATGGTTGCGAGGCAGCTGCTGGGTCGGTCCTGGTGTCTGGATGGTGTCCTATGTAGAATGAGGCATTGCCTTCACTGTGCCACAGAGGCTCTGGACGGGTTTGTGCTGAGGAACCTTTCATGCACTGTGTGGAAGGGTGGGGAGAGGCCACTACCGAAAAGATAACTGTTAACACAGCAGTAGAGAACAAACACTGCAGCAACAAAGCAGGCCCTGTAAAACCAGGGCTGGAATTTTCTAGCCAGGGCTTTTGTTGCCACTGAAATTCGGTCCAATTAGTGGCTCCACACTTTCTGGTACACAGTGCTGATTTTACTTGCTCAATGCAACACTATTCCAAAAAAGGAAGATATTTGTCTGAATTACTTTATGTTCAGAATAAACAAAAATATATAACATTTTAAACTTATTTTAAACTTGTTTCAAATAGTAATTTTGAATACCAGCCAGGTCAGCAGTACAGTTCACTGTGCAACATCTGAAATTAGGTCATTGCTGTTCACTGAGCCTGTCTCTCAACGTCAGGTATTACTGAGAATTTATCATGTGCAATAAAAATTCACTGACATTTGATTGACATTTCTTCCACACACACACACACACACACACACACACACACACACACACACACACACACACACACACACACACACACACACACACACACACACACACACACACACACACACACACACACACACACACACACACACACACACACACATATATAAATATATATATATATAAGGCTACATATAAACTACATTAATAAGTAGCAGTTATATATATATATATATATATATATATATATATATATATATATATATATATATAACTGCTACTTATTAATGTAGTTTATATGTAGCCTTAATATGGTACTAGGCTATCAGGAATAATACAAACAAAAATATTTTTTATTAAGATTTGATCAGCTGACAAGTCAAGAACAGTATTCATCTGTGTTCTACATAGTGCAATAATGAGCAATAACATATTTTAAAGACCTTTCAGTCAAACATTTTCATAAAATTATCTCTCACCTTACAGCACAGATGAAATCTTGTATGAATGTCGTCAGTGTAAGCAGCTGTCAGTTATGTTAACTTTTTACCAATGATAGAGATTAAGTACATTTAAGTACAAAAAAAGATCAATAAGTTGACAACCTGTTTTTACATTGCTTTAACTCATCAAAAGTTTAGCAGTTTTCAACTTTCATTGAAATTACTTAAACATGTTTAAGGCAGTAGTGTGTACACTCAAAAGCATTATAACTATACACAGCAGAAACAGCTTTTAAACATAAATAATAATGATTGTATAGCATTTTATAGGCTATTTTTATATTATTATTATTAAATTTCCACCGTAAGTGGCTAACTACTTCTACTAGCAATTTGCAGTAATGTACACTGCGCCCTTGTGGTTAAAGAGTTTATTGAGCTCTTTCATAATTGTATTTTAGAAGAAATCTAATTTTCTATATGACCGGAAAAGTTGCATATAAAGAAAAAAATATATTTTTCAAAGCTTTAGAAAGGTGGCTGGTTAAAGAAAGAAGAAGAAGAAGAAGAAGAAGAAGAAGAAGAAGATAAATTGAAGTAAAATGCATTATTTCCATGTAATATGAAATAAATCAAGGAAAACATTAATTTGGCTTAATTTAGAGCAATAAGCCGGATGAATAGGTAACCTAGAGCAGGTGTAAGTCAAACAGCTGATTTAACGATGACGTAAGAGTTCCCAACAGCAACCTGGGGCTGCCTCTGAGTGACGTCAGCGACTAAACAACAACAAAATAAATATCAGCTGGCAGTGCGCGTGAGGAGCGGGGAGCGGGCTCGCGTTCGTTTGCTATGGCTAATCAGGGTGGATGTGACAGCCCAGATCCTTCAGAGGTGGAGCCGGTGGGCAAGAGCGCCGGCGAGACTTTTTCCAGACCACTCAACTCAGGTGGAGGAGAGATGGCGGAGAAAGAGGAAGAGCAACCTTCCGGAGCCCGACACCATGCAGGCAATTATCCGTGTCGAATATCAAAGCTGATTAACTGGAAAAGACCATTATGGACCTCCGCTTTCTTCGTAACTACAAATATAGCGTTTTGGTGAGACACATGACGCAGCGTATTTTCCTTAGTCATATAGGCTGTTTTATTATATCACTTGAATGCAGAATGCATGCCTGCAAATAGCGCTTTTTCTCATTTAAGACATCATGATGTTGGAATTAAAAAAAAATGTTGCATTAATAAATATGGGTCAGTCTTTATCGCTTTCCAATGCACTACATTTTAATCGAATTAAATCAGCAGGCCTAACAATGATTTTGCTTAAGGCATTCTCCCTTGAGCAGTTTATCTGTATCGGTGTTTGCAATTGGCTACAGTTGCATTGCTATAAGTACAGTGCCAGTATTGTAGGCCTATATTTTGTGCAATTATTTCCTTTGCATAACATAAATAAATATCTGAAGACAAACTTTTGTCTTTTGAAGACAAAAAAAAATTATTTGCATTTCCCTGCATGTACAAAAAGCTGTCAATGTATAAATTGCTTACATTACATTGAAACAAATCGTGTTGTGGAATTCAGATAAATAGTGTATTAGGGTTAACATGACTGTATGTATAAGTAATTTGATGGTCCTAAGTAATTAGTTTCACCTTAAAAGCACGATTTTACATAAGAGGCTTGTAAACAGAAATAATAACATGAGTGTGTACTATAATTGTTTAATGTTAGATTAACATTGTAGTTGTTAAATGTTAAAGGTATGATGACAAATATTAGATTTACATAATCTTACAGCATTTATCTTAAATAAAACAAGAATTATGCATACGTGATAGTTAGATGTCTGTTGACTATAACAGTGCATGTGTTTATAGGAAACCTGTTTCTGCTTATTTTTTCCATGCAGGTTTGTTTCCCTCAGTCCCTGTCGAGTGTTCAGCCTTATCTCCATGTGTGTAGCTCTCTTAGAGATGATACAGCTACTGAGAGATGTGGCTCTTTCCAGATCAAGAGGAGGTGTGGGTTTGTTTCATCCCATAATGCTCTAACGTGTCACTTTATCATAAAATTAAACTGATGTTTATTTTTCCTCTTTATAGGAGCTGCTCTATGGAAGAGTATGACAAGCAGGTAAATTTAGACCATGCACCTATACTTAAATCATGCAGCTAAAAATCGAGTTTCAAATTCTGACCTAATACACAACTGTTCAAAGTTTTTTAATGTTTTTGAAAGAAGTTTCCTACGCTCACCGTGGCTGCATTTATTTGGTCAAAAATACAGTAAAACCAGAAATATTGTGAAATATTATTAGAAGTTCAAATAGCTGTTTTCTATTTTAAAATAAATTTGATATGGATCCATGTAAAGGCAACGCTGAATTTTATGATCAATGTTGAAAACCGTTATTTATATTCTTCTGGAAACCCTGATACACATTTTCAGGATGTGTAATATATACAGGATTTCTTTGAACAGAATGTTCAAAAGAACAGCCTTTATTTTAAATTCATTTTGTAACATTATAAATAACTTTTGATCAATTGAATGTGTCCTGAATATAAGTATTAATTTATTTTTGTAACACTTTACAATAAGGTTTAATTAGTTAACATTAGTTAACTATATGAGTTAACATGAACTAATAATGAACTGTACTTCTAAAGCCTTTATTACCATTAATCTTTGCTAATTTCAACATTTGCTAATTCATTATTAAAATCAAAAGTTGTATTTGTTAACATTAGTTAATGCATTGTGAACTAACATGAACAAACAATGAACAGCTGTATTTTTATTAACTAATTTTAACAAAGATCAATAAATAATGGAAAAAATGCTTTGATAATATTTAGTTCATGTTAGTTAATATGTTACAAATGGTTTCATTTGTTAACATTAGTTAAAGTGTTACCTCTTCTTTTTTTCAACCCTAAACTTTTGAACCGCAGTGTACATATTTTTAAATAAACTATTAACTTGCATCTGAAATGGCACAAATGCATAAATCGGAGAGCATAAAGTGTTTTTAAAAATGTCCCATTCATCAGCTACAGTCCAGCCTGTAACCACTAGAGGGTGTCCTATGACTCTTATTGGCATTATTGATGACATTCAGGAAGCCATAAAGCCTGTCATGTGAGTTTAGAAATGTCAGTGATATCCAGCGTGTTGTGTGATCAAGACTAATTAAGAAATCTAACAAAGTACTCCTGACCGACTCGTAACGTAGCAACGCTCGACACTGTTGACCTTTTTCATATACTATGAGTCAGTTTGAAGAGTGTCCAAGTCAACAAACATTATATAATCAATATTTTCATCAAATCTTTGCATATGAGAACATTGAATAGTCAGCCTAAATTTGTTAAAGTATTGGATTAGTGGAAGGCTTGATGAATTTATCCAATACTGCTTATCATTGGCCTTCAGCTTTCCATTATTTTAATCCGGGTTGCGCCATGCTGTACTCTGACCGGACTTGCTCTGTCATTGTTTACATGCTTATGGTGAAAACAAATGCAATGGCACCATTGTGCTCCAGCGGGTGAGATCCCAGTGCAGTAATCATCAGTGGTGTTTATGTGAGGCGGGCCTCATTAAAACCTCGAGTACTTGACCAACAGCTGCTGGATTGCCTCAGCTTGCTGTTGATTTGAGTTCTGTTTCAACAGTTGTCTTCGCACGGATCTTCACTCTGACCTCTTTGCCCCCCCCCCCCCACCCACATAGCTATGGAATCAAAGCGCTTTATGTTGTGCTCTACTTTATGTATTTCTGTAAGAATTGATATGATCAATATTCATGACAAAATGTTTTTTTCAATTACATTAACTCATCAAAATAACTTAACCAATTACAAACTCATGTTATGTAACTAGGCAAGATTTAAATGTTTTTTTTTTAAACTAATTTATACTAATTTAAGGCAGCAATTAGGGGGAAACATTTTTTATTACAGTGATGTATTTTCATAGACATTAACATGACATTTAAAGTATGATTATTATCGTTTTACATTAAGAGCTTTAAGAAAAGTCTGATATTTTTTTGTCTTTTTATATTCCAACAGAAATTTTGTAATATGAATTTACTTACTTTTTGTTGTTGTTGCTATATTCACACAGTGCAATAATCTTTACTAATATTTGTCATCTTCAGCTTTGTTTATCTGTATTGTGACGTATGGTCTAGTGTGGGTTGTTTTGTCCAGTGGTAGCATGTCATGTTGTGAAACTTGAGTTTATGTTTCAGACTTTTGCGTGCCTGTGCATGGCAAGTTGAGTAGAATGACACAGCCATTTGTGCATCCAGGAGTGATGGTAATCCTTTCTTGCATTTCCTCACCATTCTTACTGGGAGGAAATTAGAATGTCCTAACCAATAAGCCAATCACATCACAGTATACTAAATAACAAAGGGTGTGGTTAGAGACTCAGCTTCCCATTGGAGGAAGACTGAGTGATGGTTTCATTACTGTTATTAGCTGTTCGCTGACCAACTGACCAGTCACGTTGCTTTCATCATAGTCAAATGACCAAATAATAATAAGATAAATAAAGAAGTGATATAAATAAATAAAAAAAGACTGTTACTATCTGTATATACAGGGGAGATGGGGCAAGTTTTCATGCCCCAAATATTATACCATTTAAAACACATGTAAAAAATGAACAAAAACAATAAAAGTGTGACCACCTGCCCCAGATTAATATTTGTGGGAAAATATAAATAATTAATCAATTGTATAAATTTATACCAGTATATAGTATTTACATATTTTCAATATAATTAATTCATAAATAAGATGATCATAAATCAATGGGAAGAACATATCATTTTTGTGACGTCAAGAAGTAGCTTTCCAGTAAAAATGATACCCACCTGTATGGAGATCATTTTTCAGTGTCATTCAAAATACTCTTTAGAGGGTCTCATTCTGTGAAGAGGGGGTATTAAGAGGGTATTATATGCAGTGTCTGTACGTGTGTGTGTGTTCATGCCCCAGCGTTGTCTGTATGATGCCTGCTTGTGGAATGCTATGTGACTCTGGTATTTTTAGACCTGACTGGTTGAAATAGTGAAGCTCAGGCCTTGATCAACATAAACACTAGCTCGTGTGGCTTCATACGACACTTCATTTGTGACTCTGTCTGAACTCTGGAACTTATCACTGACACACTCACCTTCTGACTTACCTTCTGAAGGCTTTTCATGTTGAAACCTATAGCTTTTGAGATGACTGCTGAAGACCATGGATCAGCATTGAGGTAAAATAAAAAACTGTATTGAAGAAACTGGTACAAACTAGACAGTGGTTGTTAACTTAAATACTAAGCATTAGTGTTATGTGCGTTATACCTTCAAGTGGCTAGTCTTGTATGTAGACTATGAATGTATAGCTTGTCTTTAAAAAAAAAGAAGTGTTATTAACCGAATAATACTTGTCTTTGAAGAACCTTGTTTTAATCTTACTCGCGTTGCACTTAGATGTGTCATGTTTCTGATATGAGCTTCTTCTGAATTTTTATAAATGTCAGTCATCATATATCAGATGCATCAGGGGTCGTGTGGTCTCCATAGTGACCCTTGTTTTGGAACATTTGCTTGGGCGAATTTAATGTTGATTGTCACAAGGACTGTAGAGGTATTGATACGTGCATGTATGCCACACAGCAATGGAACCTGTCAGTCATGTGTGATGAGGTTTAAGTGGACAGACAGACAGACAGACAGGCTAATAGCATTGTTAAAATACTGCATGTGGCTATGCCTGTGTTTCTGCTGCCCGTATTTTACAAATTAAGAGACACTGGATTTTAACTGCCAGCTGTTCCTCAGCTGTTTGTTTTGGGCTATTTTAGTTCCCTGTCACTGGGCCTGTTTGAGTGTCAGACAAGTAGCTCTCTGTGTTGTTTTAGCGATTAGCATGGGAGTCCAGCGGTTAGGTTTTCAGAATCCAGAGTCACCCGTTGTTGGCATTTGCAGAGACAAAAGAGGGTTTTCTACACATTTTCTTTGGTTTTTGACTCCCTTGAGACAGCAAATGTTAACACATAATAATAGCCTATTTAGAAACATATTTACCAGTGGCAAACATGCGATGTAGTATGATTTCAAATAGTGTTAACTATCAAACACCACATGGTGTCAGTCAACAACCAGATTTCTCGAAAGATATAATAAAGATGTTATCTTATGAAATGTCTTCACACTTTTACAAGTGTCATGTGAGTATTAGACCTCATTGATCTCCATTCTTCAGCTCTGGTCTTGGTTTGGCAAGTCTGAGCTGCACTTTCTCTGGCACATTGGCTTGTATCTGCCACATGGTCGATGGTGAAATGCTAATGTGAGCTCTGTTGCCTCATAGTCACATGCACCCCATGCGCCCTGTTTAATAGGAAACCTCCGGTAGGGAAACGTATCTCTGCAATGTTGAAGGTGACAGCTTTATGACCTTTTGGAGGAAACACAGCTCGAGCTGATCTGTAGGAGGCAGCCTAATTGCTTGGGTTATAGCATATTTTTGCTAACATTTGGGGTCGATCAGTTTAAAAAGTTTTGACACATTTACCTACTCTAGGTGGCGTTGTTTGGTTTGTTTTGGTCATGGGAAGTATAGAGCATCAGCTGTGAGGGGATAAGAGTAAGGGCGCATAACCAGAGATTAAAAGGCATTAAAGGCGTCATTGGATGCAAAATTCACTTTTACATGGTTTTTGCATATAAATGTGTATTAGCAGTGTGTGGACACAGCCACCCTACAATGAAAAAATCCATTCACTCCTTTTTTTTTAAATTCACAAAAAGCCTAAACACTCAATAATCAAGCCATTTGGATTTTCTGAGCAACATGATGTCATATTCCTCATGCTCCCCCCACGACCGCTGACAGACTGTCCCGTATTAGCATATTTCCGCCCTCAGCCATTTGTACACTGTCCACCAAGTCTTGGTGGACACGCCCACGGAGGGTTGGGGTGAGCAGTTGCTCATCATCATTTAAAGAGACATGCACCGAAACGGGTCGCTGTGAACAGAGCTGTTTTTGAGGAGGTAAAAGGGTGTTGTTTTACACAACCATTGAGGAATTGTAACCAAAGTATGTTACAAACTTTACATGAAGACCTTAAAGAATCATACCACCTTTTGAAAATGCGAATCCGATGACCCCTTTAACAGGTTGCCTGTTAATAGATGCTTATCTAGTGCCAAGAAATTCTCAGATGCCCCATTCTAAAAGTCATACTAATTAATTTGGTCCAATGTTTGACTAAAGAAATATTTGCTAGACTTTTTACCAGATATTATTATTAGCTTTAAATAATTTAAACTAACTCAAAGTATAGGATACCTGTATAAACCTTCTATATAACGTCAAATATGATTTAATGTCATCAAAGAGTCTAACTTTGACCCTAGCGGAATGAGTCATTAATGTAAACAATCATTTTTAAATGATTAATGTTGTTAATGTAAGCTGTCAGTTAAGGGCCCATAAATCCATTAATATGTAATCATATAGTTTAATAAAATCAGAATCAGATATCCCATGATCCCATTGTAGTTAAAAGGGAGAAGAATCCTTTTGTACATGTCTGCAATCATCACTCAGACTGTGAACTATTTCACACATGCAGCGTTCACTCCAATAGTGCTAGATTCTGTCTTCAAAAGCATACGCACTGAATAGCTAATGTAATCTGTTTATTAAAGACCTGATTTTGTAAAATTGAGACATGGACTGTGATCTAATCAGTGTGGAAAAACTGTAGCTTATTTATGTCACCTTTATATGCTCAGATTGTGCAGCATCACACATTTTTCATCTGATTGACATGACTAAACTAAGGTTTAAGTTAATCTTTTATTATTATTATTATTATTTAATAATTTCCGTTCTCCAAAACATGGATTTAAACATTCTGTAGGCATGTCATATTACATAGTTTCAGAGGTTGAGAGGCCAATACAAATATATATATATATATGTGTGTGTGTGTGTATGTATATTGCAGTATATATGTTTAACATAAATGCAGTGATAATGAAAATAAATGTATATTGTTTAAATTATTTAATGGATTAAGTGCTTTTTCAGAAGGGGGCAGTCTTTACTTTTGGATCAGCATTAATGATCATCTATGTCACTGGTCTTTTAATTGTAGCTGGGAGGTCATTGATTCTGTCCAGGAGGGCAAGTCTGGATCTGAATCTCCTTTCACAGACTTCTGGACAAGCCTCAAGCTGTTCATTGAGGAGACTTCCTCTTTTAAGCAGCAGAATCCAGGCAAGGTATGGATGGATTTGCATGCACATTAGATGCACATTACACATTATTTTTTTACACCCACATCAAGATTGCATAAATGTATAAGGAAAACTGTATCTTGGGTATCATGTAACAACATTTTCCTCATTTTGCCTTAATTTCTTTATTTTAATCTTAGTCTTAGTTACAGTGGTCTTATAGTAATTAATATTAGTATTAATAATTAATATTAATCAGTATCAGTAAATAATATTATGATTTAATATACATTTTCATATGATTTTATATTTATATGTTTTTTTATATACTCAGATCATTTTATTCGAAAGCTGTAACTTTAAAAAGGTTCCAATATGTACCATTTAGGTACTAATATGCTCTCTTTGGGTACCAAGGATACCGCCCCAGTGACAGCTTTTGTACCTGTTTTTCTGTTTTTTTACCTGTCATTTTTAAAAATAATACTTACATTTTTCAAAGTATTCCATGTAGTATAGCATGTGACATCACAGGTTATATTAACTTTCCATACATTTTTCATGTGTTTCCATTTGCAGTGAACTGAGACATTGTGAATTTGTGTGTCATTGCAGTTCTGTCTGCTGGTGTGCAGTATGTGTTCTTTTCTGGCAATACTTGGACGTTACATTCCAGGAGTTGTAATTTCATACATCTTAGGTAAGTGGTTATTTAGAGCTGCCTACATACACAAAAAAAGACAAGCAATAGTATTTTGTCCTACCTTTTCATTTAAGTTTATGTTCAAGCGATTGTAACCATGCGTCATGGCTAAGTAGAGCGGACCCTTGCCTGGATTTATCTCCAGCACACCGAGAACATCCAACAGTCTGTTTGTCATGTGATGGTGGATTCCTAGTAATGTAACCAGGACGACATTCTCACTCAGTCTCTGGTTTCTCTTTCTTCCTAGCAGTCAGCAGGTTCATAAAAACTGGTAAGTGTAACACCTACATTAATAGTTTGTACATCTGTTTACTGCAGTGCTGGGCATTTTTCTCTGGCCTTTGGTGTCGTCACATGAGTTTGGGATGTGGTTGGAACCAGTTCTGCAGAAACTGGACTTTGGAGTGGGCGAGTTTCTTCAGAAAATCAAGGAGAATCATGGTTAGTCTCAAATACATTCACACATAAAATGTATTTACATTTCTGAATTTTACATTATTTCCAGTAGAGCTCGTCACCACCAGCATATGCTGCCTCACAGGCATATTAACTAAACTTTGTTTTACTAGAAAGGCTATAGCTCTGTTTCAAAACCTATGAGCCATGTAGGCAGCATCCTAACCTTCATTGAAACTGTTTAAAACTGTAAACTCATTTAATTATTGTTCATTTAAATAAAGCTGAAATCAAATATAAATATTAGATTAAAATCTAAAAAAAATTCTGGTAATTTGGTAATGTTCCCTTCGGCAACTAACTGAAATAAAATAAGTTGAAGTTCTAAAATCATTAATCCTAAAACTGAAATAAAGACAAATTAAAGCTACGTATAAATATTTAACAAAAACTCAAATGACAAGATATTAGTAAATACTATAATAGTGTTTAAATAATTTGGAGCATCTCCTTGCACTACAAATATAGCACTTGTTATAATTGAGGATAATAGCATATTGCTAAGCTAACAGAGCGTTACACTAATAAACATAAAACATAGCCCAATATTTTTTTTTTTCAACTACACTGGAGTATTTTATTGATTCTTTTCTGTTGAAATGAAATATTTATTTCAAGTAGTGCTGTCAAATTAATTATATACTCACACACACACACACACACACACACACACACACACACACACACACACACACACACACACTCACACACATACAGTATATATATATATATATATATATACACACACACACACAAAAATTATATATATATATATATATATATATAGTATATTTACAAACTTAGTTTAAAAAAAAATTCAGCAATAATTTAAAGTTATTTCTGAATTGCATTCTTCATATTACTTCCCTGCTCCAGAGAAAAGGATACTCCAGTCACAAGCCGAGAGAGAGAACATTGAAGCAGATCTGTCTGCACTTTTCCCCAAGGTCAGTGCACTGTTACACCCATGCTTATGCGCCACTGAAGACTCGGAGGGTTTCATGATATGGCAATAATATAACATACATAATTCTATCCATTTCCTGACTACTGTATGTGTGAGCTGATATCGAGAGATCTATTACAGATGGACTCCACTGTGTGCAAAGAGCTGTCTATATCAGACACAGAGATCTCTGAGGTGACGTGGACAGACAATGGCACTTTCAACCTTTCAGAGGGAAACACACCTCAGACAGAGAACTCTGAGGGTAAGCTCCCTTATCTTTTACAGAAATGTATGAAGTAAGGAATAATTGACGACGGGCCGTCAAATTATTCGAAAAATAATGCACACCCAAGTTGGTGAAGCGGCATGAATTGTAGTGGCCGTTACACCTTGGTGTGCATTATTTTTCAATAATTCAACAGCCCGGAGTCAATTATTCCAGTCAATTATTATTATACTACAGTTAGTACACCTCAAAACATTGACATTTGCTCAAGACATTTCTCTTAAAAACAGGTCCGGAAGAAGGCTGTGTTGCTGAAACGCGTATATCTACTTTTAACTGGTTTTAATGATTTAGCCCAGTTCCTTAAAGGCTGTTAACTTTACCACGGGAGTGCCTTGGAGTATTTCGTCTACATAATTTGATGTTTACCTCCAGTTCATCCAATGACCACCAGCGGTTATGTAAAGACACCCGTGTAGCACTCGCTGCTTCTGTTTTCTGAAAAAATAATTAATTATATTTCAAAATATAATAAAATGAAGACGGTTATTTTAACTTGTTAAATTAGTAATAAATTATAATTAATAAAATGTAAGCCAGACCTCTAGTTTAGAAAGTCATTCTTCATATGTTATAGCTGGTCTTTAAGTATTATCTATTAATACTGTTCTAATGAAATTATATGTCTATAACAATTTAATAGAATTTTTAACTATCACATTCAACTATTATAGAGTTTTCAAGACATTGAATATTGGATATTAGACAAATTATGTTCCAGTGAATACATGCAAATTTCAATTTCAGCATTCAGTTTTTAAAAATGTGACTGGTTTCTATATTATTTATTTGCTGTTTTTCATACAGACTCAGACCCGCGAAGTGACGAGGAAGTCTTCGCCGGTGGACTACCAGAGTTTCCCTCCATGGACAATGGTTTGGTGACAAACGGAGAGGACGATGAAGACCTGAGCATTGGAATGCCCACCCCCCCAGCCCATCCCAGCAGGTTTGGGTCCACACAGTCAGAGGAGGAACCTGTGGTCCAGGCCCTGGAGGTTGTGCAGAGGCTGGCTGGAGACGTCATTACAGCAGCTGTCACCGCGGCCATGCAGGAACGCCTGGAGGCGGCGGTAGCGCCTGCGCTGGTCCAGGCCCTGGAGGAGGAGTCAGACAGTGAGGCAGAGGACTTTGAGTTGTTGGACCAATCAGAGCTGGAACAGCTTGAAGGCGAGCTGGGGCTGGACCGGGCGAGCCTTGCAGATCCGTCTAAACCTAGCCAACCCTCTTCAGGCTTACTGTCCAAACTACTGGGGCGCCACTGATCTTATTCAGAGGGACGTCCGATTCCCTCTGTGATGGGATGTGGGTGGGAAGATAAATGTCGGGTTTACAGGGCAAGGTCCAGAGTGATGAAGGTATTCCATTGTTTAACTTTGCTGGCGTGATTCAGTTGTTTTGCTGTAAAAACAAAGGCAAGGCAAGGGAGGTTAATTGTGTATTTCACGGGAATGCGATAGTGGCTGGTTTTGGTGTAGCTCGGTCTCAGTTGGTCATTTGAGGAAATTATTTTCACAATGTTTCCTGTCAACTTCCAACCCACCAATGACCAGAGGGTTGTGGACCAGAGTAATGTCATTAGTTTAGCTGTTAAAAGGCTGGCAGATGCAGGATACTCCATATTTTGCTGCCAAATTTTTTTCTCTATTCAATTTAAAAAGCTTCATGGCCAAAAAGAAAGGGCCTCCCACTAACTGACAATCAGGTCAGCCCTTAAATGACAGCAACACCTTGAAGTGAAGTACACGTGGTGAATATGTATTTTTATTTGAAATCTTTTGTTTTCTAATTTTCTTTTTTTATTGTATTTTTTTATGAAGGATTTTTGAAAAGCCGGTGGTCTTAGTGTAATCCTTTGCATGGATTGTCATGTTTATTTCGATTTGCACCTTTTATTTTTAGAGTGAACCAACTAGGCACTAGAGCACATAGTCATCAAAGTTGAACAGATAATGTTTTATATTCATATAAATATTCATCTAAGAGTGCTTAAAGAGATGGTTTACCTAAAAATTAATATTCTGTCATCAGTGGTGTTTAATATTGTTTTGGACCCCGTTGACTTTCATATTATAGATAAAATCAATTGAAACATTCTTCAAAATATCTTCTTTTGTGCAAAAACTCATACAGGTTTGGAATGACATGAGGGTGAGTAAATCAGGATAATTTTTTGGTGAACTGTCTCTTTAATATACACAAAGAACCTTAACATTCATTTTCAGTCAAAAGTAACATGGAACATGCATTTAATCCCTAAGAACATTATAGAGAGAAGACAATTGCACTTTTAGTCAATCATATAAATCAAATTGTCTCTTTGAGGATCATAATTTGCTTTCTGTGAAAAAGTTGTCTTTTGTCAATTTACCCATTATTCATAATTGTCTTTTCATCAATGTAAGTACAGAGGCACATATAACCAAGACTGTTTCTGTTGACAGTGTGGTGCTTGGTGTGTATCTAAATTTAGTGTTTCTAACAAACTACTGATGTATTATGAATTTTGTTTTGAAATATATCAACCGCTTTCTATAATAACGTATAGCTGAATATGAATTTCTAGCCACTCACTGACTGCTATCCAAAAATGACTCTAATCAGGTGTCAGTTTGATCATTTTATTTATTTAAATATATTATTTATTCTTATATATCTCTACTAGATAGCTGCCACGCATATATGATCGCCTTATATGCCTGTGCAAGTTTGTCTGTCAGAGCGGAAGAGAATAATCTCAAAATAGATTTAAACAATCTCAAGAATGAAATTAAAACCATATGATTCAAAGCTAGTGGTTTCTCTCTTTTTTTTCTGAATGAGGTGGAGTGAAAAATATCTGAAGTGACTTAGAAAAGATTCTAAATTGAGTCAAAAACATATACAATCGGCTGCGAATATCACATTGATAATCTGGGACTTTTCCCCCTTCATATATATATTTTTGGAAAAACTATAATTATATTAATTAAATTACAATAATAAACACTAATGAGCTCAGAATCTTGTTCCTCAGTGTATAGGTTATTGTCACCAAATGCATGATTAGCCAGATAATAAATGTATTCTCTGTGGTATTTTCACTGTTTGCAGGCTTACCAGGTAAAGGCGAGGCATGGTCCTCCTCATAAATCTTGCACCAGGTGATTTACTCATACTCCACCTGTAAAGCACGCCATCCATACATCACCCATCACCCTTTCCTCAAGTCGACAGTACAAAATAATGTGTCAATGATTTATGCTTGGTAACTAACATCACTATGTGGGATTTTATAATGAGCTGTATACGCTACGAAACAGCAAAAAAAATTAAAGCATTTCATGATTAAAGCAGATGAAAAGAACAATTGCATTCATGATTTAGATTGAACTAACACAGTGTCTGACTGAATGCAATATGAGTGACTTTATATGTTATAGCTAAACATACTGAAACGATTAAAAAGAACCTCTTCCATAATTTTGCGTCTGGTGGTCCTTTAAAGGTTCAGGCCCAGCAGGAGATGCTTTTACTACCACTGCATTTCTTTATGAAGTGAGTAGTTTAATGTGGTGTGATTTGTGTCTTGGGGCCAAAATAATAATCAAATAAGCCACAAAAAATGTCCCTAAACACATATTACTATCTATCAATACAGATATGTTGCACAAACAGATTATTTGAATCGATTTAAATCGATAAATATAGCAGGATCCACTGAAATTTCCTGAAGTGGTTTACAATATGAAATTATACATGACACATTTCTGGGATGTAAATTATATGGTGCCATACATATAATTTATGGCTATTTGTTTCTTTTATTTTTTTTATTTTTTTCATGAAAACAAGCCTGAATTCTTTTGAGAAAGGTCTTTAGTTTTCCATAAAATGCTGTTTACAAATGCGAGGCAGAAATATAGTTATTTTACATATGGCTACAGTACATCTCAGTCAGAGAAACAACATGCATTTCCTCACATTGACTACAGACATGTGTTTGACAACCAGAAACTGCCCACTGTTTTGAACAAGATATCTATTGTTTTAGCATGTGAAATTGAGCTTGAAAAGAGTGTGATTTTTTTTTTAAATAAATGCTTTTTGGTTTGATATTGTACTATCTTAATGCAATGACATTGTGCATTTTTGGAGTGACTTGTGTAGCTAAGTTCTTTTGGGAACCATGTGTGGAAAGGAATAGTGCTCTGGCCTTTAAGGCAAATAAGTGAGTTACCTGGGAAGAAGTGAAAACTGGCTTGTCTTAAGTCTTGTAAAACTCTACAGAGACATGCAGGTGAACTGAAGAAAAAAAAACTCCTCAGAGTTTTATCACCTTGCATGCCACACTCGTCCTGTCAGAAAAAAAACGTATTTCACTAAAGTTTGTGAAATCGGGCTGGTAGATTATTTGATGTTCAATATTTTCTGTATATTGGTAGATAATGAAAGCAAAGGGCAAGTTTTTTTTTTGTCTTCTAAGTGATTTTAAAGTCTTCTCTGGTGCCAGCTGTTTTAAAATTATGTGCAAACGTCGCATTCTTCTACATGTGGTATGTTGAAATTATGAGGCCATATCATGTTTGTGTGCTCAGCTGCTTCCAGGTTGGATTGCAGGTTTATGTGCTTTGTAAAACACCTGTTTGCAGCAAGCCTGAAGTTTAATTATATATGTGTAACTGGACGTGCTGATCCGGCTGTCCCTTCATCGTGATAAATGGATCGACACCATTCAACATTCAGTATATTACACAGAGTTGTCATTTCTGAGTCAAAAGCAGCCACATACATACAGTAGCTTCAACTATACATTTGTGTGCTGTAGAATCACATGAATAAATTATATTTGACAGGCCATCATTCTGATGATGTTCTGGTCATAAAAAGCAGTAATCTCTGATCTTTTATAGCTTCCTTCTGGCCTTCAGTTGCCGTTGGTTTCTTATGACATGTCTTATAGTCGATTCTCATTGTAATTCACTACAAAATAAAACAAAACACATAAAACCAATTAAGTACAATTGGCATATTCTGCCGATTTCTGGTCCACAAAATGATTTTTTGTTGTTGTAACATTGTAGTAACAGGTTAGTCATATTAAATAATATTTTTTTTTTGCCAAGGACAAAACTAATTTAAATGTTACCACATAAAAGTGGTAACCCTAAACCTTAAATTATCTACGTGAACTGGTTATATGGTTATATGGCAGAAAGGGAAAAAAATCTAGGTTCAGGTCTGGAGTTTTTTTTTTTTACATGTCTGTCTCTGGTAAATGTGGCACCTCATTCATCAGTCAGTAAAAAAGGTGTATCTTTGATTATTTCTGCATCCCTCCGGCTCTTTCTTCCAAGCTGGATCTTGCTGTTTTTCTTCCTAATTACAGGACTCTCATTGGTCAATGAGCTGATTTTGCAAGAACCAATCCCAATAAGGCTAACAGCAAGCTCCTGACATATGACATGCCTTTTTGTTCTTAATGATCATGGAGCTCCTTAAAAATGTTGCCATCCACCACAGAGGGTTTGAAGGGGAGTGCAGGGGTTTGTGTGAAGAGCTCAGTCCGCCCCTTCAGAGCCCACCAGCAACTTATGAGTATTTTCAAACATTTCTTCTGGAACAGGTAAGTGCTTTTGACATGTTCATTTTTCTCATACAGTTGGCTGATAGTGAGAGTTTCCAAAATACTCGTTTTAAATTAATGTTAGGTCGAGTTAAGACCACTGAAATTTCATTTTACTAGTAAGAGACTAGTTTTGCAGAGTATCTCATATGGATTGTAATATCTGTTTTATTATGCAAAATTGTACAAATAAAAAGATTTATATTTAAAATAACTATATCTTGTCATATAAAAGAAATCATTTAAGAATGTCCCTGAAATGGCCATTCTCTCAAGTGATAATTTTTGTTTTCAGGACTCAATAATCAAGAACAATGGCCAGACTTACGCTATCTGTAATGATCTGTGGAATGGCTCTTGCAACTGTCTTTATGTCAGGTGAGAATCCATTTTGATCAAAATAAATATTCTGTTATCCTTAATATTGTGCACAATTCAATTTCAGCTCACGTCTCACATAATAATGTCAAAACATAAATCACTGTAGCATTAGAAAGCAACTAAATGAATTAGAAAGCTCTGAAACCAAACTCATTAGGTTACTGTAACTGCAGAAACGTCAAAGTATTTTACAAACATAATTTCTAAGAAAACAAATGATCATTGTGTATTGTTACTCTTTTCGTAAACACTTTTGTGAAGACAAACAGTTTCCAGGGGAAAAGGCCAGCCTTGCAATTATCACCCAACTGTACTTTTTTCCATGAGCTCTAAACATCAAAAGAGACCAACTGGAGGTGCAGATATATGCCACAAATAATGTTACACGTACAGAACATTTTACATCCTTCATTTTATTTTACAGCAGTGGTAATTATAGCAGCAGCCTTTGGGCTGGTTCTCCAATCTCTTTGTAGTTTAACAGGTAGACTTGCAGGGGGTCCCGGAAGTTTAAGCCCCATTTTAAAGCACTAAGTGCTCTCAGAGAGCCAAGACGGAGCAGTAATCACTAGAATAAGACAAATCCTTCATTGACTGAAAAGTGCCTGCTGTGCACCTGCAGGAGCATATTACTCAGTTCTCGGTTGGCATTTTCCTTATTTTCAGAAGTGTGACATTTGTTTCATGACAGTTCTGCTTTTTCTTTTCTTTTGCAATGTGTGACAGACTTTCTGAATGCTGGTCCTGTAGGGCACAATAAAGATGGTGAGTTTTTTATTTATCAGCTGTGTTGTAAATGGCAGCGATATCAATACTCTAATGTGAGATAAAGCCATTAAACTTGAATCATTAAGTTTGCACACTTAAATATGCAGTGGTTCATTGTTTCATATATAGCTTCTCTTCATCTTGCTCTAAAATAGAACATCCTTCTTCTAAATATATAATTTTAATATACATTTAGAAATGTTAACCCGTCATAGTTATGGATGTGGCAAAGCAAAGAAACCAAGGATTCTTAATATTGCAATCAAATCAAATCAAATCAAAATCACAATGAATTTGCCTGTCTTTCACATTAACACTTCTAATCCTGTACACAGCGAGTCAAAAGGCTCATTATTTATTATCAATATTTTTCATATTTTAAATGAATAGGTAAATTAAAATGATTTCTGAAGGTTCATGTGACACTAAAGACTGAAGTAATGGTCCTGAAAAAGTTTTATTAAAATAGAAAATTTTATTTAACAATAATATTTAATAATTGAAATAATTTAATAATATTTCACAAAATATTAACGTTTTTACTGTATTTTTTATAGACTTTCAAAAACATTAAAATGTCTCACTAACCCCCAAACTTTTGAATGGTAGTGTATGAAGATATACGTGCAATTTCTATTTAAATTCTGTGTTTAAGCCTTTAGTGTTAAAGTGTTTAAGACTTTAAATAAAAAATGTTTTTAAACCATAAGAACAAGTAATTAGTCAAGTGTGTAAATTTAACTGGCGGTTTAAGTGTATATCGTGCCATTATGTAAAACCAAGTTTTGCCTAAAAATGAAGCACCCATAAAAAGTATAATCTATAATTCAAAATAGGTATACACACATTAAAACCCCTTTCATTTACAAAAAACTTCACAACACAAACAAAACAATATACATTATATTGAGATGTCTATATGTTGAAACTTGCTTTTGTCATGTGCTGGTTCAATTATAGAGGAGAAGACAGACAGCATGTCATCACTGAAGAAGCTGGTCCGCAACAGGAGGAATGTTGCCTATTACAGAAGCCAGCCTGATTTCTGGGGCTGGTATAAATACTTCATGGAGACCAACAACCAGGAGGGTGTGAGTAACAAAAGCAGAGATTATCAGTCATGGTCACAATCTTTTTTGAGACTTTATGGAATATATTTCTTTTAAATAAGTTAACTTTCTTGAGAGATGTTTTCAGAAAATTGCGACAAGTATAAGTCAATAAGCCCAATCTTGTTTCTGTGTGATTACCTCTAAAGGTAGAGGACATGGATCGTATGTACCTAGTTTACCTGCAAAACAAACACAGAGTAGAAGAGGGCCGCTCTTACAACCATTACCTCACGCACCTGAGCGAAATTTACAAAGCCTGTGCCTACTCCGACGACCCAGACTGCATTGCAGAATCCACCAGCAAACCCAAAGCCAAGATTGTCATGCCTGTTCCTGTGAGGCAAGCTTCTGTGACGGTGTGCAACCCTTACCTCGACCCATACTGCCTCTATTCTGTTAGACCAAAAGCTGCAGAAGAAGAGCCTTCACCCGCTCCAGCAAAGGTCCCTGCTCCGATTCTGTCCCATCTACTCCCTCTGCCTCTGAAAACCCTACCGGCTCACTACTACTACGCTCCGGTCCTGGAGCCTTTCCTGCCAGCTGAGCAAAGAGCAGAGCTGTTGCGTATCTGCAACCCTTCGGACACTGAGTGTCTGCAGTACCACCTGCGTGCTGCTTATGGCTACAGGCCCTCGATCGGCCCTCTGCCCTCGTACGCTCACCTTGGGTGTGATCCTACCAAAGATCCTTACTGCCAGCCCAAGCTGGTGGCCAGATCACCCTCAGGTTTGTATCACCTGTACCCCTCCTGTAACCCCGTCACTGACCCCCTTTGCGTCACCAATGTAGTTGCACCTGCTGCCCAAACTGCAGAGAATTCAGAAACCCCAAAAGAGAAGTTTTGCAATCCTTTGTTTGAAGAGGGCTGCAACCCCCTTACAGCTGCCAAGCTAACTGGACTCAGTGAGCCCGCGTTGGAGTACGCTCCAAGAGATGAGCCTGCGCCTCTCAATCTGGCCTGCGACCCCCGCTACGATCCATATTGTCTGATGGGTGGAGCCGCTGCTTTCAGGAAACCCCCTCCGGTTCTCCCAGAGTTCCAGACCCGTCACAATCTGGGCGTCCGTGGGAAGACCAAGGAAGGTTATGACTGCTACATGTACTACGATAAGGACTGCACCCCGGTGGACAACCAGGACCCGAAGGCCAGTGCTGCCAGTTCTAAACCATTTTGCCACCCGTACGATCCCAACTGTGGGAGGTTTGCCGGTCTTCCGTCCACTCAAGCAGAGGCAGCAAAGACGGTCAAAGATGGCATCATTGAGCCCCATCCGGACTGTGACCCAGAAATCGATTACAACTGCCGCCTGCGCAGGGCAGAATCCACAGGCAAAGAACACAAAGATGAGCCGGCCCAGCAAGAACAAGGTCACGGCAACCCTCTCCCTGAACATGTGGCTCCAGTTCCACGATTCGAGGACTTCCTGAGAGGATATATGGGTGGCTACAAGAAATGAGAAGAAAAAATGGAGCAGAACTTACCAATTAAATCATGCTTATACAAATTTAGGCAAATTAAGTCTATGCAAAAGAAGAAATTCAGGGTCACTCAAGAATAATTTTTGCATCGATGTTTTAGGATCTATAGATTAACATTTTTTTTCTGAAATGTCATGCTTGGAAACAAATCAATAGATTTGAGGGTTTTGTTATTGATAATTGTATGTATTTATGTATTAAATAGTGTAGGATTAAGGTACGTGAATATGACTTCAACTGATACTTAAATCTGTATGTTACATTTTCTTTAGTTTTGTTATCAGATCCCTTTTATATATATTTAATGTAGTTTCAACCACTTTGATGAAAACAATGTCTTTCTCCTTTCTTTATGCTTCATCATTTCAATAAAAAATAAAATACTTAAAATAAAACATTGGTGTTTTTCAATTCTTCTTGGAGTATGCATTAAAAACGTACTGTAACATCAGTATGCGGCTACATATAGCAATCTATGCATTAAAACGTGCATTTAAAAAAAAAGATACTAAGTTCACGTTACACACTGTTTGATTTATATAAAAGCCACAACACCTGATATGATATATTGGTACATCTCTTGACAAAAATGAAAGTATTGAATTGTTAATGTTATTTGAAATATGCACCTGCAGAATCAACACATGTAAAGATAATGTATTATGCAATGTCAGGCTTTAAAAAAGGAGCAAGAAAACAGATGAAAGAGCTCAACTTGAAAAAAAAGATATCTTAAATAAAGTAATTCACTATATAAACTTGCATGCCAAGTTACATAAGTATACATTTTTGCACTTCAATATATAGGCCTGCTGTAGACAGTAGAAAATGTCTTTGTGAAATAGAATTTTATTAATTGTAAAACCATGATTTAAATCACCCACAACAGCATTTGGCCAAAAGATCCCTCAGGCAAATGAAAAGAGAGTGCACTTGATGACTGTTTTAAAAGAGCTTGGCATGCCAGCACAGTAACATTAATGACGACTCACACAGACCTGTTGAAATATGCATAAACTGCAAGTGCACTGCGAATATGCCACTCTTAGAAGGTCCCTCAGCGGCCAAATCTACATTACCTAAAAAGGGAACTGATGAAGTGCACAAATCATAAAAATACCCTGGATTATCCAACAGCTCTCTCCAAGGGATGCATGACAGACTTTATTGACACAATTCATTCTGACAGGCAACTTGTGTAAAAGTACTAGAAATCAGTGAGGATATATTACCCAGATACAGACTCAGCATTGCATGTTCATACCACTGGCACGTCTGTTGTGGTTCTTTCCTTACTGTCTAATTGGCCTAAGGTGGGCTTTGAGAGGGGATTGAGAAAAGGCTTGAGACTTTGAACTGTTGCTTAATGCCTCAGTCAGCATGAGTCCGGTTTGTGCTGACTGCACCTCTCCATGGCCTGCATACCTGCGGGACCAGCTGAATGTCATTAAGTGGATGGGAAAGAGCCCTGAATGGCAATGAGGGTAAATATGTCCTCTGCATAAGCAAACAGAAATTAGCAGTGTACTTCTGTGTGCTGTATTCATAAGTGCTGCAGAGTTTCTCATTTTAATGGTGAGTTTGTGTTTGAAACACTGTATTCTTGAAAGTGACAGATCTGGCCTTGAACAGATATTTTGATTATTTTAATGGCACTTCTGCAAAGTGAAATGTGGCCATTGA
Source organism: Meda fulgida (assembly GCA_030578275.1). Classification (NCBI taxonomy): domain Eukaryota; kingdom Metazoa; phylum Chordata; class Actinopteri; order Cypriniformes; family Leuciscidae; genus Meda; species Meda fulgida. The sequence continues at coordinate 15,338,555 of CM060617.1, forward strand.
AAAATGTATGAATGCATATGAAGGTTTTTTAAACATTCACACATAGTCTGTTAGTGGTGTTGTAAACTGAATAAAACTGACCACAGACAAATCAGTAGAAAATGTTACTTTTATATGTATACACACATACATATAATTGGATAAAAGAAAAAAAGTGTATATTTATACAAAGTTCATATATAGGGCCTATGAGCTTATAAAATAAAGCACTGACATGTATTGCTGTTTGGTGCTGTTGCACATATGACAAATAAAGTTTGACTTTGACTGATGTTTAGCCCTAAAGGAGCTTTCAAACCAGATGTTACATGCACCTTAAAATCACACGAAGGTCATATATCTACCTAAAACTGTCCATTTTAAGTTGGCTCATGTACTGATGACCTTTTTCCCAAAATGAGAGATGCCCTAGTTTTATGAAGAGTTTTAACTGCGTTAATCTCTCTGGGTGGCATACTTACAGTACAGAACACTGTTGACAGTTTCTTTGTACTGAGCTTCAAATGAAAAAGTGTCTGTGCCATGCAGGCAAACCTGCTGGGGAAAAAAAGCATAAATATCAAAAACTTAGTAAATTAATACATTTATAAATGTATCTTAAAAAAGCTAAAATTTATTTATGGCTAAATTGATAAAGTTACATTTTAGTGTGATCAAACCTTGTGCTCACGGAGGAGTGAGAAGAAGAGAAGATTGTCAGCACTGTTGTGCATAAGATACACCACGTCTAACCTCGTCATACGGGCTCTGAAGCATGTGATGACACGGTGCAAAGGCTTGACAACCCATGAGGAACATTTTCAACTGTTGGCTCAGATGGAATTGTCTGGTACGCTTCAGGTTATTCTCAAAGATTTAATTTAAGATATAGGCCTAGTTGTAGTATTGTTGCTCCTCTAGAATATATAAGTTTGACAGTCTGAAGCACTGTAACACGACCTACAAAACTACATCCTGATTTTTTTAATTCCTAAATTTCATTTCTGGTAACGCTTAGATTACAGCCCGGAAAGTACTGCGTAATTAAAGTGATTTTACAGTGACACTTTCAGTAATTATGGTGTACCTATAAAGTACTTACATGTAAGGATAAGGGAACAATATGTAAAGTTTGGAGAATAAAGGGGTAACAACCAGGAGAATTAAAAAATATTTATACTCCAAGTATGATAGAAATAAGGGGTACTTATTCTATTATGCAAGTACTTTATAGGTACACTATAATAACCTAAAGTTACGCTGTAAATTGTCTTAATTACACAGTATTTTCCAAGCTGTAATCTAAAGCTTGACCTCATTTCTTACTGGGACTAGTGGAACAGTAAATGATCAATTTAAATAAACTTATGCACTTATATTATGCATTTAAAAAATGGGGAATGTTATGAAAAAATGCATTCTAATGATATCAGACAGATAGACCTACTTAGTTTACATATTGTGATGCATATGCATTTTTGACCCGGTGGGCTTTTAAAGCACACTTTTTGAAGTTTTCACACTGATGAAGTGTAAAGCCCAGGACACACCAAGCCGACATCAAAGAACTAGCTGCTTGAACACACCAAAAGGACTAAAGGCGACCATCACTAAGCACACGTTATGTGCGTGTAAGTAGTCGTAATATCAGCAGGTATCTGCAGTGTCTATTTTCGTCATTCAAAAAGGGAAAACGAAACTAGGACTGCATATACAAACCGTAATCAAAGCAGTGATTTCTTACCATTTTGAATAGCAGTCACTTTTTTCATTCCAGTCAGCTTATGTTATTATGAAAATATTTGTGCATTCAAATGCTCAGGTAAGATTGGGTAAAATTATAGCAGCCTTCTGTACCGTCTTGACTTCTTTGCTCGCTTTCATCACTTTCGCTTTTATTCTCGTGTACTGACTTGTTCGCCAAGCACAAACCCTGTCGGCGTCCGACTATAGAGCCAACGACCGACCGTCGCTTGTTGTGGCCCGGCCTTAACAGTGGACTACACGGATCAGAGCTGTCATTTTTGTGTCATAACAATTTTTTTACCCCACATTTCGAATAATATATTAGATTTGATAGTGTTCTGTGATGGAATGGGATTTTATACATTGTTGTCTTTCTAAGGCTAATTTAATCAGTTAGCATGCTTAATTAGCATTAACTAACATAAATATACACAATTAAATAATATTTTATAACATTTTCCTTGATTTCACTTAACGCTCTTCCGATAGTCCTACTGTTGAGTCTTTGGTAGCCATACACTATAAAAAATGTTGCTGCTTTAAATTTTCAAGTACAATAAACTTGGATGTTTAATTTCAACTTAAAATTACATTAAACAGACTTTAAAGAATTTGTTGAATCTACTATAGTAGACTACACTAACTTTTGAAAATTGGCAAAATTCTTTGTTTGGATCATTATAGTTTTAAACATGCAATTATTCATATTTTTATGATGGATTTACATTTAACTTTAAAGGTACAGTATGTAATATTGACAGCTAGCGGTTGAAATCGGTACTGCAGTCCAAATTCTATTGGACAGGGTTGTTTTCCCGCCTCCTCCTCCTCCTCAAACTCTATGCTCAAGCATGTTGCCAGTTTGAGAACACACAAGGAACGAGTGCAATACACAATGGAAGGCAAAGCGACGAGCACTTACACTGTAAGTTGATGAGTTGATTTATCCGCGTTTAAATATGCCTCTGTAATTTGAGCTTTTCAGATGGATGCAGAAGCTTTTTAGGTCGGGTAGAATCTGTGATCTCTGACCTAGTTTGTTTGCTGGCCTCTGTGGCTACAATACGCTGTGTTTTCCGCCAGCGCAACATGTGGTGTCGAAATACAATTGGGTGAATTCAGTAGCGGCTCCTGACCATAAATTTAAGTAGGCTATAGGACAGATTCGGGGTCTTAGCGCTATTTGATAAACATTTTGTAAGCTTTATATTCCAATAGCTGAACAATGTTCTTGCATTATTCAGCCTGAGGTTGGCACTCTGATGATGATTGACAGACACGACAAAGGCATATAATACAATCTAAGAATTGCCTTAATGTATTTATTGTGTCCAAATGTTGTTTTAGAATATTGCAAGTTAGGAATTCCAGTGAGGAAAACAAAGTAATTTATTATAAAAGTATAATAAACATGAGCATGTTTAAACTAAAGGGTTTATACTTTAATTAATTTGATACGCTAGGCTACTCCACATAGGAAGAACAGATATGCCAACTAGTTACTGCCCTGATGCAGACTCATAGCTGAAGTGGACTGATAGCGTCTTGTTCTGGAGCGAGGTTTACTTAAGTTCACGTGAAAATAAGCAGGGTAGACAGAAATCTGCCCCAATAGGGTGCTGCAGTTCCATTTTTCACCACAGATTTACATTGAAAATTTGTGGGGCGCTGTAGAGCTGGGGAGGGCTATGAGACCGGCTGCCCCGTTTAGTATCACTAATAGCCTACATGACTGCCGAATACATTATAATATAGGCTATCCTAGGCCTACTCACTTTACGACTTATAGTCTAGAAAATCCGAACAATATTTGTTGCAGAATGCTGAACTCATTTTTAATTTATTATTAATTAAGTGCATAGAGATCTATGTTTGAATGAATATTTTGGCCAATTGACCTACCCATACACGAGCCGTGGCTGGGTGAATTGGCCCCCAATAGCCTTCTGGGTGGAATCACACAGACCAATACAAAAATGAACATTCCGACACAGAGCACATATTTCAATAACTGGCTGCTGTTTTTCGGAGAAACAAGTATGTGAACTTAGAATGTTTCCTAAATATCTGCAAACATATATTTTTGTGCTTTAGGAGTCAAAAAGTTACATACAGCACCTTAAAGTCTGGGTCTGGTAGGGTACCAGAGTAAAACAAAAACAATTAAACAAAATCTATAGGCTACATAAAAGGTATTTGAAAAAGTGAAGGGGGGGGGGGGATTGTTTTGTTAAAAACAACTCCTGTGGAAAAAAGAAGGGGGAAAAGCCCGTAGTTCCACACAGTAAGCCAGCTGTGGATGAATGAATGCGGTATGCATATGAAGCGTGTCACATGATCCAGTGAGGCTGCGATCTGAACGATCCAGAAGCGCAACGCTCTGCACTCGCTCTCCATCTCATCTGATGCTCGGACTTTGTGATTGGTAAGTAGCCTAGCTCGTGTGTTTTACTTGCTGTCTTTCTCGATTCTTTTAATCGTTGGTGAAATGTTGAAATGCTTTTACTCGTGTAACCTGTTTCCTGAGGTTTTTTAAAAGAGATGCTAGCTAGACTACTTTTAATTCCGTTTGATGTCTCAGAAATATAAAATTGACGTCGCGTTAATTTCAAACTAATAATTATTTAGGCTATTCGATGAGCAATGTCTAGGCCTATATAACAAATGCATACATATAGCCTAATGACTCTTGAGTTGGTTCCGAAGTTTGCAGATCTACCTCTTTCTTGTTTAATTTTTATTGATATAACCTAGACTTTAATTAAAGGTTCCAACTGGAATACAAAGGGGGTTTCAGTCTGATGCTAAATGACTGAGAACCTTTTAAGTTCCGTTAAGAACTGTGTTCATATGTGTTCTCAGAAACCAATACACTTATTTAAAAAACCTTTATTGTGAGATGAAAAACTTTTTGAATTTGAAATATATAATAATGGCTGCCTTTGTCACTTTCATTATGTAAATGTGCTGCATTTCATAGTTGGACCAGTTTTTTCATTGCATCCATGCAAATTGCTTGTTATGACTGGTCTTGACATTATTAATATAATATGAAATGGTTTGTCTGTGAGGGGATGCTGAAAATAAGACTTAAAAAGACTAAACTTCCAATAAAGTTTGACACACATGAAAAAATATTTTATCACATAAATAAAACTTTGTAATAGGAATATTTTATATTATCAGCACAAGTTGGCTTTTATTTTATCCAGCCAATTGTAATATTTCTTACATTAAAAGCATAATGATCAGTCGATGTCAACCAGCTCTCAACTAGATACGATACTCACAGTCTTCCTGCAAAACCATTTTCTTTAATCAATATTGTTCTTTTAGAGTCGAGAATGATAGTGCTGAAGAAGTATGTTATTCTGAAAAAGAATTATTTACTATTCAGACTGTGTAAGTCAAGGGACAGGTGGGGAAAGCCAGCCGTGAAATATCCTTTCCCCAATAAGGCTTATCTCTCATTGGGAATTCTAGGAGGGATGGGAGTTTCAGGCATATGATACCTAAACAGAGTCTTCCTCAGAACATTCTGCATACACATTTGAATACAGATGAGATAATGAAGAAAAAAGTATATTTATTTATGTAACATATCTCCGCAGTTTTAATGGCTGGATAAGTTGTCACAAAGTATTGTCATATGCGTCTAGATCCAAATAACTCTATCTGAGGTATCCCATGTCTCTCCCAGCAAAGTTTTATATTGTAGACTAGACTCTTTCTCAGTTTAATTGAGAATAAAAAAGTGAGTGGGAGGAAGACGATTGCATAAACAACTTTTTGTCATGTTATTTCAGAAACACAGCCTATTAGGATTTACATTGAATGAACTTTACTGTCTGGGTTTCTGTCTTAACAGTGCACAATTTTGATTTAATTCCTCCGGTTTGTTTAGAAGTGTATTGTTGATAGACAATGAAGATATAAATGGAGTCTGCTTGTACACAGAATATGCCATCATCCTCAGATTCCATTGGCTTTTTATTTGAAAGAACTACTTATTCAAAAGTACAGCAGTAATTGTAACAACAGACTATAAAGCATTTAAAAGTGATTGTCTCCTATAATTTTTTTCATATAGTAGCCAATTTGTAGAAGTTTATGGCCTGTTAAAATTATTTTGTTCATATTATCATATATGAGTTTGTCTTTGGATGTTTTGAGGGAAAAAATAGTAAACTACAGTGAGAAAAAAAAATCTGATGACACACATAACTTCAGGGAGATGTTTCGGATCTATTTTAGCACCCCAGTTGCCATCATCCTCACTTTTCATGTAAAAGTGAATGTATTTCCACCTTGAATTGACCTTGTATTGTCTAAGCAGTGCACCTGTCATGTCAGCTGCTGCTCATTGTGTTACCAGCTAGTCACTGCTCTAGTGACACACTTACACATGCCTGTGTTCATAATTTCGTAATTAAAGGTTCATAATTAACAACAAAACAAAAAATATATATATTATGGGCCTTTTATTGCTTTTGCATAAGAACATTATAAACATCAAAAATAATTATAAACATCATTATCTCATAAAAGATGTGAATACTCAGTGCTGGAGAAGTGTGCTGTATAGTGGATCTGTATAGGATCTCTTGTGATGTTTTACATTGTTTTTTTCATGAATTCTGTGTCTGAGCTTTCATGCAGAAACTGTAATCTGGACTAGCACAGCATCAGCAACAGCTACTGTATATAGGGTTATACAGCAATAAAGAGATATAAAAAACACTAAGTTTAGAATCAGAAGCTGCCTGAGATAATTATTGTCCCACTTAATGATGTTTTATTAACGTCGTTCGGGAGGAACACGTCAAATGAGCTACTCTAGTGCCACCTGCAATCAGTAACCACAAATACTCTAGTATCATCAGCTGTCTACAATCAGTAATCAACAAATACTCTAGTATCACCAGCTGTCTTCAATCAGTAATCAACATATCTACCCAATCAGCACGAAGGCAAACCATATATAAGCACAGTCAAACTCACCTAGGATGTTCTACAGTCTTCAGAATCCCTCCACCCCATCTCCTTACACTCACCAGGCCACTTCCTAAACAGGGGGAGGGGAATACTCTGCATTCGGGCCAATCACCAAGATCAGAGTCCTCTCCTCGGACAGCACACCAAATATGTTTACCAATTTAATCTATCCGACTGATTTGTAAGTGTGAACTCGTGATTTACAAGGCTACTCACCAAATAAATACAAATGTGGACATGAAATATTGATTTGATTTTACCTATATATTCCACTATCAAAAAGTAGTCTATTGCAGTGTACAAAACAATCAACTAGCAACAAGATGAACACTGCAATATTACAGAAATATGAATAAAAAGTCATTTTCAATGCAACTGACAACTGAGGTTATAAATTAAAAACAAACAATGCTTTTAACTGACAGTTATAAGGAGCCTTATTATGTAATAAAAATATTTACAGTGTAGAAAATGTTAACCTATAATATTTAAATCTTAAGACTGATTGCGTCAGCATAAATTTCATTCATTCGTTTTTTAATTCTGAAGAAAATTGAGTTGACTGTGACATTCATCACTAAATTAAAATGTGTATACATTAGTTAGATGTCTCTAATGCTGATAGAGAGCAGAGATGGCTTCATGCCACCTTTATTCGATTTTTTGGTCATGTAATTTTAGCACTGACCAACAAATAGAAGTGTGAAGTACTGTACTGTGTGAGGAGCCGAGAGTGTTTGAATGGGGATTGTATAATAGAATAACATACTGTGCATGGAGCTGGTGAAGTAATGGGGTTTGAATGGGAATAGAAATGTCATGTCCAGTCACAATGCCAGAGCTTTTTCATACCTGTCAACCTGAGAGAATGAGGTGAGGTTATTGTTAACACAGGGAAGCAAAAGGTTTTCATGCATCAGTGATTCGGTAGAAATGATGGTGTGTATTGAGAGGAGGATGCTGGTGTTGCTGAGGATCAGTCAGAGGGTTGACTCACTGTCTCACAGATGAAATGGATTCTGTGTCGGTCTGCTGATTTCCAGCTCTTTTGTTTCTAGTGTGTGAATGGTAGATTATATGAAAAGGAATCTGAAGTTGTAGTATTCCTTCTAAAAAATGATATCATACTTTAAACATTTGTTTTAACATTTAAAGACCACATTTATCCACACACCTTATTTTTTATTTTTTTAAAGACTTGAATTTCGATTGAAGTTGAGGCAAAAATAATGAAGTTTGCTACTTTTTTAATATCTAGACTTAAGTTTATGTCACAGTTCTGAACTTAATTTGCTAGCAGTCAGAAGTAGTCGGTATTAAGAATGGAACTACACTACATGACTTTTAAAATCTAAACAGATTTTTAAAAAACTAGACATCATAGATTTAAAGAGAGAAAACTGGGCATCATACACTAAATGACTGATGATCACAGTTGTTTTGTCTTTAATTTCATGTTAGCTGAACCCTAGTCTCAGCCTCAGACGTCACGCCCTACGTTGGCTGAACGTCTAATGCATATGGCACACAAAATGGGAAACACTTTGGGAGATTCAAAATCGCATTCTGATTGGTTGAATTCTCTAGGATTTCCAGGAAACATGTGTGTCACATTTTTTACCGTTCCACCAGGAAACAAAGCCATCATGACGCCAAACCCCCTCTTGGAAGAAGAAAGCCATCTTGTTTACAATTGTGACAATGTGGACATATTAACTAAACGCTGGATTTTACATAAAGTATCTGAAGATCACAGCACCATTGTTACAATAAACTATCACAACGTTCATTAATGAATTGCAAGCCGTTGCAAGACACTTTACATTTTCACGCCTCTAAACATGACGCTAAACAAAATAACTGTGATTGGTTGCTTTTCATGTCGGTTGGACATCCCTTTGGCCAATGAAAGCTGCTATGGAGTCCAGACCTTCTGCCGTCAGTCTGAAGGTCTGGTAACGCGAGACTAGCTAAAACATTGACAACCCAATGATTTTGCACTATTGGCATGTGAGGGAATGCTGTTGGAAATTCTGAAGAAACACTTTGTCATCACTTGCAGCAAAAGGCAGGAGAAGCCTTATGTTAAACTTTTTTTTTTAGTGTGAACTTCACACTTCTCAGCATTCACACTCTGTAGTGATCCTCACAGCTCATCCTGAATAGTGTCTTCTTTGGTGTCAACCAGTGCTGCCACATCCAGCCATATGTATAGTCTCTGTGTACATGAAAAAGAGTGTTTAAAAAATCTGACAGGATCACATGCTCAAGAGATGTATAAATAGCTCAGCAAAAGTTCTACTTAATTCTTGGTCCATTTTTAGCAACTGCAGAATATTAGCAATGGTGAGGAAGATTTGAACATGCACATGGAGCAATTAGACAGTTTGAGTTTGGTGTGGTGTTGTGTTTAATGTGGCTGTATTAGTGCTTGTGTGTGGTTAGGTTTCGGGAAGAGGGTGTGAATGGATGGAGTTGAGTAGATACAGTATCTGAAAATAACTTTCTTTCTTGATCATAAACTTTTATGTCTGTTGCCATGGAGATAGGAAATGGCCAGGTAATGAATGAGTCAGTATCTGTTAAAACCCCACTGAAAACTCATTATTTCACCAATACATGTACTTTGAATCAGCCAGTCTACTTTTATTATTAAAATATAAATGAGTGTTATTTTATATGGTGTTATTTTCGCAAATCTGTTGTGTTTCTGTTTAATTTTCAAGGACTTTTTGTTAGTTTTCGTCATTTCCTGTTTCCTTTCTGTTTTTTTCTGTTTCTCATTGTTTCATTAATTTTGTTGCGACCCGTGCAATAAAGACAGGGTTGACGTGAACTTTTCCAGTTGGTTTGAAGGAAACCAACCCCAGCCGATAGATCACCAAATACACAATTCTAAGTTCCACAAAAAGTATAATTTATTAAAGTGTAAAAAGTAATTAAATTAAGGAGCAATGGCTTCAGGGTGCCCCAAGGCCAAAATAATAAACAAAATAGACTTATAAAAAAAACATGTATAAATTACCTGATCAGGGAATAAACAAAATTACAAAGAAACTTCCCTAACTCCCTATAAATAAACAAATCACAAAGAAAGTCAAAATAAATGGCAGGACACCCTACGCTCCTAAAACATAAGAAAGAACCTAATTAAATCATCACAAACAAGAACATGATCAACAGAAGGTTTTGGGATCTGTTGATAGGAGGAGGAATCCGGAGCTCTTCACCCCACAAGGCCAATGCCGGAATGAGCTTGACATCTTCGATTAGCACCAACCTTTTAAAGCGGCACATCAGTAGATTCGCCAATCAGGTCCAACCAATCCCTGCACACATATACAAAAAAAAACAAACACACAAAACAAATACCGAGGATCGTAACAGATTCATACTCGCACACCTGTTCCTTGTTAGTTCAATGTATCATCAGTTCATTTAATACCCTCAGTTTCAGTTACTCATGGACTGGTGTTGCCTGTGCAATAGCACACTGTAAAGGTCATTGCACATTGAGTCCGAAATTCGCGTCCGAAATTTTCGCACATTCAAAAATAAATACGACCTCGTGTTTTGTCAATCACGCTTACAGACTGCCGTCATAAAAAAATTCGGATCGGGTTCGATTTTCTGCTTTTTTCGCATCCGTAGCAAACATTTTGAATGGTGTTTTGACAACTCAGAGCCACCGATTCACGAATACGAAAAAATTTCGGACTCAGTGTGCAAGGACCTTAACGTTGACTTCTCGCTTTTTTTGGTTTACACATGTGTTGGATTGCTCGTATGTTTTGTTTAATAAGGACTACTCTGCATTTTAGATCTGCTTCACCTCGCCTTGTCTTCATCCTCTGCCCACCTGTGGCAGAACACTAGACCACAGAAATGATTTATGGATCTAACAGCAGTGTTTATCGCCCTCACCCGTGAGGGGCTACATCTATTGGATTATTCAGTCCGCTTCTGCCAGTTAGCCCAGTACTCGTTTTTGGAAGACAAGACTTTAAAATCCATCTACTGGGAAGGAGCAAATTATTGTAGCCTGGACCAGATATGAAAGACGGAACATGGAGAAAAGCCGCTCATGACCACAGCAGATCCAGAAACCACGCCCATGGGGATATGGAGCCTGAGCCCACCACAGACCCAGAGCCAGAGTTTATGCCCGCCATGGAACAAGTGCCAGAGCCTACAGCCTCGTCTGTCCCGGAGACCAGGTGTGTAAGCCAGTTTATACATCCGTGCCAGTGGAAGTTTTAGTGGAACTAGAGGATGAGGCCTTTCCTCCTTTTCTGGTTCCACCCAGCCTCAAGTATTCTTCATCTTCTCTTTAATCTCTACCAGTCCCGTCCAGCTCCAAATCTTCTTCATCTTCTCTTTCATCCTCGCCAGGCTCCAAGTCTTCTTCATTGCCGCTGGTTCCACCCAGCTCCAAGTCTTTGTCGCCGCTGATGATCCCACCCAGCCTCCCATTCCCTAATCCTTCAAGTAAGCTATCCAGTTCTTTGGCTTTGGCTCTGCTGGTCCCATTCAGCTCCTCGGCTCGTCCTCCATTGACTTTGCTTGACAATGCTGTTACGCCTCGAGCAAGGTCTTCAGGCCCAGGCTTCATCTCCACCTTTGTGTAATGATCCCCTGGCTCTGCCTCGGGCCTCCGATTCCATTACTCCACCTCGGCCCATTGACCAGTCGGCCCCACCATGGCTTTACCCTCTCTCAGCTCCACCGGGAATCATTGTCCTTCCGGCTCCACTGGGCTCCCGCATCCCTCAGGCTCCACCTCGGTCAGTTGTTGCTCTACCTCCAACTCGAACTTTGGGGCCTTCGGCTGTGCCTAGTTTCTCCACCTCTTTGGCTCGGCCTCAGTCCTCATTCCCACCGGATATGCCTCAGTCCTCTGGCATCCTGGCTCCTGGTGGTCTCCAGCTCTGCCTGCTCCACCCTGCTGGTCTCTTCCACTGGTCTAGACTATCCGTTCATATACACTCGCATTTAAAAACAATTTAATTTTCTTGCAGGATCACCTCTGGTCTCACAGTGTCTGAAATGGTTTGATCAAGGATGCAGTTCTCTAAACTTCTCTCATCCTTTTAAAGTGCATGCCAAGTGCCTCATTACTGACTAGAGTTACTAACTGTTCTTTCTTTTGGGAGACAAAAACCTCCCTTTATTGTGCACTTTGATATATTATGAAACTTTGCAGGCCTCTTACATTCACAAACAGCTATATTACACACTAAATGAAAGGTTATATCTTAAAAAGCATAATAGGGATACTATAATATTTGTTTTTATGTGTGTGTGTTTCAGGACATCCTGAGAAGGATGACTGGGAAAACTCAAACCAGCAATATTACAAACAAGACAGATCCTCGCTCTCTGAATTCCAGAGTGTTCATTGGTAACCTCAACACCACTGTGGTCAAGAAAACTGACATTGAGCTAATTTTTGCCAAGTATGGCAAGATCACCGGCTGCTCTGTGCACAAGGGGTTTGCTTTCGTCCAGTATGCCTGCGAGAGGAACGCTCGCTCAGCTGTGGTTGGTGAGAACACCAGGGTGCTTGCTGGACAGACTTTGGGTAAGTGATATTTATTTCCCTTTTTATTAATGTAAATTATTTGGACTGAAACTAATGACAATTATTTGGATGACAATGAGGATCTGCAGGCACAGAGACTTTTGAGAGTTGATCTTAGGTCATGGTCATTCCCATGGCTACCTGGTAAATATTCATCATCCTTTATTAAAAATGAAACTGCTGCTGTCACTGTTGCGGCTGTGGCTTGAGTTGAACTCCAATCTCTTGTGCTGAAATGATTTTTCTTAAGACTATTAAGTGTTTTTTTTTTTCTTTTCTGACTGCTACAAGTTATTTTCTAAAAATATATATCTAAAAATATGTGTTGCTTGATTTTACCTCACAGTGCAGAGCTGGGCATCTGTAGCCAGCAAAGCTTTTGTGTAATTTCAGTATTTTGATGAAAGATTCAAATGGCTTTGGGTGTTTATTTGTTTTAAATATGCTTTATTATAGTATTAAAATATAATTTCTTATAGCCTTTCCATTCAAATCATTTAATACATTATACAAATACACATTTATTTTATAAAGACAAAGTAATTGTAAACTTTTCTTTCTTCTAGTTTCTTTTCCTTTTTTTTTCTTTTGTGAAAATAATACCCATCACCAACACATAAAAAAAGCACATAAATAAAAACAATAACCAATAAGTACATGTGGAAAACATGGTTTAGAGGTCGCTGCAGATGGAGAACGAGTGCAAGACGCTTTTTCTTTAACAATCAACTCTCCCGCACTCAGACTCGCACCCATCCGCAGCGGCCTCTAAACCACATCCTGCTTTCCATAGTACAAGAGATACTTTTACATCTTAAAAAACCAAACAAAAAAAATCCACACACATCAGGCTCCAACCACACGTAATACCTAAGCAAATAATTCAAATAATAGGGGGGGGGGGGGGCGGGGGCGTGGGGGGTTAGAGAGTTTGGTGCTCCTCCTTTTAATGCACATTGGTAATAGGTAATTTTTAAAAAAATATATATAGGGCTATTTTTGTTATCATAGCAGCATAATATCTTTTAAAATAAACATAGTTCTTTACAATGAAATTGAATTAAAACAATTTGAATAGTTTCAAGAATATATCCTAACTATCCTAACTGTGGGGTGTAGAGAGAAAAATTGTACATGTGATTTTTTACAGTGTTTTATTGCCCCCCTTTGTTGGCAAGAGGTAGTACTGGTTAGAAGAAGAAAAAAACGTCACTTTACAGAGTAAAAAAATTGGCCAATGTCAGCCACTAGGTGGCAATATATATATCTGTCAGAATATGTGTGTGTGTGAGTGTGTGTGTGTGTGTGTGTGTGAGTGTGTGTGTGTGTGTGTGTGTGTGTGCGTGTGCGTGTGCGTGTGCGTGTGCGTGTGCGTGTGCGTGTGTGTGTGTACCATGGCCATCTATAGAACTGCAGTGGCAAAGACAAATCAGAAACTAAACATACTCTTGAAGAATACTAAAACCTCATAAATTGAATCATCTATTTGTCTGCATATTTAAAGAACACTTCCATTTATAAACCATATAGTGTAAAACTTATTTTAAGACTTAACTTAAAACTTATAGATTTATATAAGCTTCAAAATGAGTAGGATTCAGAAATAGGACCTATAGTTTCTTTAACAAAATAAGAAACTCCCACACCTCAATATTCTTCAAAATTATTTTATTTAAGCTTGCCTTAAATAAAAGCTTTTATTATATCAATGTCACAATGAGTGTATGTGTGTGTACTCATGTCACTTTAATTAGTTTTTCTATATCTAAAACCTTCTGACAGATATGAAGGCATCACAATGTCTTCAATTTCAGAGCCTGTCTTTAATTCAAAGGGAAAAAAGCATTTTCCTGCATGAATAGCCCCCGGGCTTATAATGTCTATAGCATTTTCAAATGACTGACAGTAGCTGTGTGATGCTGTTCTTTTGATGTAAAATATGATCCAAAATCAGATAAACAATCTGAGACAAGAGTAGAAACTGCATCAATCGTTAATATACATGTATATATTCATACAACCATACATTTATACATTTGTGAAAGCTTCTTTTCTTATACAAGACATGGTCGATAAATACAAAATGTGTTTAGTTAAATAATGCTTAAAGTATTATTATTATTTTTTTAAATATTGATGCAAAACAGCATGTTTTCTGCACTATTTAATGGGTCCTGATTATTACTAATTATAATTGTTTAGAATATTTTTAATATATTTATCAACACCCCCATTATGCATCAGTGGTACGGTCTGGAATGGTGCATGCCTGTGTGCTGAACTCTATTCAGTCAGTCTCTCACAGTGACACTACAGTGAAGTGAGTTCAAGGGAAAGGAATCATTTATTTATCAAAATATAATATGCACAACCTAATGGACATGCACAGAAGAACAATACAAAAAGGGAAGCGCCACAATCAGAGATGTGAGTATTTTACAGACAAATAAGATGCAACTTATTTCTGTTTTTAATACTTGATCCTTTTAATAATTATGAATAAACATTCATAATAATAAGACCTTTTCAGTTGTGTTCATTAAAAGGACGAAATGGTGATAATTACATTATGTATTACATTGTATTCAGTAATATTATCATTTTTTCTTGTTTGACATATGAAATCTGTTTAATTATGAGTAAATGCATTGCATAAATACAATTAAAATCATTAGTTTGTAATTAATCCCAGGAGAACTCCTGTGAAATTGCCCTTGCTCTGGGGACAGTTGCTGTGGACATAAAACTAAACATAAATCTGCTAAATGACAAGTAACCAAATAAATGCACTTTCATATATGCTGTATATACTGAGTACACAGTTGTTTCCATAAGGAGCTATTTCTACTTGATCTGAAATGACTTGTAAAATGACTTGTAAGAAATATTCTATTTGTTGCAATCTAGTTATTAAACTTTAAAAATATTAAAGTAGTATAAAATATTATAGTATTTTAATAATATTACAAAATAATATTATTTAAAATGAAAATGAATATTTTTAAAAACAGTTCTTTTCAATGATGCCACATGAAACATTAAGGTTAAAAAAGAATTTTTACAACCTTTTGGTCAACTATTCTGAAAGCTCTTAAAGAGGGAAATACATAAAAACTAAATTGCGTCTGTTAAAAAATGTTGTGACCTGTTTGAAAGGATAACCCGTCTTTATTCTTTCTAAGGGTTCGATATGTGTTCTCCAAACTGAAGTATAGCACATCTATACTTTAGTAGCAGAGCATGATTTTTGAAGTAATTCTCCTTTGACTGCAGATTTTTGTTCTGCTTTAACTTGTTCATAGACTCAACTCAAGCACATTTGAATTGCAGGCTTGACCAAAGTAGTCAAAAATTAGATGTTGTCAGAAAGACACAAAATCCCGAAAGCTGTTAAATTTGCATTCAAGTTGAATCTGTTCATGATGAGCATCCATGTTTTGCATGTGTCTAATCAAAGTAGGCACATCAAAGTTACAAAGCAAAGTTTTGTAGCTGTGCACACACAAGACTCCAGGGATAATGAGCGGCACTGAAAATGGATGTGATGTCCTGAAGTGTACAAACCGTTCCACACAATTGCATACATCAGTCACTGAATTACATCACGCCACAAAGGAATGAATAAAGAAAGTGAAAGAAATGTTTGATAAGTAGGTCATGTATGGAAAACACTCATTAGTTAAAGAGATGCAACAAATGCTAGAGGTGTCTGAATAATATTCATATTGGCTAGCTAAAGAGAAAAATTACTTATGCATTTATAATGTTTGCTAAATGCTTTTCTTTGGAAATAAATAAAGTCCTTGAAGTTCTTGCTTGCTTAGTCAGGTATATCCTGTGAGTGACTTTGTTTACTGAGATTCATCAGATCAGATTTTTCATTTAGAGTTTGGCATTTAGGCAAGTTTAGACACAAGTCTTCAGTTATGTCTTGTCAAATGAATCACTCAAAAAACTTCTTTAAGCTGACAGGCGGACACATTGACATTAAGCCGAGGTCATCACTAAGAGAAACGCCAATCTTCTCTCTACGACGCTAAGCCTGACAGACCTTTGGGAGAGAAGCATACTGAGAAGAAGAGGCCCATTGGTAAACTGAGATTAAAGTATTGATATGGCTCCATGTCTGAAATATGGTGGTATTTTAGATGGTCGGCACATATCGAGTGAAATGTCTGGCGGTTTGTGGGATTATTGGTGCAGTATGAGTCAGCCTGTTCATATTGTCTCCCAAGAAACCATTATTCAGATCTCACAAAATCATTATCGTGAACTTGAATCACTTGCTTCCACATTAAAGCAGTCAAACAGGCTCAATGATGTCGTTCCTGTAACTCAAACAGTAAAGGATGGCACTAGTGTCAGGGGTTTGATTTCCTAGGGAATGCAAAAAGTGTCTGCCAAATGCATTCATGTAAATCAAAAGGAATGAACAGCAGCCACATCAGTGATTACAGAATGCCATCAGGTTCATTGTGATTAAACTCATGATAACTTCCTTTTGAACGTCAATCACAAAATAACTTTTCACCCCATTCAATTCATGAACTTTCAATGCAGATTACTTCACCACAAAAGTATACGAGAACCTAAAAATACTACAGTAAAATAACATATGTTATCATTGGCCAAACCTTCTGATATTTGCTTGAATATTTTATTGTTAAATAACTTGAATAACTTAATGTCAAACTTTTTTTTTAATCGAACAAAAATAATAAAATTAATATTATTTAAAATAAAGGAATGAATGAATAAATAAATATATTTGTTTTTAACATGTATACATGTTAGTATAAGTCAGAAATAGGATCTGAAATAAAAAATAAAAAAAATCATAAATTATTCAACATCATGTTGTTCCAAAACTATGACTTTTTTGGTTTCTTTTTCAGAATTGTTTAATTCCAGAAATTTCAGAAATTTAAAATGCTCTAATATTTAGATACTGACATCAAACTCACAATGATATCCTTTAAACCTCAAACACTTTAAGAACACAAAATACTTTTTATGCGTGTTCACGTCAAACTAACTTTGTGTTAACGTCAAACTTTTCTGTGGAAAACGTCTGCTCTCATCGCAGAATTAAATTAAATACTAATTAAAGAGGATGAAACAAACCTGATCTTCTTAGTCAACTGTTTTTTCCTCAGGCTTTTCTGTTGCTATATGTACTCCAATATGGTTGAGTGTATTTTCCAATACTGTATTCCTCCTAGTGACACTCTCATTCAAATGTTTTGAAACTTCAATCTCACATATTCTTGAGCGAGACCATTTAAAAGGTCTGTATGCTTCCATATTGAATTTGGCTCAGTCAGGCAAAGACTAATCTAAACTCTGAAACTGCACTACTAGATTTACTGCTTTGTTTTGTGCTTCATCAGAGTGAAGGCTTACTTTGCTTGTAAATGTCTTAAAGCCCCGAATTGTGATTTAGTCAGGCACTCAGGCAGCCCATCCTTCTGGATAACGTGCCAGATGACCTTGAACGGCACTCAGGAGTGATTGTGCATTGTGTGTGTGTGTGTGTGTGTGTGTGTGTGTGTGTGTGTGTGTGTGTGTGTGTGTGTGTGTGTGTGTGTGTGTGTGTGTGTTGAGTGAGGCTGTTGCTCTGATAGCATCTCTCTTTCTGATGAGCCAGATGAGAGCCATCAGTTATTTATTTTGTAGCATAATGCCTATGCTCTTTCAGAGGGCGCAGAGGCTTTTCTGTCCATTATATTCACCGGGCATTTTTAGACATTTGTTTGAAGAAGATTATATCTAAAAAAAAATTCTTCACAATGTCCTTTGCTCTTCCCACAGACATTAACATGGCTGGAGAGCCTCGTCCTTACAGGCCAAAAGTGGGATCCAAGCGTCCCTTCTCCTTATACAGGTGAGCCACCTAAAATTAATTATAGCCCCCCCCCCCCCATTGTAATTAGCTGACATGGAAAGATTGAAATAACTTTTTTCTCCTTTTTTTAAGTGGCTATGAATTTGATTATGATTTCTACAGGAATGATTTCTATACCAGGTATGTACATGCAATAACTTATGAAAATGCATTAATTCAAAGATACCAATAATTTAGGTTGTATTTCAGTTTGGTGAGATCTTAGGAGATTTGTAATATGTTTTTGTTAATTAAATTTTTAGTTAAGATCCACCTTGTCTCGTTTAACCTTTTCTATATGAAAAAGTGAGGTAAGGTGAAGAGAAAAATAAAAGCAGTAGAAAAAGTAGAGGAAGAGCTTCTCCTAATGTCCATAATTAATGTCATTTTATTGGTTTGACTTCGATCCTTTGCTCAGGCTAATGATGAGCACTCCTCTCCTGTGAGACATTAGCTGAATATCAGAAAGCTACTGGGTCATTAACCGAGCAGTGCGAGACACGCCGGTCATCATTCCTCTGACATTTTCATGTGTTTGCTTTCACTCCTCAATTAGCAGAGCTGAGTTTTATACTTCTCCACGGAAAATATATGTGTGCTAACGAACAAAATCCCTTCTGTGCAGTTAGTTGAAAACCTAATTATGCTCATCAAATGTTAACTAAGGGGACAGGGACTTTGAAGTGATCTTGCTCTTTTTCATGTATACTAATTAAGATATTCTCTCATCTCTGTCTGTATTATAACTTAATGAAATTCTATACATGCCATCATATGTCAGTTTCCATATTGGTACAACAGAATTATTGGATTACAGCTGGTCATTTTAAATGGGGTCCAGTGGGATTCAGAAGTCTTAGATCATTAGGGAACATCTAATTTTGTAAACTGTTAAAGGTACACTGACATAGTGAATCTAACGTCTAAATCCTGTGTTGTGTAAATCTTTCTTCCAAAACCTGATTCACTATGGCAAGCCTATGCGTGTTTATATTTTAGACCTGACAGGGCCGTTTATTAGCTGGAAATTAAGAACACTCTGCTTTGCTTATCATATCATTGTCATATCTGTAAATAGAGAAAAATCCATCCGGCTACTATGACGTGTATATGGAGTGGGAGTGGCATATTGTCACAATGAGAAAGGTTGTAATAAAACAAGAATCAACATTGGCTTGGCTTTTCAGAGATGGCGAGAAATGAGGGATTTGAAATGTTGTAAAAATGATGCAGAGATTGCATTTTCATTACTCAACAGGTAATTAAGGTATTTTATTGAACAGATACATTGCCATATAGCTCTCTAACATAGTTCATTGTAAAGCAGTAAAGAGGCAAATTCATCAGTCACACATAACCGAAGCACAACCAAATGCAGTTTTTTTAACCAATAAGTAATGATTGATAAGTAATAATAATAATAATAATAATAATGAACTATAAAATATTTTGTATAATATCTTTTTTTCAGGATTTTCGACATTCGTGGGCGATTAGAATCATCCCCTCGGGCTATGATACCTATCAAGCATTCCCGCTTGGTTGCGCTCTCAACACGCAGGACCAAAAACTCTTTCCAGCCAAAGATGCCCACCTGCTCTTCTTTAAGAAGGCTGTCCTCAGGTTCCTTATGCTCTATGGGTTTGTATCATTCCAAGTCAATTTTTTATCAGTTCATTTCAATTTCCATAATCATGTTTTAGCCCCAAGGTCAACATGTCCCAACCTGGACTTTGACATAGCATGCCCATGCCAACCATAATCTACTGCCAACCATAACTATTTTAAAAGTAATACAATGAGCTGATAAAATCACAGTGATATATTCATCCTCATAATTAAAAGGGTGTGTTTTTCTATCTAAGTGAAATCCGATCAGCTCCTGACAATCAAGAAAGAATTGTCTCAGATCAAGATTAAGATTGACTCCTTACTGGGAAGGCTAGAGAAGATTGAACGGAAGCAGTTAGCAGAAGCAGGTAAGAGGATGGAATGAACATTGCTATCAGGGTAGAGGCCATGTTGGCAGGAGGTAGATTAAAAACACTTGTCTTCATCACTTTCAGTGTCAGTGCAGGACATCGAAAACAACAGCACTCTGTTCCTACACACACAAAAAATTGGGCTGGCAGGGCCATCCACAAACCTACGTTAGTTTTACTTACTTGAAAGTTCGCTACCTTTTAATTCTGTAAATCTTCACTGTAGCCGTTTGCCACACTTTAATCTCAGTCACCTCTATGTCTGCCATTTCTATATTGTGTAGAAGCCCAATGGAAGCACGGGAAGGCCTATCAATCTCTCTGTAGTGAGGCCGAAGAAAATTCTGGAGAAGATGTGGATCAGGAAGGGGAGTCCTGGGACGTGACAGATGAAGGTGATGATGGATATTATGACAGGGTAAACAAAGAACTGGTGAGCTGTCATTGAACTCACATGCATGTGAAATGTCATTTGTTTTAATTTGATATATGAATAAGACCCACTTGTATTAGATTAAATTGTGCGTATGTGTATTAAATCCCAGATAGAAAACCACATCTCAGATGTAGACAACTGAACAAGGTTTGTACCACAAATTCATGTCACATTATATTTTAAATAGGCCTACTTCTCTATTTTATTTGACATCATAAAAAAGTAGATTGCATCTTTCTTTCAAGTGTTTTGTGAAATATCCTGTCTGACACTGTCTGCTCTTCATAGGAATGTCATTGTATTGTGCAGTTTACTGCACTCATCATTTTCAGACAGCATTTAGAAGCAATGCCATGTAAACTAAAAGCTTTTTAAGCCATTAATTTATGAGTACTAATGTCTCGTCATTTGACCTTCAGCATCAGGCAAGCACAACAATCTTATTTGCTTCATTTAGTGTACAACCAACAGTTTCTTGGAAAACACTTAGCCTATTGATACTGGAAATTTCTGATACTACTAAAAAGTAATAATACAACAGACAAATATTTTTGTGATGTATCTTTTATTATACAAATATTTTAATCTTTTATTGATGATTTTTGTTGTTGATGTTTTGACTTTTTTTAGGACTGAGACCAGCGGCGCATAATGTTTGGAAGATTGCAAATGTTGATGCGCATAATGTTTCCATGTCAAACTCATTATGTATTAATTGGTGTTTGTATACATATATTTATGTATGTATGAATGAATGAATGAATGCATGTATTTATATGTATTTATTTCGTTCAATCATTCTTTTTTGTAAGAAATTTTAAAGTAATACCTATTAAGTTATTCTGATATCTGCATACATGATATTTGTGTAAATAGACAAAATAAAAGGGTGAAAACGTTAACTTTGGTTTGGGCTATTCAACTTAATATGTAAAAGAATTCATGTATTTTGTTTAGCAAAACAAGTGATTTACTTAAGAGTCATTGTCATAAAGGTTTACAAATAAATGGAAACCGTTATACTGCAGCCTATGTGAATTTTATTTTTTGGCATTAAATGATTATGTATATATTTAAATAATATTTATTGAATGCACATTTATGTCATAAAATGATTGATGTCTCACACTTTTGAAAAGCTACCTTTTACATCTCTATCTATTTCTTTTCTATATTTTATTGTGGTTTATGCATCATCTGAAAAGTGTTTATTTTTATGTGTTTAATGTAATATTGTCACACATTTGTGAAATAAAATCAACCAGACATCAATTGTAGCAGCTTTTTGACTTTCACGCCTATAGGAAGTGACTACGCACAAGGCCGGAAGTGGGAATTAAGACTAAGCGGGACTTTTAATTTTTGCAGCGGTAAAATATAATGGAAAGCTTTGAATCCTACCCTTGCAGTTAAAGTTTTCCACAAGTCGGGTAGGTGATAGTAATACTTTGCCTTCTATAAATATTATTTGTAGCATAATGGAGACGAATTTTCTATAGAATTAACGAAAATAAACCGAGGCTAGCAGAAGAAGAACTGGCGTTAAAACTAACGTTAACGTGACAGCACTTTGCATGTGAAATTAAAGCTTTAACTTAATAACAATTCTGTACTTTTATACGACCCTGGCAACTCTACATGCCTTTTAATAGGATAATATGTCTGTTATTAGCACAATCAAGTCTGTAAACGATCAGGCTTGGCTTTGTTTACATTATGTGTTGTGTTGTCAAGTGCTGAACTCTCGGACGGCCAGAGTCTAACGTTAACGTTAAATCTTCAATTAATGACTCAATTTAACATTTATTTCGATGATAGGACACTTGTTTTTGTTGCGCCATTGTATATAAACATGAAACAATAACACGCTATGTTGTGGTTCATGTGCTCCGTCACTGTCATCGATTTTGTTGTGACCTATTCGGTCATGTGACACCCCAGTTATTGTGGGTTTATTACATATTATATTTGACAGGTTGATAAAGACAGAAGCTTGTTCTCAGTCTGTCTGTAGCTTCGTTATGGCTGTTGGAGAGCTCTGTCTAATTGATAAGGATATTTCAAGGTGAGTTTATTTCATTCTACTTCAGATTTAGACTATCAATACTTGCTTGTATTTTAAGTACAGTAGTGTGTGATGGTGACTTCACTGAAGATGTTTATTTTTAGTCTACTAGAGGTCCATCTGAATCCCAGCATTTCATCCTTGAACCTTCACTGCAATCGCCTCACTAAGATTGAGGGCTTGAGGACAGCTTGGTACATAAGACATCTAGACCTGTCATCCAATCACATCTGTCGTATAGAAGGATTAGCCTCCCTGTCCTCTCTGCGCACCCTAAACCTGTCCTGCAACTTAATTTCTAAAGTAGAAGGTAAAGCTCACACTTTTTGAGGCAGAAAATATTAAGAATGGTTTTTTTTTAGCATTGTAGTATACTTTTTTGTTGTAAAACAATGTTTGAAAATGGTCAAATGAAATTGTGTCTGATTTGTCAATAAATGGATTTATTTCAGGACTTAATGGACTAACAAACCTCACAAGACTGAATTTGGCCTACAATCAGATAAATGACCTAACTGGTAGGTTAGATTGTGTTTCCATCACATATGTTAATTCCTGAGTAGTTTGTTTTAGCTCTCTGATCTATCAAGATAAGAAATGCACACTGCCATTCAGAAGTTTGGGGTTAGTAATATTTTTTAAATGTTTTTGAAAGAAGTCTCTTATGCTCACCATTATGCTCAGATTTTTTTTTACTATACTTTTTAAAGTAAAAAAGTATTTTTTACTTTTTTTTAACTTTTTTAAAAATACTTAATCATTGCAATTAAATCAATATTTGAATACTTTTCTAATATGATTTTTTAAATATATTTTACAGTGTAATCTATTCTTGTGATGGCAAAGCTTTATTTTCAACAGCCTTTACTCAGTCTCACATGATCCTTTAAAAATCATTCTAATATGTTGAATTTGTGCTCATTTAAATGTTTGATACTAATAATGTTGAAAACAGTTGTTCTGCTTAATATTTTAGTGAAAACCATGACGCATTTTTTCAGGACTTTTTCAGGATTTTTTTGAGAATTTATTTGAAGTAGAAATCTTTTAATTAGATTTTTAGACATTTTTAACAATGTTAAAGTCACTTTTGAACAACTTAATGCATCCCTGCTGAATATTTTTTTTACTTATCCTAAATTTTGAACAACAGTAGTGTACAGTAGATCACAATTAGACAACTGTGTATTCAATATCTGCTCTGCTTTTAGGTCTTTTGCATCTCCATGGAGCTGAATATAAACTAAAGTACCTGCAGCTCCACAGCAATCGTTTGGAGAGTATGAACCACCTGCTGCAGTGCATGCTGGGACTGCAGAATCTGAAAGATGTTACTCTTAGCAAGGACGGTGCACAGAATCCAATCTGCTCGCTGCCAGGTTTGTTGGAAAAAGTCCTCTTGACATGTAATGAAATGTGGTGAAAGGTCTGAAATAGTGAAAAGGAAAGAAAAAAACAAAACAAGATTTACTAACAGCTTGTGCCAGCGCAAACCCTTTTTTGGATTTAAAAAAATGACTGTCAGGATTTACTAAAGACACAGTTGTTTTTGCGACTGACCTTATTGCATATGCATTTGTAGTTTCCTTTTCCCTTTAAAAATTGACATGAGGAGAGTATTTAAATGAATCACGCAAGTAGATTTACTAAGGATTGCACTTGTCAGTTTACTGGTATTTGTGCGATTGTTTACCACCCCTAAAAAGCAGGCCCTAAACCAGATGCTTATTTGGTCATTATGGAAATGATCCAGCTGCGTCTGTGTTTTTTTATTTGCGTGTCGTAAGATCACGCGCAGAACTTTACACTCCCATCAGCGCTTTTCTGGAATTGCGCTCTCATGTTAATTTGCCCTGTTTAGTAAACCTGTCCCCTAGTATCACTGGTATGTTCTTCCTATGTTTTAGGCTACAGGGAAATGGTTCTTCAATCTCTGCATCAAGTCACCACACTAGATGGAGTAGATCGCCTTGGAAACACATCTCCTTTAGCAGAGGACAGTCCCTTGGATGTTCCTGGTCTTGAGGACTTTCTTGAGTTTCTAATTTCATCAGACACCAGTGTTAATGGAGAACTGGTAAAATATTTGTACTATACTTTTTGATTAGCTTTTTAATTAGATAACCCTAACTTATATATTTATCTGAGGTGGTAGTGAGACACATGCTTATGTTCAGCGTGTTTCTTTATTATGAAGACAAAGTCAGATGCTCCTCTCACTACTCCACGGATTGATGAAGTCCTGACCCAGTTTCGGAAACGAGGCGGAAAACCAACTGCAGAAAATGAGCAGCGAATTAAAAAACTGGAGCAGCAGGTTTCCCATCTAATTCAGAAGGTACATTATGTGAATGTTGATTATTACATTTCTTTATTACTGATCATTTTACTTTACTGATCATTATTATCAGTTTTTTTCACAAAAAAGATTTAGTGATAAATCTAAAGCTAAATGAAAATTTAAACAAATTCTACATTTGTACTTAGATCCCTACAGGGGCTGGCTTTAACACCAACAGTTCTGTACCTTCTGTGGTACATAAAGCTAAAAGAGACACCGATCAGACATCAGAGAGCGAATGTGACAGTGGAAAAGAGAACCAACGGCATTCCAGAATTCTGTCTCATCCCAGAGGCTCTGCAGGGAAAAAACTGTCTAAGGATACCAAACCCAAACAATCTGAAAGGTGAAGTAACTTGTACACATACACTGTATATGTGCTCTTGGTCTCAAACTGAATTTCGAGTGCTTTTTAAGAATTTAGACTGCAGTTGCACAAACACTTCTCATTACAGTTTACTGGATTTGATTAATAATGTAAAAATGTTTACTTCAGCACGGGCCTTGAATTGTGTTTTGAGAGGCTATTCAAAATATTTACTTGCTGCATTCTTTACCCAATACAAAAAGACTGGATGGTGCATCTAACAAAGGCTTTGCAGTAGTCCAGTAATCGGGGCAGTTTATAAATTGTCCTAGCTCCTCCCACTTAAAATTGCTTGTACACAAGAGTGATTACACTGTCACAAAGTTCATTTAGCTTCATCAAAACTTAAATTTCAATTAGCACGGAACTAGAGAGGCTACTATTGATGAGTTACAGCAATACAATTTGAATACATACAATAATCCATCATTATGTTCATTTATATTATTTATATTTATATAGTTATATATTTAATGTACAAAAATATATTACATATTTAATATTTTCCATAAGTTCTATTATCAACCTACTATCTCTCACTAGTCCGAAATGGATTTTGTTTCCATTGCAGTGTGACAAATACACAGAAGCAGAAGTCTACGAAGCTGGCTGTTGGTGCCCGTAGGAGGACATCAGTCCAGAGCTCTGGGTCTGTTGAAACTGAATCTGTAAAAAACAAAAGCATCAAAGCAAGTCCTAGCAAAAGCTCAACTCAACCCCAAGAGGAAACCTACAGGGTATGCAAACTGCACTGCTCAGGTCCAGCATTATTAAGCTACTGTAGATGTGAAAAGAGTAAAGCGCTTGTGTTTTTACATGCAGGCAATAGTGGAAGAGCGAGACCAGGAGCGGGAGCGGCGCTGGAAGGCAGAGCAGGCTGCAAAGAGACTTACCGAACAGGTCAAGAACCTGCAGACTCAAGCCAGCGAGGAAAAGGACCTGCAGAGTTTGGCCTTACACACCACAGACAGGTGAGGACAAACAGTTCTCTGTTAAAATGGATAGTTTCGCTTTGTCTCTTTATGTTTATGCTTTTGAATGTGAATGAAATGTGAATGCAAATTGAGCAGCCCAATTAAGAGTTTTACTGCGGACAGTCAAAGTTATTTTTTTATTTATTATTTTTTTCTTTTACCAATGAACACAATTAGCCGCAACACGTATTATCTGACTCATATAAACATTCTCTCCTATCAAGGACATCTTAACAATCTCCAGCCGTCCAAGTGTTTGCAGAGAATGTTTGGCTTGACGTATTGCACCTAATTGGTGTCAGCTCCATCTGAAATGTTGGATCTGAATACACTTGAGTATAATTAAATTTTATTAGAAGTTTCCAGAGACACCACTGCAGGCCCTGATGTATGAAGCTCTACCATCCCACCTGCACAACAGTTTCTGTGGCATTATGATGGCCCTGATATTGTGCTCCAATATTATAGCCCACGCGCTCCCCTTGGTGATAAATCGTAATTATAATGGAGATTAAAGTCATGGTGACAGGCACATGTCTGCTGCAGATCATCAATCAATCCTAATGACCAGCCCTGCAGCTTTCTGCTGCTAATGATTCTCACCTCACTGTCCAGTATCTGTTTTGTTAACTCTTTATCTGCTGAGTGTGTGTAAATGACAGTGAATATGACAGTGTCATATTTTAAATGTGCACTTCATTTTTACTATAGTGCAGTGTGTCAGAGCTGTGGCCTAGTGGGTAATGGCGACATGTTGCACCTTGGTGCTAATGCAGATGTGTGTTTGAATCCGGTGTTTGAATAGATTTGACTCATTTCCCAATCCTGTTGCCCATTCTTTTCTAGATCACTTTCAGTCATCTCTGTAATGTCCTATCAATAAACTTAGTCAATAAATTCATTTAATTAATTTAATAGAATTGTAATAAAATTTTGATATACTTTTATACACCATTAAAAATGTCAATATTAAAAAATGGACCCATAAAAAAATCGAATGCTACTATTTCAAATAAATGCTACGAATATATATCAAGAATAAATATATAAGAAGTACAACTGTTTTTAACATGGATTATAAGAAGAAATATTTATTGAGCAACAAATCAACATATTAGAATGATTTCTGAAGGATCACGTGACACTGAAGACTGATGCTGAAAATTCAGCTTTGTCATCACAAGAATGAATTACATTTTAAAATACATTTTGTTTTGCCTGGCCAAAAAAGAAAAATCACTGTTTGGATTTAAATAGGCAAATGGTTAAGTCTATGATTGGATTATTATTGCAGTGATTATTATGTTTCTAGCATGTTATATGTTTGGGATCAGATCTTTTAACCCTAACTGATGGAGTTTGTAGCTTTTCATTTCTTAAACAACCATGTAGGAAGACACATTATGGCCATAATCCAGGATGACAATGTCAAGATTCATCAGGCTCAAATTGTGAAAGAATGGTTGGGAGGGAGCATGCAGAATCATTTTCACACAGTCCATACCATACATACAAAATAATAGAAACATAATAATCTCTGCAATAAAAATCCAACCATAGACTCTTAAGCATTGGCCTATTTAAATCCATTTTTTTGGTCGGGCAGTGTAAATTAAATGACAAAACATTGTTTTGTGAGTGTAAGAGACTTCTTTCAAAAACATTAATAAATATTACCAACCCCAAACTTAAGAATGGTGGTGTACATGAATGCATAACATATAAGGAACATAAGGATTATTCAAAAATATTGTGAGAAACGAGATCTGTCTTTTTCCTTTAGGCTGAAGGAGTTGTTGTTAAAAGAGCGCTCTGATCGGGCAGGATTGCAGACTCATTTGCAGGAGTTGGAGGAGAGGTACAGGTCAACGTTACAACAGCTGGAGCAGGTGCACAACAGGGAAGATCAACACAAGAGGGCGCTGCACAGTCTGAAGGACAGCATGACCCAAGCAGAGGCTCTTAGGGAACAACAGCGTGCAGAAGAGGTAGAGTAACATTTGCAGCCCAGGGCTGTGTCCAAAATCCAAAATGACCTTTTGCATGTGTTTGAATGGCTACGATTGGAAAGCTGCTTGAAGTACCACTTGAGCAGAAAAACACACTTGCTATATGAGCATAAACCTGCTATATGACCTGCAATATTATTTCAGGTGAAGAGGACTCAGGAGTTAGGAAATAAAGCATCCGCCTTAAAAAGGGAAGTTGAAATACTCCGCGCATCAGCACGACAGTACAAAGAGAAGCTGCAGCATTTGCATGAACTTATGGCCTCCAGAGAGGAGATGCACAGGTAACACAAGCACCACATGGAATCGTGTCCATGATCATTTTCTTAGTCGTAGTAAGAGTGACTGTCTGAAAATTGTTTCGTTTACAAAACAGGAAATTTCAACCTTTTCATCTTGCACCTGTTTAACTTTGTGGGACAGGAAAGAGCTTGCAACCCGACTGCTTCCTGGTGGGACTGAGTTTAAGGAGGCTGTAGACAAAGAGGTGGCGGCGACAGAGCAGAGATTTGCCCAGAAACAGGCTGATTTGGGACAGAAGATCATTGATTCTAGAAGACAGTATGCTGCTCTAGAGGACGAATTTCGCATTGCTCTCACCATTGAGTCAAAGCGTTTCTCAGAGGTAAATCTAAATCTGAGGTAACATTTTTAGTCTGAACAGTCTTATTAGAATAAATCATATATATATACACTACCATTCAAAAGTTTGGGGTCAATTTGTTTTTTTTTTGTTTTTTTTTAAGAAATTAATGCTTTTCTTCAGAAAGGACACATGATATTGATATAAAGTGACAGTAAAGACATTTATAATAATGCTAAATATTTATTTTTTAATTAAATGCTTTTCTCTTGAACTTTCAAAGAATCCTGAAAAAAAGGAATCACTGTTTGCACAAAAATATGAAGCAGAACAACTGTTGTCAACTGATAATAATCATAAATGTTTCTTGAGCATCAAATAATTATATTAGAGTGATTTCTGAAGGATCATGTGACACTGAAGACTGGAGTAATGATGCTGAAAATTCAGCTTTGATCACATGAATAAATTACATTTTAAAATATATTCACATAGAAAACAGCTGTTTTACATTGAAATAATATTTAACAATATTACTGGGTTTGTTTTGTATTTTTAATCAAATAAATGCAGCCTTGGTGAGCAGAAGAGACTTCTTTTAAAAACATAAAAAAATCGTACCGACCCCAAACTTTTGAACGGTAGTGTATATTATGTGACATTACATTTTATTTTGAATTGATTCTAAATTTGAAGTCACTGGGTAGAACATGTAAATATACTATTATTTAGAATTCACTTTAATTCTATTTTCAGTTTTCATTAAAAATGTTCTCACTACTCTACAGAGGAATGTAATTAATTTTTGTTTAATTTTTAGTAATGTTGTTGTAATGTCATTTTTATTAGTGTGTGTCTGTGTGTGTCTGTCTGTGTGTGTGTGTGTGTGTGTGTGTTCCTGGTAAACCATATGTAATGGGGACTACATTTTTTTGAACATGTAAAAATGCAGAAAGTATTGTAATGGATAGGTTTAGAGTCAGGGGATAGAATATACAGTTTTTATATATACAGTATAAAAATCATTATGTCTATGGAAAGTCCCCATAAAACCTGGAAACCCAACTCGTGTATGTGATTCCTAGGTTAAGGAGGAGTTTGACCAGGTGTCTGCTGAACTCTTAGAAGTGAAGTCAAGCCTCAGCCAGTCTCAGCAGAAAGAGAAGCAGTCAGCCTCTCTGGTGCAGGAACTCACAGCTATGGTAAAAGAGCAGAAGACACGAATTACTGAGATACTCAAAGTCAAAAAAGAAGCTGCCATTGAATTCAAGGTAAGACCAAATATTTTACTTACAAAAAAATATATAGGTTCTTGATTTTGTTGTTCTTCATAGAAATTGACATCGTTATCATGTATGCATACATGTCTAGAAATGTAGCCAGATGTTCTTTTTTTTTATTATCGAATGGTTGTAATTTTGATCAGTTCTTAGGAAGTGCCTCATAAATTACATTATGCTCTGTTTTTGCATGTTAGGCCCGTGTGCAGTCATTGGAATCCAGGTTAGAGGATGATAAACGACTTAACCTACAGGTGGAGCTACTGAAAAAGGACAAATCCAAGCTGATCTCCCAGCTAACTGCTCAAGAGTCTGTCATAGATGGACTTCGGGCAGAGAGGAAGATCTGGGGCCAGGAACTTGCACAGCAAGGTACATCTGTAACTTTAAGGAGACTTTAAGAAAAGATGATGCAGATAGAGTCTTTTGTATTTGAACTAAGGTTTTGTGTTCGTCTTTTTGCTTAGGTGCATCCTTAGCACAGGACCGTGGTCGACTGGAGGCCAGAATTGAGGTTTTGTTAACCGAACTGCAATCACAGAAGAAGCAGAATGAGAGAGACAATGATGCACTCAGGATTAAAGCTAAGATTGTTGATGACCAGACAGAGACAATTCGTAAACTAAAAGAGGTGAAGTCCTACTCACTAACAAAACTATAATCTAAGATATAAATTAAGGCTGTCGATTGATTATAATTTTTTTGAATAATTAATTGATTATTACAATTGCATGATGTTTTTATTAAATAATCATATTAACCACCAATATGCCATGAGTGCCGTTTTTATTAGACAACATATGAAGTTAAACAATACAACTTTTCAAAATGCTTCTCAATACATCTTTAATTGATCCTGTGGTAAGAAATCCTTTTATCACAAAATCTACACTACCGTTTAAAAGTTTAGGGTCTGTACGTTTTTTTGTTTTTTTTTAAATGTTTTTGAAAGCAGTCTCTATTTCAAGATATGTCAGTGCAAGTTGTTTTGAGTTAAAACAATCTCAATAATGCATTTTAGTCAGGGACTAGGCTTAAAGGGAAAGTTCACCCAAAAATGAAAATTGTCTTCATTTACTCACCCTCATGTTGTTCCAAATCTGTATGAGTTTCTTTCTTTTGTTGAACACAAATTAAGATATTTTTTCCATATGAATGGAGCGGTTCAGTCCAAATTTTCTGAAGAGACTCGATCGCATTATACGATGAACAGATTGAATTTAGGCTTTTATTCTCATATAAACATCGATCAGCGAACATAAATAGAAGAAAACTCAACCAAACCTGCTTGACGTGCGAGAATAAACCTCTTGCGGAAGCTCAAATGTGCTGCGTAACATCAAGCGGACATGCTTGATCTTCGGTTTACCACAACTGATGTGTGAGTTGATAAATGTTTATGTGAATAAAAGCAAAAATTCAATCTGTTCGTCATATAAAGTGATCGTGTCTTTTCAATTTTTTTGTCTCTCTTTAAAAAGATCTGAATTTGTTTTCCAAAGATGAATGGGCTTACGGGTTTGGAACGACAAGAGGGTAATTAATGACAGAATTGACCGTTCGCAAAGACCCGCCCCCTTTAGTTACTTTGGCTATGTCTGACAATCCACACCGCTCTCACGCCACACCATGTTCTAACACAGTGAAAAATACATCTTGGAGCAGAGAGAACACTTAAAATGCGCTGACAGACAGGACATACCAGGTTACTTTTGATATGAAACAAAGTCTCAACTTTAAAATTTTGTCATTTTTTTAAAAAGGAATTTAAACAATAAATACCGTTTTATGGCTCTTTAATGTGTCTGACAGATCTCTGTAGAGCCTAGTTATTTCTGCTCGTGAACCGATCATCTCTTCCTTCTAGTTAATTTATAGAATCAAATAAACATGAATGAACATATTGAAGGAATGTTATTTTAACCACGGAAAGACGTCAACGTCTTTCTACATTGAAACATCACTCCAACGTTAATCTACTTACTCTCTTGACTGCTTTGTCAGAAAAAAATGGTGGATTCGGCGGATTATGATTGGTCAGATAGCCTGTCAATCAAACTCCCTGCGAAGGTCAATTTTCATTTTTGGATGAACTATCCCTTTAAGCCTTGTCTGTGAAACCGAGGGTATATACAGTATCTTCCCCCGAACTTTTGAACGGTCGTGTAATTTAGCGCTAATTTAATGCATTAAATACAAAAAATAGTCTGATGATCAAAATCTAATGTGTAATATTGCCAGTTTTTATCACCTGGCTCATTTGGTTCTGACATATTGCTTCTAGGCATTGCTGGAACGAGATGAGCAGATCCGTAGACTCCGTGATGAGAGTGTGCAGGACCAGCGAAAGCTGAAGCAGCAGCTGGAGGAGGAAATGGCCTCTGCAGTGGAGCTCAGAGACACAGTGGAGCAGCTCAGTCTCAGGAAGGAGGAGCTGAAACAACAGCTCCTTGATAAGGAGGTGGAGCTTGATGAGGTTAAAGACACATACAGGTATGGAATAATAGGTTTAATCGTAATCACCAATATGTTACGATTCCAAGCTGTAACCCTGACTTCATAAGCAGTATGTTGTTTTTTTTAAAGGCTGGCTGCTGATGCCTGCTGCACTCACACACAGATATCATCCTTTAAATTCAACAGTTAGAAATTCAACCAAAATAGACTCATATATTAAAGTTTTGCAGGGCCTCAAGCAAGAAATGGCAGGAAAAGGCTGAACTGTTGAACAGGCTCGAGAGCCAGGTAAAGCGAATGAAGGACGGTTTTGATTCAAAAGAGAGAACGCTGTTGGAGGAAAGGGACAAAGCTTCACAAGCACACAGGTATGAGATGGGCAGCAGGTCCTAATTTGGCCGATGTAGTATAGATTTGATAGATTTAAAACTGATTTATTGATTTATTAGAGCGGCAGTGGAGAAGCTTCACTCTGTGGATGATGCCTTCCGTAGACAACTGGAGAATCTACAAGCTTCCCATCAGGCGGAACTACTTCATCTTGTAAATGACAAACAGAAACAGATAGAAAAAGCCAATCAGAAGGTATTACTGCCACTGAAGTTATCATTTCAGTATTGATTCATCGCATTCGCATTCATATTGCTAGTGTTGTCACGTTCAGACAAACTGCTTGACTGAAAGGAGATGTAGAATGAGTTGTTTTTCATTTTATGTCCTAATGATTGACTGATGCTTGAACAGCACTCTTTCTTAGTCCAAATTTCTTTTTCTGTAATCACAGGTGCTCCAGGTGGAGGAGGAAATGCGCCAGCTGCTTGAGGAAACTGAGAGTAATAAAAGGGTAATGGAGGAGAAAATAAGACGCCTCACACAAGTGCTGAAAGACTTCTGACTTCCTAGTTCCTACCATTACAAACCAAGAGACAAAATGCTTTTAGATGCCTTATGTCTTATATAAGAAGACTTATGTCACATATGTCCCTGAGTCTGACTGCCAACATAAACATATCCTGAAATGATTGTACTTATGAGAGTCCAGCCTACTGTGTTTAACTATTTTTGGCTTTGTTTCACATTACATACTAAATGGCTGTGAACTTACTGTAACTGTGATTTCTATATAAAACACAAAACATTAATATTATATTTTATATATTTTCTGGTGTATACTTTTTTTGTAAAATTGTTGTAACTTACCTTCAACATACAACATCATAAAATGCACTTTTAATATAACATCGCCTTTTTATTTACTTTTCTGTTTAAATTGTAATAAAATTCTAAACTCGTTGTAATTCCGTATTCGGTGTTTTTTTTTTTGACAATTACATTACATTTTGAAACATTTTATTGGCACGAACCTCTGGAACGCTCAAGTAGAGTCGTTGTCATAGTAACAGTAATCCTACGTCATTTCCTCTCATTTAAAAACCCTCGAGCCATCAGTAGTAGAAGTGTAGCCTGAGGTAAATAAGTGCGAGAGATGATTGTTGCTCCCCCTCACCGTCACCAGCTTAACTGAGGTCGACCTCCATACCTCTAAACGGGACAAAGAGGGTGTTTTCGAATTACACCGAGCGTTTGGATGGTATGGCTGAGTCGAACAGCGCGAGTTTTCCTCACACGACACCGAACGGGTCCAGTCGCCATGAGAAGAGTTTGGGTCTCCTCACAGTCAAGTTCGTTACTCTACTTCAAGAGGCCAAAGATGGGGTGCTCGATCTCAAAGTGGTGGGTTAAAATACAATTACGAGTGGCGGGATGAATGAACGAATAGAATGAATGAAAGTCAGCAGATTGTTCGGTGAGGACGTCTGTCAGGAATTACACAAAGAAATTTTTACCTGAGTGGACCTTCGCCGAGTTTTGAGTCTCTTATATACAGAATTACTAAGTGTTTGGCTCGTAGTTAATTAAAAGTGTTAAAGAGCGAACAGAAATGGCGTGTTATTGTGTCAGAGGGACTTTTGAACAGAAACCCGTGGGATTCTAGCAGCAGGTGTTTGTTACCTGACGCTTGAGGCAGCAGAGACGCACTGTGTGAATTCATTGGAGACTTTTTTTGTTTTGTTTTTTTGTTTAATCACCTGCCACTTTCCGCTAAAAAGGTAGAAAATAGGGCCCTAAACTCTTAAATTCAACATATGGGAGGTGCTTAATAATGATTTAAATAAAAGATTTTAATAAAATAAAAATAAACTTTATTGTTAAAATCTCAATCTAGTTTGGGTTCAGATGTTAGTGTGTTGATATTGATAGAATAGATTTTTTCGTGCGTTAAAATATTTTATAAAAACAAACATTTGAGTTACAGGGCTGCTTGAATGCAACATTATGTAAACAATGGAAATGAGTTATTTCTGGGGTCACAATTTTAAAGAATTTTCCTTGTTTTTTGCTGTAACAGTGTATTGTTGTATTGTATTATTTTGGTCATTAATTTAGCCTATTTATTATTATTTGTTTTATTAGTTAAGTTATTTTTTTAAATACATGAACGTGTGTCTCTGCTTTTAAAAATATAATGGGACACCAAAGTGTGTAGTACTCGTATAATGTGCATGTACTTTTTGTTACTTTCCATTATATTCCCATCAACCATCATACAAGGACAGATGGGGTCAGTTTGACCAGCTCTAGCACACTTGCCCATATTTTTCATGATGGCACTCATACTCCTCTGATAACAGTAGAGAGTTACTGTGACATCCCAACAACCCGAGCTGTGGTTATTTGTTGTTACGAGCTGTAAATTACATTTGGTCCCCTAAATAGCCAGTTCCTCTCTTCTGATTGGACAGTCTCTGATAATGACATTGTGATTTTCATATATAGGCTGCAGACAGTTTGGCAGTCAAACAGAAGAGGAGAATCTACGACATCACCAATGTTCTGGAAGGTATTGGGCTCATTGAAAAAAAGACCAAAAACACCATTCAGTGGAAGTGAGTACAAAGATTTAGAAAGTTATCCATGTGCTGCAAAATGTTTATTTTTACTGACACTATATTTTTCTAAATTACTTTTTCCTTATGTGATTATTGTATGTGTTTTGTGATGTGTGCATTCTTTGCACCATGCATGCTCAATGTGATATACTTCCATTGCATAATTCTCAAATGCAGTTGCTTTATCTCAATTAGGGGGGAGAGTTCAGGCTGCCAGCCTCAGGAAGTTCTCGAGCAGGTGGAAGTTCTCAAGGCAAATATTGCTGATCTGGAGATTCAAGAGAGAGAGCTGGACATGCAGAAAGCGTGTCTGCAACAAAGCATCAAGAACCTGAATGAAGACTCCTCCAGCTGCAGATATCCTTACTGTCAGTGTATGAGCCAGAAATAGTTGCGTTTTTCTTTTTCCTTATTCTCGTCTGATATTCTTCAATTTTTGGGTGGTTCCCCAGGTAATTAACAGTCCCAGAAAACGCCATTGTCGGAGGAGTGCACGTTGAACGTTGAATGAATTTACATGTTGAATGCTTTCCTTCCTGGTCCTTGTTGGGTATTTGAGTGGCCCTAGTCCAGTTTTTCCAGTCTGTAGTATACTGCGGTTCATGCTAGAGTTTCATAACCCTCACCACACCAGTTATTCCTCTTTGGTTTAAACTTGAAGTGGTTTATGTGCAGTTCCGCCATCTCAAAACGTACATTGTCATGGTACGAAGCCCCTAAGCGGGCAAGATTATGGAAAAAATATTGGAGGAATATTTTTTATATTAATACATTTTACGTTTGCTTTCAAAACTTTTGTGTTTTCTCAGAAATATTGCCTTCCTCTAGAAAATCTGTGTCGGGGAATTTTCTTTGAAATGTACAAAAGGATTGGAGATACAATGCATAAGCCCTTGGTATATGTTCCTTAGCATTGTATACATACAGCTACGTGACACATGAGGACATATGTGATGCGTTTGGTGGGGATACTCTTCTAGCTGTCATGGCACCATCAGGTACACAACTGGAGGTCCCAGTGCCGGAGATGGTATGTTACACCAACCTTGAGATTGTGCATAATTTATCTTTACTGAAAACAGTTTGAGTGTGAAAGTGGAAAAATGTTAAATCAAACATTTTCGTTTTGTACATTTATATGTAAAAGGTGTTAATTTGCTTTTTTGTGTGTGATTTTGTCTGTATATAATCTCCATGCCTTTTTCGTTGACTCAGGGCCACAATGGTCAGAAGAAATACCAGGTGAACTTGCGAAGTCACACGGCTCCCATCCAGGTGATGCTGATAAACAGAGAGACGAGCTGCTCCAAGCCTGTTGTTGTCTCCGTCCCACCTCTAGACGACATTTCTGCCATGCCGACACCTCCTAGTACTCCAGCAGGGCTGCAGAGATTCCCCATCTCCTCAGCCGATCTCTGTGATCTGAAGCGTGGGCCGCTCAAAAGCCCCGCTGCAGAGCACCAACTCACTCCGTCCTCCACGTCCCCCGATATGCACATGGGTACTGCTTTCATACTAGCCCCAT
Source organism: Meda fulgida (assembly GCA_030578275.1). NCBI lineage: Eukaryota > Metazoa > Chordata > Actinopteri > Cypriniformes > Leuciscidae > Meda > Meda fulgida. Next base: position 15,375,710 of record CM060617.1, read on the forward strand.
TCCTTACTTCGTGATTGATATTTATAGTCCCAGTCATTGGATTGTAAAAAAAAAAAAAAAAAAAAAAAAAAAAAAAAAAGTAACAATGAAAAAATCACATGCATCACCTTTAAATATATGTGAGAATATATTCATCAACATATATATGAATGTATATTTCCATTCAAAAGTTTGGTCGCTGTTTTTTTTTGGGTGAAAAATCTCGTATGCTTGCTAAGGCATTTATTGATAAAATATACATTAAAAACAGTAATTTGTGAAATATTACAATTTAAAATGTAATTTATTCATTATATTATATATTTCTTGTATCATATCAGCATCAGCACTCCAGTCTCATGATCCTTTAGAAATCATTCTAATATGCTGATTTGGATGATCCAGAAAAATGTATCGATGTTGAACTTAAACTGCTATATATTTTCAGGATTCTCTGATGAATAGGAAGTTCAAAAGAACTCTTTGAACTGAATGAAATAATTAAAAAAAAAAAGGGGAAAAAAAGCTTTTGAATTGTAGCATATATTAGCATTTTTATACAGTATTTTAATGATTGATGTCAGTTACAATTTCTACCTTTTTTGTTTTGTTTTTAAAGAATGCCACCCTGAGTCTCCTGCCAGTCAGTGTTTGCTGATGCCGGGCCCTCTAGGTGGAGCTGAAGAACAGCAGAGGGACATGGGTGGTCAGGATCTGCAGTCCATGCTGGAAGAAATGAGGGATGAGAGAGAAGGTAACATGGATGCCATTATACCAACAACAACTAAAAAAGAGAGTGTGATATTTTTGTATTTTTAAGCGAACTTCAAGGAGATGCATCTCTTAATTTACACTTTCCTTTTCCTCCAGGTGTTTCTAACCTCATTGATGAATTGATGTCTTCAGATGGTAAGTTCTTTCAAAATATTTTCCAGCCATTTATTTGTCAGTGTTGGCCTTCTGCACTGCCCCCTTGTGGCCACACAGAAAAGCTTCCTTTGGTTATATTTGTTCTGACTTGAAGCAGTTCACTGCTGACCTTATCAATTAATCATATAGCTAGCAGTGCATATCAATCTTCTTAATATGTCCTGACTCCTGACAAAATAGCTGAATGATGGTTCTTCTCAAGGCTTCTTTCTCCTATGCTTGCCAGTTTTTCTCTATCACTTTTGCCTTTGGCTTGTTGTGTTATGGCATTGATCCCTGTTATGCAGTCATGAGATCGCTGTTATGGGCAACTATACCTTTTTCAACATCAATAATAAGAAATACTTAAGCACTAAATTAGCATAATACAAATAATTTCTGAAGGATCATGTGCCACTGAAGACTGGAGTTATGATGTTGGAATTCAGCTTTGCCATCACAGGAATAAATTAAATTTTAAAATTTATTAAAATAGAAAACAGTTGTTTAAAATTGTAATAATATTTCACTATATTACTGTTTATAATGTATATGAATAAATGCAGCCTTGGTGGGCATAAGATAGTTCTTTCAAAAACATTAACAACCTCAAAATTTTGAACTGAACTTTAATGTATGGATTTATACCCCTTTTTTTATGCATCTCGGATGAACTCAATCTGTGCTCTGTGATAACTTTTATTTTGTGTGTTTACCTCTGTAGTTTTCCCCTTGCTAAGACTTTCACCTAACCCTGGTGTGGATTACAATTTCAACCTTGATGACAACGAGGGAGTCTGTGACCTTTTTGATGTGCAGATTCTTAATTATTAAAGCATGATTCATGCCACACCGGTCGACACTTGCTTTCATAGGACAAAAGCAAAGGTAATGAGCCCCCCCCCGCACACACACACTGCCAACGGCTGCATTCCTGCCTCAGCGCCTGCTCCTTGAACCTTGGCTTGCACTCAGTTTCACATTCATTTACATTTCCTCCTTAGCTTAAGTTTGCAAGTCTTTAACAGCTTTATCCTGTCTGCCTTCAACCATGACTAATGTTTAAGAGGAAGATAGAAGAAAAGATAAACTCCTCCCACCTAAACTTTAGACACTTGTTTATTGTCATTTTGTTTGATACAGTCGTTACTTTGTTTTCAGTTTTGTGACTTCACACATTGTTCCTGATGAGTGATGGTGTAATTCATAAAGGTAAATGGAGGCAGTTTAAATGTAATCTGAGAAATTAAAACCACCCAAACATGACTTGTTGTTGGAACATGTTACTTAAGATCATCTTTTTGTTCTTTGTTTTTGCCCTTTCTGTGCCACCCGGTTCTAAAGGGTTCTAACTTTATCTTCTTAGCACATATTGTAAGCATGAGCTCTACAATGTGACATGAAAATGTATAATATAATTTAACAGCTCACACAAAGACATTTGAGTGGCTTGATTATTTGTCTAACTATTTAATCACAACGGTAATTATTTGTATGTTGATTAGTTTTGTAGTCTATTGATAGAAACACTGACACTCAACTGCGCATATTTATATTGGATTTTTTTTTTTTTGTCTTTGTAACTGACTGTCATGTTGGAATATTACTGTTGTGAAATGCTAATTAGATTTTTTTTTATATTGTAATCCTATTGCAAATTGCAATCCTACCTAATTTAAAAGGGGAATTAATATAATTTGTACTGTAGTGTTCTTGGTTTAGAGGACATAGATGTTAAACTGCCTTGGATAATCTTTACTTATACATTCCACAAGATTGTGCCTTAAGCGGTTTTTTTTTTCTATTATTGTAAGTAACTTTACTTTCTCTGTATAGGTTTTCTAATCAAAAGCAATGTTTTTGTTCTGTTGCACTTTTTTAACCAAAGTTTTATATATATAAAATATATATATATATTTAAAAACACTTGCTTTTGTTTAAGTATTGTGATCATTTATGTTTTATGTGGAATCTCGTCTTGGAGAAGAAACTTATTTGTTTGTAACACTGCAATATAACACACATAAAGCATTCTTTTGGGCTTTGGGAGAAAAAAAAATCTATCCATCAATTCCTCTTTTACCTTATTTTTCAGTACATCTTTCAATCTTTTCCCCTGTCTCCTTCTTTTGCTAAAATTTTCACATACAGCATTGGTCATTTTATCAACATGTTTTAAAATGAAGACTCAACTTACAGAAAATGTAATGTTCTTTTTAAATAGACCAAAGATTGTGGCCAGAACGAACCAGAAGGCGTAAAAATAGAGGTGGGCGATACTGCAAAATTCGGTATCGATCCGATACCAAGTAAATACAGGGCCTGTATCGCCGATATCGATACCGATACCAATACTTTTTAATTTTAAATGTATGCACTTGAACTTACATGCACTTTCCTGTGCTAGAGCAGTGTGTCATGATTTGTGAGGTGAATGCATCATCAATATGCTAAACCTGAATACGTTTTCATGACCACTAAATATTTTGTGATTTGTGCCTCAACTCGCCTGTAATTAATCAGTGACTTTTACCAAACTACCCTAATTATAGTAAATGCACTATTGTACACTAGCCTACTGTTCAAAAGTTTGGGGTCTGTAAGATTTTTAATTCTCTTCTGCCTTTATTTGATCAAAAATACAGTAAAAACTGTAACATTATTACAATTTAACATAGGCTATTCTGTCATTTATTCCTGTGATCAAAGCTGAATTTTCAGCATCATTACTACAGTCTTCATGATCCTTCATGATGAGAATTCATTTTAATATGCTGATTTGCTGCTCAAGAAACATTCTTATTATCAATGTTGAAAACAGTTTCATGTTTTTGTGGAAACCATGATACATTTTATGCAAAATTATTTGATGAACAAAGTTGAAAGAACAGCATTTATATGAAATAGATTTTTTTTTAACTAGTGTAAAACCCTTGACTGTCACTTTCGATCAATTTAATGCATCGATCCTTGTTGAATACAAATATTTTCATTAAACAAATCTTACTGACGTCAACATTTTTAACTGTTATGTAAACTTTTTTTTCCTTTTTTTTTTTACAATTTATTTCACAATTTATTTAAACATCTCACATATACAAAATAGGTACAATAACATATTACAGACGTAACAAGTTACAAAATATAATACTTATACAGCAGCCAAGTCTGCAATTACAATTCCAGCTACATGATTCAGGTAAACTTTTAATTTGTTTATTGCGAAATAACTCGATTGTTTCTCTGTCATCAAGGCTTCGTTTCCCAAACACACTGAGACAGAAGCACCAGCATCGAACGCTCTCTGGGATTGATTGGTTTCATCTTGTATCCAGATGACTAGGAGAAATATAGTTCTACCAGAGCCCGTCTCCGTCTACCCTTAATAGACATTCTCTGGTTCTACCCTACACAATTATTCGCTAACATTCGCGTATTTTTCAACTTACGCCCACCCCTAGTAAAAACATACCTCAAAACTAAAAAAGAAAAGCATAGTAAAGAACAGTTTAACCATATAAAACCAACTGTATCATAAATCTTTAATGATTCTTTAAAGAAAACATTAAAAATACTTTGTTGACAGTGTATTGTATTATATTGATATTATATTTAATATTTCAAGATAAACATTTACTGGACTTTGCTTATACATTTTTTGATGTATCAAATATACAACAGGCACAATTAAAATGATAGAGCATTGATCTAATTTAGACATATGATTGACAACTGTATTTTAATTAAGTAGTCTTTTATAATGTTACAAGTTTAAGTTTTTTGCTCAGTTAGGACCTCTGAATTAAATCGATGTTTTTTTCTTCTCTTGTGTGCGCCATTTTCTCAATACAATATGGGCCATAAAAGCCCATATCGAATATCAGAAGAAGAAAAAAGGTTTTCTAAAATTGTATACATTTTGTCTAAAAGTTCAATAAACTGTTCAATCAAGTATTCCTTGCCGGAGTGTCATTTAAAAAAAAAAAAAACGAATTTCAGTGATTTTTGGGATCCTGTGAGTATGGGGAAATCCTATGTGTTTAGGTTTGTTTGGATTGTGCAGCTGGAGTAATACAGATGCTATGTCACCCCTGTGACCCAAAGGAATTGGCCAAGATTGCTCTTGATTGCTGCTCTGTTTCTCCTCAAATTCTTTAAAGCATTTTTGAACATTTTAAAATTAGACATTTCTGTAGGATTGAAGAACAAACTGCAAAGAAACATTTAAAACGGAAGAGGTGAAAATGTGCTAAATGCAATGTTAACATTAAACTGCCAAATGAAAAACACTCAGATGATACATTTTTGAAAAGTTTGAAAACTATATTATTTTGTACAGAGAAGTTACGTCCAAAGCACTATATAGTTAAGTCTTATTGTGAAAGATCATATTCTTTATAAATAATACATTTTGGGGGTTAAGAACATTTCTTTCTTTAGGCCTAATCTAAATCCTAATCTTGTTCTGATATTCATCCACAGAGCATTTATTTCAGAAAAATGAAGGATATCTGGACTGAAATACTCGGTTCCGATTGGCTTTGTGGAAGACTTGATTCTGATTGGTCAATCGTGCGATGATATTCCCCGATAACAACCGCTATGCTAAAAACTAATAACACAGGCTCATCCGGGTTTCTATCCTCACGGAAGTTTTGCGTTTGGAGAGCTAATAAAATATTAAAAGACAAGTCAGTAAAGTCAATATTTTGTGTACGCAGTCATCCTGTAGCCTATCGCGAACTCGCTCTCTCCTGTTTCATAAAAACGCAGCTGCTACCATTTTACGACTAGTTTTGTACACTGTAATGGGTTATAATATAACAAACAAGTACATTTTTAAAACAGTTTAATCTCAAATCAATATCTATTTATGTGAAATGCCGTGTAATAAGTGGTATGTATGAGTAACTTATGACTGCCGTTTCCTTTAAATGCTAGTTTGAACTTGCCGCTTGCTGCTAGCAACTGCTTTTTCGACAGAAGCTATGCATTTATAAATTTTGCATTTATCCGAGCTAATACAATATTTCAACTCAGATCAATATTTCATGTGTAATTATTTACTTATGTGGCAAGTAACGTTAGCCGGGCAGAATAAACCCCGGCAAGGTGGTCAGGACCCTGACGCAGGGTCAGTGGACATTATAAGTGGACATTATCCCTTATATAGTGGTCTTATTTAACTTTTTCCCCGCCAGCGATTTTTTAAAAAACGTTGACAGCCACCGCCAGCATTTCTGATCCCCAGAATATTTTGTTGTTTGAATATCTGAACATGCAATAGGCTATACCAAAGAAAGAGGCCCTAGGCTAAAAAATGTTTTATTTTAGCTTCATGCATTCTTTATTATCAACACTTTAATATGAGTACGTGTCATAAAAAGCAGGCATTTTGAACAAAAAGCGGAGAAAATCAGGTTTTTTCAGACTGCAGCAAAAGACTACAATGCTTTAATCGCTTGTTTTTACTCCTTTTTTGCCTGTGTTTTGATACTGAGATTTTGTACTCATTCAGGAGTTGCGTAATTTAGCGCCCCATAACAGTGAAAACACGGAAGTTCCGAATTGCCTCAATGGCGGGGAAGCGTTCATAATTTACGGAAAATTCCGTCCATTGCTGGGAAAGAGTTATAATAATGGTGCGTTCAAGTCATGCCGTAAATATCATATTTACGAGTTGCATGCACATGAATGCTAGCACAATATAAATTGGGAAACTTTGAACTCAAAGTTTCCGACTTTAGTTGAGGGGGCGTGTCAGTGAACAAAATGGCGTACGCTGGAGCAATCCACATCTGGTAATGCGGAAGTGATCGATTAATGTGCACGACCTACGATTAATTTGTCGCTATAGATATATAACTTGAAGAATAACATCATATGATAAACATAATAAAATAATATGATTAATACCAGTGTGCAAGAAAGGTATGAAAGGTATGCTGTCTTGTTCTGACTAAAGTGACTTAAACGCACCTGATGTCGTAAATACAACTTCCCAACTTGTAAAAATGAACTTCCCATGAGAACTTGAATGCACCATCAGTCAGCTACTAATGAGTGCTACTTTCATGTCTCTTGTTTCTGCGGACTTGTTCTTTTTTTTGTTCTTTTTCATACAAACGCAACTACTAGCAACATGTTTCATCTCACTTTTTTCTTCAATGAAAAATTAGCCTACTCTTCTGCTCCAAATACTGCCCTTTTTTTTTTTTTTTTTTTTATACTAACAAAGCCACTTTATTTACATTTTGCCAAGGGGCAGATGGTGCAAAGCCTCAACAGGCTGGTAAACATTCTACACCATTTCCTTCACTATGCTCAAATGGAAAAAGTACTGGTGTCTTGGGACTGTGAATGAGAATTCAAGGAAATATTCACTTCTTGTTGCTCTCTAGCGTGTGCCAACCTTCTCCCCCTGTCTCCAAAGTCTTTAGCACACTTCAATACATGCTGTCTGAAGGAGGAACCGACGAAAGTGTACAGAACAGGATTTAGACAGCAGTGTGTCAATGCCAGACTCTCTGTGATCTGAGTTGCCCTATCCAGCTCTTTACTAACCCCACAGTGAGTAACAAACGTATACATGATGTCAATAGCCCGGCAAAACTTCACCACATTGTAGGGCAGCTGCGTGACCACAAAGACTCCCACCATCGCCAGCAGCACACGGATGGACCTCCACTTCCTCCACCTCCTCTCCTGAGGGAGCTTCAATAGGGCTCGGCCTACACAGGTGTAGCAGAACAACATCACTAACAAAGGTAGCAAGAAGCCTATCATGACCTCCACCACCTCCAAACTAGCTTTAGCCCTGAGCGCCATGTCAGACGGATACATTGCAATGCAGCTTTTTTTATGAGGAAGCTCCTTGACCGTTGAAAACACCAAATCAGGGACTCCAAGAAAAAATGCAACGGTCCAGACCACCAAACAGAGTTTTCCACAATGCTTCTTTTGAAAAGCGCACGCAAGGCCTCGGTTTCTGACCCCCGTAGTCAAAGCCAGGTACTGATCCATGCTGATGTGGGCCAGGAGCATCATGCTACAGGTGAAGTTGATGGTGTACATGGCAGATACGAGTTTACAGACGGTGACCCCGAGTTTCCAGCCGTGGACGGCATCTGCAGCCCAGAAGGGCAACGTTAGGAGCAGCAAAAGGTCTGCCACAGCCAGGTGAAGTATAAATGTGTCAGTCATCGTTTTCAGTTGTTTGCAGTATGCGTACACTGCCACAATTAGAGCGTTCCCTGCTAAACCTATCACTAGAGATAACCCGAAAACAGCTGGGAGGAAGATCTTCGCGAAGGAACGCACGTCGCCCTTCTCACAGATGGTCTGATAATCATCATAGCTGAAGTTGGAGCTGTTGTTTTCATACTCGTGGTAATCATAGTTATGTTCATCTGAGATCTCCATTCTTCCTCTAAAGCTCTGAAATTAAAAACAATGATTTTTTTGAAAGTTCTTAGTTTTTATGTGCAATTATCAAGCAGATGTAGTGTTGATGTTTCTACCAGAAAAGCAGAGAAAAAGCATATGGCTACCAGACAGTTTTATTGCTGCAGGCGTGTAACAGCACCTTCATTCCTAACATTCCTACTCGGCTTTTATCAAGTGCCCTTTTTCTATGCATACTTAAAATCACAGATAAACTGACACTAGAGATGCATATCAGTTTAAGCTTTGGAAATCCTTTCCAGGTTTCCTGTGTAATCTTAAATGTGCTCAAAAAAGTTAGTTTCTCTTTAAACATCCCCCTTTTCATAGAAAGAGTGTTTTTAAATATATATATATATGAGAAAAAGTTGAAATCGTAACATCTTTGATTCTTTATATTTTCAAATTTTATTAAGCAGAAGTTCTGGAAACAAATTTTTTCACAAATTTTTGACATCATACTGTAAACTAGTCAAAGGCTATACCGTAAATGAGTGCTATTTCAATTAGTCTTGAACCCACACGTTATTTTCCGTAATTTGGAACATTAAACAACACTTATCTGATAAATGCTATAATTATGTGAATAAGTGCTATAATTATTTTCAAATAGCAGACTTGCACATTTTAATACAGTTTATGGCAATTTATCTTAATGTTCACACAATTGTATACTTTCTGTTCAAGACTTATCTCACAAAAAGTCTGCAATTTAAGCAGCCAACATCTGGATCATATTAAACTTCTATCTAAAAACAAAATAATTCTCTGAAACTGATAATGCAATGTTTCTCTTACCTTGTAAGATTCTAGGCGTTTCCTGAAGGCTGAGTAGATTGTTTCTGTATGCTCTTCCTGTGAGAACAGAGTGTGTTTACTGTGACTCATGCATGCAGAGTTTACTCCCACACCTCACCATACTGTGAATGTATCTGTTCTAATGTGCGTCTCCAGCAACTGTCCACTGACCATACCTTTATATTTGTTTTAACATGCACATTAGAGCGGATAGGGCATGAATGTAATGCACAGTCACAGCATATTCATTTGAAACCTTGATTCTTTGAATATGGTCATTTTTGCATATTCTTATGCAAACACATTATTTTTGTGTATTTTTGTTAAACAAATACCTTTTTTTATTTTTATTCTGCTCTAGCTTGGTCAGAACTGCTTTTTTTGTTGTTGTTGAGAAAAAGGTGCCGTTGACTTTTTTTGTAGTCTAACATCTGTTTATTGTATATACCTGTGTAAGAGCAAGTTGTTGCTTTTGCATGGTTGCGTGTGGTTGCTTTTTTGGGTTCAGTGTGAAGGCAGTGGTACTGCATACTTGCCTCATTGTGATTGCTTACAGAATGTTTTTTTCCAGAAAATTTTAGATGCCTAACTAGCAACAAAGTGAAATGCACAGGAAATAGTTTGGTGTTATTATCAAGGATTATGCAGATAAGGAAGAAAGGGTGTTGCTTTTCTATTTAATTTGGACCGCCAATGTGTTTTGACAAGTTCTTGGCAAGAAACATAGTATTTTGCATGCTTATTCAGGCTAACAACTTTTCTGGCACATTTAACTGGCAGAACCACTCAAATATAAAAGAGGAGTGATAGTTATGCAGTTCACATCTCACAGAATCCATTTACATACCAGCTTCTCAGACTATTTATGCTTGACAATATTCACGTCATTCTTTTCATTCTTCACTACTCCCTTAAACCCCACATTACAGCCAAACCTCGATGGAAAGTTATACACAATAGTGACATTTAAACACACATTCTTTATTGTAATTAAGAGATAAAGATCAACAGACATATAAACATTGTGAAAAGCCAAACTGGCTTGAGTGCTCATCTCTTTGGCAAATACTGCCACCTAGTGATACCTTTTTAGACTTGCAGAAATTGGAGAATCGACTTCAGATTGTAGCTCAACCAAATATACTTGGAGAAAAAGAAGAAAGCTATAGAAAGATAAATGATTACTTTCACAAACATAACCTGAGGCTGAAACTCTCTTTATGAAACATGGTGTTGTTCTATATATGCAATCCTTATTTTTTCTGATTCAGGGAACCTGTAAGGAGAGAACATCTGTTAAGTCTAGTACCATTTTTTCATATTATGTAAATATGTTACAATGTGTTACCCGGGAAGGAGCCTTGAATGCGTATAATGCTTTAATTTCCTGGCCGGATCTTTTTCCTCCAGCACCTTCATCCCTTTTGGCACGGGCAGTCTCCTGAGTTGGGCAAATGATAAGTTAAGTGTAAAGCAATTCAGTGTATATCTTTAATATAATGTGTTAAAATGGCAGGTTGACTGGGTGATCAGAGGATAGAGAATACCATGTGAAGTTGAGGAGGTCCCTTTCCTAAAGGGCTGTTATATCCCGGGAGGCGTTTTTTCTGTTTGTTTTTGCTTTTGTTCTGCCTCTTGGTGCGATAAACCTTTAACTGAGATAACCAAATGATGAGTTAAGTGTAAAGTCAACATCTAGAGTATAAAATCATTAAACTGGTGAAGCTTGAGTCGATAATGTTTTATAACTCAACCCCATTACCTATAGTCTTTATATTATTTCACCATTTATATTTTAATGGCATGAGAGGGGAGAGTGAATACCTCAGAATATTTATTGTCTTCTAAAAGGGTGAAAGGTCCTGGACGTGGCTTTTTCCCTCTGTTAATCTTGCCGTCCTCCTTTAGATCATTAAAAAGAATGAAAATATACATTTTCTGGTGACATGCTTTACATTACCATGTCTGCATTGTGGAACAAGTAGGGGCAGATATGGCTGCAGGTGAAATCTTGAAATGGTTATTTTGTAATACGGGCATTTTAGTAGTCATCTAAGAGAGAGCTTGATTATCATCCAAACCCGGTTGGGTTATTTCATTGTGAAACAAGCAGCATCTGGAAAAATCATCTCACAAGTTGTGCACTAGCACAAGCTTTATTAGATGTGTTACTTACACTTGATGGAACAACTTCTTTCTTTGCTGAATCTTCCTTCTCTGTGGAGACAGTCTGTCGTCCTACTCTGTTCATCTTTAAAAAATCGTTGTTAAAAGAGTAAAAAAAAAAAAAAAAAAAAACATATATATATATATATATATATATATATATATATATATATATTATAAAATATATTTTGTTACCAGTCAGCATGGTTATTGTCTATCATTACCTCAGTCAAATATTTTCAACTGCTTAATAATGACTTTGAAGTATTTGAAGCATAATTGCTAAGGAAATTAGGTCATTGATGTATTCTATTACTTTGCAAAAAAAAAAAGCATGAACTATATTTAGAAAAAATCATGCCACAAGAAAAAATGCCCCTTAAAGTGATAGTTTGCTCAAAAATGAAAATTCTGTCATAATTTATTCATCATTAACACAAAAGAAGATATTTTGAAGAATGTCGGTTACCTTGATGGGACCCCATTGACTTACATAGTATTTTTTTTTTACATACTATGAAAGTCAATGGGGTCCATTCTTCAAAATATCTTCTTTTGTGTTTTGCAGAAGAAAAATAGCTATACAGGTTTGGAACAACTTGAGGGCGAGTAAATGATGACAGAATTTAAAAATTTGGGTGAACTATCCCTTTTTAAGCGTCCTTTTAACCCCAGTGATTGATCTCAGTAAAGTACTGCCAGCAAAGTTGATCCCTCACCTCAGGCTGATGAAGATCCGTCTCTTCAAAATGAAGAGTGATTTCCATGCTTTGATCTGTCTCGACCTCCCCATGAAGACTAGAAATGAGCAGGCTGAGACACAACAGCCCTAGCTGCACACTACCCTTCATCCTGCTGCTTTCTGCAGTCCAAGTGTACTTCATCTCTGCTTTATACTCACACAATCATTACCAGATGTCAAAAAAAGGGGCAGCAACATTTTCCCTGACAAAAATGTTTTGAAATACACTTGCAGGTTTGAACAACAAAACACACTGCTTAGGCATTTAATAATCTGCTGTCTAATCTGGCACACAAGATGATTTATTATGAGTGATTTGAGGGGCTATATATCTCTTAAAGGGATAGTTCACCCAAAAATGAAAATTCTGTCAGTATTTACTCACCCTCATGTTGTTCCAACCCTGTAAGACTTTCATTCATCTTCGGAACACAAATTAAGATATTTTTGATTAAATCTCAGAGCTGGATCACTCCTCCATAGGCTTCTTAAGGGATCGAAACTGGCTGGCCCAAAGGTTATGAAAGACATCGTTAAATTAGTCAGAGTGACTACAGTGGCTCATTCTTAAGTTTATCAAGCGACGAGAATACTTTCTGTGCGCAAAAAACAAACAACAATAACGACTTTATTCAACTACTCATTTCCTTCCCTGTGGGCCTTGAGATTTCACGTAGTGGAACTGCGCATATTCTCGTCGCTTGATAAACTTAAGTTGGAACAACATGAGGGTGAGTAATTACTGACAGAATTTTCATTTTTGGGTGAAGTATCCCTTTAATGCTGTGTTTTGTCATCCAACTTTCGGTCTTGCTATTGGTTTATAACTTTATTGCAGGAAAATAGATGACGGAATACAATTTTTTTCCTAAAACGAAGGAAAACAAAGTAAAAAGTGATCTTGAAAAGAAGTAAGTCTCAGAATGGGTGGTGAGAAAGAGCTAGGAGGAGGAAAAACTCAGGGTACTTAGCCCTTGCCATTGTTTTCAATCCAGCTGACTGGATCTACATGTGACCAAGCTTAAGTCTGAAAATGTTGGAATATTAACTTGCCTTACAGTCTGAATTTGCAGATCAGTGACATGGACTGTAGAAAAACCATCAGCAAAACAGGACCATATACATCTCTGCTGAAACCAGTCTAAAATGGTTTGTTGGTTTTAGCTGGTTTAAGCTGGTCTCCTACTCTGACCAAGTGACCAAAACTCACATAAAATTATTACAACAACATCCAACTGATGAATTAACCAACTGATCAAGACCAGAAAAAGAGCTTCTAAGGCTGATTTTAGACTGCTTTCGATTAACTGTGAAGATGTTCTTTAATAAGTGCAAAATTATTTTGATGTGTTAAACTGCCTGGGTGGGTCTCTAAATTGGTCATTTTTGTGGTTTAACCTTTATATTACCAGGATAGCATATTTTTGAGCAAAGAAAGGAAGGTAACATATACTAAGCTAAAAGTAAAAACAAAACAATTTAAATAATATAAATCATGCACTATAATATAAATTATATAAATATAATCTGTAAATGAAATCACGTAAAAAAACATCAACTAATCGTATCATATCATCATTATTGTTTATGGTAAAAATGTGATTGTTTGGATTAATTCAATCAGGCCTATTTTTAATTAATGTTACTAATCTTCTAACAACTAACAAACTATTCTCAATATGGTATCAGCGGCCGTTCAACACGTCCAAAAAGTGGATTAGCAGCACTGTTGCAGCATCGCAGTCTCCTGGTTAACCGGAGGTCGGCAGATTTTAGGTCTCGTGGTCGTAAATGGCATGAGACCACAGCAGGTACACGCGACCGCTACGCACACGCTCTGTTTCTGTGCCTTTTTTACTTCAGACAATCTTGAATTTCTTTTTTCAAACTTGTCAAAAGGATAACTTCGAACATGTCCGAAAGACACTGAAAGCCGACCGTATTGATTTGAAGCGGTCTGCGGACATTTATAATGATTTGGTCTTCACATCTCGACAGTTTTGGCAGTCGCTGGTCGAAGAAAGCTGACGTGCGAGACTGAAGAGACGCGACGGTAAGTTTCGCATCTAAACTAGTTCTTCCCAATATAGCCTAATAATTCTATGTATATCCAGTCCAGTATGTTTTTTTATTATTATAGGCAGATTTTATATAAATGTGCCTGCATTATTCGTATTACAGCAAGTAAAGCCTGTTACTCTAAAGCTGTCTCGTGTAGGAATAGACCTGCATCTTGTAGAAAAGTGGTTTGCTATCTAAACTCAGCAGGAACGGCTTGTTGTGATCATATAGTCTCTGTTTCTGTCTGAGAGCTCGACGTCGACTTAAGCAGTCTCAAAGTCTGGTTTAAAGGGAGAGTTTGTTTACGCAGAAATTACAAGTCTTTCATCATACTTACCCCCTCATGTTGTTTGAACAGCACGTTGTATTTTCTTCTTCTGTGGAGCACAAAAGGAGATGATAAGCAGGTTCAGGCACCATTCACTTTCAATGTGGCTGAGGGTAAATGATGACAAACTGTCCCTTTAATGCATTGACACTTTCTGACAGATGAATTGTAGTTATACTGTAGCTCATGGGCAAAAGCTTTGTGTTTGCTTTCACTGTTGGCTCAGCAGATGGTTTCGAGGTTGCTGTGAAAGATCAGTAGTTTTACAGTGCGCCTACAAAAAGGGGTTGTTTTTGTTTTTTTAAACTGTTGTGTTGGGACACCCGTGTTATTTTAGTATTATTTACAGTATATACTATTATCATATTTGTTCATGTTTTGAATGAGCATTTATTTCTGTATTTTCAGTTTTCATTATTTGAAACATTTTTTATTATTTTTATTTAAATATTTCTATCTAGGTTTCATTTTAGTACTTTAACTTGAACATCTTTTATTTAAGTTGATTGCCATAGCAACTTTTCTCATTTTTAAGTTCGGGTTTTGCATTCATTATTTATATTTATTTCAGCTTTATTTCAATTAGCGAAAACAATTTGAAATAGTTTTAGTTAACAGTTACAACACTGGGAAACACTAGCTTCCTAAAAACAGCTTCCATTTTGATTTTCTTAAAGCCTGGTACCATTGAAAAGTTATTCTTTTTTATGAAATGACAGAATTACAACAGTGGTCTCAGATATAATATTAAAGAACACAACCACAGCAGTGGATATAAATTGCATAGTTGGGATCTTGAATCTCAGGGCCCTCACAAAATGTGTGCCTTATTTCAGCTGCGGGCTGATTTAACAACCTTATGCAAGAGCTTTTACTTTGGACTTTTACAATTGACTGTATTATGTTGATCTCAAAATGAAACAATTTTAGAATTAAAATAGTTGTGTCTTCAGATTTGCATCCCAGCTGCAACTAAAGCTGCCACTATGAAGCATTAACAAATCCGTGTCAAAGTATGAAATAAAAAATCTCATACATAAAACAATATCTGACATCTGTAAGTTCAAAAACATTACAAAGCCAGTGACGCAGATGCTTTTTTTATTTTTATTTTTTATTATTAATTAAAAAAATTGAATTACTCTTTTTTTTTTTTTTTGCTTCCATCACTGTCCTCAGCTAACAGTTGGGACAGGGCAGGTATCTTATTAGCTCTGTAGATTTGAAGGATGGGGCGTAAACTGGATCTCTCTGGTCTGACGGATGTGGAGGCTGAGCATGTGATGCAGGTGGTGCAACGGGACATGCAGCTGCGCAAGACGGAGGAGACGCGGCTCATGTGAGTCTCATGCCCCCTTCTGCTCAGAACTTCTTTGGTTACATAATAATGTGTGTATAATGTGTATATAAAATAATAGTACACTACTTTAAAAAAAAAACATTTTTTAAAGAAATTAACACTTTAATTCAGCAAGGATGCATTAAATTCATCAAAAGTGTCCACTTTGTAGATTGTTACAAAAAATATTTTTAATATGTGCTTTAAGCATAAATATTTTCAACAATTATAACAATAAGAAATGCACCAAATCAGCATATTAGAATGATTTCTAAAGGATCATGTTACACTGAAGACTGGAGTTATGGCTGCTGAAAATTCAGTTTGCCATCACAGGAATTAATTAGAAAACCATTTTAAAATTGGGTAACACTTTAGATTACAGCACGGAAAGTACTGCGTAATTAAGAAGAATTTTACATAGTAACTTTCGGTAATTAGTGTACCTATGATGTACTTGCATGTAAGTATAAGGGAACAATATGTTTGGGGAATAAGGGGAAACAACCAGGAGAATTAAAAAAAAGATTATACTAAGTATTATAGAACTAAGGGGTAATTATTCTACTATTATGATACAAAAATCTAACATCTGGGAGCAATTTAGCAAGAACATAAACTGCGTACCTTTTTGTAATGATTGTGTACCAATACAAACTGTATAGGCTTTTTAAAAATTACAGGTTACATATACATGCATTTTATACAGTTTTTTTTTAAATCTTATAGTGCAGATGTTTAAGTTTAGGCTTAAAAATAAGTTTATTTGCAGTTTTTAAATAAAGGTTTCTGAGTTAGTGATATTAGATATGTATTTTTGTGTATGTATTTTTATTGTACTTACCCTGTAACTGCATGGAACAAGAGGGTAACAAGCACTACTACACGAAACAAGAGTATCTTTCCCCAATATTGAAGCAAAAGTTGCAATTGTTTTAGTTTTCAGTGCACTTTTTAAAAAAAAATATTACTGTATAGATGCATAGATATGTACCCTGTAATGTTTTAAAAAGCCTATACACTATGTATTGGTACACCATTATTACAGAAAGGTACAAAGTGTATGTTCTTGCTAAATTGGTCCCAAATGTGACTGTTGTATCATAATAGTAGAATAAGTACCCCTTAGTTCTATAATACTTACAGTATTAACATTTTTTTAACATTATCCTGGTTGTTACTCCTTTATTCCACAAACTTTACAGGTTTTTCCCTTATACTTACATGTAAGTACTTTATAGGTACACTATAATTACAGAAAGTTACAATGTAAAATCGCTTTAATTACGCAGTACTTTCCAGGCTGTAATCTAAAGCGTTACTTAAAATTGTAATAACATTTCACAGTATTACCGTTTTTACTGTATTTTTGATCCAACAAATGCAGCCTTGGTGAGCATGAGACTTCTTTCAGAATTTAAAAAAAAAAAAACACTTTTCAAAATTTTTCAAAATCTATTTTAAACAATCTATTTTAACATTGTCTCCCTCTTGATGTCACCCAAATGGCATTCCAGTCATTGATAGAGAGAATGAGGAAGTTCCCATCATTCTTTGTCATACTTTAAAACAAAATGACAGGAAGGGCCCTCCCTTCCCACTTTATCCGTGACTCACTTCCCTGAGCCCACCATGCATATGGTTTCAGCCTTAAGTGAATCTGATTCTGACCTTTAGATATAGATACAGTTTAGAGGTTCTATCAATCAAGAGAGACAGATCAATGTTGTGTCTTGGTCGTATGAGACCAATATTTGAGGAGCTCTTTTCCAAAACGCGATAAATCCATTTCAATAGTTTTCAGGAATTTTTTTTTTTTTACCTAGAACCACACATTTTGTGAATATTCAGTATAACCTGTTAAAATGGTTTTTTTCCCCTCAGTCTGAACATGTTGAACAATGATTATTAAATCAAACAACATTGTTGATGATAAATTCAAAGTAATATTTTTTTTTCAAAACGCTATAAATCCACAAAAGAAAAATCCAAAAATAGATGATTTTGGCCACTTAATTAAGTTTTGTTTTGTAGAAAGCCTTTCTTTGAAGTGAATTTCGTTTTGTATAAATTGTATCTTAATTTTAATAATTTTTTCATCAACCAATTGCCTGGATTTAATAAATAAGAAGCAAATAGACAATATAATCATGACATGGGGGCGCTGGCGTGGTCACTTGCATTGCACGTGAACTGGAGCGCATCTCATCATAAATTAACCGAAACTCAGCGTATGCCTCACAGAGTCATAAGAAATGTATCTATATATATGCATATTATACTAGCTATACATTCAGTATAGTGTCCCAAACAATGGAACATAACCCATTATCTTTATTTAGTGTGTTTAATGTATTTAGCCTGTAATCTCTGTTTGACCTTCTCTCTTCCCCTCTTTCCTCCATTGTTTTGTCTTTTTTTTAAAAAAAGTATGGCACATTGGCACAGAGAAGCACATTGCTCATCACTGTACTTTGGGGTGATAAAAACACTTTGGTTAATGACTTTGTTTGGTACCAGGATTTTATCTGACCTGCAGACAAGCACTCTGGCTGCGCTAATCTCTCACTCTGTTGTTGGAAATGTTTGTTTGTTTGAACAGGAAGGAATTATTTGGAGAAAAAAACCCCCCAATTCCTCAGTGTAGTGGAGGAGGATTTCATGCTTTTAGGCAGTTTAGATAAGAAAAGCAGAAACACACTGGCAGTATTTTATAGTCAAAAATAAAGACTCCTCAAATTCTGATCACAAGAGTACGGAGCCCCTAAAGGGAAGTGGTGGTGGAATTTTTTTTTAGGATGGGAGAATTTAAAAAAAAAAAAAATCTTTTGCGTTCCCTTGCAAAGTTCTTTGCGTTCCCTCGCAAAGATATTTGCGTTTCGACGCAAAACCTGTTGTGAGCTCGGACAGACACTTCCTGTTTAATGTCCCGCTGGCAATGTTTCAGAGCTCTGTACGTTAATGGAGCGTATCATAGTGTTTGAACTTGGACTCAAATATAACGAAATGCGGTCAGTGCTTAACTCAAGGAGTTCAGTGAAGTTGGCAATATGTTCACATAGGCTATCGAAATTCCCGTATCAATATTCTTGAGCTAAACGTTGTTAAAACACAAACAAAACCTATTTACAATCACAGCAACCTAGACCACAAGCTACAACCTAATTCTCCTCAAAAGAGCTTTATAATATAAATTTGTCTCTTACCAGCCATTTGAGGGACAAGTCCGAATAAGGGGCCGTCTGCAAAGCGCAAATCCCAAAACCCTTCTGCACATTTTATATTATTAAACATATTCAATATCTTCACTTTGATACACTGTACTGTCACCAAATTCAGTTCACACATCACTGCTCTTCTGCTAGTTATACTACAATACTTAGTTTGATAAAAATGCATAATTTTTATGATTATTTATTATGAAATAAAATCAATAACTTTTTAGAAAATCACCCTTTTTAGAAAAATATTCAATAACTTCACAGTTATATAGTGTAATGCCATCAAATTAAGTAAGCAAATATAATGCAAAAGCTATGGTTTTAACTATTTTGTTAGCTGCGTATGGTACCAATATAATTTGTGTAAAGAATAGGCCTACTTATTTTTTATGTGCAATTACTTCCCAAACTAAGTGTTGTATAATCAACATTAGAGCATTGATATGTGGACTAAATTTGGTGTGTCACAGTGAAGTTATTGAATATTTTTCATAATATAAAATGTGCAAAAGCAGTGTAGTATGACCAGTGGGTCACCATTGATGTGTAAACTGAATTGGGTGGCACTACAGTTTGTAACATTGAAGTTAATGACTATTTTTGTATTTTTGACTATGAGTTGATGCTGTAGTCGTTTCTTGGGTTATATTGCACTTTGCAGATTGTCCCTTCGGACTTGTCTCTCAGCCGACTGCTCATACAGATCCATTTAGCCTATATTATAAAGCTCGTTTTGAGGAGAATTGGATTGAAGCTTGTTGTCTAGGTTACTGTGATTGTATATAGGTGTCGTTTGTATTTTAACAATGTCCGAGCTCACAACAGGTTTTGGACAAAATTGTTTGGAGGGAACTTTGCGAGAGAACGCAAACATTTTGTTGGAACGCAAATATCTTTGCGAGGGAACGCAAAAGTTTTGCGAGGGAACGCAAAGTTTCTCGGGGGAATGCAAAAGTTTTGTGAGGGAACACAAAAGATTTGGAAAAAATTTTTTTCATCCTAAAATCTTTTCCACCACCACGTCCCTTTAGCTCCGTACAAGTGCACACAGGGGACACATTTAAGATGCGTGTTATTAATGGTCTGTGTGAAGATCTGTTTTAGCTGTCCACTTGTATTTGGATCGCTTGAGATGGATGTTAATATCAGGTGTACACAGATCCTCTATAATGTTATAATGTTTAGTACAGTATGCATTGGTTCTTTTAGAGCTCTTGGAAACAGTTATTTATTTATCCAATTAAGAGGATTGGGTTTGGTTAGCCTGCCCTACAGCCTACACTGTTATATCTGTACCATACAACCCTATACCATTGTGAGGACGAGGCAGAGTCGTGCAGATCCATTTGCAGTGATTTTATTAAACTGAGAAGCCGACAGAGAGAACACAGTGAATAACAGGTATAAGGGGCAATCCAAACTCAGAAACGATACCAGTCTGGGGTCGGGGCAGCCAGCAGATACACGGAGACCAGGGGGGCAGGCTAGGATCGATTAACCAGGGAAATCCAGGGAACGTAGAATACACAGTGAAGTTAGACGTGGCAGATGCAAGACCTCGCACCGAGCATAGAGAGAGAGCAGCTTACATGGAGGGGAGAAGTGGCTGCAGCTGTGCAGGTGACTAGGAGAGAGGTTCAGACAGACAATGGGACGGATGGAATATGTAGTTCAATATTCAGGAGAGGGAGTTCTTCGATGACCAGAGCGAGACACTGATGAGCGATTTATGACAGAGCCCCCCTCTTGCGAGCGGCTCCCGAAGCGAGGACCAGTGCTCCGACGAGGTCTCCCACGGGGTCTAGGGGCTGGCCTCTCCGGATGGTTCTGATGGAAAGTGGTGATGAGAGCTGGATCCAGGATGTCCTGAGAAGTTACCCAGGATCTCTCCTCAGGACCAAACCCCTCCCAGTCAATGAGATACTGCAACACCCTGCCTCTGCGTCTGGAATCGAGAATCTCCTTCACCTGGTAAGCCCCCTCGTCCTCGATGATGATGGGGGGAGAACCTTCTGCCGTGGTCTCCTCCTGGCTCTCCTCTCTCCTTGGAGCAACTGCAGGTTTAAGCAAAGACATGTGAAAGGTTGGGGAAATGCGGTAAGAAGATGGTAAGGCTAACCGGAACGACACTGGAGTAATCTGTCTGAGGATCTAGAAGGGACCCACGAATCTGGGGCTAAACTTTTTACTGGGGAGCCGGAGACGTAGATCTCTTGTCGACAGCCAGACCCACTGACCGGGCGTGTACCTGGGACCCCCTCTCCTGTGACGATCCGCCTGTACTCTGACTCTGCGCACGGCCCGCTGTTGGTGGACATGAGCGTTGTTCCAAGTTTCCTCGCTCCTCTGTAACCAGGGGTCAACTGTGGGGAGATCAGAGGGCTCACCTGACCAGGGAAATAGTGGAGGCTGAAAACCTAACACACACTGGAAGTGGGTAAGACCAGTTGAGGGCTTGCGCAGGGAATTCTGGGCGTACTCAGCCCAGACGAGGAAGCGACTCCAGTCCTGCTGGTTTTGGTGGCAGTAGGTGCGTAGAAAGCGCGTGATACCTGATTCAACCTCTCCACCTGTCCATTGGCCTGGGGATGATAGCCAGAAGTCAAACTGACGTTGATGTTGAGTTGTCCACACAATGACCGCCAGACCCGGGAGGTAAATTGGGGACCTCTGTCGGAGATGATGTCCTCTGGTAAACCGTACAAGCGAAAGACATGTTGTAGCAGGGCCTCAGCTGTCTGTAACGCTGTGGGTAATCCGACCAAGGGAATAAACCTGCAGGCTTTAGAAAAACGGTCGACCACTGAGAGGATGGTAGTGTAACCCTGACTGGGAGGCAGATCAGTAACAAAGTCGACCGCGATGTGGGACCATGGCCGCCGTGGTATGGGCAGGGGTTGAAGAAGACCAGCTGGCTTTAGATGAGAGGATTTGACAATATTACATGTGGAATATTGCCGAACGAAGGAAATCACGTCAGTCTGAAGCGAAGGCCACCAGAAGCGGTTGGAGACTAGATGTGTGGTCGCAGAAATCCCAGGTTGTCCAGAACTGGGAATGTTATGTACCCATTGTAAGACTCGGGTGCGGAGGCATTGTGGTACGAAGGTGAGGTTGGGAGGACACTCGACAGGCGGTGGACTCTCCCTCAGAGCAGAGGAGATCTCGGTCATTATGTCCCACTGAACAGGAGCGACAATGAGAGACGAAGGCAGGATGGGCTCGGATGTTGATGGAACGGAGGAGCTATCGAACTGGCGGGACAGGGCGTCTGCTTTACCATTTTTAGAGCCAGGACGGTAGGTTATCTTGAAATCAAACCTGGAGAAGAAGAGGGACCATCTGGCTTGTCTGGAATTTAAACGTTTGGCGGACCTGATGTATTCTAGATTACGATGGTCCGTTAGCACGGTGAAAGACAGGCAAGCTCCCTCCAGCCAGTGTCGCCACTCTTCTAGTGCTGCCTTCATGGCCAGAAGTTCCCTGTCGCCCACGTCGTAATTTCGTTCAGCTGAGGAGAGCTTACGGGAATAATAGGCACAGGGAAACATCTTAGCTGGGTCTCCATGCTGCTGAGACAGAATAGCACCGATGCCCGTGCTGGAGGCGTCCACTTCCACAAAGAACTCACGCTCGGAATCAGGATGGTTAAGGATAGGAGCGGTGGTGAATTTCTCCTTCAGCTGGTTGAGGGCAGATAAACTCTCGGGTGACCATCTCAACCGATGTCCCCCTCCTCTTAGGAGAGATGTGAGTGGAGCTGCGATGATGCTGAAATTTTCGATGAACCGCCTGTAGAAATTGGCAAAGCCCAGAAAACGTTGCATCTCTTTAACAGTGGTGGGTTGTGGCCAATTAACTACGGATCGGACCTTGCTGTCATCCATGGTAACTCCGTCCGCACTGATGATGTACCCCGAAAAGGTGATCTGAGTTTGATGAAATTCACATTTTTGCACCTTGGCATACAGACGGTTCTAGATGAGACGTTGGAGAACTGCTCGCACATCCTTAACATGAGATTTAAGAGTGTCTGAGAAGATCAAGATGTCATTGGTGTATACAATTACCTTCTGATTGAGCATGTCGGGAAAAATCTCAGGTACAAAGGCCTGGAATACTGACGGACTGTTGGAAAGCCGGAACGGCATGACCCGGTATTCATAGTGCCCTGTTGTTGTCGAGAAAGCGGTTTTCCACTCATCACCTCTTCTTATATGGATCAGATTGTATGCATTGCGCAAATCTAGCTTTGTGAAGAATTTGGCGTGTGGAGTTGTTCCAGGGCGGCCGGGACCAGGGGTAGAGGATAGCGAAACTTGACCGTGATTTCGTTGAGGCCGCGACAATCTATACAGGGTCGAAGCCCGCCGTCCTTCTTCTTCACGAAAAAGAAACCGGCCGAAGCAGGAGAAGTGGAGGTAGTGATCAAGCCCTTGGCTAGCTGCTCATCAATATAAGATCTCATGGCGTCGGACTCTGGCTGAGATAAAGGGGATACTCTTCCCCGCGGGAGGGTGGCACCTGGGATTAGATCAATGGCGCAGTCACTGGATCTGTGGGGAGGTAGTTGAGATGCCTTGTCCTCGCTGAAAGCCAGGGAGAGATCATGATACACAGAGGGTACCCCTTGGAGATCAGGATTTTCAGAATGGGAGCTCCGAGGAGTGTTACTGATGGGAGTGTTAAGGCATCTCTTCAAACAGGCATCGGACCACTGGGTAATCTGCTTGTCGGACCACGAGATGGACGGGTTGTGTTGTTCTAACCAGGGAAGGCCCAGTATGAGGGTCCGCATGGATTTCACCAACTCATCGGTAAGTGTGGTTAGCTTCTCCAGCTGTTGTTGATGAACGATCAGAACTGACGCTTGATTGGAGACATCAGAGGTTAGTTGTTGCAAGGCTGCTGGATCCCGTTGTGGCGAGGTCTTCTGTGAGGACGAGGCAAAGTCGTTCAGATCCATTTGCAGTGATTTTATTAAACTGAGAAGCACACAGAGAGAACACAGTGAATAACAAGTATAAGGGGCAATCCAAACTCAGAAACGATACCAGGCTGGGGTCGGGGCAGGCAGCAGATACACGGAGACCAGGGGGGCAGGCTAGGATCGATTAACCAGGGAAATCCAGGGAACGTAGAATACACAGTGAAGTTAAACGTGGCAGATGCAAGACCTCGCACCGAGCATAGAGAGAGAGCAGCTTACATAGAGGGGAGAAGTGGCTGCACCTGTGCAGGTGATTAGGAGAGAGGTTCAGACAGACAATGGGACGGATGGAATATGTAGTTCAATATTCAGGAGAGGGAGTTCTTCGATGACCAGAGCGAGACACTGATGAGCGATTTATGACAACTATATTGGTAGACAGGTAATTTTTATAAATGCTTTTGAAGTTCAAATGAATTAAATTTTGTTTTTATTTGAAGAAAACAGTTAGTAAAACTAAGACCCACAATTCTACAAAAAAACCCCATCTCATTTAATGCAGACAGCATTTTTTTCTTTTCCCAAGTGTGTTCTGTCTGCATGCATCTAGCTTTTCAATATCTTCTCTGACACCTGGTGAGCATCTCTGAATTTCAAACAGTGAGTTATCAGAGAATGGAAGAGCACAAAAACAAGATTATTAGAAAATACCCTCTATGTAGGGGGAGGAAAATTCACAAAGAGAGATTTGCTTAGGGTGACCATATTTTATTTTTCAGAAAAGAGGACGGGAGCGTGGTTGATGGATGGGGTCATGGTTTAGGAGGCGTGGTTAAGGGGTGGGGGCATGATTGGGGGTGAATGCGTCAAAAAATACTTGACACATTCATTCACAACTTTGCAACTATTGTACTTTAATAAATAAAGTAATACATCCTTTCCATTCAACGTTTGGCGCCCAACAGTAGAATAATATTTAAAAAAATACTAATAAATAGTTTAGCTTTTAACACCTTGTACATGACACTACTTATTTTCATGGTCACAGGTTAAAATAAAATTAAAAATCTACTACATTATTTCAGTAAAAACAATTTCAATCCTCCTGATGTTCTCTTATAGCCTATAGTTTCCTTATGTGAGCTTCTAGGTCGCTAGCACCTTTATTTGACATTGACATGTACGTGCCAGCTTTGCAGGTCATGCATTCTGCTTTACACGGATCCCGACCGAAACGAAAACACAGGAATTTTCTCTGTAAATCATCTGTGAATTTACATTTGGGCTTTTTTTTTAAATGCTGTTAGCTACTTACATCTTATCTCGCACTTGACCGTAAACTGAAGTGTGTAGTCACGCTGCTAAAATTCTGTGAACATAAAGTCCGCCTACTTTGACTTGATTGGTCATTTCAAATATTCTGACATTGACGAGCAGTGACTGACCAATGAGGCTGAGATGAACACACACACACGCACACGCACACGCACACGCACACACACACACACACACACACACACACACACACACACACACTGTTTTCTGATGTGCTCTCTGCTTGGAGCCACTGGGGATTGAGGAAATCGCTGATTATAACAAGACGGAGCGAAGCCGAAGCCAGTTTCATATGTTTTGTGTGCAAAGGCAAGCGCCAGTCAATTTAAAGTACACGCTTAATGGACCCAAGAAAAACAGTGAAAACCGGACATTTTCATGAATTTATAAAACCGCCCCGGACAGTAGGCCTAGCCTACGTAAAAAGGGTAAAAGAGGACGTTTGGTCACCCTAGATTTGATAAGCAACAAGATTTGAAATGTAGTTTGAAAAAAAAAAACCTGGAAACCAATTAAATGCATTGACGAGGCATCATATATCTGTTCTTAAAATATTAAACACAACCAGAACACTTGTTAATTTTTAGTTTGTTTTTAATAGTGATAAAGACTAAGGGAATCTAACAAGGATGGAAGTGAATGAGACGAGAATGTGTGTATCATGTGCTGTATTGTCTCTTCATAATTTCTATTTTATATTTATTTGATATCTATTTTACACACTTTCCAAAAGCCCCTTGGGACCTGCTTAAATGGGCTCTGGGGTAGGCTACGTGAAGTCCTGGTTAGGAAACACAGATCTAAATCAGCTTTTGGAAACCAACCCTAGAGTCCTTCATCTATAAATGCACTCATCCATGACTTTCCAGCTCATTAAATCAAATATTTCAAACAGATGGCAGATTCTGATATTTTTGGGATTGCATGTGATGGAGCTGCACACAGAACATTCTGTTTCGGCACATGCAGTTTGGCTTGTTGGACACTGGGTCATTTTGATCTAATCTCAGCATAGCCTTTGAAAAAAAACAATAGAAAAAATAAATCTATGTTATGGCAAAACATTGCTACAAGTGAATTTAGACATCACAACAATATAATGCAAAAATGTATATTGTATGTATGTATATATATATTTGTATATGTATATGTATATATATAATGACCTGTCATTAATAATAGACGCTGCTCTGACAGATGACTTAGTATAACATATTGGATTCAGTTTCCCCCTGTTCATCACACCTGCGCCCAGGCTGGCTATCTGGCATGGGTCACTAAGTAGAAATTCTCTTGGATCTGCACCTACTGGCACAGGACACCTCTGTTGTTTTTTGCCAACGGTTTGCTTTGTAAACAACAGACCATGTTTCTGAGAACTTGGTGGAAATGGCCTGCCGAGTATCCAATTATAAGTTCAGTGGAAAGACCCCTGATGGGGTAATACAGTAGTACATGATTGTAGGAACATGAAATAGATCCTGCTCCATCTGTAAGAATTTCAGCTATTTATCTTTTGTGCTTTTCTTCTGTTGCTTTAAATTAATCTTACCACTGATTGAGTCAAGACAAACTGGTGGAAGGCTGTTTATAATCTCTAGTCTGTATCTGAATGTCACATTTAGAGATTAATCTACAAACTAGATGCATCTTGGATTAAGTGCAAGCAAGAGTTGTTTTTTACAAGCATACGCATGCACAAAATGTTCTCAAAGGGAGGTTTTGGCACAAATATGTCTCCAAACTATTGCTATGTGCACACATACAAAAATGCATTGTCATAAATGTATGCCGAGCCCACAGTCTCAAGACTAGTATCCCTGTGAAGTATTACACTTGCTTGTGTTTCATACAGTCTTTCGTTTTCTTTCTTTTCCAATTTTGTTTTATTTTCTGGCTGTCTGTTTTTAATCTGCTGAGTATTCCCATCTCTTAGTATTCACTGGAGCTGATATGTTCATGCATTGGCATTGTTTGGAGAGACAAGTAAATGTCACACCTCAAGCAGAGGTTTTCAATACAATGCATCCTTTCTGATGCGAACCGCATCAGAAAACCGCAGATGTGAACCGCAGGTGCCATGATGATATTCAGATCAGCCATACAGTCATGATGATATTCAGGCCAGTATGATATTGCTGTTAGATAACACTTTGATGAACTTCGTTAATACTAAGTAACTTAGAAATGTAGACACAGTATCGCCAGTTACTTTGTGTAATTTTGCAGTACCGCTCCAACCGAAGTCAAAGCAGAATTAACTGTTGCACATCTTTGAGCAGCACTGAACGAATCAGTATTTCTTGAAATGAACGAATCTGATGAGTGAATGATTCAATGACTCATTCATAAAGACAGTTGCTGAATGAATCAATGTAAGCTTCAGAGTCACTTAAAAATCCACTCCAGTAATATACAGACATACCTTATGTGTGTGTGTGTGTGTGTGTGTGTGTGCATGTATGTGTATATATATATATATATATATATATATAAGCTGAATATACTGTAATGTATATATAATACTGTATGATGAATTCATATCCTAAAGGCACATCTGTTTAATTGAGCATCATAAATCTAATGGACCTAATCCAAACAAAGTGTGTATGTGCTGGTTGGCTGCAAATAGTGTTCTACTAAATAGTATTGGGTCTCTTGTCTCTTCGCTAAATGTCAGAGCAATTTTGCAGAATTGCTCTCATCTCTGGAGGCTGCAGTACGGCTGGAAATCCAGACAGATTTAAGACGTTGAAGGACAAATGTAGTGCATCTGTCAACACGCAGATGTCATGTGAACATGATCCACTTATAGGGCACTACAGCCCGCCTTACATAGAGATTAATTATGAATGGTTTTTAGTGTGTCCTGCTTAAACTCAGACAAATATACATCAGCTTATGTATCATTTTTATAGAGTCGCATACTTTATATCACGTTTTCTTCTTTATAATCTCTCTCTCTCTCTCTCTCTCTCTCTCTCTCTCTCTCTCTCTCTCTCTCTCTCTCTTTCCAGTGAAATGAAGAAGGTGCTGGTTGAGGAGGGCAATCGGTCTGTTCTGCTGTCACGGCAGCACAGGTTTAATGAGCGCTGCTGCATCCGTTGCTGTTCTCCCTTCACCTTCCTGCTCAACCCCAAGCGTTCCTGCCTGGACTGTTGCTACAATGTCTGCAAGGGATGCTCCACCTACAGTAAGAAGGACAAAGACTGGCTGTGCTCCGCCTGCCAGAAGACGAGGTCAGTATTGTTAACAAGAGCTGTTGTGGTTTGGAGATAGAGTGAGTGCAAGCTCTGTCAGGGGGCTTAAGTGGGAAACATCTGCAGGTTAAAGGCTCATGATGCTTCTGTTAGTGGTTGGTATTAGGGGTTAAAATTAGGGATGAATGATATAGTGAAACGTATTGGTTATTGGTTGATATTAGAGATTGTTTTATTTTTAGTCAGTATTGGATTTTAATTGTGCATGCTCATTTCTACAATATTTTTACATTTACATTACCTTAGCCATCATCTAATGCTCACTTAATGCGAGACACAGCAGGCAAAAACATCATTTGTCATTTGTCTTCAATAATTCTTTCAGACTTGTGGTGAAAAATTGTGAAATTGTGGTGAAAATCATTTGGGTCTTTATTTTACTACACTTTGTCTGTTTGCATCTGTAAATTTCTCATAAATTCAACAAAAGATGGTGTTCTAAATCATCCCGCTGCTCCGCGATCGCTGCCTGCACCCTTTCATCACAATCACAAACACCGTTAGAAAGCTCTCACTCTCCTGTACAATGCTGTCGGATCCAAATATGGTAATTTCCTTTTTATCAGCAACCAATCCTGAAAGTAAAGGGGAGGATTTAACTCTAAATGCGCAATCTCATTTTACAATATAAATCTTTAAAGCCCGTTTTCTCAAAATGAATTTTCTCTCATACTCCAAGTCCGAAATCTCCACTTCAGTAGCACCTATATACACCAAACTTTCCAGTCTTGTACCTAGTTATATTATGAAGACATTTACCAAGGGATTTGTAAATATGTTATTCCTAGCCTGATTTATATTTATATGTCTATTGACAGTATATTCTGATTTACAGGATAACAAAAGTAGATATCCATAAATCCCTCTGTAATTTTTTCCCCATCTAATATGTGAACACAATGAAAAAATAATTTTAACTTGGCTTTATCCAATACTCAGATTTCGTTTTTTTTTTAAATATATGCAAATTAGTGCATATGTAATTAGATAACGCCTAATTTGCTTATTTAAACATTAAATTACAGAAAACCTGTAATAATTTTTTTCTCATCTTAATGTAGGTAATCAACTGGGAAAGTTTCATGGTGATATCTGCTAGTTAAAAATTTTACCCTATTCACCTGTAGTGTCTCGCCTTAAAGGCACAATCTGTAAGATTTTTCGCCACTAGAGGGCGCAGTTTCCAACAATAACAAAGGCGTATGTTTATGACGCAGTGACGAGCGCTGAATGATGGGACTTGCTGTCAAGCTAAAGGATCTAATAATGTTTATGGATGAGTGCAAAAATTCACGTTTTTAACATTACAGTGGTATGAAGCAGGTCGCGATTGCTAAAGAGACAGATATCACACGCGAGTCCCGCGGATATAAAGGAATAAGGACATTTAATTCTACCGAACTACCCGCAAGTGCTGGATTACTCACACAGGACAGTTTATTAGACGAATTTAACTTGTGAGGTAACGCAGCGCTGCTTCACTTGGTCTAACATTACACTATCACACCAAACGGCATTTAAATGTGTGTTGAAAGTTATATTATTCTACGTGTTAGTTCGTTTGCTATATGAAAGTAGCAGTAACGTTAACGTTAAGCTAGATAAACATTAGAATAACATACTGACCGTATTCCATTTCTAACATTTCATCATGTTGAGCTAACGTTATATATCATTGATTTGTTTTATGTAGCCTACATTTGCTCACCTGTCTAATAAAGCTGTCAAGTCGTGACTCGTGAAGCTCTGTCAAGTCCAAGTTAGTCGCGGACGTGGAGCTCTCGGCATCTCAAAAACGCCACGCTGATATTGATCCTTATTTTAGTTCTCCTTGTTTGTCCCAAAGTCTGATTGCCATGGTCTATGTTTGAACGAAACAAGAACTGTGTGTAACGTACACACCTAGTTGTCCACGTCTGTCGCCATGGTTACGTCATAGCTATGGCAGTTCGAGCAGAAACCGAGGATAGCGCGGATATTGCGTCATTGACAGGCGACATTTTTTTCCGGGACGGCCACTTATTTAAAATTGGAATTTCTCTGAAATAAAAAATCTTTATAGACTTTTGGGATGTTGTAAGTACACAACTGCAGGAAATATATCACACTGTGCAAGTGATTTTTGGATAATTTATTTCAAAA
Organism: Meda fulgida; assembly: GCA_030578275.1. Taxonomy (NCBI): domain Eukaryota; kingdom Metazoa; phylum Chordata; class Actinopteri; order Cypriniformes; family Leuciscidae; genus Meda; species Meda fulgida. Next base: position 15,406,363 of record CM060617.1, read on the forward strand.
TTCTTACATATTGTGCCTTTAAAGCAAATCTTTAAAAACACTAACAATTTAATAACAGCTAAATATAATCTTTATATTTTATATCTTAATCTTTATAATGCTGTGATGCCTAAATTCACATACAGTTTAATTTCAATTACAGTAAAATTTTAGTTTAGTTTGATATTTAGACAAAATAATATAGCTTATCAGCCAGATTAATGTTGGTGTATTCCTAGTAAACACTGAAGACTGAAATCTGTTTTCCTTGTACAGTATATGGGTTTTGATTTATTTACGCATTTAAAATCAACTAATTTGCATGATGTTGTAAAGTGCACAGTTATTCTAAATTAATCTAAACTAAATCTATTGTAATTGAATAGAGCTCAATTATTTTACACTGAAACAAAACAAAACAACAAAAACAACATCCTGAAGAGTTCAGGACTAGTTCTGTGAATGGACAGTTTTAATGTGAAAATTTGTTTGTAACCGGGCACTTCCATTAAGAGGTTCAGACAACATTGTTCAAGCCCCTCTACAGTCATCAAATTAATTATGTATAATACAAGTATACAGCATGACATGATATGCACTCAGAAGCCTTTGCAAATGTCACAGAGTGCTGTTGGTCACAATACTACTTAAAGACAGAAACTCTTTTTGTGCTTCGTATGCTTGCTGCTTAAAAATGTCACAGCACCATGTATTCACATCACATAGAAACACCATAAAAAGACAGAAAGTCACCATTAAACACTCTGCTTCCACTGGTTAGCAAAATCAATTTAAACCTAAATTGTAGGAATGTATTTGTCCTTCAGAGTGCATCTCTGATTCTATGTGATGTGAATACATAGTGCTGTGACATTTGTAATTAAACCCAAGAGCTTTACAAGCTTTTGTACTACAGAAATATTTCAGTTCTATATGTAAAATCATGTTTATTTATTTTTAAAAGGCTTGTTTCTTCTCTTTACTACCTATACGTACACACTCACACTTGAACAGAAATTATGTCCATACTACACACATCCACTCTAGATGTATCTCCTCCGTTGTCACATAATAAAAATGATGCTTATTCCAGTTTTCATTTCAAATATCAGTGTATTAAAACATTACTGAATGGAAGCAGACAATTTAGATTTTTATAGACAGACATATAGGTATATACAGTATGCAGTAACCTATATACTGTATATTTTGCTTATTTTCTCTAGTCAATTACATAAATGCATTAACAAGTAATTTCCATTAACAGAATAAAATGCCTTTTTCCTTTTTGTGAGCAAAATATAATTTGTCCTCAAGGGGTATCTGGAGTCTGTACATAATGGTGAAAGGACATAGAATGCTATTTTAAGCATGAAAACAACACCGTGTTGTCTTTGCTAACCTCTCATATTTCTCTGCATATTAAAAACCCCCCCAAAAAAACAGATGATGACAACATGGTTGTCAATGTAATAATGCTAACATAATTGTTGATTTATACACAATTTTGGCTTGGTCCCTGGATCATAAGAATCAAGATTCTTCTGATTTTTTAATTTCCTGCTTTTAGTTTTTTTTTTTTTAAATAAATATATTAATAACAATATTTTAAACTCTGAAGCAGTCTTTTTTTCTTGTCTTTTTAACAACATTTCTTACTGTGTATACCCACTAAACAATAATCTTTTATGTCCCCGGCAGGCAATTCCTCTAAAAATTCTCATTTTAATTCAGATTATTGTTGGACCTTTGCTATCAGTGGCATGGCAACATTGAGTTATTTGTCTTTCGGGCAGTCTGTACTTTGTATACTGGTATAATCACAGTCTTAACAGCAAACAAGGTCTTTGATATTGAGCATGCTCAAAAGTGCATGTCTACTCTGACCTTTCTGTCTATGTATTATTTGTTTGCACTTGTTGATTATAGGACCTTGTGTCTATGATTATAGGACAAATGCCATTCTCTGCATAATCACAACATACTGTACTTATATTGTAAAAGGTTTTAATCAGTGTAAAGTAAACAAAATCTCAGGAATGCCCTTAAATTAGCACGGTAATGTGGCTTTGTTTGTGTATTTTCAGGCTACTAAAGACCCAGTCTCTGGAATGGTTCTACAATAATGTGAGAAGGCGTTTTAAAAGGTTTGGCAGTGCTAAAGTGTTAAAGAACCTCTGCAGGAGGCATGCGGCCGAGCGTGGAGTGCTAGCAGAGCCTACAGGTACTCGCCATCTGGACTTTTGTATGACCTTCCTTTAAAATAAAGGATGTTTTCACACTATGACAATTTAATAATGTATTTTGGTATATAGTTGCTATGTTTTGGATTTAAAATTGCTGTTTACATGTTGCATATTTGTAAGAGTTTCTCCATTTCAAATACCATATGTATCCGGAGGATATTTCAGTTTTGGATTGTTCCTCAAGCTCTAGCACTGTCTTTTACACTGTTAATGTTTGCATCTATTAGCACTAATTCATAAGGGTTAAAGATAGAGCAGGCAGGTATACTATAATCTGATTTACCTCCTCTGTCTCTGATTTAGCAGCAGCAGAATTAAAAAAAAAAAAATTCTGTTTACGGAAAGGTCACTGTACAGTTTGATATGACCTGGTGGATTCCCCTCCAATTGTATTCTTAACATTTAAATAGTGAATACAAATTGTGCATATTTACATTACTTAGTACTTACTTAATCAGATAAATAATTTAATCACTTTCCTAAATTAAAAAATGTAGTGGAGCACAGAAAGAAATGAATCAGAAATTAAACATTAATTTTATTGAAAAATAAATGCAACAGACTTGACTATTATTTTAATAATAGTAAAACACTCTGTAAAAATATTAGGTCCATCCATTCAACTGAACCTGCACAAGATATAGTTCCTCTTCAGTAGGTCAGTCGATGCCTCGTCGAGACCGACGAAAAGGAATCTTGCTAGAGAGGCCAATTTACTACGAGTGAAACTAAACAATACAATGCACACATTGGCGTGCAATCATTTGCATCAGCTGCTGTATTTAACGCAGCTGGTGTGATTGCACTCTTGCTTTTTGCTTCGGAACCAACCACTTCGTTAGTTGACTACACAGAGTGAATCTGCAAGCCTCTTCTGGACCTCTCCACTTTGGTGCGGGCGTGACAGCACAGCAGCGCAAGCGGTCTTCTCTTCTCTCTTCTCTCTTTTTTGGTTTTTGTTTAAAAAAACTGAGCAAAACAAAAAGCTGTTTTTACAGCTGGTAAGGTGCGTGGTGAGAGCACTCAACATCCGTTTTCTCGGCTGGTAAGACCAGCGAGAGAGAACAGCGCACAGACAGGTGCACATTCCTGTCTGTGTTCGCAGTGACCATTCCCCTGTGTGCTTCAGCACCAAGGAGAGCAGTCCCTAAAAGAGCTTACACAGATAGAAACGCGTCTATTTCAAGATGGCTTTCTATCTGTGTGTTTCTGGATGTGGTTGTTACCTGGGGTCACGGGATGGTAACGATCGCTGCCTCATGTGTCTGGGCCTCGAACACGCCGAGGCAGCGTTCGTGGATGAGTCATGTACCCATTGTGGGAAGATGACCATCTCGGAGCTGCGGTCGAGACTCTTGTTCCTACAAAGGGGCGGAGTCCCCGTGCCTCTGCCTTGATCCAGTCCTCCTCAGAGGATTGCTTCGGGCAGTGAAGCAGGTGACCTGAGGATTGCGGTGAGTGCGCTTCCTTCAGGGAACCAACCCCCTTTCTACTGCCAGAAACGGTCTCGGTGGCTCCTCCTTTCTCACCACCCTTGATAGCGGGGCAGCTAAGGGATATATATCCCTTAGATACTGCATATCCCGCCAGTGGAGTGGGCCGTTGCTATGCAACTGTGCCCTAACTCCACTTGGCACTTGAGAACCGTGTCTTCCTTCCCAGGCCTTTAGGTACTCGTCGGACCTATTCGGCAAGGCTTACAAGTCCTGTGGGGAAGTCTTACTGGCGAAGGACGCGATAGAGCCGGTCCCTCCAGCCGATATGTGGTCAGGGCACTACAGTCCCTACTTCATTGTACCCAAGAAAGGTGGTGGATTACGACCGATCTTGGATCTGCGAGTTTTGAATTGGAGCCTCCACAAGCTACCGTTCAAATTGAGGAAGGATCTTCTGACTCAGAGATGGGGCACCCTATGGCACCCGCGTCCAGGCCTCTGAAACTCCATGTCTGGTCCCTGGACGGGACGCGGAGGTTCTAGGTGACTTACCCCCAGAGGTACTTAACACCATCACTTCAGTACGGGCGCCGTCCACGAGAAGTGTTTACGCCCTGAAGTGGAACCTGTTCGTCGAGTGGTGTTCTTCTCGCTGAGAAGATCCCAGAAGATGTTCGTTAGGGTCTGTGCTTTCCTTCTTGCAGCAAGGGTTGGAGCGAAGGCTGTCTCCCTCCAACCTCAAAGTACATGCTGCCGCTATTTCAGCTTATCACGACCACATAGATGGCAAAACAGTTGGAAAGCATGACCTGGTCGTCAGGTTCTTTAGGGGGGGCGAGACGATTAAATCCTCCTCGACCCCCCCAATATAACCTCTTGGGACCTTTCCCTGGTGCTTCGAGCACTTCAGGATGCTCCCTTTGAGCCTCTGCAGTCAGCAGACCTAAAGCTTCTTTCCATGAAGGCTCTGCTGCTGATTGCACTGGCCTCTGTCAAGAGGGTAGAAGACCTGCGGTCATTTTTAGTTGACGAATCGTGCCTAGAGTTCGGGCCGGGTGACAACCACGTAGTACTAAGACTGGCTACGTGCCCAAGGTTCCTACCACTCCCTTCAGGGACCAGGTAGTGAACCTGCAAGCGCTGCCTTTGGAGGAGGCAGACCCAGCCCTGGCTTTGCTCTGTCCCGTTCGTGCTCTGCGTATGTACGTGGACAGAACTCAAAGCGTCAGGACCTCAGACTCTTTGTCTGTTATGGAGGCCAGCAGAAGGGAAAGGCTGGATAGTGGATGCCATCGCCTCCACAGCTTGCATGCACGCTCCACGAGAGGCGTTGCATCCTCCTGGGCGCTGGCACGTGGCTCCTCGCTAACAGATATCTGTAGAGCTGCGGGCTGGGCGACACCTAACACCTAATATAGCCTACGTGTAGATCCGGTCACCTCCTGTGTTCTCACCCTAGACGGTTAGAAGCACCAAGAGGCCCGGCTCTGTCGGCTTGCTGCACCCTACTGTGCACCCTTATTACTCCAGAATAAAACCTTTTGAGTCCTCCAAACACCCTCGGCCCGGACATGGCGTAGCGTCTGGCACCAGCCCTTTATCCCCTGAATCCTTGAGAACCGGATTTGGGCTGGGTTCCATATGTGTGACCCTACGGGGATCCCATATGTGTATATTCTCCACGGATTCTCCTAACGGAAGCCTGTGTCTTCCCCTTGGGCTAAGTCACCCACTATCTCATATGTAGTACAGCCTGTGGGCTAGTCCATATGTATTCCCCGCATAACTCCTTGAAGAAATTGGCTTCCGCAGCGTCCTCCTTCCTAACTGAAGGGCACACTTTCCCAGTGTTATCCAATAATCTCTCTGTATGGTTTATCACAGAACAACAGTGACAGGTACACTCTGTGTAAGCCTTCTCCTATCTTCCTTCCAGGCAAGAAGGTGTAGAGGCTTGCACGGGGCGCTGGATGGGGGGTGCAGCAGCTGTGGCGCTTTGGTAGGGATTCCTATTCGTCGGTCTCGACGAGGCGTCGAGTGACCGACTGAAGAGGAACGTCTCATTACATATGGTAACCCTCGTTCCTTGAAGGAGGGATCGGAGACGCCTCGTCCCGTTGCCACATCTGCTGCTGCCCGCCGGGGCGGCCAGCTTTTTCAGGCCTGGCTCCTCAGCAAAAAACAAGAGTGCAATCACACCAGCTGCGTTAAATACCCGCGCTGCGAGGCTGCGCAGCTGATGCAAATGATTGCACGCCAATGTGCATTGGCTTGTTTAGTTTCACTCGAAGTAGATTGGCCTCTCTAGCGAGATTCCTATTCGTCAGTCTCGACGAGGCGTCTCCGTTCCCTCCTTCGTTCCCAACCATATGTAACCGAGACGTTATCTATAATATACAGTTGTCATTTTTAAAAGTGGTAGAAAAAAATATATCTACTGGAAAATATACTGTGAAAGTACAGCAATTAATAGCTAGAAATATACTACATTACACCTTTGTTTTGAAGTATAAAAAAAATCAAAGGTTATTTTCCACACCAGCTCGAAGGCTCCTTTGCTTGTGTTTGTGGGCACAATGAGTTCTGTGCTCAGCCTCCGATTAGGTTTTGCTGTGGTCTGTGAACAAAAAATGTCTTCTCCATTAAGAGAAAGGCAGTTAAACGCAAGGCCAATGGCACATTAACAATGGATGACTATGACTGTGATTGTTTGTCACCTCAGCTGACCCCTGTAACCTCTGAGGAAGAATAGCTCTCTGTGGAAGAGAGAAAAAAGCATTGCAGTGACAATGAAAAATAAAGAGCTTCAGCCACAAAACTCTCTGCACTATGTGGTCAGGCCTTATAAATGTGATGCAGAGCTAGAAAGATAATCTGTTTGAGTTTAACGTCGGACAAGTGCTAAGAATGGAGCAATAAGCTTATAGCATTATAGGATAGGTTTTTAAGCTGCAACATCAGTCTTCAGCTTTATCTCATAGAAAAATCTAGATTTATAACATTACTTTGATTACTCTCCGCAGTAGAGAGTAGGCGTAAACATTGGCTCATTGTAAAGGGGTAGCAGGTGACTTCAGAGGCAGTTTGACCTTCACCGGATCAAGGGAAGCACTTTACAGGGCTCTATGTGGAGCTGAGGCCATATTGATATGTCAGTAGTTACCCATCAAATGATTTGTCATCCGACTGCTCTCTGAGACTGAGACAGTGTCTTGTCAGAGAGGGAGAAACCTGTCGACTGCACTATTAAATCATGTGTCGCAGCTGGAAGTGCAGTCGAATCTCTCAGGAAGTGCTTGTTAACAACAAGAACAACAACAACAGAAATGTGTGATGCAAATGGTTATACTTAATCTTTCCAGTTTCATATTGAGCCAATCTCTATATTCCACTTTTGTCCTAGCTTGTCAATATTGAGAATATTATTTTACTAATGGAAAAAAAGTATATAAGGAAAAACTAGAAACCGACAGATTTTATTTTGTGGATGTTCTATTTCATTAAAGATTGATGCCTAGAGAAATTGAGGCTCCAGGCTTTAAGTCCTTCTTCATGGAATGCAACATATATTTTCTAAATTTATACATCCTCTCCAACTGAAAAATTTATAAATTATAAAGAGTTATTAAAGTTTTTTTGATGAAAAGAGCTGTTTTTTGCACCAACAGAGGGGAGCACTTATGAGGAGAGCATCTGCAATGAAAGTAGCGTGTATGAGAGTGACTCCACATTCTACAGACAAAGTGAAGGTTTGTGATCAAATATATCCTATTTAGATATGAATGGTTTGTTTTATCAATAGTTTTATTTGTATTAGTTTCATTCAGTGAATATTTGAAAAAAACTTCACTGCCAATATGTTGCAGCAATTTTCTATTTATAAAGGCTTTAATTATGATGTCTCTCTCCAGAGCACAGCATGGATGAGACTATTAGTGTGGCAATGCGTGTGGCAGAAGAGGCCATAGATGAAGCCATTGCTAAGGCTGAGAGTCAGACTGGCAGTCAAGTAAGACTTTCCCTATATAAGATCATTCATTCGTTCTTTCATTCATTCATTCATTCATTCTTGATTAATTGGCATGTTTGACATTTTATTTTGTAGGAGAAGCAGAATGAAGCTCATTATCTGCAAGAGAACAGAGCAGAGCTGATAGAGGAATTGGCCAAAACAATAGTACAGAAAGTGAGTAACACATGTCAGCAATGACTTTTCATGAGGGTAGAGTTTTACATTGTCCACAATTCAGTGTGCAGTGATTAAATAACGAAATTAATACTTCAGCAAGGACGCATCAAATTGAACAAAAGTGACAGTAAATACATTTATAATGTTAGGATTTCTATTTCAAATAAATGCAGTTCTGTCCTGACAACTCTCGGAGTGTTTGTCATGATGTGTTTGGCTTTGACAATTTTGATAGATTTGGTCTTGACGGTCTTGAATAGATCTGATATGCTGCTGCTGTTATTGCTGCTGCTTCTGCAGAGCAAGTACGGGACGTGCTATTGCCAATACATACATGACACTCAGCTGTGAGCAAGGCCTATTAGCCTGCGCCATCTAGAGTTTCATTACAGAACTTTGTATTTCTTTTTAACTTTCCAGTAATAAAACATTCCTGAAAAAAAGTCATGTTTTCCACAAAAATATTAAGCAACTGGTTTCAGCATTGATAATAATTAGAAACGTTTCTTTACCACCAAATCAGCATTAGAATTATTTTTGAAGGATCATGTGACACTGAAGACTGGAGTAATGATGCTGAAAATTCAGCTTCCCATCGAAGGAATAAATTAGATTTTAGAATATATTAAATTAGTTAACAGTTATTTTAAATTATAATATTTCACAATAGCACAGTTTCTACAGTTTTTTTTTTTTTATCAAATTGGTGAGCATATTTTGAGGCACAATTATATATTATTCATTTTTATTTAATTATTTCAATACTTTTAAAATGCATCATTTTAAATGATCTGTTAATTTAAATGCATCAACATCTGGGCATTTGTATATATTCACACTCTTGATTTGACATCAAAGAGACCATGAAGAATTTTATTATTTGAACTATGTTGTGTTGATATAGTTTTATTGCAAATTATAAGTTATAATTATTACTTACTATATATCATTTTAAATTATTATATACATTTTAAATGATCATATTATTATTTATCAGTTTTGACAATGTTGGCATAAACTGATTATTTTGGAATATTTAAACAATAGATTGTCCACCGGAGGATGGATCCATCTGAGATTCAGTCTGGATGTAATCTGGACCTGTTGTCTGGCCAGAACAATGATGGGACCTCTCCTGATCAAACCCAGAGTGCCTTCGATGCTTATCTCTGGGTACACTGGCCTTTTTTTTTTTTTTTTTTTTTTTTTAATATTCAATCACATGCAATTTTGGCCACTTTTGAGATGCACTATTGAATGCACTGACTGACTCTGTAATGCTTTTTTATTGCTCTTTTGCTTCTCCTTTCCCCCAGAGGTCTTACTCAGCTTTCTGTCTCTTGACGGATGAGAAAACAGACCAGCATGCTAACACTGGGTCAAGGCCTTCAGCTTCTAAAAGTCATGCTCTGGAAATGAAGAAAGAAGAAACGATGCCTGTCCAGGCCATGCCTAGCTGGAGGAGTGTTGACCGACTGGACAATTCCAGTTAGATCCTTGACTTAATCCATATGATTCTTAATCAGTTAATTAATGCTTCTTGCTCACAACAGAGAGATTTTAAAACAATTTATACTTGTTTAAACTGTTGATCACCTCCATTTATATACATGTCTAAATGCTGTGTATATGTCTTCAGTGTTACAGAGTCCTGATGGGAACTGGATTGCTTATCAGAGCAACTTGCTCTCTCGACCGAGCCTTTTGACTAAGCGCAAAAGTCTTGTCTACAGCGTCTTAGAAAGGGAGTCTGGCGTGGGGTCAGCTTACGACGAAATGGGCTCCGAAACAGAGCCCGAAGCTAATGGAGGCTATGGCGCTGCACTAGTAGAGTTTCGTCGTAAAATGTCTGCCAATAAGCAGTTGAGTTACACAGAATCCTACAACCGTGAAGCAACCTTGCCTTTGGATGCACAAGCACAAAATATCACTGCACACACTTTGAATGCTGACACTGAGAACTCCTCAGGACCGGATGGACCAATGTCCAAGTCCCACAAAAATATGCTGCCCTTCCTGAAGAGAAAAGTGCCACTAGAACAGAGGCGACTCTCATCCGCCCGCCTCTCGAACATCATGGATGTTAATTCCAACCCAGGAGAGGCTGAAAGCAGTGAGGATGGCCTGGAGGACAGCAGGGTCAAGAGATCACGACGAAGGAGGAAAAATAAGAGAGAGGAGGCAGAGTGGAAAGGACAGTCAGTGTTGTCTTTGGCTGTACCGGTGAGAATGACTGTTTGTTGTACAACATGTATTGGCTTTGATTTAGAGCAGATGTTTTAAACTTTTAGTATCAAGTACATATAATATAAAAAAATAAAGACTTCTTTATATTTCCATATATAAAGACCTCTTTATACTGTGTTGTTTCCTAAATTAAATGATTGGTACCGAACCAAAACAAATGTCAAAACAAATGTTATCTTCTGAATTTGTATTTTATTTATTTAATTCACAAAGTATCTGTTTTGTACCCACTACTACTTTAATATAAGATTTATGAACCTATAAAATAAATAATAAATTACATTTCTTACTATTAAAAACTATCAGTAGAATAAAATAATAAAAAATTTGCAAATCATTTAATGATTTCTGACCAGTCTATAGAATGCAGAATTAATAATGTTGTGTATTTTATATAGGCATTATATATACACACTACTGTTTAAACATTTGAGGTCTGTAAGATATTTTTAAAAATGTTTTTGAAAGAAGTCTCTTATGCTTAACAAAAATAAAAGTATTGTGAAACATTATTACAATTTAAAAGAACTGTTTTCTAATTTAATATATTTTAAAATGTAATTTATTCCTTTGATGGCAAAGTTGAATCTTCAGTGTCACGTAAATCTTCAGAAATCATTTTAATATGCTAGTTCTCAAGAAACATGTGTTCTTATTATCACACTTGAAAACATTTACGTTTTTATTCAGGATTCTTTGATGAAATATTTTTTTTTTGCAACAATGTAAACGTATTTACAGTGACTTTTCTGCAATTTAATTAATCCTTGCTGATTACAATTATATATATATATTAAAAATATTATATTTTAAGGTAATATGGTAGCTTTAAGATTCCTAAAATACATTTTATGAAATCCTTTTATTCTGTTTTTTTTATTTTATATTTCATGACTACGATTTTTTTTATTGGCAGGATTCCAATAGCCAACTCTCAGATTCTCTGGTGAAGAGTTGTCATGTGAAACAAGACCTGCATGGAAAAAGACCATGTGATCATGCTCTGGAAGATGACACTTCCGAGACAGCTACCCCTGACATCTTGAGCTCTGGAGCTGTGACCCCTGATCCATTTGGACCTGATCTCAGTTCTCCTAGCAATTCGAACCATAGAGGCCTTAGTGTGGTTGGATCTTTAGATCAGCAGTTGACTTCCAAATTGAAAGAGCTGACCAGTCAAGTCAGAGAAACACAACTTTCCTCCACTGAGGATGAATTGGACAGGTTGGAGTATCAAATGTGGGATGAAGATGATGAAACAAAAGCAAAAGTGGGAGATGAAGTCATGGGAGATGCTTTATTGAAGATTGAGGCTGTTGCAAAAGAAAGATCAGATGAAATTGAAGCCACAAATCAAGTAAGGAGAACTGAGATGTTGAAAGAAGATGATCTGACTTCCAAACTCAGAGAGTTGACCAGTCAGGTCAGTGAGACACTACTTTCCTCCACTGATGATGAACTAGGCATAAATCAATCAATGATAACTGAGATGCTGGTGGTAGATGACAGAACAAATGGAGACAAAATGATACAACGTTACAAAAAAAAACAAAATCATGTAGAGAAGATGGTTGAAAGAGCAGAGGAAAAGAGATCAGAGAAAAAGCAAAAGGACACTGTGGCAGAGCAGGACATTAGTAAGCAAAAGGACACGAAGGAGACACAAATGTCAGAAGAAATGAGCTCTGGGAGCCAAAAACAGACACCCGCAGAGACAGATGCACAAAATGAGATCGCTAGTGAGAGAAGTGAGACAAAGAACAAGGGAGAGGTTCAGACTGAAGAGAGAAAAGCTGAAATAAAAGATGGTGGAAATGTGGTTGAAGGTCAGCAGAGCAGAGCTGAGAATACAGAGATGATCGATCATATTGAGAAGCGGGGACAGGCCTTATCCTCTGAACTGGCTTTGAATAGATTTATAGGTGAAGATGGAAACATGGAATTTGATAGAATCATCAATGCTGTAGAGAAGGCTTTGGATGACATGGAAGATAACATAGAAGCTTACACTAGTGAGGAGGTATTTTTAGACAGGGAGGGAAATGAGGGAGAGAAACTAGAGATGATGGAAGAGAAGGAGAATGTAACTGAACAGGACATGGATGGCAAGACAACATTTGAGGTATGCTTTGTTGGTGGACAATCGAAGAGGGTACCGGAAAAAGAAATGAAGGAAGAGGGCAAAATCAATGAATTTGTGGCACTAAAGAACCGCAGTGAATATACTGAGGAGACAGAAGACAAACAATGCATCACATCATCAGAAGAGAGCGTTCAAGGGAACGATGGCAGCAGTAAAGGTCACGTGGTTAAAATGAAGGAGCAGAGGGACAAGGACCCCCCAATTCAGCACAGCACCCCATCTGGTCAGGAGGAATATCTGTCACCAGAGGAGATCTACAAGGTAATAACTATACCATAACCATATTACAGTAAACTATAACTATACTACAGTAAACACTTCAGGCTGGAGTAACCTACTTGTATCTAACATGCTTTATTTCATCTGCTAATTAATCTCTGAAGCTCTTCTCATTCCATTCTCTGTCTTCTGCCTCTTTTTGATCTTTATTAGGATGCACACGTGCTAGACAAGGAGAAACACCTAAATTTTATCTCCAGTATATTACAGCAGGTGATGATTGTATGCTAATATGGATTGAATGCTCTCATTTACGCACTCATAATTTACTAAGCTATTGTCTGTGTCCCTTCCTCGCTTAGTTTTCATCTGCTGTCTGACTCTTGGCTCACTGTGTAATACATTTACATTTGACATATTTTACTTTCTGTTAGGGCTGCACAATTAGTAAATAAATTAGTACAATATGATTACAGCTGCCACTGAAAAAAATGTGGATTCAAGTTGGGTGAAAGGCTTATATTTATATTGTGGTGTTGCACATTGTAACAAATCACAGAAATGTTGGTTGACTGAATGAACGTAGTCAGAGGTGTTTAAATCTGCTTTGATTTGTTTTCAACTCGAGTTCGTCATACTTAGAATTTCTCAAATTAAAACTCATATTTATGTAAATACTGTAAGTATGGAAGCTCATTTCTGTCAGATAAGAAAAAAAATGCTTTAGTAAATCATAATAATGACATACAAAGCATAAAATGTTAAAACTATGAGATGCTAAGTCATAATTAGTTGAAATCATGACATACTAAGTCAAATTATGAGATGGTCATAATTAGGACATAAAAAGTCAAAGTTTGTCATAATTGTTATGTTATGTATTTTTATCTCTTAATTTTGACTGTCATAATTATGACTTTTTATCTTAATCTAGAATTTGTGTCTCATAATAATTATGTTTTTATGTCAGTTATTTTTTTTACCAAAGCATTCTCTTTTTTTCCTAATTGGTATTCGATTCACTGTGCAGTGTTCCTAGGTTCGTTGGTTATAATGTTTTTTTTTCAATAGTGAGCTCATCCCAAACTAAAGTCACAGCTTTACTAATCATAAAACGCTCTTAAATCGCTATTCTGTATATGATTTATTTATTATTTAAATAACAAATGCTACCATTCAAAAATATTTAGCTGTTTAGTTGCTGTCTTGATTTACTGCATGTAACAACAATAAAAAACAAACAATTCAACGTCTCAGTTTTAGATGTGTAGCCCACATAAAGAATATGGCATGCAGTTGGCCCATACAAAAAACATATTTTAATGTTCATTTTATTAACCAATATTAATAACTGTGATTACAATATAAAGTGAAATAATTGACAGTTATGATTTTGTGAAAATTCCGCAGCCCTACATTGTGCTGCTGCAGGTGTGACTTTATGCCCCATTCAGTTCCATTCATATACATGTGAACGTCATTGTGTAAAGTTTACAGTACCTTCCTCTATGTATTTATCTCGAACAGAAGTACTCGGCCGTATCACTGCGCAGCATCACCTCCGAGGTGCTGAAAGTACTGAATGCCACTGAGGATCTGATTCACGGATCAATGGGAGACGGTCAAAGCCAAACAGACCGCAGTGACGTCTCAAGCATTCCCCCTGCCGAGGCCAGAAGACTGGACGAGCAGCTCAGCAGACTGGAGGAGAACGTATGCATTCTTTCTGAGATGAACATTTGTTACGCCACTGGGAATTTTGAGCTGCTTCTCAGTTTGTTCTGATTGATTCCACCGTGTGCAGGTGTATGTGGCGGCAGGTACAGTGTACGGGCTTGAGGCTGAACTGGGGGATCTGGAAGAGTGTGCGCGCAGCATCGGTGGATCCACCACTGAAAGAGAGCTGGCTCATCTGGAGGACCAGGTGGCCTCTGCAGCAGCCCAGGTGCAGCAGTCTGAGCTCCAGGTGTGTTCGGCCTGGACGCTGTGCTCTCTCTCTCTTTCTGAAACTCATCATCAGCATAACTCATCACTTAATGAGCCGTATAGTAGTGTTTTAACCAAGTAGTTTTCATTAATTGAAACAAAGCTGAAATAAAATACAAATACACACACACACACACACACACACACACACGCACACACACACACACACACACACACGCACACACACACACACACACACACACACACACACACACACACACACACACACATATGAGATAAAAAGAACTTTAGAACTTTTGCCTTGGTAACTAACTGAAATAAAATAATTTGAAGCACTACAATCACTAAGTAAAACTGTAATAAAAATAAAGCGAAATAAATAGAAAACTAATAAAAGGACAAAAGCATATAGCAACTAAAATTAAAATGAAAACAGAAAATATAAAACAAATTATTATTAAAATATGAATAAACATGAATAAGAATATTAAAATTATTCCAAAACCAGCTTTCCAGAGGTTTTTAACACTATAAATACTGTATAGAACTAAGCAAACATACGATCTGTAAAGGTTACCAGCTGGAGTGCCCTTGAGAGCCTCCACAGGGCACTTCACCCTGGACTATTGTCACTCTCACAAACTACATTTCCCAGAACTCACTGCCTGGACTCATCATCACTGATTGCATTCACCTGTCTCTCATTACCTTGGTAGTATCAGCCTATTTATTCCATGTTCACTCATTCACTCACTGAAGTTTTGTTTGTGTCACACTGCATTTCTGAGCGTTCTCTCTGGTTTTGTATCGCTTGGATTTCTTGCCCTGTTCCCTGGGTTACTCTTTTGCCTCTGACCCCTGTCTGTTTGTTTTTACGGACTACCTCTGTTTGACCTATTGCCTGTTCTTTGGATTACCCCTTAATTAAAAGCTGCGTTTGGATCTCAACCTTCGTATCTCGGAGCAGTTCGTGACACGAACCATGGTGTACCAAAACTGGCAATAGCATTTTACGTAGCAGTCTTCTGCAAAGCCTTAATGTACACAATACACAGTCTGTCATTTTCATATCTGTCTGCCTTAATCTGCTTTTTTCCCTCCAGGTTTCAGACATTTCCTCAAGAATTGCGGCTCTGAAAAATGCAGGTCTTAATGTAACCCCACAGACACAATTTACCAAGGTCAAGACTGTAAAAACCAAGGTATTGTCTTAATATTTAAGTAATATATTTATATACAAATTCCTACATGCTCATATGACTATAACTGTTGTAAGGGCCGCCCAATCTGTCCAACATCAGTTTCCGATAAGCGGGTGAAGGTTTACTGCGTTACTATCATTTCCAGGTTTAATTGATGTTTGTCAATCATTACATTTAGGTGTGCTCCTCTGCTCCACCTAAGCTGGATTTTAGTCCATTTCTAACCTGAGTGTAGAATTGTGGTGTTATGGACTTAACGTAATCTATTAGAGATAATAATTTCAGTGTAAGTGTAAAGGATGTGTAAAGGGAAGGAAGCGGGGGAGGAGGATCAAATGTGAAGGGAGGACAGGAGGGAAAGAAGCTTTCCTTCAACTTCACTCTGTGGGGTGTGGAGACAAATGGCAGTTTGTGTTGTCCTTATCTCAGGAGATCAAAGTATCTGAGGTTCTGTTTGTCTTACTGTCATAATACTTTTGTTTCAGACACAAACCATCAGCTCATCTCGGAAACTGAGGAGGCGACTGCCAGCACCTCCAATACAAGGCAAGAGTTAATCATAACCAATACTGATCATTGGCATATTTTAAAGATGTTCAAATGTGTAATTCTTATTTTAACATTTTGCAGACATTTCATCTTTAAATGTACTTCATCTATGCCCATTGCATTATAGTCTTAAAATTTAAAGCAGACATCTGATGTTGGCAATGATTTGAATCTCCCATTTTCTGTAAATTTCAGATAAAGAAGCATAAAGAGGATAGAATGAGACATCAGCAAGCATCATCAAAGTTAAATGACTAAATACCTAAAAAGCCACTGATCACATGTGCCTTGAAGCTCATGGGTCATAGAAAAGATTTTATGAATTCAAGCTGTGGTGGGATAGATTCAAATGACTGATGTATCGCTCATGCAGTGATGCCATATTACACAAACGCATAACTCTTAGATCAGGTTGGTTTATTACCTCTCTCCTCCATACTAGTGTCTGAATTATTTCAAAATAGTTACTAAAATGTAATGAGTAAATTTAAGATGTAAAATTATGATGTGGAGCTTTGTTTTGGCATTTTGACCATTACTGTGAATCAAACATTCAATTAAACTTTTAATAATAATTAAAAAAACATCCTGTTACTGAAAGTATACTAAATCTAAGAATGTTTATAACCAAATTGTTACCATTGACTTCCATTTTATGGACAATTTCTCAAAATACCTTTTATGTTCCACAGATGAAATAAATAACAGTTCCTTTTATTGCTCACTGTCAATATATAGATATATACAATAGCTGGTCTGAAATTGCATACTCTCTTGAGTAGGTACTTATTTTTAATAAGTAATTATGTAATGGCCTCTAACAAAGTACATTCTATGTAGTATGAATGTTTGTTGTATGAATATAATCTGGATATATAAAATTACCATGTTGTCATTATGTGACCTACACCTCACGGGATAGTAAAGTGTCCACTGTATGCACACTTCAGGAGAAATATGTAATCTGGGACTCTTGGCCTGAGTACTGTTTTTCACCTGCTATATGGGAGTATGCTTTTTTGATGCAGTCAATGTTTTGCACATCTGACTAAATATTTCTTGCATTCATTTTTTTTTTAACATGATTTCTCCATCAGATTTATAGATTATTCTAGCCATGTGTCAGCTATATGAATCTCAGTCATGTAGAATATGAAAACTTTAGATTTGCTCAGACTGTAAATTTAAGGTGTTAGATTTGATAATGGAGATTTACGAGCTATTGTAAAAACATTGATTTATTGTATATGTGTAAATTAATAAATGACATTTTTTAGTTTGATTCCATTTCAATTGTAGTAAATATTATGTTAACAGATTTTGTTTTAGCGGTGACATTCCGATTACATAACCTGAACAATTTGATGTTGTTCATATACTGAAATCATTGTTGTTGAGATCTACAGGTCCTTCTCAAAAAATTAGCATATTGTAATAGTTCATTATTTTCCATAAAGTAATGATAAAAATTAAACTTTCATACGTTTTAGATTCATTGCACACCAACTGAAAATTTTCAGGTCTTTTATTGTTTTAATACTGATGATTTTGGCATACAGCTCATGAAAACCCAAAATTCCTATCTCAAAAAATTAGCATATCATGAAAAGGTTCTCTAAACGAGCTATTAACCTAATCATCTGAATCAACTAATTAACTCTAAACACCTGCAAAATATTCCTGAGGCTTTTAAAAACTCCCAGCCTGTTTCATTACTCAAAACCGCAATCATGGGTAAGACTGCCGACCTGACTGCTGTCCAGAAGGCCATCATTGACACCTTCAAGCAAGAGGGTAAGACACAGAAAGAAATTTTTGAACAAATAGGCTGTTCCCAGAGTGCTGTATCAAGGCACCTCAGTGGGAAGTCTGTGGGAAGGAAAAAGTGTGGTAAAAAACGCTGCACGACGAGAAGAGGTGACCGGACCCTGAGGAAGATTGTGGAGAAGGACCGATTCCAGACCTTGGGGGACCTGCGGAAGCAGTGGACTGAGTCTGGAGTAGAAACATCCAGAGCCACCGTGCACAGGCGTGAGCAGGAAATGGGCTACAGGTGCCGCATTCCCCAGGTCAAGCCTCTTTTGAACCAGAAACAGCGGCAGAAGCGCCTGACCTGGGCTACAGAGAAGCAGCACTGGACTGTTGCTCAGTGGTTGCATGTCATTCGGAAATCAAGGTGCCAGAGTCTGGAGGAAGACTGGGGAGAAGGAAATGCCAAAATGCCTGAAGTCCAGTGTCAAGTACCCACAGTCAGTGATGGTCTGGGGTGCCATGTCAGCTGCTGGTGTTGGTCCACTGTGTTTTATCAAGGGCAGGGTCAATGCAGCTAGCTATCAGGAGATTTTGGAGCACTTCATGCTTCCATCTGCTGAAAAGCTTTATGGAGATGATTTCATTTTTCAGCACGACCTGGCACCTGCTCACAGTGCCAAAACCACTGGTAAATGGTTTACTGACCATGGTATTACTGTGCAATTGGTCTGCCAACTCTCCTGACCTGAACCCCATAGAGAATCTGTGGGATATTGTGAAGAGAAAGTTGAGAGACGCAAGACCCAACACTCTGGATGAGCTTAAGTGCCGCTATTGAAGCATCCTGGGCCTCCAGAACACCTCAGCAGTGCCACAGGCTGATTGCCTCCATGCCACGCCGCGTTGAAGCAGTCATTTCTGCAAAAGTATTCCCGACCGAGTATTGAGTGCATAACTGAACATAATTATTTGAAGGTTGACTTTTTTTTTTTTTGTATTAAAAACACTTCTTTTATTGGTCGGATGAAATATGCTAATGTTTTGAGACAGGAATTTGGGGTTTTCATGAGCTGTATGCCACAATCATCAGTATTAAAACAATAAAAGACCTGAAGTATTTCAGTTGGTGTGCAATGAATCTAAAACGTATGAAAGTTAAATTTTTATCATAATAATAATGAACTTTATCACAATATGCTAATTTTTTGAGAAGGACCTGTATATTTCAGTTGTTCAGAGTAAAATATACCAATCAAAATACATATTTTAAAGCACACAGATATTATGAGGAGAACTGAGGGATGCTGGACCTGGATGTGCATGTTTATTAAGAGTGCTATGTGTGTTATCTGTGATACACTGAAAAAATATTTTAATCAAGTAAATGTAACGAAGATCTAACGAAGTAAGGATTCTTCTTTACAAATAGATTATCGAGAGTTATCCAGATGAATTTGGATTTATTGGATTAGTTACACAAGAGTACAAAGGTATTATGTTGCAGAAATACATATATCCTTCAGGCTTCTATGAGGTGTTTGCAATACACAGGCTTTAATGATTGTGAATGATTATCTGATTTGAAGAGGGGTTCCAGCAAGGGCAAATCCCAGGAGCATTATCAGGCCCTGGTAAAGAAGTGGCCCTTTAGAGAGAAAAGAAAAGCTCAAATCTGAGGGTTTTTCCTGAGCACTGCAATTCCACTGGCATCACTGGGTTGGAAAAACGTTTATGTGTCCACATTGTTTATATTGCACTTTGGTGTGATGGTACAATAGATCTCTCACATTTGTAGCACTCCCTGCTATGAGGTCAAACAAATACCACATTTATCTCAGCAGCCACTGCAACTTCCTCTCAAAAACAGAGGAACTAATTCATAAACCACTGAATTCACGTTAGCGGCGTTCCACGATGAGAAAACGTTCTCTTTGGTCAGCTACAATAAATCCTTCCCGCTGGTCCGTCAGAAACAAGCTCTCTCTCCTGTCTGACACAAGAAAACTGTCTCTAGGGTTCATCATGTTGAATCCTTCTTTGTCTTGTCCTATTGCCTCTACCTCGGCATATGATGGATGTCCTGAACCACGTCGAAATGCCATGGTAGGCCAGTGTGTTGGTCGTCTCTTGATATCAAAAACAAAATAACATTTTCAAAGCACCAACAAATAATTCAATTTGAAGGCTTGGTTTATATACATACGCTACCATCCAAAGGCTTGGGGTTGGTAAGATTTATTACATTTTTTTTAAAGAAATCTCAGGCTACATTTATTCTACAAAAATATGGTAAAAATGTAATATTTTCAAGATTTTTTCAAATTGTTGTTTGAATAGAAAGTTCAAAAGAACATTATACATTTCCATTAGCTGAATATGCTTTATTTACTTAAAGCTCACCTCTATGAAGAAGAGACTGGCGCTGGAGGTGGGATGGTAGTACATGTATATAGTGGCCAACACAGCGACCACCATGAGGACCATGGTTACGAGGATGCCAATGAGCAGACCAGTCTGCATCTTCTCTTCTCTCTGTTTCTCTGTAATTTCCATCTGAGAGTCTGAGAGAGAAGAGGATATTTACACCTGCTTGTAAAGAACAACAATCACAACTACATTTTCCAACAGAAATCTGAGTGCCACTTGCTACAATGTCAGGGTGTTCAGAGCTTTTCTGTGGTATCTGAGTGGTTGCATTAAGTCCACCCAAAATAAACATCATTTACTCACCCTAATGTCATTGCAAAACCTGTATGACTGACTTATTTTGAGAATTGTGTGTTTTTTAATCAATAAACTAGAAGTCATTGATTGTGGCACAAAATCATTTTGGTTACCAACATTATTCAAAATATCTTCATGTTCCACAAAAGAAAGAAAGTACAGATTTCTAACAATATTAGGGTGAGTAAATTATTCATTTTGGTAAACTGTAACATGGTGAAAAAAGCTTCTTAAAGGCACAAAGAACTAACATTACACTGGTGAAGGCAGGATTAACAGGAGAAGTAAAAAAATAAGCAGTAAATGG
This sequence comes from Meda fulgida, assembly GCA_030578275.1. Taxonomy (NCBI): domain Eukaryota; kingdom Metazoa; phylum Chordata; class Actinopteri; order Cypriniformes; family Leuciscidae; genus Meda; species Meda fulgida. The sequence goes on from CM060617.1 coordinate 15,427,303, forward strand.
TGACAGAATTTGACAATTTTCCTTTTCGGGTAAATTATTTAAGAAGCTTTGTTTGCTTTAGGAACTTCAAAGTAATATGCAGCACAGGAACCAAAAATACAACCATGTTATACAGTGCAACAGATACAATTGCTGGAAGTTTGTTCTGGAGATGAAAGGTCAATTTTGCATTATAGATTAAGTGCCGTGTTGAAAAGGGTTATAGCCTGAAGAAGGAAGGAGCTGTGCAGGTGTTGGTTTTTCTTGTTGGCTCTTATCATTGGCCTCATTTGGAAGCTCATTTGGGGAAGCTCAATGATCTGCAGTACATAACAAAACTGATACATACCATCAGTGAGGAAGCTGGTAGGAAGGTTTCTTATGAATAAGGGTGTGATGGTGATTTTGGTGGTGAGCGAGGAGGCTGACGTGGTCGATGTTGTAGTTGTTGTAGTTATAGATACTGCTGTTACTCCCGTCTGCACAGCTGGAGTGCTGCTTTTAATGAAGGGTCGTTTTCTGTCACAGCTCTGGTTTTTTATCTTAAAATACATCCACAACAAGTCAGTAAAAATGAGAGATGGTTGACTGTAAAATCGGAACGAAAAAGGATCTATTCACCTCACTTAAGCACCCACTGTCAACCCAGTCTTGACGATACTGGTCAAAACCACTGGAACATCTGCAGAACAAGCATTATTTGCAGCTGTTGAGTAAATGTAGAGTTGAAGGACACTGCACTTTATCTATCTGGCTATTCACATCAAAAATACAAGTGAACCAAGTGTATACCTCTGTAGGCGACTACACCAGCTACAGTTGAAACCGATCTGAGCCGTAACACACATCTCACAGCTGGAGAACTGAAGGCAGGCTGACAGCAGGAGCAACAGAGCAACATTTTAACAAAGACGTTCTGTCTGTTTTCTCACAATATGTGATTAACTGCACTGAAGTCAAACATAGTATTGGTCTTAGTTCTAGGGAAAAATATTAACAAAAATTTCTAAGCACCCCTATTTTCTGTGGATGTATTTGGTCTGAATATAGTTGTGTCAGCAGCTCAGACTCACTCGGTAGAGGAAGCATCTCAACAGCAGTAACGGTCATGATCTTGGATTTTAAGAGCTCTACCCGATGATATTCATATATTGTTCTCCTTCTAACATCTGTCATGAAAAAAAAAAGACAATGGAAGGCCAGTATCTTATTGGTAACTACAATTATTAAAAATCTTTCCTGTAGCTCAAACAGTAGAGTGTTGGCGCCAAGGTCATGGGTTCGATTCCCATGGAAAGCAAGAACTGATAAGAATGTAAATGTGTACACTGAAATGCAATGTAAGTCGCTTTGGATAAAAGCGTCTACCAAATGCATAAATGTAAAAATCATGTTCATTATTTGAAATAAAGCTGAAATAAAATAAAAAAAAATATATAAATATTTCATGAATAACTTGGCAACACTACAATAAGGTCCCATTAGTTAGTGGATTAACTGACAGTGAGCAATGCATTTGTTACAGTATTTATTAATTAATCTTTATGTTAGTTCATTTCTGTCCTTACATCTCTCTGAGTGTCAGTCATGATAATGGCTTTGACATTTTTGATAGATTTATTCTTGACGGTCTTGAATAGATCTGATATGCTGCTGCTGTTATTGCTGCTGCTTCTGCAGAGCAAGTACGGGACGTGCTATTGCCATTACATACATGACACTCAGCTGTGAGCAAGTAAGACACGCTGCTACTGTACAATATAGCATACATGAATTACCCAGAGTAGATCAATACAGGGGGAGCTGGGGAAGGTGGAGGGTTTCTGTAAGCGTGCTATATTGCTAAGGCAAATGCTAGCCAAGTATTTTAAGGTTGAGCATGCAAGTTCATTGGCTATTGATACAGTAGGAACCAATCAGCTGTGCCCTATAGAGAATAATGTGATTGCAAGCGGATTGAGTTATAGACTTACTAGCCTGCGCCATCTAGAGTTTCATGACAGAACTTTGTATTAAAAAAATACAACTCTTCATTGTTAGTTCATGTTATAGCTCAGATCCCTTAAGATGAAGTACTACAATTGCTAAAAATAAAAAATAAAATAAATCAAAGTTAAAACAAAATATTAAAAACAAATAAAAATGATAAAAGCACATCAACTAAAAAAATAACATTCAAATAAAAACATAAAATCTAAAAAATAAAAGCTAATTCAAAAAAAGAATAAATACTGTGATTGTATATAAATAATACTAAAATAAAACTAGTGAATTTAGAATTAACAGGTCAATTAAAACAAAATGTGCAAAGAGGAGGATTATTTTCCCATTCAAGAAGTTGCGTACTGGGAAGCTGTTCGATCTTATGAAGAACCACAAATGCATCAGAAAGCCCGACTTTCACTGGATGATTCACTGAGCTGATCTTACTAATGTCAATGGGAACCTAAAAGCAGATGAAAGTCGACAATCAGATATTACATCATCAACACCATTACAGTGATGGCAGCTGCATGTAAAAACCAAGAAGTATCTTTAAAAAAAATCAACCTCTTTATATGCAAAGGTGATTCTTCCATCGTTGTATAAAGCTGCCTGGAAGGTGAAACTGCCGAGATGTGATGCATCCTGGAGATACACATGGTCCCACTGCACAATAAGAGCTGTGGCTAACAGATAGGAAGTAGATTAATAATACAGCCATTTAAATATATCACATTCAACAATGCAAATCAGGACACTTTAAAAACACTTTCTGTTCCGTTTTACCATTATCACAGTACATGACTGTTGAATTCTGTGAGATGCTGAGGTCAAAATTAGCCATGAGAGGAGCGATGTACTGAGTAGCAGTCAGCATTTTGTGGATAACGTCTCCAGTATAGATGAAACCTGAATACAAATTGTATTAATATACTACCATTCAAAGGTTTGGGGGTCAATAAGTTTTTTTTTTTTTACAAGAAAGCGATACTTTCATTCAGCAAGGATTGATCAAAAGTGACTTTTTGTGACTCAAAAGTGACAAACTTTCCATTCAACTAAGAATGATGTATCAAGGTTTCCTCCAAAATATTAAGCAGCACAACTGTTCATTAAAAATAATAAGAAATGTTTATGGAGCAACAAATCAGCTTTATAAGAATGATTTCTGAAGGATCATGTGACTCTAAAGACTGGTTCAGCTTTGCCATCACAGGAATAAATTACATTTTAAAAGATATTAAAAATAGTGCACAATATTGTTTTACTGTATTTTTAATTAAATAAATGTAGCCTTGGTGAGCATTAAAAAAAAGATGATTTTTGAAAAATGATCTGTGTAAAAACATGTATGTATATAAAATATATTTAAAAAGTTAATTTAAAATATATTTGTGAATAATATTAAAATAAAATAGAAATCACTCATTTGTTTTTTGCACTTACCCCCTGTCGCTACATGTATTTGCCTCAATGAATGTCCGTAGAAAGGGAAATTGAAGGACAAATTCACTCTCTATAAAAAACAAAAAACGACTCAACTAAATTTCATTATGTGCACAAAAATGTGTAACAGTTACAAAAATTACCTTTAAGAAAACTTTGTAGCTGACGTACCAAAGTTTGTCGATGTGTGTTGGATAGAATTTCGTGAACTCTTCCCATGTTTATTTGCTCAATATTTACCCACAAATCCTTGCCTGCACTGTCAGTGGGCCCATAGAATTTGGATATGTAGTAGACATGGTCCATATCTCTCTGATGAGCAAAGACACACGTTATCTCAGATGAATATATAAGAAGATATAAATGAGACATTCCTGGATGTTCACCTTAATGGATAAATTGTCATGACTGTCATTTGTCACAACTTCAGGAAAGCGCTCTGAATCTAATCTGCCGTGCTCTTCATAGCGCTCCAGACTGATCTCACCCACAGGTTTGGATGAGAGCATCCATCTCTTCCATCTTTTATTGTAAAGCTTGAGGTTTACACCAGCACTCTCTTGCTTGGAGAGCCTCTCAAAGGTGAAGTTAGAGACACCTGATGAATTAAGATTATTCACATTTTACAAGCTGCATTGTCTGTGTTGTTACGCAAAGAGTTGTTTATGTTTCACATAAAACTAAAGATAACATCTTTCAGCTGTTTTGATAACTGAAGAATGTAACATTGACAAGGATTTTTAGCAGCTTTGAGACTGCAAATGACCTGTAATGCAAATAAACAGTTCATCACATCCTGCAGTGACAGGAGTGTGTCCAAAGTACTTCTTTCACAGACGAGGGTGAAACATGCTCCGAATTCCTCATAGTGCTGGACGGGTGGAGTGTGAGGGCAGGGCAGTGTTTTGACTGGGGCAACACACAGTTCGTTCCAGTGTCCTTCTCATTTGAATTCTGCCAACATTATTTCTATTCCTTAAACACAAAGGTGCTTTCCTATTTTTTCTGTTTGGCATTGTGTCGTCCTCTGGTCTATCACATGCTGACAGATCGCAGGGTACAGTGAGCAGGAATGTGCCAAAAATGGTCTACATGACCAGTGCTATACTTGATGAGTAAAGATATGATGATAAAAAGATAAATTATTACAGTTACACCGCTTAATGACTAAGCCGGGCCATATTACTCTTTTACTCCTGGTTTCACAGTCAAGGCGTGAGACTAGTCCCAGACTAAATGCATGTTTGAGACGTTTTATCTGAAAGCAACTTGCACTGACATATCTTAAAATATGTCAGTGCCATTGATTTGCCTCTAGATGCACACCAGTGATGTTTTTTTATAAGGCACATTTATAAATGTTACTTAAATGTCCTAATTGAACTAAGGCCTAATCCTGGTTTAATCTAATGCCTGTCTGTGAAACCAGGCCTTAATCTTTCTGTTTTACTTCTACTTAAGAATAACAGGTGCCATTGCTTCTTAGGCGATGTATGACCAATTCATTTGTTTTTTCTGGATCTCACAAATATATTGAAAATCCAATACATACAGTCAATGACTTGAATATGCTTGTTCTATGATCAAAACAAAATGTTTTATAGTGCTAAACAAAGTATCTAGGTGGTCTGTATGGAGAAGATACTTTACTTTTTATCCTCTAGGCTAAATCATTTTATTAATAGAGTTAGGAATACAATGTACTGTAACGTTTCGTTTAAATTTCAATTATAAAGCACATTTAAAGACACGTTGATCCAAAGTGCTATACAAATTGAGCCACAACAAAATAAAACAAGCCCAACCCATTAATGAAATCAGAAGGCTAATCAGTATTAAAAGCCACATTCATATTTTTAAGTGCAAATTTAACACATGAAAATTAATCTTTCTAGTTTGCCAGCGAGTTAAAAAAAGCAGTAGCCTAGTCAAGTATATGCTATAATAATTACTTTTCGTCACTATACGTGAAGTGAGAATATTATTTTTAAATTCAGATTTAAGTTAGCTACATTAAAGAACTCTTATTCCGTATTTTAGACGACTGAACGAAAACATGCAAAATAAAGTGACTTACCATTGGATGGCAATTCCTGAATGGTAAATTTAACCTGAATAAAGGCGAATATTCCTAAAACAATATGTGGTCTTGTCGGCAGTGCCATAACCAATTACATTTAAATTGTCTTTGCACATTAAAATCGAGGGAGAAGAAGCCAAGAAGCCTACGATGTCGAACTGCACGCGAGCGACACGCATAATCCGGTGGCACGTTCAGCTCCGAACACACCCACGCGAGTCTGTCCAGTGACGTGCGTATGGGAAGTTCATTATGTGGGACAGAGTTGGTTCAAACATCTGGGAAACATCTTTAAAAAAATTTTTTGTCTTTTTCCATATTTTTTAATGTATGCAAATAATTTGCAGCAAATTTTAAAAGTACACATTTCTAATTGTGCAGTTAATTCTCATATTGTATTTTCAGAAAGTTTTGGAATATTTTGCCTCTCCCCAAATTTTTCATTGCCGAAAACTATAATATATAATTTAATAACATGGGTTAAATTGACCTATTCATATTTTGATAGATTTGGTAGTAGACCTTCTAAATATTTTTTTTGTTATTCTTTTATTAAAAAAGTTTTCACAGGTAAATCAATAACAATTACGATTTTAACAATATTACAAGTGTAATTTGTGAGATTTGTTGTATTTTCAATCCAATCTTTCTTTGTAAAAGGAATAAATAATCATGATTTCAAAGTTAAGGATTCATTAGTTTGAATACTTAAACCAAACACCATCATAACATCTAAGTTGATCATTCAATATACTTTATTTTTGACAAAACATCCCATCCCAAAACCTCACAAAAACTAAAACCGTGTAAAACCAATATTTTGAAATCTTTATTATAGTATACTCCTAAATGTAGTTGAATTTGAAGGGAACAACACTGCCACACCAGTTTGTTTGTTTGTTTGTGTGTGTGTGTGTGTGTGTGTGTGTGTGTGTGTGTGTGTGTGTGTGTGTGTGTGTGTGTGTGTGTGTGTGTGTGTGTGTGTGTGTGTGTGTGTGTGTGTGTGTGTGTGTGTGTGTGTGTGTGTGTGTGTGTGTGTGTGTGTGTGTGTGTGTGTGTGTGTGTGTGTGTGTGTGAACAGCAGACTTTGTGTCAGCATAAACAGAGCCATAATAAGCAGTGGATTAGCAACGTTTTTAAACAGAGACAACACCGGCATAAAATCAGCTTCCACCTTTTACTTTCATTTATCTGGGCACTTAAAATTGATGTATTTCATCCTTCCTTGTGGGCCTACTTGTAAGTGTATGGATGAATGTGGTTATGTGAGAGTGTGTGTGCTTGTTTGAAAGGCAGACAGTCAGAGGGAGCATTGGCTTACTGTGAGGAAACTGGTTCCTATGAGAAATGAGTAGTTTAGGCGAGTGTGACATGTCTCATAGAGCTGAGAGGATTCTCTGGCCCATAGGTTTAGGAAAAGTCAAACAGCCCTCTCCTGAATGATGTTAGGTCAACTCAAGATTCAGGGGTTTCAAAAAAGTGAAATATCGGACATAGCCTTTTCCATCCAAACCTCTACATTTCCAATACATCAGAAAGTTCTTGTAATTTGCCTAAACTAAATGAAGAAAGCAGTCATACGATGTGGTGTCATATAATACAAAACTTCAGTAGGAAAAGCCCTTAATATCACAATAGTGTTAACTGATTATATTTTCAGCCTTATAAAGTGAATTAAAAAAAGAGCAAAGTTTGGGTTCCTGACACTCTAAATAATGTTAGTTGCACATAAGTAGTATGTCTCTTCAACATATTTCAGTGCAATGTTGTTATCTAAGTAGTATGTGAATATGTAAATTAAAAAAATAATAAAAAAAAAAGTGTTAAAAATAAATGAAAACCCCTTTGATATGGCACTGTGGCATGCAAGTGCCACATGCTAGGCTCGGATTTGCATGACAGACAATATAAATTATATAATCTAGAAAAATCTAGATGTTTTTAAAAGTTATAATATAGTACTTGAGATCGTAAGAAACATATAGCCAATGAGCCATTTTACTGTATTTCCAGTACATGGTGTCAACTCTTTCCAGTACATGGTGCTGTGTTTGGCAATGATTCAGTCAGCCAGGCATTTAAAGGCCATTCGGCTACTGTTATTCCAAATGGTTGTGTGAATAACTGCATTTAGTGTCGAGAATCCCAGATTATTTTTCAATATAATAGGAATATGGATGGCATAAAGATGATATCGCGATATATTTGTTTCGATGTGAGTTTGGGATTGCTAATTTTATGTGAAATATTCGGCATTTCCATTTCTTGAAAGTGAAATATTGTCACCGTTCTCTGCTGTGGATGTTAAACCCTGGCAAAAACAGGAATAGAAAAACTTAAATATAAATTCTTACAACATAATATGCATGTAATTTAGAAAAAATACTCACACTCATGTTGCAGTCAAAGGGGCTGTAAGTAGTGTTACTCAATACGTCATCTTCAAGTATAGATTCCCTGTAAAGATACAAAACATATTTGTCCTCTTTTCTTTTTTTGTCATTAAATTCTAACGAATTGAGCAGTACATACCTTTTTCTTTTTTTATTCAGCACAAAAAGGACAAAACCAACAGTAATTATCACCACAAGTGTAACTCCCACTCCAACACCAACACCTACAGCTGAACAAACCAACAAATGTTTTTGTATAAGGAAATACAATGCTGCAGAATTTGACAAGTCATACTTTACAATGCAAACTAATTCATTGTCACAAATATGTATGAGGGTTCAAATAGAACACAAAAAATGACTTTGGTCAAATGTTGGTCAGTATTTGATTTATCATTTGAGCATTGAATTATAGACTTAATTATGGCAGGTTTATACTGGATTGATAATGAAAATTAAATATCAAATACAAATAATTTTTATTCTTTATAAATGCTCATGCTTCCCTGAATGAGGAAATTAAATTGCATTTGAGCATTTGAGTTCTCAATTGAGCAGCCATTTTGAGAGTTTGATTTATTATTTGATAATTTAAGCATTTGATTTATCATTCAAGCCGCTGTTTTGAGATATTTTTTTTTTATTTCGATTTATGAGGAAATACGAGGAACAGAAATCATGATGGGTCTCTACATTTTTGTGATGAGTGCAGGTGATGAGATAATGCTCTGAAAATAAGTTTAAAAATCAATCCTTGCAGTAAAAAACAAAACAAAACAAAAATCATGACCAGAAATGAGAATCATTCTCAATTCAGCCTCTATATGCAGGTGTAGCAAAGAGTTTGGATCCTGTGTGAGTGATGTATGTAAGACTGGCAGGCATTAATATATATCTTACTGTCACTAGAGTGTGGAAGTGGGGAGGTGGGATCTGAGTCACAAGGCCCAGGAATAATGTGAACATCATCAATAGCTATACTTCCTTTCGGACCTTCTCCTTTCAGGAATTCAAATATAAACTGTGGAGAGAAGGAAACAGTAATGTAAAAATGTTTAGTGGTTTTGCTTTGAGTAAATCTTAAAATGATTCCCATTGATCCTGTGAATTCTGCATGATAGAGTTTGATACCCAGAAAGGCTCTCGGTATGACACATAGATGTTGCTTGTCCTCCACACGTCGCCCTGATCTCCTGACTCCACCCATACGATCTGGCCAAGCTTATTCCCACTGTTATGGATGGTCCTAGGAAAGAAAGTGTCTCAATTAACTGTGATGCAAGTACATACACATAAAAGGTGTTTTTTTTGTGTCATGGTTCTGTACCTGTTATTGACATATAATTTGAGCGTCCCAACTTTGTGTCCATACATATGATACCAGAATGTGAAGCAGTGCCCCCTGCTGTCAGGTGTGAATATCTCACTCAGGACCATGGCAGTGTCTCCCCAGAACCCCACAGAACTGTCCATATAAAGGTAATAACCTACAGGCACAAGAGCATCACAGAACCTGTTTACACCTTAAATAAAAAAATGTGACCACTTGTGATAATTTTTTTAAATAAAGGGTCAGATTTCATCACTATATAAATTACTCACTTCTTTAGTGTTACTGTGTGTTGATAAAAGCCTGTTTTTGTATCAGATTTTGATTAATCCCTTTTCTCTAGTTTACATTGTTGCCAGTATGTAGGTTGCAACAAATTAATCACTCATTCAATTTTTCACTCAACCGATTCATTAAAAACACCTAATTATTTACATCCAAAACAAGTCTTAATATCCTCAATTAAAGTTTGTGTGCTTCAAATCTACAAAGAGACTCCAGAAAAAATTATGTGTTTGTACCAAATTGTACATGAATTAAATTGTTTTTCGAGCCCAATTCTCTTGATTGACAGGTGAGTAGGCTTACCTTAAAGCTAGGGTATACGATTTCAAAGATTGTTCATTATTAATATCCTTGTTTAGATGCTGGTTATGGTTTTATAGTACAATCCTAACAATAGGAATAGAAAAAAGAATGAAAAAAATCCATTCACTCTATTGGCTGTACAGCCGCAGAGAAGTTGACCAATGTAAGCTGTCCGGCTGGACAGCTTACATTGGTCAACTGCTCTCATCCAATCACCAGCTCCACTTGAAACTCCGCCTGGCGCTCCCGTCTCCACCCCACCGCACCTGACCCCGCCCCCCTCCTGCGACATGAAATTGCGCGAAAAAGCAGCTGACAGTCTATGGTAGCTAGCTAAGTAGCATCAGATAAAAAAATGGATCAAAAATAAAAGACAGCAGCAAGTGGCCCCTGCTTGCCCCTAGTGTAAAGTTTGGAAGAAAGAGAAAGTCTGTAGTGGAAAGAGCAGAGATAAAAAAAAAAAAAATGTGAAGAACGCCGGACTCAACGTAGAATAAATATAGGGTCGACCATTGATCGTTGGAGGAAGCTTCGGGGAGATCTTGGACTGAAAACCGAGGCTGACACGGCTGACTTTTTGTTGAGCAGGTAACATGCATTTTGCGTAAGAACATTATTTTGGTTGTGTTTCATTGTGACAATAATGATAGATGATGTGTATAGATATACGAAAAAGTTTTTCAAAGAATGGTTGGATAAAATAAAGATAATGGATTTTTTTTGCACTCTCACATTGTAGCTTGTGATTGGATCACCTGAAACAGATCTTAATACAAGAAGTAAACCGGGTTATGTGCCCGAAGCCTAATTCCAAATTCGGAAAGGCATGGAAAATGAATAGAGCATTCTACGGTACCGTGCTCCTTCTACGCAGAAAATGCGAGATTGCGAATGGGAAAGCAAAAGTAAAAACAAGCGTGCAATTAAAAACTGATTTCATAACCGATAGCGGCTCCCTGATGCCCGAAAATTATACTGTATATACAATATAATTACCCAACTATAGAATTGCAAGAGAATGCATTCCTTCAGGTGCTCCATAGAATGTGTCATTTCCTTTCCCAACATCGTATTTAGCTTCAGGCATATATCAGATCTATCTATATACTTCCTTCATAAACTAATTCATGATGACATTTTAATGAAGCTCAGTGAACTCCTTCAGCTCACCTGTGGAAGTGTTGGTGGTGTGGTCCACACTGGGTCGTGTGTGGTTTCCAGTATGTGCCTGGGCTCTGAGCCAGTCTGCATCATCCACCTCTATCAGATTCATCCAGCTGCAGAAGTTTGCCTCAAAGTCACACTGTCCTGAAGGAGTGCAGGGATAGTTTGAAACCTGAATATCATCAAGCGCTATGACTCCCTGTTCAGTCTGGCCTGCAATCCCCTCCACCACAATCTGAAAAGACAGCTGTATTAATGAGGACACTCCCGCAGTTCCACATCACTAAACTCAAGGTTACAAACTGTACTATAACTTGTGGCAGGGTTTTAAGGCCATTATTTGTAATAATATGTGATTGCAATTCTGAAATAATGTGCTAGAATAATGGAATAATCTGGAATAATGTTTCAATCAGTCACCAGATGCAATGCTGACTCAGGGACTCACTCTGTAGTTTGACCCTGAGAGGGTTAGAGGGGTCTGAGCAAACCTCCACAGACCTCCCTGTTCTCCAGACTTGGTCACCAGCAGGGGCCGATCTTTGTCTGAGAACTGTTGATACACATTTAGGGTCCCAGTGCCCTGTCCCTCCATGTAATACCATAGCTGGAGACACTTGGCATCACCTGGAATGAAGATTATGTCTTCTCATGAGAGTTTTCTACCATGTAGTTAATAGTTGACAGTATCACAGTTAACAGAAAGATACACAGTTTTCTCTCACCTGTTTGAAGCAGAGGAGACGTCATTATAGCTCTATGCCCTTGTACATGGGTAAGTGCACTTTCCATATTAAGGAAGGATCCACTCGCTGTGTTGGTTGTATGGTCAAAACCAGGTCTAGATTTAGATTTTACATTATTTCCTGACACTCGAATCCAGTCCAGGTCATCATCGTCCTGTTGTGTCCAGCCACAACCCCCCTCTTCAAAGTCACAAAGACCCTCTGAAACAAATATTAGCTGGTGATATTCATTAACATTTATTTATCAATATGTAAAGATGCACTGATATTAAACTTTTGTCCAATCATTTAAAATATATATATATATTTTAAATAAAAAAAAACAAAAACAAAAAAAAATTATTCTACAAGTGAATTTAGGCATTACATTATAATGTGCGATATGTAAAATAGATATTAATTTTGAGAATTGCTAAAGATTTAATTAAACAGAGTTATTTAACTATTTTTATATACTTTTTAAAGATTAACTTTAATTGATCTGTAGATTACTGCAAAGGCAATACAAATGTAAAAATAGGAGTAATTAGTATGCGTGATATATTCTAATATGCGTGAATATTTTATTTTGGCTGTTACCAAAATATCAGCTGAAAACAAAAATGTCATGCATCGTTATATAAATTATATAATCAACTTTAAATGTTAAATAATATGTTATTTTAAATCACTACTCATCAAACCTAGTTCTATAAATATCACATTTTTGTATGGTATATTTAATCAAATTGTCTTTGACATGAATCAAATGCATTAAATTTGGTCACTAAGCTGACAGTTTGATACTGAAGACAGTCACTAGATGGATGAATACAACATTATGTTACAGCTGTGCCAAATGCTTGTGGTGCTCTAATAAGCATGGAGGACAATTCAACAGGGCAATGTGAAAAACAACAGACCAAATACTAAGCTACGTTATTAATTACCTGTGGGAGCACAGGCCCCCTTAGTGACGGATAAATCATCTATAGCAATGTGCCCAGACAGTCCTCCAACTGAAGCCGCAATTAATATCTGATGAACATCTGTAAGTTTCACATGACTCTGAGCCAACTGCCATTCATTCATCTGCGACCCTTCTCTCATCCACATCTACACATTTAGAGACAAAACATTTTTAGGAGTTAGTATTTTGCATTCCTTACAAGTGACATTAGAAAATACCCAGAACATGTTTTTCTTTTGAGTCTTACTAATGTGATGTGGTTGGATGAAATGTCATATATAGACATTCTTAATGATCCCACTGTTGCTCCAAACATGTGATACCAGAACGTGAAGCAATATCCATCAGGTCCAATAGGGGGCGACAGAGGAGACTTCAAATGAGCCATATCCCCAGTTCTGCCATGACTTGAGCTCTTTATGTATAAATAATACCCTGTAAAATAACAAAAGACACATAATTAGGACATACATGATGATTGACCTGACATAGATAAGGTGGAAATGGTTGCTGGCTCACCCTTTCCACTGGTGTGGTCACCCAAAGGACCTGTATTTGGAGTCTCAGTCGGCCCGCTCCATCTCTCCCAGTCTAGGTCATCTGCAGCTCCCTGGATCCACCCACACAAGTCCTTCTCAAAGGAGCATGTGACCAAGGAAAAGTCTGGAGTACAGGAGAAGTGAGACATGATCTCATCATCATCATTATGTGGGCTCAGGGCTCAATTTAAAAATGTAAACTACTGTTCAAAAGTTTGGGGTTGGTGAATTTTTTTTTATGATTTTGAAAGAACCAAGGCTCACAGTAAAAACAATTGATATATCAATTTATAATAATTGTTTCTATTTAAATTTATTTTAAAATGTAATTTATTTCTGTGATGGCAAAGCTTTCAACAGTCATTACTTCCGTTTTCAATGTCTCATGATCCTTCAGAAATCATTCTAACATGCTGAGTTGCTACTCAATACAAATTTCTTATATCTTACTATCTTACTATCAGTTGAAAACAGTTGTGATGGTTAAAAATTTAGTGGAAACCAAAATGCATTTTTTCCCCAGAAATCTTTGATGGCATTGTTACATTATAAATGTCTTTACAGTCACTTTTGATCAATATCACACAAATATCACATTTTTTTTTTTTTTTTTTTAGTCTTACTGACCCCAAACTTTTGAATGGTAGTGTACATACATAGTCACAATATTTCACTTTAATCATTTTATTAATGCTATTGCGACTCATGCCATGCCCAGATAAAATAGGATAAGCTTGTATTATATAGATAATAAGATAATTCTGCAGTTCAGATTTGTATACATTTCCACCTCAACTACTCAGCAGCTTCCCCACCTGGAGGTTGGAAGTCCTTCTCACAGTTGTGGAAGGAGACATCATCCAGGGCACTGATCTGAGTTGTAGGCAGGGAACCTTCCTGTTTGAGTGAGGTCTGGCTGCTAAAAATTAACTTAAATGGGACACAAAGAAAATATGTGCATATTCATGCAGAACACTTGCCTAATAGGTGTATAATTTGAGCAAGGGATCCTAGAGAATGAATCCCAAATGATCAGACTCATGATAGTTGCTTTCTGTTCCTATTTATTTACTGTGATGTGACATACCCTGTAAGGCTGGTCTTGTTTGCCCACTGGTAAGTGTTCTGGGACCCACTCAACTGAAGTGCTGCTGGATCGTGACCAGAGCAGCTTCCTGTCCTCTCCTTTCTGCAAGATCACGCTAAGATTGCATGCACTTCCAGCACCCATGTGGAAGTGAAACCTAGTGCGCAAGAGATAGTAAGGACAACTGGGTACAAGGAACATGGCTAGTGTTGTGTAACTGTATTTGTCTGTTTCACAAAAACAATAGTTTATTTCCCTTTAATTTACTCCACATTAAAATGTGGTCTTGACCCCAGTTTTGCACAACATAAACATAATTATGAGTGAACTTACAGAAGCTGACAGTATGCAGAGCTGATAGGCAAGGATGGGCTCTGAAACACAGCCTCGTTCTTAGATGGATCCATTATAAACGTCTGCATGTAGTGCCCTGAGGAGAGGTAAAGGGTAAAAAGAAATATGAATCATATTTACTTTGATATGTTTATGACATGGATTGAGCATTGAATTACCTGTTCCAGTGGTGTGGTCAGTAGGCAAGTCTGTGTTGTCTGTGGCCTTTACCCATTTCCACTTGTTAGGACCTACACTTATATCACTCCATTGGCACTCTCCATTCTCAAAATTGCATGGACCTAGACAGACAGACATATATTTATATCTGTATAGCTATATAGATGGAGATATATATATATATATATATATATATATATATATATATATATATATATATATATATATATATATATATATATATAGATAGATAGATAGATAGATAGATATTAGAAAATTAGAATTTTGACTATTATATTTTTATATTAATCCTGAAGAAAGAAAATAGCAAGAAAACGACTCACCGCAGATTTCTTCATCCTCCCCTAGAGGGCAGTCTAGGTCATAATTACACTGAGCACCAGCTGCAATGCATGTTACGCCATCTGAACGCCAGCAGTGAAATTCATTCTCCTGAATTTGACAAACCATGTCAGTTTATCACTAAAAAGATACAGCTTTCCCAATGATTTTCTCAAAAAATGGAAAGAGCTGCAAAAATGAGAGAGGATGTTCACTCTTCATCTTTGTACATACAGTAGTATAGTCAGTGTATGCAATATACAGAGTTAAGGCCCTTGCACACTGAGTCCGAAATTCACGTCCGAAATTTTCGCACGTTAAAAAATAAATACGCTTTGCACACTGACTCCGAAACCTTCGTCCGTCATAAAAAAAATCTGATCGGGTTCGATTTTCTTCGTTTTTCGCAAGCAGTTTGAATGGTGTTTGAATTGTGTTCTGACAATTCAGAGCCACCGGATCACGAATACGAAAAAACGTATACGCAAATTTTGAACTCAGTGTGCAAGGGCTTTTTACAACTGAAACTTCCTGACCTTACAAGGGTTGACTGTTGGTGAAGCTGAAGAAGCATCAGTCATTGGTGTAGTTGCTGTAGCTGGTGTCATCGTTGGCTCAGGTGTGACTGGCAGCTCGCTGTTGTCAGGATCATGAGCACATGTCACAGAGAAGGAAATATCATCCACCGCTGTTTGCGATGCATAAGCTTCACCATTTCCCACATACTGGAAAACAATCTGAAAATAAAGCCAGTTTTATTTCTTTTGTGATGTTTTATTTCTAACCGATGTTATACAGTATATAAGCCATGAAATTATGTAAATGACACATATAGTGTAAAAAAAATCTCAGACCTTGCTCTTCATTGCGGTAGAAAAGGTGACTTCTGCTCTGTGCCAGAGGAAGCTCTGTGTCACAGTCTTATCCCAAAGTATATTGTCATCATCTCCATTACTTAGCGTCCTCAGCGTGACGACTAACTTGGAACCAGAGCTGTCACCATGAGAATAGTGATAGAACCTCACCTACGAGAACAAGGTGCATCAGTACATATGAAAGAGACTTTGCATTACATTATTTGATTGACACATGACTCACGGTGCAGTCAGAGCTGGGCAGCAGGGTGCTGGAGATGATCTCTGCAGTCAGTTCATGTGCTGGCGTGATGAAATGACCTAGAACATGCCACATGTCCTTCAGAAATCATTCTAACATGCTCATTCGTAAAATGCCTCGACTGTCACTTTTGATCAGTTAAATACATCATTGACCATAGTGACACAAAACCTTTGAATGTTAGATGTTAGTGTACAGTATGTGTATTATTTTGAGCACCTGCTGCAGTGTTGCGGGTGTGGTCTCTTGGTGGTCCATGCTTAGGCCAGGCTTGTTCTCCCTTCTGCAAAATCCAGCCAGCTTCCAAGTCACTCTTCTCCCATGAGCACATGCCCTGCTCGAAACTGCAGCGATGCTTATAACCCTTTACATCTAGACCGACAAAAGACTTCCTCATACAATGGTACTGTCCTGCAGAGTTCATCAGTGCCTTTAAAACTTTGACACTATGAGATCCTGACAAAAACACGTTTTTGCTAGCTTAAACAAAGTCATACCACAGAGCTCTTCATCAGTGCCATCACCGCAGTCGTCCCTGTAGTCACACACTCTGTTCAGCTCCACACACACATGGTTGGAACATTTGAACATGCCCTCTTGACAAGATTCATCAGACTCTAAAGGAGAAATAATGGATGACTAAAGTCTTGGTCCATTAAATAATGCTGTGTTAAAGGTTAAAGTGATCTGAGAGCTTTTAAATAGATTTATCAGTGAGAATAAGTTGATGTGTTTGCAACCTGCCTGGAAGAGTGCAGTTGAAAAAGATAATGTCGTCTATAGCAATGTCCCCAAGCTCGCTGAAGGTTCTTGTAGCTTCAAAGAGGAGAGTGAAAACCTGATGGGTGCGACCCACACTCAACTCTGCCTGATGCCACTCATCTCCATGGTTACCAGACATCCACCACAAGGGCGTCCTCCTTGGACCTTCTTGGAGGAACACTTTTAGTTCTCCAATGCCTGGCAAAGACGAGATTGCATGAACTACAGTATAAATCTTTTAGTATGACCTGAAGTAATTTAACAAAATGAAGATGTCTAGTCTTACCCTCTCCAAACATGTGGTAGTAGAATTCAAGCAGACACTCATTGCTGGCTTCTTTCATGGCAGGACTCTGTAGAGCAGCATAGCTGTTCTGCTCACCATGGCTGGCTTCTACTGCCATGTACCAGCCTACCAAAAATATACGTTTTTATTATTATATTACACTGATAGCATTCTGTTTTTGCATTATATATTAGTTATGGGAATTCTGACTCATTCAAACTGTTTGTTTCAAGAACTGGTTAAAAACAATGATTCAGCAATTCTTTACGTCATTATGAGGTCCATGAAATCCCAGTCTGGCATATCACACACTCTAAAATTCTCAAGTACAGCCATATACGGACGTGCAGTTCTTTTTTCTTTTAAGTTGTACTATAAGGGTGTTAATTGTAATTTTAATTTATTCCAGTTCAGTTGTTTGCTGATTCAGCTCAATTCATGTTATGATTCAATGCCATTTCAAACCTAAAAATTATTTGCATTTACAATAAAAAAAACAATAAAATGTAATAAGAAATGAATACTTTTATTCAGCAAGGTTGCACTAAATTGATCAAAAGGGGCAGACGTTTATAATATAATAAGATGTTTATAATATTACAAAATATTTCTATTTTAAATAAATGCTGTTCTTTTTAACTTTCTATTTAATAAAGAATCATAAAATAATCTTAAAAAACTGCATCACCGTTTCTACACATATAATATGCAGCAGAAATGTTTTCAATATTAATAATTATATATGTTTCTTGAGCACAAAATAAGCATATTAGTTATTTATGAAGGAAGACTGGAGTAATGATGGAGTAAAAATGAAGCTTTGCCATAACAGGCCAATATATTAAAATAGAAAACAGTTATTTTAAGATTTAATAATATTTTTAAATATTGTTTTACTGTATTTAAATAGATGCAGCCTTAATGAGCATAACAGAGACCTCTTTAAAAAACATTTAAAGCAATCATACCAACCCCAAACATACACATTATATAGTACATTCTAGGTTAGTTGCTCTCTAAAATATTTTACCCAGCTCTGTGCCAGTAGTGTGGTCCACTGACGGGCCAGTGTTGGCGGTGGTTGTACCATTCTGGTCCCGCTCCCAAACAAACTGTCCGACACTGAGATCTTTCCATTCACAAGTGTCAGTCTCAAAGTCGCACCCAACAAACACTCCACTTTCCACGCTGATGTCTGAATGTTAGTCAATGAAAAGACACTGACAGCAAACATCCCTCAAATAATGCTTAATTTTCTTGAGAAAAACACTTTTCACCACATCAGCTACATCATTCAAAACGATTATTTTTCACTGATTAAAAAGACAGTTTACCTTTGCATGGCTCATTTGTCAATCTAATGTCATCCACTGCAATGAATCCTTCACTCCCTGTTTGAGCCTCTATGTGAATCTGATACCAGGTTTACACAGGTTATATGATATAATTACACACAAATGGATACAATATAATGGTGAAAGTTTAAGAAATAGATAGGTATTTCACACCTGAAAGGGTTTGGTCTCAGCCACAGTGATAGAGACATTTTCCCAATTGTTCCCAGTGACTTGTGTTTCAAACAGCAGTTCTTGCTCTGTTGCACCTGAATCTAATAGCAGTTTAAGGATCCCAGGGTCACTGTCAATAGAAAAGTGCACAATAAAAACTGCATTATCACACCTGACAGTCAAACAGTGGAAGAGGGTGCAGAAAGCAATTAAGAACAGACCTTCCATTTATTTGGTACCAGAACTCCAAACAGAAGTCACTAGTTGGCCGGATCCTTTCAGAGGTCAGCACAGAACTACTTTTTTGGCCTTGCATGTTCCTCTGAGATTGGCTCAAAATATATTTGCCTGAAAAAGGATCAGGAAAAAACATCATGTGTTGTGTCTCATCAGCTGTCCTTCTATCTCATTTTGACTTGAGTCAAATATTGGCAATGTCCACAAACATAACTACTACAGGAGATCAGGGAGATTAGTCTGACATTTTTCCTCTAGTCCTCCTCACCATCTGCAGTGTGAGTAGTGTAATCGATAGGAGGACCTCTGTAGTGACCGTCTGCATGAATCCAGTCATGTTCATCTGTGAATCCATTAGCAACATTCACCCATGTACACTTTCCTGACTCAAAATCACAACTTCCTGCTTGGGAACAAGCGCCAGTTTTAACAGAGACATCATCCAGAAGAACAAACGACTCAGAGTTTTGACTGAGCTCTGCTCTGAACGCCACCTGTGAGCAAATGCAAAATGACAAGAATAACTGCAAAACAAACCACATGACATACAGTATACTTCTTTCCATAATTGAGAATACTACAACACAGGAACTGCAGGTATTTTGCAATTTTGTGTCTTACTTTCAAAGTAACATTTTTAAAAAGCAAATGAAAGTTACTAGAGGATGTAGAGAAAGAATCAGGTAAAAAAAAGCTTTATGGCCCTACAGTCAAAAGAAGAACAGACGAGAAGCAGTGACCAGTTCTGTGAACTGATTCATTGAAAAACTCAAAAGAATGATTCCTATTCCTATTCCACAAATTCCTACTTTGTTAGGATAATCACTGAAAAACAACTTAAATTTTGGACCGTTTCTCACCAAAAGCAAAAATCGTATAGTTTCACAGAAGTATGACTTATGAAAGTCTTTGAAAGTCATTCAAGTTTGATAACAACATGGGGGTGAGTAAATTATGACAGTTTTTGATTTTACAAAGAAATAGAACCAAAGTCCCTTTCAAGGAAAGTCTGTTCACTCGGCGGCCATGTTTGCAATGCCTCCGGGAAAGCTATTTCGGGCTCTATCTACTTGAATGGGGGAATCCCGAAATCTCAAAAACTGCTTGGTGAACTCACAATTAAATAACATATTTCAAGTCAGAAACAAAATCTGTTGTCTTATGCTCAAATAGCATTAAAAAAAGCTTATTTTTCAGGCTAGACCAATGCGCATGTATGTGCGGTCCTAAGCGTGAGTCTCAGGTTTCATTGGGAAACGGAGCTTCTAACGGCACCAGTGGCGATTCTAGACCACAGTAACTGGGGGGGGGGGGGGGGGGGGGGGGGGGGGGGGGCAGACAGGGGCCACTTGTGCTTTTAGGGGGCACACCTTTAACATTAATTTTAATCTATTTTCAGTATTAATTCAAGTCATTTTTCACCATGATATGCATCACTGCAATCTGTTTATATCTAGCCACTTCATCCGTTTTCTGTGATCGGATAGCTATCCGATTGTGAAAAGACCAGGTGCAAATGCCCTCCGAAACGCATTCGAGATGGATTTGAATCCGATCGCTCAAACCACTACAGGAGGAGGTCTGGGCCGCATTCCAGACAAAACTGGACAAGTGTAAACGCATCTGGTTGTTGAAACCACATATGTAAATTTTATTCCTCCCAAAAATGCAATAAAATAAACGTGTGAGAGCGTGTTATAGGCTGTATGTAATGTTATAGCCAGATATGACGACGCTACTGGGTCAGGTTATACGTTACGGCACCTACAGTAATACAATGACTTTACCAATCAGCGATTGGCTCTTTTACTTAGAAGGCGGGACATATTCCACCCTGTTGCGTATTGCAGATTATTCCATTTATTAGTAAAAGGAGTGAACCGTTTTTCTATATCTATAGTCTTTGATAGAACTCACTCTGAATTTGGAAGGAGATGACACGGTGACCTCTGCTACCTCCCAACTATCAGAAGTCGCTCCAGAAAGAGACCAGAGTGCTGGACCCAGCTCCCCATTCAGAAGAACATGCACTGAGAGTGAATCACCTGAGCCTGCAGACAGCCAATACCTACAAAAAACAGCTTTCATCAAAACATTACTCTCAACTGGGTTAGAACAGAGCTTAAATACAAAAACTGGATCCATAATTTACCAATATAAGATTATATTGACACAAGCATACCAGAACTGCACGCAGGACTCTGTAGATGGGCTATACTCTGGCGTCAGAAGATTTGAAACCTCTGGTTTCTGAAGATTGGACCCAAGCACAGCCATTGAATGGCCTGTCATGAGACAAACACATGACATGGGTCATTACATTACAAAAATAAATAAAAAGAACACAACAAAAGCAGTTATTCCCTCCCTCACCAAGTTCAGTTCTGTACGTATGGTCAGTATAGCCACTGCTGCCGTCCACATGGAGCCAGATATTGCTGTCAGTCACTTCAGGTTCAAAGCCACACAGCAAGGGAGACTCAAATCCACACGGGTCTTTGGTAAAGAAATCACTTTAATAGCTGAGAATGTCTGGTAATTAGATGAGATGCTTTAAACGCTTTGACTCACTGTGTTCCACACAGGTTCCTGCAGTCACTCTGAAGTCATCAATGGCTATGAAGCCGCTGCCTCCTGCTGTTCTGCTCCCTGAGAACTTTACCTGTACAAGGTGATAGTCATGCTCTACCTGTTGTTTTGTTGGTAAATATGCATACATGTGGATTGAAATTTAGAAAACATGTCAGGGGGCCTTACTCGATCAACGTCTGCAGTACTAATAGAGACTTGTGCGTTCAGCCACTCAGAGTTCTGGGTCCCTCTTCTTGTCCATGTGATGGTTTCCATTGTTTTCTGAAACCAATAATACTAATGTTTTTAAATGACAAAAAACAACAACTTTTTTTTGTCAACAACAAAAAAATATCTGAACTTCATTTAAAGGGGTCATGAACTGCATTTTTTTTTAAATCATTTTTCCTGAGGTGCACTTATAATGTTAGTATGACTTTTATATCAAAAATTGCCATTTTCCACCCTGATTTTAGACCTCTGATTTGAACGCTCTGATGGAAGGGGCATGTCTGCTGTGAGACTTCAATGGTAACACCCACAACTGTGATTGGCTAACATCGTTGAATATGAAATAAGTATTACATGTGGAAGTCTCTCGAAAACTTTCACAATGTTTCTACTATTACAGCTGTTGAGATTAACTAATCATAAACAGTGTTTATAGCATTAAGGATATTTAAATCTACTGCCATCGCATGAAAGGTTGCAGCATTGTGGCCAATGACAGAAATGTCTGTTGAGCGCATGAATGCAGTGATCTCCTCATTGCAACTCGATTTCTGCACTCTCAGGAATGCTTCAAACTTAACTAACAGTACAAATGCAAATTGAATAAAATATTGTGCAGTGTAGACAGCATCATTTATTATAACGGGAGTTTTGGCAAGAGTCCAGTCATTGATAATCTTGCGCTGTGTGATTGACAGCAGCAGCGATTATAAAGGAAGGGTTCTTTGATCTTCCTTTCTGAGTTTCTGTATATCATTTAATTACAATTTAATTAACAGATTATTTTCATGCTACTAAGATAACCAATGTGAAATTGAGACAAAGAACGTCTGACTGCACATGAATCCTTACATATCAGAAATCATATCACTACATATCATGACCGCAATTACACATGCCATGTTGAAAGTACCGTCTCAATAAGCAGATCTAAGTTTCCAAGAGATGGTCCTAACATGTAGTACCAGAATCCAATACAGACATCAGTGCTCTGAATTATCATCGGCGCTGAAATGACTGCTGTCTTACTGGTTTCATGTTCTCCAGACATATATACAATGAGATAAAACCCTACAAGACAAAAGATGAAAATGTATGAAAAAGTTTTATAGACTGACCTGATCTGCCTACTAAAGGATAAAATAATGAATCTTACCATTGTAATTATTTAAGGTGTGGTCATATAAAGGTCCTAGCCATGGTTCATTCACCTTTCCACCCACTTGATGGATCCAATCAAATCCATCATCTGTCTCCTGGATCCAGTCACATAGTCCTGAAAGCAAAAATGTGGAATAATTAGAAGACAGCTCACAACACACACACATGTTTCAATGCTTTATGGGGACTTTCCATAGGCAATGATTTTTATACTGTACAAACTTTATATTATATGCCCTAACCCTAAAAACAACCCTCACAGAAAACTTTCTTAAATTTTTATCAGCATTTTTACATTTAAAAAATAACACCAAGTATGATTTATAAGCTGTTTTTCTCATGAGGACCAAAAATGTATATGTATACACAGATACACTAATAAAGTACATGCATATGTAATGAGGACAATAAGTCAAAACACACAAGAGGGCCGTGCAAAGAAAAAAGAAAATTGTGCACTTGTTGCATAGAAGAAAGAAGAAAGGAAAAGAAGAAAGGGAAAATATTCCCAAGTCAAGATGTGCCAAGCTGATAGACTCCTAACCAAACAGACTGAGTACTGTGTAATACAAATTAAAGGGTGCTTCAGCTAGTATTCAGGGGTGTGTACACTTATGCAGTTATTCCAAGTTTTTTTTTAAATCTTAAAACATTTTGCTCTTAAAACTTTTTCTCTGAAATGTGTCATTTTGGTTTTCAGTGGCATTGCATAGGCTATAATTTTTTACAAATGTCTGATTATTCAAAAAATCCACATTCAAAAGAAAATATCTGACTTCCTGTAAAGAGCAAAAAATAAACATAATTTATAATTATTATTAAATGTTTTACACCATAAAATCCAGCTTTTTTTAACAGAGGTGTGTAGAAGTTTGATCTCCACTGTACAAATACATACATATACACATACACATCCATGTTTTGCTCATTGATTTCTTACCCTCCTGAAAGTTGCAGTCCAGGGA
Source organism: Meda fulgida (assembly GCA_030578275.1). NCBI lineage: Eukaryota > Metazoa > Chordata > Actinopteri > Cypriniformes > Leuciscidae > Meda > Meda fulgida. Next base: position 15,451,279 of record CM060617.1, read on the forward strand.
GGATGCAGGTGGAGAGGTTGGCTCGGTTGTGGGTGCTGGTGTTGTCAGGAACAGTTCAGAGCAGCGTGTATTCCTCCTGATATAGATGTCATCCAAAGCAATGACACCTGTGTCTAAGTGTCGACTCACGGCTTCAAACACAATCTGCAAACAGTAAAGTTAAAGTCAGCTATTGTGAAGTATCTAATGGTGTGGCATGTTTTTGTGCATCAGTCTCTCACCTGGTGTCGTTCAGATGATTGGTAGTCTACAGTAACATGATTCCACACATTCTGATGATCGCCAGTTCGATTCCAGAGACCACGTAGAGAACCGGACTCATTTACATAAATTGCTAGTTTGATCTTATCTAAAATAATAATAAACAGAATATACAATAGAAGAAAAATCATGGTGTTCATTCTGCCTCAACTAGTCGTAGGAATAGATCTCACTTACAATCCTAATGAATGAACTGAGCCATTAACAAATCAGTAGCACTTTATTTTGCAGTCCTGCTCCCCATGTACAGGTCCTTCTCAAAAAAATAGCATATTGTGATAAAGTTCATTATTTTCCATAATGTAATGATAAAAATTAAACTTTCATATATTTTAGATTCATTGCACACCAACTGAAATATTTCAGGTCTTTTATTGTTTTAATACTGATGATTTTGGCATACAGCTCATGAAAACCCAAAATTCCTATCTCAAAAAATTAGCATATTTCATCCGACCAATAAAATAAGTGTTTTAATACAAAAAAAAGGTCAACCTTCAAATAATTATGTTCAGTTATGCACTCAATACTTGGTCGGGAATACTTTTGCAGAAATGACTGCTTCAACGCGGCGTGGCATGGAGACAATCAGCCTGTGGCACTGCTGAGGTGTTCTGGAGGCCCAGGATGCTTCAATAGCGGCACTTAAGCTCATCCAGAGTGTTGGGTCTTGCGTCTCTCAACTTTCTCTTCACAATATCCCACAGATTATCTATGGGATTCAGGTCAGGAGAGTTGGCAGGCCAATTGAGCACAGTAATACCATGGTCATTAAACCATTTACCAGTGGTTTTGGCACTGTGAGCAGGTGCCAGGTCGTGCTGAAAAATGAAATCTTCATCTCCATAAAGCTTTTCAGCAGATGGAAGCATTAAGTGCTCCAACATCTGATAGCTAGCTGCATTGACTCTGCCCTTGATAAAACACAGTGGACTAACACCAGCAGCTGACATGGCACTCCAGACCATCACTGACTGTGGGTACTTGACACTGGACTTCAGGCATTTTGGCATTTCCTTCTCCCCAGTCTTCCTCCAGACTCTGGCACCTTGATTTCCGAATGACATGCAAAATTTGCTTTCATCCGAAAAAAGTACTTTGGACCACTGAGCAACAGTCCAATGCTGCTTCTCTGTAGCCCAGGTCAGGCGCTTCTGCCGCTGTGTCTGGTTCAAAAGTGGCTTGACCTGGGGAATGCGGCACCTGTAGCCCATTTCCTGCACACGCCTGTGCACGGTGGCTCTGGATGTTTCTACTCCAGACTCAGGCCACTGCTTCCGCTGGTCCCCCAAGGTCTGGAATCGGTCCTTCTCCACAATCTTCCTCAGGGTCCGGTCATCTCTTCTCGTTGTGCAGCGTTTTTTGCCACACTTTTTCCTTCCCACAGACTTCCCACTGAGGTGCCTTGATACAGCACTCTGGGAACAGCCTATTTGTTCAGAAATTCCTTTCTGTGTCTTACCCTCTTGCTTGAGGGTGTCAATGATGGCCTTCTGGACAGGTCGGCAGTCTTACCCATGATTGCGGTTTTGAGTAATGAAACAGGCTGGGAGTTTTTAAAAGCCTCAGGAATCTTTTGCAGGTGTTTAGATTTAATTAGTTGATTCAGATGATTAGGTTAAAAGCTCGTTTAGAGAACCTTTTCATGATATGCTAATTTTTTGAGACAGGAATTTTGGGTTTTCATGAGCTGTATGCCAAAATCATCAGTATTAAAACAATAAAAGACCTGAAATATTTCAGTTGGTGTGCAATGAATCTAAAATATATCAAAGTTTAATTTTTATCATTACATTATGGAAAATAATGAACTTTATTACAATATGCTAATTTTTTGAGAAGGACTGTATATATGTACTTCTAATTGCAATAACTGGATAATAACTAGGTACTAACCCTGAACCTACCTCTAAACCTAACCTTAACCCATGTAGTTACCCTATATTACCCAGTATTTTCTTAGGTAAGTACAATGCAAGTACACACAAGTAACATAAAATAAAATAAAATATTGTAAAATAAAGTGCAACCAATCATTTTAGATTTTAGACTTTTTGACTCAAAGGCTCTATGTCGTCCAATACAATTTTCGAAGACTAAGATATTTCTGGTATTTCTGCTGTAGTAATAACATTAAATAGCTGTTTGTGTGTTTTCAAACTTTTATATATTAACAGAAACTGGTAGTATTTGTGTATTCAATTAACTGATCACAATTCATTATGTGACTCCAGAAGTATTTTTTTTATGTACTTCAATAAAAACAGGGAAAATAAGTGCTTTTTAGCATTTTAAATTAGGATTACAGTTTGATTATTTTATTATACTAATAATAATTTAATTTAAATACTTTTAAAGTAACCACAAAAATCTACATTGACAATTCTTGTTTTTCTTATAGAATATTGTAGTATTTATTCATCAAAATAAATAAAGTATTAATCTTTCAACAAAATAACTTCCACTTGCAGCGACTCTTTTTTCTCTGATGTTTCTCTCGTTTACTGGCACGAGGGCGGGACAACCTGTCACTCACATGAGATCGCAGCAATAGCAAACCACAACGATCTAATCAATTCCTGATAGACAAAATCAAGTCATGTCCTACATTTTTTCTTGTTCGAGAAGCCGTTTCCCTCGTCACATATACAGTCCGTCACAATAGGTAAGAAAAGACTTCCGTTTCATGTGTACTATAATTAATACTGCAGCCCCCTTCAGAATTTCTTTCCTAAATCGCATACTTCCCTACTATATAGTAGGTGAAAAACAGTATGAGACAAAAGAAGTATGTCCGAATTCACAGTACGCATAAAAAGAGTAGGCAAAAAGTACCCAGATGACCTACTTCTTCAGACAAGATTCTGAAGTGTGCATATGATGAACACTTTAATATCCCATGAGGCCTCGGGAAAGGATTTATGAATGGCAGTGAAGCAACGTAACTGACGCTAGTAGGTCACATGATAATGACAACATGGTGAATGTAGTACGTCTAGATTATATTCATACTACAGATATTCATACTATATAGAACATACTTTTTAGCGGTCGTGAAGTATTTACTTATTCAAAATAACTACCTACTCAGAGTATGCAATTTCGGATGCAGCCACTGTTTTACATCATTCTAAACAATCAAGTCTCTCTTCCAATAATATTTCAAAGTCTAAAACACAATTAAGGTTCTCTACGTAGATGCTAACCAATGCTCCACATATGCATGTGGTACCAGAACTCCAAACAGCCTTGAGATTCAGTATCCATCATCTCACTCTCAAAATGAGCAATCTGATCTGGTTTGCCACTTGTGTCAAAGGCCATGTAGTGTCCTGGAAAGAAGAGAATGAGTGGATGTCAAAACACAGTTTACTTAGCAGTCACTAGGGATAGTTCACCCAAAATGTACAATTTTGTTTCAGACCTGTATAACTTCTTCAGAGGTATATAAAAGATGGTCAGAATGACAGTCACCATTCACTTTCATTGTATGGAAAAAACATGTAATGAATGTGAACAGTGACTGACTCTGCTGCACTCTGTTGTAAATCTCGGCATGTCTTCCTTTTATCAGAATAAATGAAGATTGACTTTAGATTTGTTCCCGGATAAGAGTAGCTGGTTTATGATTGTGGCACTCCAAAATTTACAACCCATGGGCACAATTTACTTTCCTGTGCTGCTCTTGTACCCATGGGTTTGATTCCAAGAGTCAATAATTACATAAAAAGGAGCACTCTATTACCCGGTGTACATACAGCATTACATAATGTGTTAATATTTACCCATGGCAGTGTTTGTGGTGTGGTCGACCTTGGGGACAAATGCACCAGTGGTTCCAGAGGTCCAGCTCCAGTCTACACTGGAGACGTTGACATGAGTATTCACCCATCCGCACATGTCCATCTCAAAATCACAAAACCCTGAGGAGAATCATGTGTACAGCTTTATTTAGATGGTAGAGCAGTTTTTAGTATAAAGCATTTGTTTGGAAAATATTTTAAGTGCTTTGTGAGGTGAATAGACGTTACTGAATTACTTAATTTATTCTAGATCAGCAGCAATGATATAATAATCTTGTGATTATGAAGTTCAAGGACTTACCATGAGGGGGGCAAGGGTCATTTAGAACGGTTAGGTCATCAATGGCAATATCATGTTTCTGCTCACTTCCAACTACTGCTTCAAATATGACCTGTTATTCAAGCAGTAAACCAGAGGCTGAACCATAACTAGATGGCATAAATGAGCTTTAGCAGTTAGGATGTGTCATAACTACATCATTTCATTAGCAAAAGGCCTCTTTCTCCATTGACAGGTGAATACAGGTGAAAAGTATGCATTCTGACTAAATTTTAAAATGTGGCCTGAAGCAATGATGACCAGTCAGTGCAACTGCCATTGAGATGAAAGGGAATCCTAATGGATGTCTTTTTTCCAGGAATTATAAGCTTCATTGTTAGAATTTATAATACCAATATGATTTTTAATATCACCTGTATAATAAAGTAATACATACCTGCCCGCACACCACTGCAATGCAGGTCATATATATTGGGCAATAAACATTATTGGACAATCAGTACTTCCTACCAAATTATTATATTGACCATTTTTAATGTTCCAAGTTGATGCTTTACAGGTACTGACATTGAACCTGTTTATGGCTCTACTTAAAATATAATTGAATGGACACGCTTCACATTCATACTGCACATGTTATTAAAAGCAAGCAGAGAACATAATCAGAAGCTGTGCCATCCACAATGAGCCAAAACCTCCCTGACCATCCAAATAATACACTCTTTTTGTTATATAACCACCATATTGTTGGACACTTTCACTCCTAAAATGAATTAATCATGTTTGGCTGTTAATAATGTGTTTCTACAGTAAATCTAGAATCAGTAACTGAAAACTTTTCTTTTACTTTCACGCCACCATTAGTCAGTTTATGTCCCAGATGATAACATACTGTATGCACAGTGCAACATATACACAATTACTGAGTGCACCTTTAAACTTTTCTACACGCACCTTATATGGGCTGTGAGGACTTATGACTGTTGCTCTGCCGTGTCTCCACTGTTCTCCTTGATCTCCACTCGCAGTCCACACGGGCATTTGAGACCTGGCACTGTGCAGCTCCTGGACATAGATGTTAAGAGAACCCACGTCTCTTCCATTCATGTGGTACCAGAACATCAAGCACTCTCCGTGCTCAGAGGAAGGGTGATTGACATCCATCAGCATGCTGCCTCTGCTGCCAATGGGGTTCTTCCACAGCTGTGCACTCAGGTAAAAGCCTATGGATAAAACCAATATAAATTATCATCACATTGTTGCTATTACTATGATGTCTGGTATGCTGTAGCTGAAGTGGATATTCAGACCCTTATCAGTCTCTAAAGTATGGTCCATTGCAGGGCTAGGGGTGCCAGTTGCCAGTTCTCCATTAGTCCTGATCCAGGTAAAATTAGCTGTAGGGTCGGACGAAAGGCCGCATAGAGAGCCTTGGAAGGTGCATTCCCGCTCAGCTGGGCAGGACCCATTTATACTGTTTGACACCTGGACGTCATCTATGGCGATGTAGCCTTTAGTGCCTTCCAGGATGCCCTCAAATATAAGCTATTGGATGCAATGCATGAGAACAAACATGTACTCATATATCCACCTGGGTATAGTGTGTATGATTCAGTACCTGAATTGGTTCTTCACTGTCTGCGAAACTAAGGTCCACAAAACGCCATTTGTTGCCTTGAGTTCCTGTCCTCATCCACATAAGCGTCAGATTTCCATTAGCATGCTTGGTGATGAATCTGAGAGAACCTTCAACAGCCACAGACACCCAGGATTATTATAACCACAAGTAATATGTACATGCAAATAAATAATAACATATGCTGTAACATAAATATGTGTTTGGTTAGTTTTTGACTGTTCACATAAAGACCTTAGACAAAAGCCATCTCTCTGACCAACTTAAAAATCACCAATATGTTTTTGTGAGGTTTAGGGGTAGATAAATGAAAAGGATGTACAGACCCAGATTTGTGCAAATGTATGTAGAATTTTTGTCAGAATGTCTATCATTGCAAAAGGAATGTGTACTAAGCACCATAAACATGAACTCAAAAATGACCGTATACAAGTTCTTACACATTCCTGGTCTCATTATGCAGAATTTGATGGTGCACATTATTACATGAAAAACATTCTTTCATGAAACGTCCACTTTTTACAATCCAATCAATTCCAGATGAAAAAAATCAATTCTGGCTTTATACTTTCTTTATCAAAGAGCATGATCTTAACTCACCAATGTTTCCACCGTAGATTAAATACCAGAAGCTGACACATTTGGTCTGCTGTGGAAAGCTGGCCAGTCTGGCTGTCTCAGGTGGTTTGAAGGAATGTTGTGGTGCTATGAACATAAAATAGCCTGCACAAAATAAAAAATATTTGTTTACTTTAAAGTGAAGTTTTAAATTTTTAGGTTTAAGTTTATTTATATATTTACTATATTTTTAGCAACTCAGTTTTTACTAAACCTTTACCAAATTGATTAAAAAAAGACAGTTAAGAATAAAAAAAAACTAAAAATTAATAATAATGCTGTTCTTTTGCCCTTTCTATTCATCAAAGAATCCTGAAATAAATGTGTCCTGATTTCCACAAAAATATGAAGCAGCACAACTGTTTTCAACATTGACAAGGAATGTTTTTTGAGCACCAAATCAGCAAATTGATATGATGTCTGAAGGATCATGTGACACTGATGAAGGGGGTGGATTGGAATCCACTGCTGCTTCAATGTATATGTAATGAGTGATTATAATCGAGGTATTAATCAACATTTTTCCTTCTAATATCAAATGAGTTGAATGACTTCTCTGGAGATTTTACTTCGTTTTAGAAGTAACCAGTGTGATTATTGAAATGTTCTTTTCATGTATTCTTTAATGTCTGTATTTGATATCTGAATGCAGTAACAGTGCTTGCTTATTTATTCCGACTACAAGAAATGAAATATGGTCTTGTTTTGTGTTTGAGAAAGGTCTTCAACGTGTTAAAACATATAGGGGTCATTGAAGCCAATAGTTTAAGGGACCATTTCTTTGTTAAAGCCTTACTTTCCAGTTAGATTAACATCTAGCTATCCTTGAGAGAAAGAACGCATTATCTTGATGTTTTGAGAGGACACTCCTGTTATAGTTAGAGCCTGGCCAAATCCAACCTTGGAAAAGCTTTGTGTCGGTGTGTGTGTCTTCTGGGTTGCAGGATAAGGAACCACTGGCATTATTGGAGATTGACTGAGTGGTTGTTCTGGACATGTTGGCGCCCAGCAACCCAAATCTGCGACCTGGAAGGTCACGATGTGCCTAACTTCAGGGTCTGAGTGTCAGCTGCATAATCAATGGAGATATGTCTATCTGTATATGTGTGTAAAATTATGTTATAGTCTATTAATGTTTATCTACTTCTTAGCCAATGAGAATCATTCAACCTGTAAGGAATGACGTAGCTTAGACCTTGGAAATGGTATAATTGCTTGTTGTAACTGTAAGAGGGGCGGCCTACGGACTCTGTGTGAGTCTTGAAGCTGACGTCTGCTGATGAAACAGCAAACTATCTTCAGTAAAACTTTTCTTTAATTTATTATAATTCTGACTCCGGGTCTTCTTTCAAATCTGGTTCTGGGTCTTTGACTGTATAACCCCCTTAAACTGAAGACTGAAGTAATGATGCTGAAACTTCAGCTTTGCCATCACAGAAATAAACTACATTTTGAAATATATTAAACTAGAAACGTTATTATTTTAAATTGTAAAAATATTTCACAACACAACAGTTTTTACTGTATTTTTGATCAAATTAATGCAGCTTTGTTGAGCACCAGGGGCTTCTTTCAAAAAACATTTAAAAACCTTACTGACCCGAACCAGTGGTGTGATCATGTCCGGGACCCTGATAACCAAAAGATGGGTTCTGTCCATCCTCTCTCCTCCATTTGATTTCAGCTGACTGGTCATGGTACCAGGAACAGGTATCTTTCTCAAAGTCACAGCTGAGCTTGTCTGAAGCTGCAGGGATGTCTCCCTCTGCACAGTCTATCAGTGTAATGTCATCCAGCATGATATCCTGATTTCCGATGAATGTAGGATTCACAGAAAATACAAGCTGTGATTTTGAAAAGGAATAAGAAAGCATTAACACAAAATCAGTAAAGCTCTTCCCATTACAGTGTCCAAAAATAATTTAGTGTGATTGAGATGACTGTGAATGCAGTGCATTACCTTCAAGCCCAGAGGACGATTTCCAATTAACAAACAAGCATTTTCCCAACCATTAGTCTGGCCCTTTTTAATCGACCATAACTTTACAGATGAAGTGTCACCGATAAAACTCAGGGAAAAGTCGGAAGAGCTATTGACAGGATCATGGAGATGATACCAAAAGCTGAAATAAAAAGATTAAAAAGCATTAGAAAAAAAAAAAGAATGAGAATCTGAGTGATTAGAAAGTAATTATTTAAAAGTGAGTTTTTGATGTGCTGCTTCTGCACCTTATCTTGCATCCGAGTGCAGTGGCCCTGGGAAGTGTGTGCTCCAAAATTGCTTCCGAGAAAATATGTGCAAGATCACCTTCTGCATGCATAAGTTCACCTATAAATAATACAGAACTCTAAATATCAAAAGTTCACATGATATCAAATCAAATCCAAGTTGATTGTCCTAGTCCAAAGGCCTACCCCAAGGTGATCCTGTGGTATGGTCCACACCAGGGACAGCACTGATGTTTGCCATCTCTCGACGCCATTTAAATTCATCCTTACTTGAGTCAATCCATCCGCATGCATGTTCCTCAAAGTTACAAGAGCCTGTGACGAAAGATAGGCTATTTCTTATATTGAGAACCTAGCATTGTATTGTAAAGCTATTATTTTCCATTTATTTTCCATGCAGGTGTTGCACGGAACAGATATCACAATTGTTTAGCTGTAGTCCTATACAATTGTGATATATGTTCTGTGGTGTTGCATGCAAATAAAATGGAAAATAATAGCTTTACAATACAAGTTAGTAAATATTACTACATGACAAAGATGTGTCATCAGCCAGGGAAAACATAAATTGATTAAGATGACAATGCTGTAACTACCACAGAACTCCTCATCTGATCCATCTGCACAGTCGGGGTGGAAATCACACACTTGCTCCAAGGAAAGACAGTCTGGAGAGTGAATACACTGGCACTGCCCATCAGGGCAGGAGGCCAAGCCCATCGAAACTGCATATAAAACGCAAAATAACTAGTGGTTACATTTGTTACATTTGGTTACATTTGTTATATATATATATATATATATATATATATATATATATATATATATATATATATATATATATATATATATATATATGTTTAAATCTTAAAAAGAATAAGAATGCAGAGTTTATTTTATTAAAATTTAGAGAGTGTTAGTATTAGGTCTCAGTAAAGAATTTTATTCTTTACGCACCGATGGTGTGAGGACCCTATTGGAATTGCTCTGTTTATTTTTAATGTAGTTCCAAACATTAATTCCTGTCAATCATCATTACCAGTGTATATAAGCAGCAGTCACTGCGTCATCCAAGAGACAATTCTTCCAGCATCCCTCCTCCTCTATTTCTCTTATTCTTCCTCTGCGCAGTACTGTCATAGGGGGGTTTAGCTTGGAACTCGAGCCTCCTTCGAGGACACCAAGTTTTGTTTACCACTAACTATTAAGACTGCATGGGCATTCAAACTCGTGAAATATATTCCACATAGAATAATAGTGAACTAATCAAAAGCATGAAATAATAAGTGTGGGGAATTATGCAGTGACCTTTGCCCTGATAGCAGCTATGCACACTCTTGGCATTTCTCAATCTCAGTGCTATGCCACTTGGGATATTCCATACATTCTGGGCAATTTGACTGTTATTACTGCAGTCTCTACTCTAATCCATTTCTTTTTGTAGTTCTGTAAAGAAATCCATGCATATCCACATAAAAAATTAGACATTTAGATCAAATGAAGATACATAAATGAAACACAAATTCAAACAGGTTTCAACTGGCACCTTATCATATTAAAGAAATAATTTCATAAAACGTTACATTATGCATGCAAAACAATCATCAAAGGACATATGCCGCTGGTTCTGATGACCTTGCTGACCTTTATATTTAACCGGCTCATAGGTTCACACAGTAAAATGTAATCTTGTTTATTATATTTGAACTGATACAAAAAGAAAAAACATGGCCTCACCAAGTAGCAGTAGAAACAGTCCCCTCATTTTTTCGAGAACATGGATGAAGAGTTCCTCAGTGAACTAGTCCGTTCCTCCAATGTCTCTTGCTTGGCAATGCCTGAATGTGAAGCCAACTTCAGAGACTAGAGATCATTCTTTTTGTAGATAATTTGAATATGGTATGCTTATCAGTGCATGTTAAAGTTCAGTGGAACCAACAACCTCAAATGTTACTTTTTACCTGCCTGCTTTTTACAACTCCCCGTGGCCAGATAAAAATCATACTGTACAGAAAAAACAGTCTGCTGAATACAGTCAGTAGTAACAGTTGTTGAGGAATTGCTCCTTACGGGAACATCAATAAAAACAGCCTCACAAGACTTCCCTAACTTCGGTTCCTGCCATAATCCATGACATCATTTTTTACTGCACTGTCCATGCTAAACTGCAAGATCTGAGTGAACTTTTCTCTAGTACTATCATGCTTACGTTAATAGTCTTCACTGGGGGGGGGGGGGGGGGGGGGGATGCATAATCATTTGCTAAAAGGTCAAAATGATCTAAGTCGTTATGTAGCAAGATTAAGCAGCATTAAATACAGTTGAATATACTATGTAAAAATGCCCAGAAACAGGTCCATAAGTAACAGGTGTAAAAATGTGCCCTGGTTTGGGTCCTTGTAAAGCGCAACTATAATTTCAACAGACACTATAGAAGTATTGAGCAAGCAGAACTGCATACTTGGAAGTCTCACCTCCGTTAAGCAATAGTGTGTCTGGAGGCATACTCAGAAACAGACACTTGTTCCAAGAAGCAATACATTGAATGAATCTTTAATAATCAACATAATTAATTGCAAACTTTGAACAGTCTCAAGCTACTTAGCACATTAAAAGGTCAAATTTAGGAGACTCTAATAGATAGCTTTCTCCATGTGTAGACACACACAGCAAAAGGGTAAAGGACGTAAACCACAACCACTAGTTGTGGCTGGAAAAAGTTCCCAGATAATATAAAATGAACTGTAGATGAAAAAGATTATTTAAAATAGGTAAACAGTAGATGTTGTAATGTACTGCCTTAATCATGCTAAATTAACTCAGATCCTGGAATGCAAATCATGGACAGGAAATAGAAATAGTCTCTTTTGAAGTGCCTTATCGTAATGTTCACAACAATTTGCCAATATACCTCCTTCTGACATTTTGCAATGCACTAACCATGGATGCCAGTATTCAGGCAGGTTTCCCACTTATTTTCTTACTCACTGTCGTCTGACTGTCCCCACCCTGCAAACTCAGCACAGAAGACATAAAAACAGATGCATTTGGAATCACTATGGGGAGCAAGAGAGGGAAATGAATGATTATGTAACAACAAGCAAAAAGGAAGTGAAACCCTTCCTTACGCTTTATGAACTGCATCAACTTATCAACTCCACCAATCCAAACACAAGGATCCACAAAGGCTGACTATCACTTAGACGTGATCAGGAAAAACAGCAAAGATGGCAAAAAAAGACATAAGCAAGAACTGCTATTAGAAAATAATTTCAAGGACATGACGAAATCTTACATGCTTGCATACAAATATATATATAATTAAAACACAAAAATGGAACCAATTAAGGTAGGCCTACCACAATGAGTTTCTGGACTATAATTGGTACAAAAAAATGTTCTTTATATTTTCTAGAAGCACTTGCATTTAACACTGTATGCTGTAATTTTGAGCATACTTTTTCATTTATGGAAAACAAAAACCGAACCTATTTTTCTAATCTAATGTCTAATCAGAAGGATCTGCCACTTTTTAATGGACTTACTCCATTCTGGGATGCCAAGAACTGTATTGTGCTGCTAACAGAAGAAGGCCTGAGTAATGAATTTAAATTAAAAATGATTGCTTGTTCTTAAATAAATAGAACGTCTGAAGACTGGAATTGATGCTGAGCTTTGGGATGTGCAGCTGCTATCTATAAGCAGCAAGCTGATTCAAGAGTTCCTTTGCCCATATAATCTTTAAGCTAATGGCTTGCTGTCCACCACGGAGGGGATGCCAAAAGAGCTGATGCCAGAGCAAGGTGAGCGGCTTATGCTCCGGCAGATAATTGAAAGATTGGAACAACTCCAGCCCGCCAACCACCTTATCAAATCACATTCGGACTGAGATTAAAATATATATTTTTTTATAATAATATAATATAACTTGTAATCAGGGCCCCACTCATCACCATGCTGATATTCTGTGCTAGCCTGGATGCCAGCCGAATTTAGCCCCGCCCACAGGATGGGAAGTTCGGTCTGAACTTGATCAGTTGTGAAGCAAGTATGCCCGATCCAAAGGACCAATCAAATGGTCAGGGTGGGCTTTATACGATGATGGGACAGATGAGCAGCAGTAACGTAATCATCCACGTCACCAAAGAGCACTTGGATTGAATTTGTTTACAACAAAGAGCTGCCGTTGGAGAACTAAGATACGTAGATTCCGCCATCGCGTATGTTATTCAAGATCATGAAGACACAGCATTCATTTTAAAAGAGGATCAGAGAACCACGATCTATTTGTCGATTGGAAAGATGTTTTTACCGTCCTTCCTACGGGATTCGGTCTATCCAATTGAGTGCAGAGGAATTTTTTTCCCTGGTTCGGTTGAAACACGGCCCATAATCACAGCCCAATGAAGCAGTTTCAGACTCACATTCTGGAACTAGTTCGGTTCGCGTACCTACTCCTGTTAAGAAGAAAATGTGTGCCCTGCAGGCGCCACAAACTAATTCATGTCGAATTGGCAATTGATTCACCACCAAAATGACTCTTGTGAGGCAGTTCATTTAACGATTCGGTAAATCAAAAATTCACGACTCGAGGATCGTTCAAAAGGTTCCAAAATCCTTCACTGAATCGTCAGAGCGGTGACTGAACTCATTCACTAAAAAGCAATGCTTACATTCAGTGATGTCTGTCTCGAAATTAAGCAGATTTTGTGCAGACTAATTGTTCGTGAAAGCTATAGGCCGTACTTAGCCGACAGAGTTGGATGCAGGTCCATTCGCCTATTTACAACTTCATCGACTGAGATCAGAGTAAGGTTTTTCTCCATACAATAGAGGTCAACAAGTCCAATGTTGCTTTTTCAACAAAAAAAAAAAAAAAAAAAAACCTGAGTGCTGTGCACTCTCTTCTCCCAGGTGAAAAAGACGTACTGTTAAATGTATTAAACATGCATTATAGTATATTTTTATTGTACTAATAACATACTCAAGTACATTTTTAATACATTTAATAGTACGTCTTTTTCACCTGGGCTACTCTCAGAATAAACAAACAAACAAACATATTTTGGTAAGATATTAAACTTCAAAAACTTTGTTTTAAACAAAAGTTTTTGGAAACACTATACAGATTGTAGATATTCTTGACTATCTCACACAAAACCCACAACTGGACAATGATTTTTATTTTAGCATAAAGGTTATCAGAACTATAAATTCATCTTCTAGAACCAATGTAGACAGACAGGATTAAAAAAACTGGAAAAGTGTGTTTGTGCCATATTTCTTTCAAATAAATTCCACTTATAAAATGCATACATTTTAAGAGTAGCCTATACTTAAGTATCCATATTTATCACACTGTTCTGAGTAGTTTTCTTCTATAAATTAATATATTTGTGTCTGAGATCTTTCGGTGTATTTAGCAGGTGTGAGGCTGGTGGGGAGTGTGTTTTCTGACAGTTTCTAAGTCATGGAATTTGGAAGGCTCCCTTTCAGGAGCGATGTGTTCACTCACAGGCATAGGACAGCCGGTTCTCATGAAAGAGATTGATGTCATAACAAGGGGTAAGTATACATTTTTGCAAAATAATGATTGATGGGAGGCAAATCTGTGAAAAATATAATTTTTATATAGATTTATTATTTATAAAGTTACAGGTGGGGTCGCAGACAGTGACAGTTCTTAATTAGACTGCAGTATATACTGCACACATTTCTTATGTGGTAAATTGCTGTCATCACAAGTTTTTGCACAGGATGTGCAGGAACATGAGTACAAGGCATAACAGGAAAAAGGAGCATTCAGATCATACATTTTATGTGTAAATGTGTTTTTTTTTATACAATGATGGACATCTTTTTTTTTTTTTACCTCTATTGTTGTGTATGCTGACAGGGCAGAACCATTGCTGGGAAGAGAGAATGTCTCAATGATTTAGGAGTGATAGGTTTGACTTCATTAAGATGTTCTGTAGTGAATTATCGTATAGTACCAAAATGATTTGTGTTCCCCAAATACCCAAACCAAAACTGACCAAAATCCCAAATTAAACTGACTAACATCATTTTCGATAATTAAGAAGATTCCTTCTCCTTTTCCAAATAAGCCTTGTGACATTAGTGTTTCAGCAGTTCTGAAGAAATAGTCATGACAGGATGTAATTCTGATTGGAACAATCTGACCCATTTAAAGGGTAGGTCTGAGCAAATTTGAGACTGCAGAAGCTCAGCCAAAGACAGAGAATGACACTGGAATGAACACATGAACAGCACAGAATATATTTTGGATCAAGATGAAAACAATAACAGTAGTTATTTTGCTTGTATTAGAACTATCAAACTGCTTTGCACAGTCAGGTATGTATTTTTTTCTTTAATCAAACTGAAAAATAAACAACAATAATCATACTTTTTCTTTTTGCAAATAGTACTATTTATTGTGAAAAAAGCCACTTGCACTTCATTTTTTTTCCCCGTTTATGCTAAATTGAGTGAATAGCTCAACGCTGCATCATCTCAACCTATTTTTGTGCAGGAATATATAATGTGGATTATAACAAATGCATGCCAATCTTCCTGGAACGACTTGCCACCTGTTACCCACACAGTAACCCACAACAGTTCCGTTGGACTTCAAAGAATAGCATTTTGAACACTGTCACAAAGAAATGCCTTGGAGTAGGAAGTAAAGCAGTGGGCATAACATTGCAGTGGCTGAAATGTGAAGATGACAATGATTTGCAGAAGTGGGAATGCCACAGTGATACATTGCTTCGCCTAAAGAATGAGTCTGTGTACCTTGCTGTAAATGACAACGGTGTGTCAGTGATCTCAGCAGACACTGAAATAAAGAACAAATGGACAATTCATAGAACACCGAACAGCATTTGCTCTTTGCCTCATGAAGGTATGTGCCTCAATGTGTCTCTATTGAACATTATTGTCATAAAGTGACTATGCTGTTTTCCTTTCTATGCAAATGTGTGCTATTCCCTCAGGGAGCAAAATGCTGAATGCTGTGAAATGGAACAATAATTCCCTACCTTTTTTGTCCTTATTAGTATATGTGTTCATCCTAACTAATATTTTGCTAGATAAATTTCATTTATTCAAATCACCATTATTATCACTTCTAAAAAAAAAAGAA
The DNA here is from genome assembly GCA_030578275.1 of Meda fulgida. Taxonomy (NCBI): domain Eukaryota; kingdom Metazoa; phylum Chordata; class Actinopteri; order Cypriniformes; family Leuciscidae; genus Meda; species Meda fulgida. Next base: position 15,467,253 of record CM060617.1, read on the forward strand.
AAAAAAGAAACCAAACTGGGTGAAGACAGTCTAGCTTGTTTGTCTTTCACAATTGTTCCAACAGATCTAAGTAGCCTTGTAAGCAGGATAATGTACCTTGTTATGCAAAAAGCATCAATTCAATTCCATTTTGCCAGTCGTATTTTATCAACCTATTTAATATTTAACTGAATGATTAAATAAAGTAACATATTTGCTTAAAATTAGTTAATCATCTTTATAGTGAATTCAATGGGTTTTTTTTCAACAGCACTATAATACATGGTGTAAACTACTGATCAACTCTTACATTATTTTAACAGAAATATACACCATTGATGGAAATGCATTTGGGCGGCCATGTCACTTTCCTTTTCTTTATGAGAAAAAATGGTTTGGAGACTGTACCAAAGTTGATGAGCAAAATCAACGTCTATGGTGTTCCATTGAGCCTGACTACAGTGTTAATCAGCTGTGGGGCTACTGCCCAACACATGAAAGTAGGTTTATGTTTCAATTGTTACCTGCACAATAATTAATAAATCATTAAGACCACAGTTGTTACCTGTCCACCATCAAAAACTAAACTAATAGTATATCTATTCTAACAATAAAACACTGGCTTGCATTTATTGATGAGTTATGTTATTTGCAGTTACATTTTGGTCCAAACATCCTCTGACAAATGTCTATTACCAAGTGAATGATAAGTCGGCCCTGACATGGTACCAGGCTAGAAAGAGCTGCCAGCAGCAAGGCGCAGAGCTGCTGAGTGTCTCTGAACCTCATGAACACAGCTTCATAGCAGGTACAATCCCATCAAAGAAATAGTCTAAATAACTGTTCATCATTACATGCACTAATGAAATATTAATGGATATCATAAATATCCAAAGAACAAAATGCTAAGAAAAAGTGCTCATTCTCGCTTTGTCTAGGAATAGTTCAGAAGAAACAAGTCTCACTATGGACAGGACTAAACAAATTAGATGTGTCCAGTGGATGGCAGTGGAGCAATGGACAACCTTTACGTTATCTGAAATGGCTCAGTGGTAAAACTATTTCAATCAAAGGATTCAGTCTTGTTGAATCCCTGTAGAGCACAATACCAACAACACTAGTTTGATTCCTGGGGAACAAACAAACAGATACCAAGAAATATGTATTTTGTTAAATATAAAATGTAGCATGAATTGAGAAAAGTTCACTATGCCTTGATTCATCATACACTAGATGTTTTAGCCCTGTGCAGAATAGTTGAACGAACAAAACAAAATCAGCTTTCACTAGCTAACTGAGCATATTAAGGGACTGAAATTATCATTTCTGTCTTTGTTGAAGGATTCCCAACCACACAACCAGGCTACAGTTGTGGTGTCCTAAAAAACGGTATTGGTTCTGAATGGTCAAACAAACCTTGTTCGGAAAAACATGGGTACATCTGCCAAAAAGGCCATTCTGTTCCTACTATTCCACCAGGTAGGCTTTCCAACCACTTTTTTTATTCCATATAGCAAGCAGCGATTCTCAAACCGCAGTGTCAAGAATGGGGCTCTTCATGCAAAAACAAACATATAGCGCGATCTGTGTAGTGTGATTGACAAACAAATTATTTTTATGTGTCTCTCTTTTAAATATGTATTCATAAAGGCCCACAAACTCAGGAGTGGCTCTCATATGCTGTGTCCTAATTCGTATAGACTACTATCTGTCCTAAACAGTATTCGAAATTACATTTAGTGTGTCCCAAATCATAGTATGTTGTAATTAGTATTAGATACCCAGATGGTGTATTTTTTTCTAGTTAGAATTCGAAGACCCATGCACTTAATGGCTGATATTACCCATTGCGCATTGCACGCAGATTCAAATAGAACTACAAACACGAATAAAACATGTAAAAAAAAAAAAAAAACTACAATGTCGGATGTGTGAGACCGACAGTTAAGAGAGCTTTAGATAAAAGGGTTTGAGAGATTAATAATCATTATCTAACCTGACGAAAAGATGTTATCCACATTATATTTAATATGAAACAGCATTTTGAACATTTATAAAGATTTGGTCATATTGGCCGTTTGGTCATTAACTATTAAATGCATCATTGTGCAAACACATGAGGAGTTCTCTGCATGAAAGACCCATGACTGGCAGTGCTGCTTCATGGATGTGGAGGATTTTACCTGTGACAAGATGATTGACAGGGCACATAACTAAGTGGCAGAGCAGTCCATTAAACTCCCAATTATAACGGAGCTGCACACTCAACTGTATGTACTTTTTCTTCACAAAAAGAGTACATACTTTTAGGCCATAGTATAAGTAGTTGAATTGGGAGGCAGCAATACTTTTGACTGACTTAATAAATTGCATGTCATTGCATCATTGGTCTATTTCAGGACAGGCTGTAATAATGTGATAAGGAAAATAAAAATATTTTCAAATGCATTTATATCTCATACTGTATTTCACTTTAAAATGATTTTGGCACATCATGAAATTGATTCAACCTCTCAAGATGCAAGATAAAGTTTGGGAACCTCTTCTATATAGAATAATGGAAGCAATATTACTGTCAATAATAGGTTATCTTTGTTTTTTTGTTTCGTTTTTTTGGACAGTGGTGAACACTGGATTTTGCCAAAGCCCTTGGATTCCATATTCAGGCAACTGTTATCTGCTTCATCGCAACAAGCGAACATGGATGGAGGCGCGAGGTGCATGTCTGCGGGAAGGAGGAGACCTTCTGAGTATCCTCAACACAGAAGAGCAAAGCTTTGCCATCACACAGCTTGGATACTGTACGTTTCGATTATTGGCTTTTAACTGGAATGCATTTTTAATAGTGTTATTTTAGAAAAGACAGAAGTCACCCCTATAAGGTCCTTCTCAAAAAATTTGCATATTGTGATAAAGTTTATTATTTTCCATAATGTAATGATAAAAATTAAACTTTCATATATTTTAGATTCATTGCACACCAACTGAAATATCTCAGGTCTTTTATTGTTTTAATACTGATGATTTTGGAATACAGCTCACGAAAACCCAAAATTCCTATCTAAAAAAATTTGCATATTTCATCCGACCAATAAAAGAAGTGTTTTTAATACAAAAAAAGTCAACCTTCAAATAATTATGTTCAGTTATGCACTCAATACTTGGTCGGGAATCATTTTGCATAAATGACTGCTTCAATGCGGCGTGGCATGGAGGCAATCAGCCTGTGGCACTGCTGAGGTGTTCTGGAGGCCCAGGATGCCACTTAAGCTCATCCAGAGTGTTGGGTCTTGCGTCTCTCAACTTTCTTTTCACAACATCCCACAGATTCTCTATGGGGTTCAGGTCAGGAGAGTTGGCAGGCCAATTGAGCACAGCAATAACATGGTCAGTAAACCATTTACCAGTGGTTTTGGCACTGTGAGCACGTGCCAGGTCGTGCTGAAAAATGAAATCATCTTCATAAAGCTTTTCAGCAGGTGGAAGCATGAAGTGCTCCAAAATCTCCTGATAGCTAGCTGCATTGACTCTGCCCTTGATAAAACAGAGTGGACCAACACCAGCAGCTGACATGGAACTCCAGACCATCACTGACTGTGGGTACTTGACACTGAGCTTCAGGCATTTTGGCATTTCCTTCTCCCCAGTCTTCCTCCAGACTCTGGCACCTTGATTTCCGAATGACATGCAAAATTTGCTTTCATCCGAAAAAAGTACTTTGGACCACTGAGCAACAGTCCAGTGCTGCTTCTCTGTATCCCAGGTCAGGCGCTTCTGGCGCTGTTTCTGGTTCAAAAGTGGCTTGACCTGGGGAATGCGGCACCTGTAGCCCATTTCCTGCACACGCCTGTGCACGGTGGCTCTGGATGTTTCTACTCCAGACTCAGTCCACTGCTTCCGCTGGTCCCCCAAGGTCTGGAATCGGTCCTTCTCCACAATCTTCCTCAGGGTCCGGTCACCTCTTCTCGTTGTGCAGCGTTTTTTGCCACACTTTTTCCTTCCCACAGACTTCCCACTGAGGTGCCTTGATACAGCACTCTGGGAACAGCCTATTTGTTCAGAAATTTCTTTCTGTGTCTTACCCTCTTTCTTGAGGGTGTCAATGATGGCCTTCTGGACAGGTTGGCAGTCTTACACATGATTGCGGTTTTGAGTAATGAAACAGGCTGGGAGTTTTTAAAAGCCTCAGGAATCTTTTGCAGGTGTTTAGAGTTAATTAGTTGATTCAGATGATTAGGTTAATAGCTCATTTAGAGAACCTTTTCATGATATGCTAATTTTTTGAGATAGGAATTTTGGGTTTTCATGAGCTGTATGCCAAAATCATCAGTATTAAAACAATAAAACACCTGAAATATTTCAGTTGGTGTGCAATGAATCTAAAATATATGAAAGTTTAATTTTTATCATTACATTATGGAAAATAATGAACTTCATCACAATATGCAAATTTTTTGAGAAGGACCTGTATAAGGTTGCTAGGCAATAATCTGCATCACTATTCTCAGTGCGGACAGACGAGCTGTGGACGGGTTTCAATGATCGCAAAACTCAGATGCTGTTTGAGTGGAGTGACCAGTCTAGCGTCCCGTTTGCCTCATGGGAGGTGGGGGAGCCGAGTCACAATGCTGTTCATGCAGAGGACTGTGTGTTAATGAGAGGAGAGGTAAGAACTTCAAAATTATTTGAGAAGTCATCTTAAATTCTAGTTGCATAGTTTTTCTCATTATCTATTGCTAAACGAAACATTTGTATAATGACTGTTTCTCCTTTAGGAGGGAAAGTGGGCCGATGATTTTTGTGAGAACAAGTATGGATTCATCTGCAAGAAGAAGGCCAGCTCTAAAGCCTCAAATAATGACACGGTTGTCACAAGCCCAGGATGCAAAACAGTATGTATATTTGTATAATGAAAAAAATGACTGTAGAATTGTCTTCTATGTTCTTGGACATCAGGTGGTGAAATGTACCTACTGACAATTGTCTTATTTTTTTTAAAAGGGTTGGACCAGGTATGGGTACTACTGCTACATTGCAGGATCTGAGACAAAGACCTTTGAAGAAGCAAAACAGATGTGTGAAAAAGCTGAGTCTCAACTGGTTGATATTTCCTCCAGGTTGGATCACTCCTTCAATTACATGCTTTCTGTCCTTTCTGACACTTTTTTTGCACTACATTAACTAAAAAATTTAAGCAAATTCTGAAATAAAATGACTTTTATAAATGTATAATTATGTGTTGTTCTAAATAATATTTTAAAAACTATAAACAGATTTTAGTGTCAGCTTCTGCCTCATAAAATAATTAAAGTCCATATAATTAGGACAGCTAATTATATTGTATTTAGTACAATATAATTGTACTAAATTGTACCCCCCCCACCCCCACCCACCCCCCATTAGAATAGAAAATGCATTTCTGGTTAGTCTAGTGGGAGCACGACCAGAAAAGTACTTCTGGACTGGATTGTCTAATCAGAAGGATCTGCACACATTTGAATGGACCAACACCAAGCAAGTCCCATTTACTCATTTCAACGCTGGAATGCCAGGTATTATGCCAAAAAACAAAATGTCAATGAAATAATAATGTTTCTGATTTCTCATAATTCCAGCATTACAGTTTAGAATTACTTTTTTTTCTTTAAAAAAAAAACTTTTAGGAAGAAAACAAGGCTGTGTTGCCATGACGACTGGAATTATTGCTGGGCTTTGGGATGTGCTCAGCTGCTCAAATAAGGAAAAATACATCTGCAAGCAGAGAGCTGATGAACTAGTTACTACTCCAGCCCCGTCAACCCATCCTCCCCTGAGCTGTTCTGAAGACTGGAGGTCAATGGCGTCTAGAGACTTTTGTGTCAAGGTAAAATGGACTTTTTTAGCTACTTTCATGTTGAATTTTGGAGAAATCTGCTATTTAAACGAAATCATAGACAGATTGTTCAACATTTCATGACATTATTACCTTCTCTTTTTGGCAGTATTTTAATGTACCTAGGCATCAAAAGAAGACTTGGGATGAAGCTCTTGACTTCTGCCGAGAACTTGGTGGTGATCTTCTGAGCATCCATCATGATTCTGATATTCCTTGGAAACATGGAGGGTAATATCTATCATTCCTTTTGCAAATGGACAAACTTGTTTCAAACTTGTTTCAAATCACATTATCTATAACAGGCCCTATTAATCTGTTTTTAGACTTGAGAACTTTACACCATCCGACCATCAGCAGTCATTATCTGCAATTAATTATCCACAATTAAGCCACTATCCATCTTCATATACTTGCATATAAATGTGTGTAAAGGATCTGTATATAATATAATATTGCTATACATATAAATGCATGTATATAATCTACACACACACACACACACACACACACACACACACACACATATATATATACATAAAAATGTCCATGAATGTTAGATTTGGCTTGTTCTCTGCCAACTTGTATATCTGTTCATGTGTTTTTATATTAATCGCCAGCGGTGTACACCACTGATGGTTGTAAATACTGTGAATGTGCAGCAAGTCTCATCACTGAAACAGATGAATACATAAATGTATGTTTAAAAAGGTAAATAAACTACATGTTTTTTCTTGTAGAAGGTATCCAGCATGGATTGGTTATAGAATGTATGATCCCTTAATGGGTTATGTTTGGAGTGATGGTTCTTCGGTGAGTCACAAAGAATATGTTAAAAAACTTAATGCTAGATAGAATTCGCATTTGATGTCATTTTGATTTTAATTTATTTATCAATCTTTTAGTCATCCTATCAAAGCTGGTCCAGTGGTGAACCAAACAATTTGAACAACATTGAAAATTGTGTTGAATTGAGTGTTTCAATCTGGGATACTGATGGAATGTGGAATGACGTGAACTGTAATGACAAAAATGACTGGTTCTGTCAGATTCAAAGAGGTACAAAATGCCAATCTGGCAAAAATCTAGTTCTGCCATCAATAGATTGTAAAGAAAATTATATTTTCTGTTTAATTGACAGCTAACTGCTAAGCCTTCTCTTTAGGAAAGACCCCAAAGGAAATAAATATTACAGGTCCAGGTAAGTCTTCTACTTCAAGAACTCCAGACTCAAACATTATATTTTGATCACACTGATGAGGTAAATGAGTAACTTGATTTTAAAACATTTATTTATTTTTATTTAAGTTTATAATGAAACAGAGGATGGCTGGACTGAATTCAGAAGTAACCAGTATTATGGGTCTCAATACTCAGCAATGTCTATGCACGATGCACGGGCATTCTGTAGGAAATCACATGGCGATCTTGTGGTTATCAATGACGAGGAAGAGCGGTTGTTCCTCTGGCAAAAGGTATGATGGCTGAGTGACATTTTCAGTAGCATATTTGTGGTGCGTATCACACAAAACTTGTATCAATGTGTTATTTTGAGTATGCTTTATATTGCTTTTAATTTACTGACTTCCTCACAACTGGTGTGCTTTTTTCTGTGTTGCAGAGTAAATGGTCGCACAGTGATTTTATCATTGGTTTAACAGTTGATCTGGATGGGTCTTACCTGTAAGTTTAAAGAATATAAATAGCTCATATATGAACTTACAAAAGAACAAATAAACAAAAAATGTTTTCCTCTTTTAAAGGTGGATGGATGGTTCCCCTGTAGTATTTCATGCATGGGAAGCAAATCAACCGGCCTTTAAAAACAGTGAGGAAAGATGTGTGAAGATGACCTGGTCTCAAGGTACATCATATCTTCTGATCTATGAAGACATTAGGTATATGTGGAATGTTTTATTGACCACTGGTACATTTGGTGAAGCAAATGTTTCTTTATGTATGATTAAATCACTGTTGATACATTTCATACAGTACATTAAATAAACTAATTTTTTTTAAAAAAACATTTTGACTGTTACAGGACTCTGGGAAACTGTCAACTGTGGTGATGAATATAATTTTTTTTGTAAGCGAAGTCAGTCTCCTCCAGTTAATGCCACAGTGGCCCCTACACAAAAGCCAAAAGGAGGCTGTGCTCCTGAGTGGAAACACTTGGAGGGAAAAGTAATTATATACATATTCTAAAATGATAAAAAAAATATTGTAATGCTATATATTAGAAGTAAATTATAAACCTTCATTTTATATTTAATCATTTTACAGTGTTAATGTAGTTTTAGTCACTTCAGTCTAAACAGTTCTGCATCAGCTCAATGAAATTTAAATGTCTTTGTGCAAACCATATCTCACACAGAATATAGCCTTGCTTATGAAAAGTTACAAAACATTTGCACTGCTGTAATATATTTTCCAGTACAATATTTGTGAAATATCTTGATTCATTATTATGACAATAAATGAGAGAAGATAATAAATAATGGTCATTTATATAAAACATTATAGTGTTATAACATGAAGGAAGACATGAAAACATGGACAGAAGCAAGAGAATACTGCAGAGAGCTTGGTGGAGATCTGTCATCTATTATGAGTAAAACACAACAAGGTAAAAGCTCTGTGAGAGATTTCAGCACTGCTCAAAATGATGAATGTGTAAATATCTTGTCGTATTCTGTGCATGGAAAATGTAACATTATTCTAAAATATTGATTCTCTAAATGTTTGCTGTTTCTTTTGTTTTTTTAGCAGTGCACTTTGATTGACTTGATCATTATGATATATTGCATATTTAATGTATTACATCATATGTATCCATCTGCTGCAGCCTTTTTAACCATGATGATTAGAGAAAAAAACACAGACTTCTGGATTGGATTCAACAATTTGGCAAACCGGAGGTTCAAGTGGACAGATGGGAGTAATGTTGCATTCACAGAGTGGGCCAAAGGGGAACCTCTAAACTATAGAGTATGTGCATTTTGTCATCATTTATGAGTGAACGTTATGAATTTAGCTTAATAAATGTAAAATTTAACTTGCAGATATTTTTGCGTGATTATGGAGTTTTTCTTTTTTTTAAATACATGTATTGTTTCTCTTACAGTGGTATTCGTTCTCAAAATATATATATTCAGAGGAACAGGTACTGTGATAAGTTGACGAAATAGTATAAATTTTTATGTGATAACAAAGGCTTCAGTAGCGGTGTTTCTTTTTCAAACAGGAATGTGTTGTTATGGGCATGGGTTCAGGCTCTTTTGGCAAGTGGGTGGCAACTGACTGTAATTCTACTCATGGTTTTATCTGCAGTCGTGATGTTGGTGAGTTAAGCCAAACACTGCAGACTTGTTGAGAGATTGCTCGATCCTCTGCAGACTTTTACCATTCCACTTTTGTTTTCATCGTCTCTTTTTACACATGTTCAGATCCTGGTATTGCCCCAGTGCCAACTGAACTTCCGAAAACCTTTGTCAAGCTCAGAAATTCATCTTTCAAAGTGATTCAAGAGAACCTAACATGGAGTGAGGCAAACCGTCGCTGTGAGGCAGATGGGGCTCATCTTGCCAGCATTCGGGACTTGGTAACACAATCTTACCTTGAGCTGCAGGTCTTCAGAGCCCAACAGCCCATGTGGATTGGTCTCAACAGTGTGCAGGTACTGCATCGGAGTGAGAAAGGGAAACTCATAGCGTTACATTTTGTAGAAATATTCACCCAAAAATGCTCATTGCCAAATAATGAATGTAAATGATTACTGGGGCTGTCAAGCTCCAAAAAGGACAAATCTTAAAAACAAATGCTCAAGAAAGTCATTTTACGACAAACATTATGTGTAAAATGTGTGTGTAAATGGCATGTCTGTTTTTTAGGCTTTTTTTTAAATGAAAAGTGAATATTTATGACTCCAACCTACTCATTATTACATATTTGTATTCATTAACAGTCAAATGGAAATTTTCTATGGGTGAATAACTGGCCCATGAATATGGAGAAATGGGCAAATTCTGAACCACGGCCCAACCGCCCTTGTGTATACATGGGAATAAAAGGAGAATGGAGAACAACTCTCTGCAATCAAACCTTCTACGGTGTCTGTGAGCAATCAACAGGTGAGGTACAAATATGTTTCCTTTAGATGACGATATTTTTCCTTTTACATTTTGCTATTATATCAACAAATAATTGGGTGGTCTGGTCAGTCTTTAAAGATTACAGTGCTTAGAGGCAAGATTTAGAAAAAAATTATGTTCTCTCTATTTGTTCTAAAGCCCGGAGCAATGCACAGGCTTCAGCAATTCAAATTGAGTTGTGTTTGTGTGTATTTTTGGTATTATTATTGTGGGCACTTCAAAATACTGTGAATAATTATGGATACTTTATTGTCCACATTATATATATATATATATATATATATATATATATATATATATATATATATATATATATTTGGAATGTACATTAGCTCCGTTTCCATCAACCCCTGTACACAAAGCTTTCTGTATTTGACACCCACTTTTCACAAAGAAAAGTATCCAAATAGTATTTAAATGTTCTCAAACACCCATTCAGATTTTTGCATTAAATATGGTGTTTATTTAAAACTAAACTAAATGTGTGAACTAATGAGTGAAGGATTCTGTGTCAGAATTCAGAGGTAAAATAATGGTCATTAATCGGCTTTCGCCGTACATGTCAATATAGTGCTCAAATACTTCAGATTTTGGTACAGGATCGGTGAAATCTTTTTGGATTCTCACAATTTGTCATGTTCCCTTTGTTTCCATAGTTACTCATTTTTTTTATTTATTAACTCCACCTGTACAGTAAACCATCACTTTCTCTTAAGCACACTTTTCCATGTGACATTCCCCAGACATTCCCCCGACTCTTACAGCTCAGCAACCTGGGCATTGCCCACAAGAAGATGATGACAGTCCTTTAAGGTGGATACCTTTCAAAGACAGTTGCTATGTTTTTGTGACTGATACCAAACCATGGAGCAGAGCAGCTAGACTCTGTATGACATGGGGTAAGGTTATAGATTGATTTTAAAAGCTGTTTATCCAATTGGTGCAAAGAACAAAAAAGTAACAAAGCTTGTACTTATTTTTTTCTTTCTCATCAGGAGCATCTCTTGTCAGCATTAGGGATACAGCGGAAGAGAAGTTTATAGAGGACAACCTCATAATTCTTGAGAGTTACGAAGAATTTTGGATTGGACTTTTCCACTCCCAGAAAGGTAATGTGCCAAATATACATTCTCACATGAAGGAATCTCTTCTGCTCAACTCCTTTCCAGTGCCCCAGAGTCTTCACACAAATAGTGAATGAACTCATGGGTCTAAAAGGGTTGGTTACAAATGAACTCACCCTGGATTATCTAACTACACAGGACACTGGTTATGGTCAGACTACAGCGTGGTAGATTACACTAACTGGGCATCTGAAAACGATTATGAAGACGAATATGAAGATCATTCTTGGAAACCTGATTGCGCATTATTCTCTACCAAATCTAAAAAATGGAAAAAACGACATTGTGATTATTCAGTCTTACCGTTTATCTGCAAAACCCCCAAAGGTACGTATTGTAAATTTTCACAATAGCATATTTCGTAACATGTTGTAACAGTAGTTGTCACTTAGAGAAATGCAGTACTGTATCTAAGTAACTCATTTTTTGAGTCAAATGTCCAATGGCATAATTACTTTTCTGTAGCAGTGATTTATTATGTTGGTTTCAAAAATCTCTTGTGAATTCAGTCCTTCAAACTAAATTTACCGTAAATTATCATATTTGTGCAGTGACTGTTAGGTAACACAATAAAACCCGCCCACCTTAAGACAATGTATACTATACAACAAAGTTATATAATGATAAACTGTGTTCTTATAGGATATACAGTAAGAAATACAAGGGTGTTTTTTTTAGTTTGGTGTTTCATTTGTTACAATTTTATATTCACAAATAACTGAATTTTTATAATTTCTGTTAACCAAAACAATGGATATTTCTCGTTTCATAATTATATTGCTGCTTTAATCTTCCTGAAAAGCCATTAAATACACTATAATACATTTCAAATACAAGTATGTTGTGGAAGATGCCATTTTCCCTTTTACTTTAGATGTTAATATTTCATAAAACTATTTTCATAAACTAGTTTCAATAAACCATGTCCGCATATTGTGACAGTTTTTGTCAGAATAACCTGCTCCAGTCACATAAAGTCACTTTATATATTTCTCTGGAGAATAAAAGTGGAAATGTTCAATAGACATTTAGGAATGTGTAGATTCAGAAGTTCACAAAGTAGACAAAAATAAAGCCACTGGAGTAAATCGTGTCTCTAGTCTCACCTATTTTATTCCTATGAATAGATATGCTTATGATTGTTTAGAGTAAAAGGGAAATGTAATAAAACTCAAAAATTGCATTACATTATCTATTTATCCTTTTTTTCCTGCAGTAATGACTCCAACCACTGAGGCCACACATGCAGGTAATATGATGATTTATTCATAATGAATTTTCTGTCGAGAAATATTAAAAAATCTCATTTTATGTCAAGAAAAGAGAAAAAAAAAAACGCTTTCAGCAGCCTCTCTCAGATGTTTAACAGTATATGTAAAATAGTAAAATTGTAGTTTGATCTAATGTGTATATCACAATTTCAGACTAGATAGTTTCTCTTATTATTTTTATCTCTGTTTTCACAGGTCCTGAACCTCACAGGGTCAAAACCGGTTTGGCTGTGTTCTTGAGCATTGCAGTGGTCGGCATATTGGGAGCTCTAGTGTACGTTTACTACAGAAGTTCAAAAAGACTCTCATTGCCTACATTTGAAAATCCCATGTATAGTAACACAGAGGCTGCTCATTCAGATAGTAAAGATAACAAAACATTGCTTGGCCACATTGAGATCACTGAATAGACCTGTGTTTTATAATGTCCCAGTACTTGTATATGTGTAAGAGATACTGTACACTCAGCCGATCATTATCATAAAATAAACAATGACAGGGATCATCGAGTTTATTTTGAGATAATGGCTGTACTTTATCCTGCTTCGTACATGGCTACTCAGGAAATAAATATTGATTTGGGTAGAAAGTATTTTATGTAAAAAATAAATCCAGCTATGTAGGAATCAGTTGTCAGTTAAACAGTTTAGCAGTCATTATGCAAAAACAAATCTGACAGCAGATTGGTGCAAATGACTAGTCAGAATCAAATATTTCATGGTAACATAAAAGGAAGCCACTGATTTAATATGGAATTGCCATTGTCCTGTATAGTTTCCTGTGACGCTACTTCAAGGCTTTTGTACAAGTTTTTTAAAAAGTTTTTCAAGTTGAATAAGAACTGTCTCTAAATAAACTAATATTTACACTGTAATATATATATATATATGTTTTTGAGCGAACCACCACTGTTACACTCCAACTGTACAGTGCAAATTGGTTTAAGTATGGAAAAAGTGTGTCATCTTTTGTGGTGCAGTGTCAAAGAAAAACAGGATAAGAAGACGTAAGGTCAGCTGACTTGGCAGTATTTGGAGTATGAGGACAGTGTTGTAAAACAAATTACCCAAACTTTTACATTTTTTTGTTTCAGAAATGTATGCCCTATTTGAATTAAATGGCACATTACAGGTCGTTCTCAAAAAATTAGCATATTGTGATAAAGTTCATTATTTTCCATAATGTAATGATAAAAATTAAACTTTCATATATTTTAGATTCATTGCACACCAACTGAAATATTTCAGGTCTTTTATTGTTTTAATACTGATGATTTTGGCATACAGCTCACGAAAACCCCAAAATCCTGTCTCAAAAAATTAGCATATTTAATCCGACCAATAAAAGAAGTGTTTTTAATACAAAAAAAAGTCAACCTTCAAATAATTATGTTCAGTTATGCACTCAATACTTGGTCGGGAATCCTTTTGCAGAAATGACTGCTTCAATGCGGCGTGGCATGGAGACAATCAGCCTGTGGCACTGCTGAGGTGTTCTGGAGGCCCAGGATGCTTCGATAGCGGCCTTAAGCTCATCCAGAGTGTTGGGTCTTGCGTCTCTCAACTTTGTCTTCACAATATCCCACAGATTCTCTATGGGGTTCAGGTCAGGAGAGTTGGCAGGCCAATTGAGCACAGTAATACCATGGTCAGTAAACCATTTACCAGTGGTTTTGGCACTGTGAGCAGGTGCCAGGTCGTGCTGAAAAATGAAATCTTCATCTCCATAAAGCTTTTCAGCAGGTGGAAGCATGAAGTGCTCCAAAATCTCCTGATAGCTAGCCGCATTGACCCTGCCCTTGATAAAACACAGTGGACCAACACCAGCAGCTGACATGGCACCCCAGACCATCACTGACTGTGGGTACTTGACACTGGACTTCAGGCATTTTGGCATTTCCTTCTCCCCGGTCTTCCTCCAGACTCTGGCACCTTGATTTCCGAATGACATGCAACCACTGAGCAACAGTCCAGTGCTGCTTCTCTGTAGCCCAGGTCAGTCGCTTCTGCCGCTGTTTCTGGTTCAAAAGTGGCTTGACCTGGGGAATGCGGCACCTGTAGCCCATTTCCTGCACACGCCTGTGCACGGTGGCTCTGGATGTTTCTACTCCAGACTCAGTCCAATGCTTCCGCAGGTCCCCCAAGGTCTGGAATCGGTCCTTCTCCACAATCTTCCTCAGGGTCCGGTCAACTCTTCTCATTGTGCAGCGTTTTTTGCCACACTTTTTCCTTCCCACAGACTTCCCACTGAGGTGCCTTGATACAGCACTCTGGGAACAGCCTATTTGTTCAGAAATTTCTTTCTGTGTCTTACCCTCTTGCTTGAGGGTGTCAATGATGGCCTTCTGGACAGCAGTCAGGTCGGCAGTCTTACCCATGATTGCGGTTTTGAGTAATGAAACAGGCTGGGAGTTTTTAAAAGCCTCAGGAATCTTTTGCAGGTGTTTAGAGTTAATTAGTTGATTCAGATGATTAGGTTAATAGCTCGTTTAGAGAACCTTTTCATGATATGCTAATTTTTTGAGACAGGAATTTTGGGTTTTCATGAGCTGTATGCCAAAATCATCAGTATTAAAACAATAAAACACCTGAAATATTTCAGTTGGTGTGCAATGAGTCTAAAATATATGAAAGTTTAATTTTTATCATTACATTATGGAAAATAATGAACTTTATCACAATATACTAATTTTTTGAGAAGGACCTGTATATGTATATATATATGCTGAATGTGTGCTCAAAATAGTCATTCATAATATCCTTATTCTCTGATTGATCAAAGGTGGAATCTCGATGCAAGACACATTTGGGAAAACAATGCACAAAAACATTAAGTGATAAATTTGACGTGTCCATTATTGGTTCAGGAGAACATTTCAATAAAGACAATATACAGATCTATATTACAGTGCAGCAGTATCTGTACTCACTTTTATCAATCCAATATCTACAAAGGCATTTATGAGGTATATACAAATGCATAGAAAGAATTTTCAAGCTATAGTGTTGTCTCAAACTAATGCATAGAGTACTCAGGAAACATGTATAAAATGTAAATAAAAGTCATGGTTCCAGGTGCATTAAGAGTATGTACAGATCTGAGTGCTTATATATATTTCTCATTCCATTTTTAACATAACTGGAATCAAAACTTTTACCATGCTGTTGTACAAAAGTTATTTTCTAAATCATTGTACTTATTTCGCTCAAGACATTTGAGTGTGCCTTTTTACTTTATGAACATGAAAGTTACGATTAAGAAAAAAATTAAATCCATTTAATATACATACATTTAAGTAAATATTTAGAAAATCATAAATACATGCAGCTGGTTGGCTAAAAATTATCACATTTTAGATATTATAAATATGGAAAAACAAACTGTTAAAATCAATTTTAAATCAACCGACTCATAAAAATCAACAGTGTTCATTTGCAGTAATTTTGCATGAGCAAAGAACACATAGTATGGCTAGAGAGTTGTTTAACATGATTATGTTATCAGCTAAAGGTCTTTGTATTGACAAACAACGTATGACGTATGGAATTTACTGAAAACATTTTTGTCATGACAATCTACACCTGGCCAAACTAAACATTGAACAGTGTATACATTAAAGCCAACATAAAGCCAAAATAAAATAGGTTGCAAATGGTAATTCACACTGACTTTAAAGTTTAAGATTGCGATTGCTCTCAGGGTACGTTTACACAACAACGATGCACTAAAAACGAAAAAGTATTTTCTTTTGTGTTTTTCATGTACAGACGACAACGTTGTCAAAACGATCCCTGTTCACATGGATCCATGAAAACAACAAAACAAATCGCTGTTTTATGCATGCAGGCCAATAGTTGGTGATGTTACTTTGTAAAGAAACACTACACGCATAGACCGAAAACGCAATACGCATACGCATGACGTCACTGTTTTCACAAATTTGTGTTTTTGTAGTTTACACAGAGCAGAGACGATAACGGTTTCATCTTCAAAAAACTTGCACTTTGAAACCTGTTTTCAAAAGCTTGCATTTTCAGGCCCCCATAACGGCATTGTCATGTAAATGAATGGCCAAAACACACAAAAAGTTTCCTGTTTTTTGTTGAAAACATTGTTGTGTAAACGGCCCTTTAGTGTCAGCAAATGGAATTGGAAATGACTTTTCAAACAGTCATTATCTAGTCATAGACCCTTCAAACCCTTTTCAACCCCCCTCCCCCTCCTCCTCCTCCTCCTCCCCCTCCCCCTCCTCCTTTTAAAACAAATTAATTTCTTAATATTTTCATACCTTTGATATTTAACGGGTATTTAACGAGCAGCTGAGCGATTGCACAGTCAGTTTTTTGCTGAGGAGCCAAGCCTGAGAAGCAAGCCGGCGGGCGGCAGCAGATGTGGCGACGGGACCTACGTCTCCGTTCCCTCCCTCAGGGAACGAGGGTTACCATATGTAACCGAGACGTTCCCTATCGGTCAGTCATTACAACGTAGGTCATGACTGACCAATAGGAATCTCTACCGAAGCGCCACAGCTGCTGCACCCCATCCAGCGCCCCCGTGCAAGCCTCTACACCTTCTTGCCTGGAAGGACGATAGGAGGAGGCCTACACAGAGAGTTTGACACTGTTGTTCCGTGATAACCCATACAGTGAGATATTGGATAACACTGGGAAAGCGTGCCCTTTCTGTTTAGGAAGGAACGCTGCGGAAGCCACTTCTTTAAATAGTTATGTGGAAATACATATGGACTAGCCCGAAGGCTGTACTGCATATGAATAATGGGTGACTTAGCCCAAGGGAAAGACACGGGCTTCCGATAGGAGCAGCCGTGGAATATATACACATATGGGATCCCCGTAGGGTCACACATATGGAACCCAGCCCAGATCCGGTTCTCAAGGATTCAGCAGATAAGGGCCTGGCGCCGGACGCTCCGCCAATCTTGGGGACGGATGCATTCGAAAATGCGTCTCTGCGTGAGCATTTTGAACGGTAGCTTGTGGAGGCTCCGATTCAAAACTCGCAGATCCAAGATCGGTCGTAACCCACCACCTTTCTTGGGTACAATGAAGTAGGGACTGTAGTGCCCTGACCTCATATCGGCTGGAGGGACCGGCTCTATCGCATCCTTCGCCAGCAGGACTGCGATCTCCGCACGCAAGACATGGGCATCGGCTGCTCTCACTGTAGTGGAGTGGATGGCCCGAAACTTGGGGGGATGCCGGGCGAACTGAATCGCATAGCCGAGCCTGATGGTCCGAATGAGCCAGCGAGACGGACTGGGGAGCGCTAACCAGGCTCTCAGAGATGGGAGGCGGCCCGTAGCGGGGTCTGTGTGCGCTGTGCAGCACTTACCTGGTTCCAAAGGGCAGGAGGTGCAGGAGGCGGCTCGGTGGCGTTCTCAAACTGCACACTGCTGCTCACTGGCGATAGAGGAGGCGGATGAGAGTGGTGAGGATTCTGTCCCCCCACTGCTCTCCGGGTCCCCTTCGGACCCAGAGATGGTAGAAACTGCTCTTTTGTTGAAAATTTGGGTACCGCTGTGTAGCAATGTTCAGGGAAGAAGGAGGCGGGAACCGGCGAAGAATCAAAATATAATTTATTTAAAATAAAACAAACGAAAATACCGCCAGCAGCCCCTCGCGGACGACTGCTGGCTACCGAAAATAAATATAACTAAAATAAAATACAAAAACAAAACACAACTAAAATACAGGCCTGTTCCTCTCTCGATCATCAACGTCGTCGCTCCTCCTTTATGCTTCCGCTCCTCCGTGAGAGATGCGAGACCGGTGTGCCTAACAGGTGTTGCTCATTAGCAATCGCACCACCGGCCTCGCGCCGTTCTCTCACGTCCCTCGGCCGTCCTGTTCGCCACATACCCCCATCGCCCCTCACAGGCCGGGGGGTACCCACGAGGCTGTGCCTACTCCCCCCCCGGCGGCGGCGATCCCTGGGGAGTATGGACAGACCAACCGAGGGAAACGGAGACGGAAGCATGAGGAGCGACAGATCGAGAGAGGGGAGAGAGGAAAAAAAAAAATTGGTCCGGTTCCCACAACGCGCTGCCATCTGGTCCCCCACCAGCTGGCGATCTCCTCCGCGGTGCCTGGCGGTGACGCTGGGTAGCCCTCGGTGGACGGCGACGGCTCCTCGGGTGCCTTGGGCAGACGGTAGGAGTCCCCCGCTCCCTGCTCCTCCCCTTCACTGGTGGACGGCAGCAGGCTCCGGCCCACGGCGAGCGGCGGCGACTCCTCCTCTCCCTCCCGGATGGCAGCCGCCCCTCCAATACCCAGGCGGCCGGAAGCGAGCTCGACCGTCCCACCGGCAACTCACTCCAGCGCCCCGCCTCGAGCGTCCGTGGCCGCGAGTCCCCCGCTCCCTGCTCCTCCCCTCGCTCGGCGGATGGCAGCAGGCTCCGGCCCACGGCGAGCGGCGGCGACTCGCGCACCATGCTCGATGGCACCGCGGATTCCCCACACCGGCGAGGACTCTCTGACAGCGCGTTCCTCCCTCTTCCCGGGTTTCGGCACCAGTGTAGCAATGTTCAGGGAAGAAGGAGGCGGGAACCGGCGAAGAATCAAAATATAATTTATTTAAAATAAAACAAACGAAAATACCGCCAGCAGCCCCTCGCGGACGACTGCTGGCTACCGAAAATAAATATAACTAAAATAAAATACAAAAACAAAACACAACTAAAATACAGGCCTGTTCCTCTCTCGATCATCAACGTCGTCGCTCCTCCTTTATGCTTCCGCTCCTCTGTGAGAGATGCGAGACCGGTGTGCCTAACAGGTGTTGCTCATTAGCAATCGCACCACCGGCCTCGCGCCGTTCTCTCACGTCCCTCGGCCGTCCTGTTCGCCACACGCTGGTTTTAAGGCCAGCGGCGGAACACAAACAAAAGGAAACAAAAGATTTTCCACCCGGCCCTCTTCCGGGGGAGGGAGCGATGCGGTCATCGTCTCCTGGAGAGCAGTCCCTCCCATCTGCGGGTCGCCCGTCCTAGGGCGCTTACCCTTGGCTTTGCCGCCCTTCTTGGCGGGGGCCTGGACGGGCGGGGCGCCCTGCCTGCGACTGGCTCCACGCCGCCGCTTAGGTGGAGGCTGCGGCGCGGGAGCAGGGGCAGACGCAGGAGGACGCCCTCGGCGACGAGCAGACTGAGGAGCCGCAGGCGGTGGGGTGGAGGCAGCAGCTGACCGCCGTGGCAGGATGTGTCGGATGGCCTCAGTCTGCTTCTGTACAGCCGAGAACTGCTGGGCAAAGTTCTCGAACGCGTCGCCGAAGACGCCGGTCTGGGACACGGGGGAGTTAAGAAACCTGAGCTTGTCGGTCTCCCTCATGTCGGCCAGACACAGCCAGAGATGGCGTTCCTGGACCACCAAAGTGGACATCACACGACCCACAGACCGCGCTGTAACCTTCGTCGCACGAAGCGCCGAGGTCCATCGCGGTACGAAGTTCTTGGAGAACTTGCGGGTCTTGACCACCCTCGTGCAGGTCCTTCAGTGCCTTAGCCTGATGAACCTGCAACAACGCCATAGCGTGTATGGCAGAGGCAGCTTCCCCGCAGGCCTTGTAAGCCTTGCCGGTTAAGTCCGACGAGTACATACAGGCGCGCGAAGGAAGACACGGTTCTCCACGCCAAGTGGAGTTAGGGCAGAGTTGCATAGCAACGGCCCGTTCCACTGGCGGGATACGCGTGTATCCCTTGGCTGCCCCGCCATCAAGGGTGGTGAGGGAGGAGGAGCCACCGGAACGGTTTCTGGCAGTGAAAGGTGCCGTCCACGTCCCCGTGAGCTCCTCATGCACCTCCGGGAAGAAAGGCACTGGGGTGGGTTGCTGAGAACCAGCGCGCGCCATCCCGAGATACCAATCATCCAGCCTCGAGGGCTCGGGACACGGTGGAGGGTTCCACACGAGCCCGATCCTGTTGGCGGCCCGGGAAAGCATGGCCATCATCTC
Organism: Meda fulgida; assembly: GCA_030578275.1. Taxonomy (NCBI): domain Eukaryota; kingdom Metazoa; phylum Chordata; class Actinopteri; order Cypriniformes; family Leuciscidae; genus Meda; species Meda fulgida. The sequence continues at coordinate 15,487,615 of CM060617.1, forward strand.
CGGGTCCGACTCGGGCACAGCTGGCACACCCGAAGGAGGCAGCGGCTCCGAGCCGTAGTCCGCGGAGCGGTCTGACCCACCCTCCGATGCAGCGATCGACATCTAGTCGTCGCAGGGAGCGCCGAACGAAACGACCGGTACACATCTCGAGGATGGTCTGGCGCGTTCCGTTGGCAGCTGAACTGGCTGCGGAGCATGAGAGGAGTGAGGGTTCCTAGGGGGTTGGTTCCCCGAAGGAAGCGCGCTCACTGTAACCCTCAGGTCACCCATGTCACTGCCGCGAAGGGGGGTGCGACCGAGGTGCAGGCACGGGGACTCCGCCCCTTTGCAGGAACGAGAGTCTCGACCTCAGCTCCGAGATGGTCATCTTCCCACAATGGGAACATGACTCATCCATGAACGCTGCCTGTGCGTGTTCGAGGCCCAGACACACAAGGCAGCGATCGTGACCATCCCGCAACCCCAGGTAACGACCGCATCCAGAAACACACAGATAGAACGTCATCTCGAAAAAGACGCAAACTATCTGTGTTTGCTCTTTTAGGGACTACTCTCACTGGTGCTGAAGCACGCAGGGGAGCAGCCTCAGCGATCACAGGGGAACGTGCACCCGACTGTGCGCTGGGAGATCTTACCAGCCGTAAAAACAGCTTTTTTTGTTTGCTCTTTAAGAGGAGGCTACTCACGCTGCCTTGCTGTCACGCCCAGCACCGAAAAGAAAGAGGTCCAAAAGAAACTAAAAAAGCCTGTCAAAGTTTTCACTGTAGCTGTAGAGGCAACGAAGTGTTTGGCTCCGAAGCAAAAAGCTAACTGTGCAATCGCTCAGCTGCTCGTTAAATACCCGCGCTAACGAGGCCGCGCAGCTGATGCAAATGATTGCACGCCAATGTGCATTGGCCTATTTTAGTTTCACTCGAAGTAGATTGGCCTCTCTAGCGAAATTCCTATTGGTCAGTCATGACCTACGTTGCAGTGACTGACCGATAGGGAACTTATGTTATCTTTCTCAGGGGCGAAAAATAAACAGGATAAGAGATGACCAGTTTGCATGTGCATTCCACAAAATTGTTTGAAAAAAATGGTGCATCTGACTGACTGTTAACAACAGGGGAAATAACAAGCAAGGATGTAACCACACACTTGGGATTGGAAAGACCAAACGTGCTGAAATAATTAAAAAAAATATGGTAATCACAGGCCTGATAGCAAGAGGCACATAAAGCCAAGGAAACACAGAATTATATGAAATATGATTATATGAAAGGCTCATAAATAAGGAAAGTTAGATTTTCGACCAGAGTAGGCAATAACACAGATAAACAGATAAAGAAAGAGAAACCATGTTGTCCTGAGTACACGGTAGCCAGCATTTAACATAGCAGCATTAAAACAACGTCCATCTCAGTGATGAATGTACATGTCTTCAGTCCACTCCTCCGCCTCCACGCACCTGTCCCTGTCCCGCTCCCGACCCTGGTAGTGATAGTGGTTGTGGTGTGGGTGAGCGTAGTGGTGTGATTGTTGGTGCGAGCGCAGCTGTATCGGCTGTCTCTGTTGCCTGTTGTGCTCATTGTGCTCCAGCTCATAGGCCTGCTGCCCGTGGTGGGAATAATCCGGCTGAATGTCTGTGGTCCCGCCACGGCGGTGGTGGTGATGTCGATGGTGATGGTTATGGTCCTTTTGAGTTGTAGTCCTGTTGTGGTAGACCTCGGTTTGATCCGGGTCGCCCTCACCCGGGAGAGCGCGCCTGCTCCGGGACTCCGTGTACGAAGCGTCTTTAGTGGGAAGCTGCTCCATGTCGGTGGGCTGCTGCTGGCGCACGTGGTGCTGGTGTTTGTTGTGGGGCTCGGTCGGTCGGCTAGTGCTGGAGCGGTGGTGATGATGATGATGGTGGTGATGGTGATGGCTGCGTCTCTTTGGCTCGCTACGAAGGAGCCTCTCCTCCTCCTCAGCCTCCTCCAGCACTTCTTCTTCCTCCTCCTCCTCCTCCTCCTCCTCTCTCGTCTCCTGAGCCTGGGGCAGATGCTCCTGCTGGTTCTCTTGATATCCTTTTCTCTTGGTGGCGGCAGTCTTCTTGCTTTTCTGTTCATCCTGTATATGGGATAAATCAAATGAAAATGACAAAAGTTTTGTGGATTTTAGACAGCTTTGAGGCCATTTAGGAAAAACCCCCAGACCAAAACAGTCATTGTACCATTCATTTTCTCCATAGAGGAATTTTACGGATTTTTAACGATAACATTTAAACTATTGTGAGGTACAAGGTTGTGTACCTCACTAAGTACCCCACTAAGTGATGGATTTTTTTAAAGCCACCAGTCTGTATTATTTAATATCTGTTTTTAAATAATCATGTTGAACTGTGGAATGGTGAAAAACGACATTATCGTTGATTCTACAATGAAATCCCCACCAATCAGAGCATCGAAACTAGCAAATTGTGCCATTTTAGCACCCGTCCACTACCATGAAGGACTTAGAATGTCTGATTTTCAAATACATTTTTGCTTTAAATCAAAGTTTGTAATGTTGGGATTCATCTTGTAGCTGGTTGGTTTGATTCCTGGTTTATATATCTTTAACTAACTGCTGCACTCTATATTAATAAACTCGTCCTTCACTACACAGATTTTTTCCAATCAGATGCTCACTAGATTTAAAATGTCCTTACATGAAGCAACGAACATGAACAGAAGAATGCAATAGAGCATGGAACTAGCAATGCCAAAGTCATGGGTTTGATTCCCAGGGAAAACAAGAACTGATCAAATGTGTACCTTTAATGCAGTGCAAGTCACTTAGGATAGAAGTGTCTCCCAATCAGTGTTGGGGAAAGATACTATTAGTTATGCGTTAATGTGTTACAATATTGTGTTACTCCCTAAAAAAGCAATCATACAGGCCTACCAGTAAAAAACAAATTCAGACATCACACCAACTAGTCGTTTATTGAAATATGTCGTTTAACAAATTCCTAGGTAAACCCTCATGTAAAAAAACAAACAAATAATAGCCTAATTAATAGTACAAGTAAACAACTACTTGTTAGTCTTGTGCAAAGACACTAAACTACAAAAATGGCACTAAACTGCACTACTATAAAGTTTACTTACAACACCTAATAAGCTATTACTATTACGAAAAAGTAGAACAAACTAGTAGGTACTGACTCTAAAGGTATTTTACCTCAGAGATCACCATCTCACTCACTGAAGGTCCTTTAAGCTCAAGTCTTCTTTAAATGTCCAAGAGAGTTTAGTAAGAGGTAGGGAGGAAATTGAAATTGTCACAGAATGACACACCACTAAGCAAAATTTCAGACTCTATGGAGCCTGTAGATGTTTCCAAGCAGTCATTAGCAAACATAGGACTTGCACAAAAGAACGAACAAGTAAACAAAATCTAATAAAATCTGCTAGAATGTGGATAATGTACTAAAAATGTAGTATACATAAAAATACAACGTTGTCAGTTTGGAGCATACTTGAGATGAAATATGAGACATGTGATGTGTGAGGAAAATAAAGAAAATGGTCTTGTGAAAATTATTAAAATATTATTTAGGATACATAAAATGCTAGCAATGAGATAAGCCCTTAAATGAGATAAGACAAAGGAGTTGGACATTTTATTACAGAACGCTACACGATCCATAATGGGAAATGTGGTAGAAATTACACTGTTTATGATCTTATGAATATATGTACACTACCTTTCTGAAATTTGGGGTCAGCTGTTTCTTTTTTTCTTTAAAATTAATGCTTTTTAATTTAGCTAGGTCATTAAATTGATCAAAAGTGACAGTAAAGACATTTGTAATGTTACAAAAGATTTCTATTTCAAATAAATGATGTTCTTTTGAACTTTCTATTCATCAAAACAATTCCACAAAAATATCAAGCAGCACAACTGTTTGAACCGATAATAATAAGACATTTTTCTTAAACACCAAATCAGCATATTTAGAATGATTTCTAAAGGATCATGTGACACTGAAGACATTTTAAAATGTAATGTATTTCTGTGATGGCAAAGCTGAATTTTCAGCATCATTATAGAAATCCGTAGGCTCTATCTGCACAGTAAATGTTCAATCTCAGTACTTCATCTCCTGTTTTTCCTCAGAGTGTGTCCAGTACCTTAGCAGGTGTGGGGCTGGTGGGGAGTGTGTTTTCTGCCAGTTTCTCCAGCATGGGGTTGGGAGGTTCCGTTTCAGGAGGGTGTGTGGCTCTCCAGTAGGCCTCCAGGTAATCAGCGATGTGTTCACAGGCATCTGACAGCTGGTTCTCATCCAAGATGACATCGAACAGCTCCTGTGAGAGAGACCAATGGTGAAGTCACAACAAGGGTATAGGTGACAGTGAAATGAAGCCAATAGCACTGCAGGGAGGCTAATCTCTGCAAACGACTGCCTTAGGTTCTCTGCAACATGATGCAGCGTAAAAATAACAGTCTCTTGATAATCAGATCAGTTTGTGATTAGGCCCTCCAGCTGGATTTGAATTATAAATAAGGGCAGTGTTAAAAGGAGGCCATCAAAGAGGTTCGAAATTTGGGCGTTCATATTGATTTTCGAACAAAACTGACTCTAAGTTTGTTAGAAGTTATATATCAAGAGCATAACAGGGTGACATTTTGTATCACGATTAATCAACTATACCGCCTTAAACGTTATTAACTATCCACATGAAAACAGAGCTTATCATGCAAATCCTCCCTATGGGACATTCTGTAAAGTTAAGAGGGCTGGATTTTAGCAAAGAGTCAACTGCTATCGCATTTTAGTATATGGATGGCACACTTACATTAGGACACTGGGCCAGTTTGTCTGCGGCCACCATCTGGACATTCAAATGTTTAGTCTGAGATTTGCCCCTGGTCTTTATCAGTCTTGTTAGAACCTGAACAGCAGATGAAAAGAGGAAGGAAAAAGGGACAGGAAGGATAAGTGGGAGGCAAAGGGGGGTGAAAGTACACTGGACGTTAGGTCATATTGGGTCACAAGAGAAAGGTTAGTTTTTTTTGTGAATAACAAGACAGAATAATCTTGTTTCTGCCTCCTAGTGGCTTAAATGAAATTTTATTCTATTGTAAAGCATTGTAAGCATTTTCTCAAACTAGGGAAAGGACAAAAACCAGCTGGAACTGGTTGGTATACTAAATGAAAGCTGATGTTTTTTATGACTATCTATGACTAGGTATTTAATGGATTACTTTGATGGAAGTATTGAACATTATTCATTTCATAATAAGGGTTGAACATAATACTTCACACTGAATAAGTCCTGTTTGCCATTTAATTCTTTAAAACCTAAAATAAATTGTTTGACAGATTATTACTGCAGAATGTGGTGCATCTTCATGCAGTGGGAACTAATCACCAATACAACCATATTCATACATTTTAATTTAAATACAAATTAAATGAACAATATGTATTAGGAAAAACATTTAAAATGAATATATATATATTAGTTTTTTTCAATCACTCAAATCTTAAAGTGACACAAAATACTTATTTTTCATATAAATGCTGTTCTTGTGTACTTTTTAACAAAGAATTCAGAAAAAAGTATCACAGATACCCAAAAATAAATTAAGCAGCGCAACTGTTTTCTACATTGATAATAATAAATGATGTTCTTGAGCACCAAATCGACTGGAGGAACGAGTGGCTAAAAATTCAGCTTTGTCATCACAGGAATAAAGTATTAATATAGCTGCGAGCAGCGATTGCGGGCCCAAGCCGGTGGCACCGCCGCCCCGGTGCCTTTAGGGTTAATTGTGCACGACGTGCAAAAACGTAACCCCGCTTTGACTGTTGAAAAGAAGTGTGCTGTAGAGCTTGCATCAGTGTGGCCTCTGCAAAAGTGCGTATCCAGGGCACATATAAACCACAACGTATGCGTGAGCAACCTTCTGAAACCCAAATTGAAAAATGAGACAGCCTATGGTCTCATGGATTTAACAGACACATGAAATAAGTACACAAGACCGAAAATTCATATGAAGTGTGCCATTTGGGGACAGGGCCTATGATCGTGAACCACAATAGCCACATATATGAGATCATTTAAGTTTAGAATAATTTTTAGGTCAATATGTTTTGCAGCACTTAAATGTGTAAATCCAGAAGCCCAGTATTTATCTGGAGGTCTTTGTCCTTTGCCTGTCAACCAAGTTTGTCTCTGCCTTTTCTGTTCTGCCCTGTTTGCCATTGTTCTCCCTGCCTGTCTTGACCATTCTTAATAAAAAGCTGCAAATAGATTCCCCTGACCTGACCCTGCCTCGATACAACACATATGCTGCATCTGCTCGCTATCTGCCGAACGGCTCTGGTAGTTCCGCTTCAGCACTGATGATGTTGTAGAAATAGTGCTCTCTGATTGGTCTGGATTATTCGGGAATTTTTATTTTATACAGAAATAAGTTATTTATAATTCATATAGATAGATAGATAGATAGATAGATAGATAGATAGATATACATATTTAAGACAGAGAATATTACTTACCTTGCCTGTTTAGTAAAATGAAAAAATAAAAATAAATAACTAGGGAAACCGAGATAATTATTCTGATTTGATGATACACTCAAAATATTACACAAGCAATCGTTTAAATGTAATGATATTCAGAACAGAACAAGAATTTTAAAAAACTATAAACAAGAAGTAACCGAAATAATGTAAAGTGAAAGTGAAAGTAAGTGGTGTTGGGCTCACGTAACTCTCTCATTAGAATCAAACTGTTTCAACATTTGTGATGTATTTGGATGCTATTTTTTTCTTTATTATAGTCTTTGTACTTCACTCACGTTCCAATATGTGTGTGAGTGTGTGTGTGTGTGTGTGTGTGTGGGGGTGGGTGAGGTGTGGGTGCGATTGAACTGTTACACATAAAAACATACTCCGTCATTTTGTTCATCGAGGACGTAAATTCAAACTGCAAAGTGTTTATTTATATGTATGGTCACTCACAATAAAACACAAAGTGCTTTTGTCAAACTATAAACTCAAACTGTAACCTACAACTGTCCCCCAACCAAAATCTCACCCACACACACCAACACCCACACACACAGTTTAAAAGCAAAAAATATTTATCCAACCTTGTTTAAAAACAGTCTGTGAGTGCAATCTTTTGGACATTCATCATATTGCATTGGTTTTAATTTCTTGTCCTCAAACAGAGCACTAATCTGTTTATTTTTAAGTTACACATTCTACATTGATTAAAATAGAAAATCAAATGTGTTTTTTTTAATGGTAGTATTATTTTATACAATAATTTATAAATGTGATGAGAATAAATGTACTATGCATAAAATTTTTAAGGAAAACATTGATCTAATATAGCACATTAAAGAGAGAGAGACGGAGGAGCGGGCGCGATTGAACAGTGTGTGTGTGTGTGTGCGTGTGTGTGTGAAAGGGGCGCGATCGAACTGTGTGTGTGTGAGGGAGAGAGAATAAAATTTTTAAGGAAAACATATTGATCTAATATAGCACATTAGAGAGAGAGAGAGAGAGACAGAGAGAGAGAGAGAGAGAGGGAGAGAGAGAGAGAGAGAGAGAGAGAGAGAGAGAGAGAGAGAGAGAGAGAGAGAGAGAGAGAGAGAGAGAGAGAGAGAGAGAGAGAGAGAGAGAGAGAGAGGCGCGGGCGCGATCGAACTTTGTGTGTGTGTGTGTGCGTGTGTGAGAGAGAGAGAGGCGCGGACGCGATCAAACTGTGTGTGTATGTGAGACAGAGAGAGAGGCGCGGGAGCGATCGAACTGTGTGTGTGTGTGTGTGTGTGTGTGTGTGTGTGTGTGTGTGTGTGTGTGTGTGTGTGAGAGAGAGAGAGAGAGAGAGAGAGAGAGAGAGAGGCGCGGGTGCAATCGAACTGTGTGTGTGCGTAATACAGGTAATAAATGCATAAAAGTGCGTATAAATACAATTTTGGACACAAGAGGGCAGTATGGCCCCATGAATGACTTTGTGTTTAAACTATCATCCGAAGATACCCCCTCCCCCTCCCCCTCCCCCTCCTCACACAGACACACACACACATACACATACAGAATGGCAGGGTGCATTCTCTCTGTCAGAGAGAGGGAGAGAAAATTCTCAGAATCCACATTCAAACTACAATATCTGACTTTCTGTTTGTCTGAGCTAATGACAATAAATTAGAAAGTTGTTCAGCTTGACGAGAACAATATACACGCAGAGTTTTGTAACTGTAGGTAAAATTAACTAAGTTATAACACACTTTATGTGTCCTTTTTTAGTCATAAATTCATTTCCTCGCCACGGCCAAACCGTTCGAGATATCAAAAATCCGTTCGCAATTTAGCATCCTCAATGTCTTGACTTCACGCTAACCGAGTTTTGTGGTGTTTGGATTAATTCTCTAGGAGAAGTATATCAAAAATAAAAGCATGCATTTTCCAAACAACCCATAATAGCTGACTTCCTGTTGAGCTGTCGTAAAACTTAGAGCACGAAAGTTGTTCGGCCCGATGAGATCTATAAGTGTACCGAGTTTCATATTATTACAAGCAAGCATGTTTGATATATGGACAAGTGTTCGAATCCCGTTCCAGGGGGCGCTGTCGAGCCCCCCTGCCACGCCCGGGTACCATCTTCAGCCCGGCCCTGATGGCCGCGGGTTCTGACCTGTGTGCAAAGTTTCAAGAGTTTTCGAGCACGTTAAGGGCCCCAAAACCTTGAAAAACTAAAATAAAAGCATTCTCACTCAGCAGACAAACCCCCCTCCCCTCAAACACACGGAGAGACGTAGGGTCAGAGAGAGTGGAAGAGAAAATTCTCCAAAACATCCACATTCAAACCAAAATATCTGACTTCCTGTTGGTCTGATCTAATAAGTGTAAATTAGAAAGTTGTCCAGCTCGATATGAACATTATACATACTGAGTTTTAAGATTGTAGATAAAAGTATAGACCTAAATCCCCCTCTTTTGTCAAAAGGTGGCGCTACTGAGCCCCGGCACCACGCCTGTTTCTGAAACTTTGCACATGTCTACTGGCTAATAAATGTGATGTGTCTGTCGAGTTTCATGCAATTTCAAGTATGCTAAGAGTCTCAAAAGCATCAAAAAAGAATCTTAAAGTTTGATGCGTTACCACGGTAACAGTATCTAAGATATCAATAATCCTTTCACAGGTCTAAATCTGCCGTGTGTTTACATTATACACATAAAGTTTGAAGCAAATCGGGTAAAAATAAGAGGGTGATTTCAAAGCATTTTGAAAGTGACACACTTCCTGCTGCCAGTTGGTGGCGCTATAACTTTGACTCACAATAGTCACATCCATGTGATCGGCCTCTTACAGCGAACACACTGCTGAAGTTTCATCAAGATCAGTCAATGTATGCAGACGTTATAACACACTTCCTGTTTCCATTATTCGCCATAATTTCGTTTCCTCGCCACGGCCACACCGTTCGAGATATCAAAAATCCCCTGGCAATTTTTCATCCTCAATGTCTTGACTTCATGCACACCGAGTTTGGTGACGATCGGGTGAATTCCCTAGGAGGAGTATATCAAATTCCTGAACATGAGTTTCCAAACAACCCATAATAGCCGACTTCCTGTCGGGCTGGCGTAAAAAGTAAGAGTGCAAAGGATATATGAAACGATGAGATCTATATGTGTACCGATGTTCAGATTAATTCATGCAAGCGTGTTTGATATACAGACATGTTTTCAAATCCCGTTCCAGGGGGCGCTGTCGAGCCCCCCTGCCACGCCCGGGTACCATCTTAAGTCCGGCCCTGATGGCCCCGGGTTCTGACCCGTGTGCAAAGTTTCAAGAGTTTTCGAGCAAATTAAGGGCCCCAAAAGTGCTCAAAAGGTAGTAAAATAATAATAATAATAATAATAATAATAATAATAATAATAATAATAAATAATCCTAAGGAAAACAATAGGGCCTTCGCCTTTTCAAGGCTTGGGCCCTAATTATTATAAATTATCATCAAATAAATTCAGACTGGATAGGCGTGAGATAACTCGGTAACATTTTACAATAAGGTTTCATTTGTTAACATTATTTAACTACATTAGCTAACATGAACTAACAATGAACAATACTTCGACAGCATTTATTAATCTTAGTTGATGTTCATTTTAACATTTATTAACACATTTAAAAAAAACAAAAGTTCTATTTGTTAACAGTTAATGCACTGTGAACTAACATGAACAAACAATTACCTATTTTTATTAATATTAAGATTAATGAATTTGTAAGAAATTCGTTGATCACTGTAAGTTCATGTTAGTTAATACATTAACTAATGTTAACAAATGAGACCTTATTGTAAAGTGTTACCGAGAATTATTTAAAAAAAACACACATTTTAAAAAATCTTACCCATATTTTTAAACGGCAGTTTCTGTTTCATCAGTAAGCAAATGATTATTGTAAGAATATTTGCAAGTTCTGTGAATAATTTCTGACCTTAGGTGATGAAATCTTGACATACACCAGGATAGGGGCCAAGGAGGTCTTGCTTAGTTGGATAGGGTGGTTAATGGTGTCGGCATCCAGAACCACAAGCTGCAGGCTGCGTGCTAACTCAAAAATCCTCTCAACCTCTCCTTGGATTTGGGCTGTAGGGACAGATAAAGAAATAAATTAGGCTAGTCGTGAACCTAAAAATCCTTATAACATCTTCAAAAAATATTATTCTATCAAAGTGAATATCTGCTGAATTGCAGCCAAAAGCACTTAAAAAGGAATGGAATGGGAAGCTTTTTTGTGTCCGGTTCCACTAATACAAGTAGAAAGAAAAGAAGAAAAAAGCTTTTTGCACCATTTCATGAAGTTTTAGAACTGAAGAAAAGCGTAAGGTAAAACTCCTATCTTTAAAAATAACACATTCCATACTCAGGTTATGCAATATGTTTTTGAAAATAGAGATGATCAAAATATGCTGACAGAACAGTTCTTCGTCCACAGGAAGTAACAGAACAATGAAGGTTTAAAACTTGCTCTTTGCTCCAAATTGAGCAAACTAAAAAACATCACAAAGCGAGTTCAAAATCAGCTCACACAGTGCTCAACATTATCTTTCACAACCACACTGCAAAAAAAAAATGTTTCTTAAACAGTAGTTTTATATTGTTTTCCAGTAAAAATATATATAAAAAATCTTAAAACAAGATTTTTCTTACTCCACTGGGAAATAGTTCTTTTTTTTTTTAACAATCACGAGTTTAATCACGAGGGGGAAAATCTAAACTATTTTAGTCTTATCTTACAAGATTTATATCTTGTTTTAAAGATGTTTAGATATTTTTTCAGAAAAACAAGAAAAAAAACTTCTTAAGCAGCGCAAAACTTACTCTTACACGTACACTGAACACTTTGGCTTGTATTTATTTGACCAAAAAATGTATGCACAAATTATGGAGATTTTGTGGTGTCTAACACAAGCCGAAGCTTTTAGGAGCAGTGACCTTCACTAAAAGTATCAAGGTTCTTTGACACTTGTAGTGTTCTCTAAAAGAGGTAAAGCAGTTTTACACCAACAGGAATGAGTTGGGGAACATAGACAGGCTACTGCTGTAATACATACCCGCGGCATCTGAGGTAAGAGAGCAATATGAGGGACAGAGTGGAGAGAACCAGAACCAATCAGATCCTGTCAGCTAACCAAAGCTAGCTACACACCTCAGATCCACACCCACTAATGTTAAACAGCTACTTAAAGTTCACCCCAAAATGAAAATTCTGTCATCATTTACTCACCCTTGAGTTGTTACAAACCTGTATGAGTTTCTTTCTTCTGCTGAACACAAAAGAAGATATTTTGAAGAATGTTGGTAACCAAGCAGTTGATGGGACCCCATTGAATCCCATAGTATTTTATTCCCCATACCATAGAAGTCAATGGGGTCCCATCAACTGCTTGGTTACCAACATTCTTCAAAATATCTTCTTTTGAGTTCAGCACAAGAAAGAAACTCATACAGGTTTGTAACAACTTGAGGGTGAGTAAATGATGACAAATCTTTCATTTTTAGTTGAACTATCCCTTTAATAATTACAATGACAAAATACTTTTTTGTGTTGTGAGAATTGCAAGATTTTAAAAGCAGTGGGAGTTTATCTGTAAGTGGGATCTTTTTTTGTTTTTACACACTGCAAATAGTTTTATTAATCAGTATTTCTGTCTCGTTTTCCAAATATTTAAATACATAAAACTAAATAATTATACTTAATAAGAAAACTATTACTTAATATTTTGTGTAGTTTTGCTTATGAAGTACATTTATCTTGTTTTAAAATATTAAATTACTACTTAAAATTAAGACAAAAATACTTTTTTTCACATTGAACTATCAAGCTCTGGTCCTTTTATCCCAGTGTTAAATAGTTGGTAATTATTAATCAGCTTTATCAATACATTATCTGAAGTATATGCCTTTGTTTTGTTTGTTTGAGTGCAATGACTAATACATTCAGAATATATTATGTATTTGGTATGGAATGACATAAAAGACCAAGTAGTGATTACCTAAACTAGAGCGGGTGGTGGAACGATCCATTATGGCGTGCTTGCTGGGGTTGTTGAGGATTGACCGCTTGGCAAGTGCAATATCTGCCGTCACCCGGGTGATAGTTATTCTAATAATGGATTAACATATTAGAAACAACATTCTATATGACTACACACAATTATTACAATAGCAAATATTCATTGTGATAGTCAATAGTCCATTAACTCCTTAATCATGTTTACCATACCTTCCTTCAAATCTGTGTTTTAAAAAATCAAAGAGCGCTTTTTGCATCATGTCCGTAACCTGCACATTCAAATACAAGTGAATAATTATGCAATTCATTAATAATACTTCATAAAAAACAAAAAAACAAAAAAAAAACCTAAAGTGTAGGTTCAGTCACGTACCGTAGAGGGCAGTACACATTTTTACATAATAAGTGTGGCATAACAGGACATAAGAACATTATCCTCTGCTATAAGATACATTATATTCTATTTAAATTGAGAATGATACTTTGTTTTAGAGTAAAATATTTGTATATGTCTGCTGAGCCACTGGGTCCTTTAAAACACTAATGTTGAAAATCCTCAGAGACTTTGGACAGTGAATGACTGAACACTGCACATATGGAGACAGTGGCAAACGGGCCTCACCTCATAGCCCTTGAGCGAGGGCCCCATGAGCACTACAGGACGCATGGAAGGCACAACATCATATGCAGCCAGTTGCTCTCCCTGCATTTAAAGACACTTGGTAAAAATATGCTTAAATAAGCAGGTATTATATAAATATATTAACATAAATGTGTGTTGGGGTCATAATCAAAGCATTATGTATTTGCTCACCGATTTCTTCTTCACTTGCTGAACTAAAGGTAAACATTTTGAAAAATTGAAATAACATTATTTATGTTCCACACACATTCTAATTAAAAGCACTGATGAAATCCCAGTTTAGTGGATGATAACAATTTAGCAATGACAAACATTATAAATTCAGTAATGTGTCTAATTGTTCATAAATACTGCAAATAATAATACACGCACATGTAAATAAATAATGAAAGAAAGAAAGAAAGAAAGAAAGAAAGAAAGAATAAGCGCACCTGTTGGAGGTGGAGCCGTTTTCTTTGCATTCAAATCATCTTTGGCAGCACTAGCCGCTTTACTGTGATGAGAAAAAAGCATTTATTTTCATAATGAATGTTGGAGCAATTTATGTTCATTTAAAGGTGCTTTCACATTAGCACTTTTGGTGCACATCCGGGTTCTTGATGCTTGATTGTTCAAAAAGCGCATTATTTTTCACATATTTTATTTTATTTTATATTTTATTTATTACAGCACCTCTCTCCCCATCTGGCTCGAACACGCCGATTCCGATGAAGCCCCTCCTTCCGAAATACAAAATGTGCTGTGCATTTGTCGGCCGCATACATCATAAAGGATGTCTTATTTCAGAACAGTAACGACTATAAAATTGACTGTTATTCCTAGTGAAGAGTAAATTGTTGCAATTTTTTTAATGACTTTGGAATGTAGTGGTGAGTTTACTGAAATGAAGCAGCCTCAATCGTATGCGGCCCTCCGGAGGACGCAGCCTTCAAAATGAGACACAGCTAATGTATATCTTATTTCTGCGCACCTTCAGCTGAAATGGACTTCCGCGTTTTTTAAAACAAATGCAGTACATTTGTGGCAGATAGATGCAAGTGCCTTTATGTGCTTTGAAAACAAAACTCGGGTTCATATCAGGCAATCGAAGTGTGAAAGCACCCTAAATGTCTGATTCATTCATACAATAAGAACACAAAGATACAAAATGAAGACCCCACACTGCTTTAAATGAGTCATGTTTACTTGGCCAGCGCTTTGGCGGCCTTCCTGGCCTGAACCTCTCTCCTGATCAGAATCATCTCCAGGTTCACTGGGCTGGGGATAAACCCAACCTCTCCCCCTTCCTTTACAGGCCGTCCAATCCACCAGTCATTATTAAACTTCTGTAAACACCAACAACAAAACAACACCATATATTAAAAATGATTGGATTTACTTAATGCAATGATTGTGCAGGTGATCTGTGAGTGTGAACACGCTGACCTCTTTGATATGTAGGAAGTCTTTTGCTTCAAAGGAAACCCCATGCCCTGGTATGGGGACGTTGTCATCATCTGCAGGAGTGTAGGTGAAGTTTGTGCGAACGGCGAAAGCAACCGGCTTATACTGAATAATAGCAACAAGAAGGTAAGACTCTACATTTTGAAAAAACACATGAATGTGACAAATTTCCATCAGGATCCTTTGTGAGCATATGAACTGCTGTAACTGCTGGTGTAAAAACATGTATGGGTGAGAATATGTATGAATCTGTCATTGAGGTGTATGAGTAAGCGTGTGAATGGCAGCAGACAGATACTTTGAGAAGGGTGCTGGAACTGGAAACACTGCTGATTTGAAAAAACGGCACATGTGCTGCATTGTCCCAAGCACGTTACTAATAATAGCTTTCATCCATTTACCTTCAAACCAATTGCAATGCACAAATTCATTCTTGAAGAGCTCAATATTAGCCCAGTGAAGGGCAATGCAGTCTAATGGCAGCGACATGAGGCTTGAGGACAGTGCGGGTTTGAATAGATATGATGAGACTGAATGTACATGAGATCATTGTAATTCATTCTTCACAGCTCTATAACTTGTCCTTCAAGTGCTGTAAAATGTACTAAACTTTACAGTAACAGGACAAAAGAACAATTGTAGAATTGTGTGTTAGCAACTGAGATTTTGTGATAAACAGTTGGTTTGTTTGGGTAGTGATTGCCAACTAGGTTTGTGTGTAAAAAAATGTGGGATTTCAGTTTTGGGGATTTCAATTTTGCTTTGTTAAACCTATACAACTAAAATTTTAATTAAAATATAAAAGGATTTTAGGATGGTAATTATAAAAATGTTAAAATAAATAATCACAATCTCATGTGTATTTATTTCATATTTATTATTTTTGAGAATGTCTTAACAAAAAAAATCTGATAGAAATAAAAACATTTAATTCGAGTATTACTTGAGCCTTACTAAGACACAAACAATGTATATTTTTTCTATCTTAAAAAAGAACCCAATGCTCCAATGCCAATATTATATATAAAATTACTCTGAGCCATAACAAAATAATAAATAAATCAAACTAAATATTAATTCAAATATGAATTCATTATATTATAATTTGGTATTGATTTAAAAGGAAGTGAAATGTCAGCTCAATGGCAGTCTGGCTGTTTATGGTCTGGCTTTAAAAGCCGATGCTCAGATGGCGGGAAGCAGGAGCAGGACGTGAAGCTGTCTGCTCAGTACCTTAATTAAAAAGAACCTCAGGGAGCTCATTCGCACAGGCAGGGGGTTTCATTCAGTTTTTAAAGCCTTGCTAAACTGGACCGATGATAAAACACCAAGCATTTGTCGTTGCTCATTTACAATTAGCTATAGTGCTTCTAATCAGTTTAGTGTAAAGAATTAGGAGAAAAGGTACAAGTGATTTGCGTTTGTCAGTTGTGTCCATAGATAGTACAAGATTTAACACTGATGTGCTTTATCAACCAGGGCATTTGCTAATTAGCTTTTTTGACACAGCTACCTTGTTTCTTGACAGAGGAAAAAGAGCCGTGCAAAATTTATGAGCACATCTAAAAAACGTGATGTCACTGGTAGCAGGAAAAGGGCAGCCGAGAAAACTATGGAGTTGCAATCTACCTTGGCCTTCTCGAGCTGTACTTGTGCATTCTTCTCCTTCTCCTCAGTGGCCCCTGTGTCCTGACGGTCCGCCGAACCCTACCACAGTCAAACAAGAGTAAGAACTACCATTATTATTATTACTACATACAGGCTCGCTCTCTTTAACAAGACATTTCTCTCCAATCTGTCTCATTCTGAGCAGCAAACACTTGCCTGTGCACATAGTGTCGAATGAAACACTCAGGAGAATTATGCTGAAACTATGCCGTCTTTGATTATAAAATAAAATATTAAAATGAGGCATATAGTCTGATATGTTGTTTTCAGTAGAGATAACTCCACTATATAATGACAGTGCCATCAAAGTCACAAATGATCCCAAGCTTTCTCCTTCAGGGCTCTTTCATCAAATTTTATTAGCACCTCCTCACAGAGCACTGTTCAAAGTCAATGTCAGGCAATAAGAACTCTACGTAAAACCGTTTAGCTCTGTCAAATTGAGCTTGTAAATTGATATGAGCATAACTCCCTATTATTTTTAACACTAATATATGGAAAAGTGCTACCACAAAACAAAGACTGGGTTTATAAAATTCCATAACATAAATGTCCATAATGTTTTCAACCCAGTGATGTGAAAACAATTTATGATACTAAATATTTTATAAGTCCTGCTGACCACATGTAAGGGTTTGATATTACATAATATATTACATGGCACCTTCACAACTTTTTTAATGGAAAAACAAAGCTGTAGAAATGTGAATTCATCATCACATTGCAAATTTTGTTGGAGGTCACCTACAATAGGTTTACATGCATCCAAGGTCAAAAAACACTTACATTTTCACATAATATACATTGCACATCACCTCTTTCTCACGTTGTCTGAAACGGGTCGATCAAGGATCCAGTCTCTCTAAACCCCTCCTTTCTAAGATCTTACTATGCTCTGATTGGTCAGATAGTCAAGTCTATTGTGATTGGTTGACCAATGACAGCCTAAGCCTGAAGAAAAATGTCCATTTCCAAATCTGAATTTCAGCTCCAGAAGCTTCCTCAGCACTTGTTACACAGTGATACGAACAGTAACAAGTCCTCATCCAAGTGTATGCAAAGTTGATTTTCTTATACAGCGCAGAAAACAGCATCATCTCAACATGTCGACGACAACACAAACTAAACTCTTACACGTCTCAGCTAAAACTACAGAGTTTCAGGGCGGGTCAAAGTAGATTTTTTGCGAGCAGCCTATGAGGCTGGCATTATGCAAATTTGTAACAAACCAGGTTTGAGCAGGAAGTATGATTTGAATTACTGATAACTCTTTCAAACAATTCAGAATCGGTTCTTTCGTTTGGGACTATAACTCCATTTATCATGCATTTTGATCTTTGAAACTTTGCAGACCTTTTTACATTCACAAACTATATTACACACCACAGGAAACCTAATATCCGAAAAAGCAACAGGGGCATTTTAATTTTTCCTAACCTAGTTTCTTGTATTCTATATGTCTTTAATCAGAATATTTGTTTAAGCAAATTATATATAAATATACAATCCTCTACAGTGTAGCCTAATTAACTTGGTTAACTTTAGCAGATTATGTCACTAGATATGATGTTTTATAAAGTTCGGGAGGAGCACATTCAAATAATCATTCCATTCAACTTGTCATCAAACAATTACCATGTCTACCCTATCAGCACGAGAGGAAGCATATATATTCACTCTGTCAACTCACCTAACATTCCTTGACAGTTTTCAGCATCCCTCCACAACCCCGACTCCTCACTCTTGGCTTATTCTTTCACAGCCAGTAATACGGGGGGAGTACTCTCCTCGGACAGCACGTCAAATACGCATTTATTCTATCTGACTTATTTGTCAGTGTGAACTCGTGAAACAGTATGTGCACATGAGAATAACATTTTATATACTCTCATTCCTATAAGAATCAGTCCATTTCTAGAATAAGAGTTCAAATTTTAAGTTGAAAACAGTTTCACAATGTCAGCAGAAGTCATGATGAGCCTCACTCTAGCACACTCTCCCAAAGGCACACCTACACATGCTCACATGCTGACTAACATGCTGACAGTAATGGCACAGTGACAAGCCCCTCGAGAGACACTGGTGCTACGCAGTCTGACAACGTCATATTGACCTTAATATAAGGCTGATAACCTTGCTGACAAGACCAGCACTACTGGTCACCAGCATGTGTTGTGTTTTGGATGCTGGAGTGCTGATAAGCAGAATGCCTATACCATTTTACTAGACCAGCACCAATCCAGCCTGATCCAGCATGGAAATGTATATATGCTTTTGTAAATCAGTGTCTTCTTTAGGGAAAGGAGGACAAAATGAGATTGCACATGAAATTATCACATCAAAGCAAAATGTTAATTAAAATTGCAAATGGTGTAAGTGTTTTATAAAGTCTGTCAAGAACATCAATGTGAGCTTGAATGTTATTATGAATGAATATTGTGAGTGTTCAAAACAAACAGTCTTGGATAAACTGACTCAAGGGCACGCAGCAGCTGGAAAATGTGAGGCTAATTAATAGATAAGGTGGTGAAACAAGATTGAGAAAAGGAGTGATTAAAATAAGGAATTGAAGAGACTGGGATAATTGGGTTCCCATAGGCACAGTCATGAGGTGCTTGCTTTTGTTTACTCATGTCTGCCATAGACATCTGTTCACTCAGTGCCGCCTCTCCGGCAAGTCAATGTCATGGAGAGAGCAGTACAAAACGCTGCTGAATTATTAACCAATGCCACGCTCACCAAGATGCTCTTTTCCAACCACAGAGTTTAGTGGGGATTCGAATCATTAAAATGTGATGCCTCTCTCCATAATACTGAAAGGGAAAAGCTGATTTTTCGGAGCCAGCAATCAGACCGTCTCTTTTCTATCTAGTCATTATTCAAGGTACTGCCATGTTAAGCAAAAAAATCTACAAAGCAACAGCAGAGAAATTTTGTGATGAGAACATTTTTGGACACAAAACTCTAGACATCAGTGTTCCTTTATCTTCAGAGGTACAATACAGATGGGCTTGTGCTCATTATTGCAAACCCAAATTAACAACCAACAAACTGAGTGACAGCTAGCCAAATTTGAATTCCCTCATCTGACCTACAGTGGCATTTCATGTTATTCCTCTTTGGAGAACTAACGGTTGCCCATTAAACAAAACAAACCAAATGTAATATTGCACAAAGAGAACAGACTGTATAATTTTAATGATTTATTTGAATGCATTATTTAAGTAATGTCTTTGCCATGACGCTTTGAGAGAGACTAGAAAGTCTTCAATGGCAAGTCAGAATATTGACTAGGCTGCTCCAACATTTTTTATTCTTTTAAACAGTTTGAGCTGATTTTATGTTTTGGGTCGTTGTCCTGCTGCATCACCCAAATAGGCTTCAGATTCAGCTCATGCACAGATGGTTAGACAATCTCTTTAAAGTGTCTGGCATGTTGCAAATTATCCAGTTCTTAATGTGGCAAAACATACCTACACTATCAGTCTGCCGCCAATATGATATTGTTACAGTAACAGTGGAATGGTGCACTCACTTTACATCAGGAAGACCTGCATCCTCCAAAGAGTTTCATGCTTGAATTTCACAGGGCAAATATGGGTAATTATAGTAATTATAATAATTTAGAAACTGTGATTTGTATTTTCTCAGGTGTCCATTGTCTAAATAGAAATTCCATATGATGTTATTTCAACATTCTTTGAGAAAACTTCCACCAAAAAGGAAATTGGTGAACTACTTTTCCAACCTCACACAAGGTATTTAAAAAAAAGAAGTTCAGAACAGACCGAAAATGTATAATTTCTTGACAAATATTCAGATTACAATAATAAGTATGTTGGTAGTTTTAGGGCAACATCAATAAAATATCAAAAGAGTGCTGCTAAGTGTTGCACTTTTTAAATTAGAGGACAGATAACACTTAGTGGGCCAACATTATTGATCTAAATGCATTGACACTATGGTATGAGAACTGAACTGAGCTGGACGATGACATCACTGTTTTCTCCAAGGCTGCTGTATCATAAATTTACAAAATTTTTAACAAATGATTTTTACAACCAGAATGAATAAACACTGAACTTACCTATGCTGGACAATGACACTATTTTCTTATAGATCTGCTGTACAGCCAAAACAAACGTGCATTATTTTCCTGTTATCACTGAATCTTTTTTGTAAAAAGTGCTATATAAATAAAGGTGACTTAAAGGTGCAGTGTGTAATATTTCTGTGGATCTATTGACAGAAATGCAATATAAGATCCATAACTATGTGTTTAGTGGTGTATAAAGACCTTACTTAATGAACCGTTAAGTTTGTATTACCTTAGAATGAGTCATTTATATCTACATAGGCGCGGGAATCAACTTCTATGAAGGTTGCCATATTGTGACGCCATGTTTCTACCGTAGCCGACAGCGAGCACACAGCGCTACAGAGCGCGTTTCGTCACTACCTTGAAAGAGAAGCCGCAGAAAGCTAGAAGCCAGATAGACACCGTGAGTAGTGAATTTCCCTTGTCAGTGGTGTAAATTATGTAGTTGGATTGTTTTAATGTAACTTAGTTCTTCTCCCTCGCTGTGTTAGGCTTTGATATGTGGGGATAAATGTGCTGGTTACGTTCGTGAGACAGCTGATTAGTACTCTTGTCATTGACCGTAAAACAGTATGTTACAGGAATCACTAACCCGTCGATCGCGCAGTAAGGGCTAGCGCAAAATGCGGCATCGGCATCTCGAAGCGGCACTTCCGGTGGCATCTCCAGTGGCCATCAGCGCAGCGGCATCTCCAGCTGCCATCAAGAAAAATGTATGATATCGATTTGTTTCTTTTATTAGGAAAATTTCATATTCATCAAACTAAATGGAGTAACTCAAAACCCAACTTTGCTAATTTCAAAGCAGCCTTTAAAATGTATTTTGAGTCTGTAAAGTTTTAAAAAAATCCCAAAGATCTGTATCTCTGTTAAAGGATGCCCTTTATCTTTGTTTTTTCTTCTTTTTTTTCTTTTCTTTTCATGTTCTTTTTTCCAAATTATTGTTGTCTCATGTTTTAGGCTACTTATCAAATGTTATACTTATCAGAAAATGTGTAAAAGAAATGTCAAGAACTTGATATCAAACTCTGTGATTTTGAAAATTCAATAACACAAAATAAATAAATAAATAAATAAAAATCTCCAGCAGCCATCAGTTGTGTGGAGCATCTCCAGCGGCCAGGACTTTCCGCTGCAGTGGCATCTCCAGCAATCAATATTTTATTATTTTATTAACTGTATTTTAACTAAATAACATTATGTAGCTACCACAAAGTAGCATATCGTGTGTAAGCATATCCTTTGTAAACAAAGTTTTGAGTTTTTTGATTCTCCATTACCCCCACCAGCCCCACCTGGTCCCGGAAGGGAGTGGTAGGAACCTTGGGCACATATCCAGGCCGGGGTCTCAGGATCACGTGAGAGTAAGCCGGCCCAAATTCCAGGCACGCTTCGTCAACGGAGAATGCTTACAGGTCCCCTACCCTCTTGACAGAGGCCAATGCAGCCAGGAGCGCTGTCTTCATTGACAGGAACTTAAGCTCCACTGATTGCAGAGGCTCAAAGGGAGCACTCTGCAGAGCATTTAGAACCACCGCGAGGTCCCAAGAGGGAACGAGAGGAGAACAGGGAGGATTCAGTCTCCTCGCTCCTCTCAAGAACCTGACGATCAGGTCGTGCTTCCCTAAGGATTTACCTTCTACCAAGTCATGGTGTGCGGCAATAGCGGCAACAAACTTTGAGGGTGGAGGGAGACAGCCTTCGCTTCAACCCATCTTGAAGGAAGGAAAGCACGACACCGACCGAACACCTCCGGGGGTCTTCTCGGCGAGAAGAGCACCAGTTGACGAAGAGGTTCCACTTCAACGCATAGGCGTGTCTCGTGGACGACGCTCTAGTGGAAGTGAGCCGAGAGTAGCCACCACCGCTGGGGGTAGGGTACTCAAACCTGCCTCGTCCCGTCCAGGAGCCACACCTGGAGGCTCCAAGAACGGGACAAGGGTGCCACAGGGTGCCCCGTCCCTGAGAAAGGAGGTCCTTCCTCAGAGGAATTGGCCAAGGAGGTGCTGTCGCGAGGAGCACCAGTCCGGAGAACCAAGTCCGGGTGGGCCAGTACGGCGCAACCAGAAGTACCTGCTCCTCGTCCTCCTTGACCTTGCGCAAGACCTGCGCAAGAAGGCTCACTGGGGGAAATGCATATTTGCGGCCCCGCGGCCAGCTGTGCGCCAGTGCATCCGTGCCGAGCGTGCCCTCGGTCAGGGAAAAAATACAGGTTGCAATGGGTCGAGTCGTGAGAGGCAAACAGATTTATCTGTGCGTCCCCGAACTGGTCCCAAATCAGCTGAACGGACTGGGGATGGAGTCGCCATTCTCCAAGGAGGGGCTGAAGCCGTGAGAGCTCGTAGGCTGCACAGTTCAGAGCTCCGGGAATATAAATGGCTCGAAGCGACCTCAGATGCTTCTGACTCCATAAGAGGAGGTAGCGAGCGAGTTGCGACAGGGCAGGGCAAGGCGTACTGCCAGCAACTCGAGGCAATTGACATGCCATAGGCGCTGGGGTCCTGTCAAGGAGCCCGCGGCAGCATGTCAAGCATGCTCATGGCGCCCCAGCCCGTGGTGGAGGCATCTGTTGAGACAACAACATGCCGGGAAACTCGTTCCAGGGGGACACCTGCCCTGAGAAAACTGAGGTTCGACCACGGGGTGAAGGTCTGACGGCAGGTCGGAGTAACTGATACTCGGAGAGTGCCTTGTTGCCATGCCCACCTCGGGACTCGGTCGCGTAGCCAAAACTGAAGCGGTCTCATATGAAGCAATCCGAGCGGCGTTACCGCGGCTGCAAATGCCATATGCCCCAGGAGCCTCTGAAAAAATTTCAGTGGAACCGCACTCTTGCCCTGATATTGTCTCAGACAAGTCAGCAGTGACTGTGCGCACTCGCTCGTAAGCTGCGCGGACATGGCAACCGAGTCGATGTCCATACCGAGAAAAGAGATCCTCTGCACGGAGAAAAGTTTGCTCTTCTCCCAGTTGACCCGAAGGCCCAGACGAGCTAGGTGCCGAAGCACAAGGTCCCTGTGTTCGCAAACCTGGTCTCGAGAGTGAGCTAGGACAGTCAGTCACCGAGATAGTTCAGGATGCGAACCCCGTGTTCCCTTGGAGGAACAAGGGCTGCCTCGACAACCTTTGAGAAGGCGCGAGGAGACAGGGCTAGCCCAAAAGGGAGAACCGCGTACTGGTATGCCTGCCCCTCGAAAGCAAACCGGAGGAACGGTCTGTGTCGAGGAAGAATGGAAACATGAAAGTAGGCGTCCTTCAAGTCGATCGCTGCAAACCAATCCTGGGGCCAAACACATTCGAAAATGCGTTTGGCGGTGAGCATCTTGAACGGCATCCTGTGAAGGGAGCAGTTCAGCACGCGCAAGTCCAGGATCGGTCATAACCCACCGGTTTTCTTGGGAACAATGAAGTAAGGGCTGTGGAAGCCGGACCTCATCTCGGCTGGACGGACAGTCTCGATTGCACCCTTCGCCAGCAGGGTGGCAATCTCTGCTCTCATGATAGGGGCATTGCCACCGACCAGAGTGGAGCGGACTCCCCTGTAGCGCGACCCAGCGAAACAGACAGGGAAGCTCTAGGCAGGCTCCCAAGAACTGTGCCAGCGGTGTCAACGAACCACCGACGTCCCCTCGGTGGTGCAGCGAAGCGGAATGACCGGCCCAGAGGTGGACGGCATAGCGGCCCAGAGTGGGGGCACGGTCATAACCGCACCCTGACAGAGGAGGCCAGGGAAGGACCAGCGTTCCGGGGGGGGGGGGCTGCTCTGCCAGGGGTTTGGCGACAGAGGGGGATGAGAGCGGTACGGTCCACACTGTCATCCGGCTCTGAGACAGAGGGGGATGAGGGGTGCACGGCTCGGAGGCGGCGCACCGTGTCGTCCGAAACTCTGTATGCTCAGAGACGAGAGAGTCAGTTCTTTCTGAATAAGGATTCTTCCCCAGCCCTCCACCGGGGAAAGGAGTGGCCCTGCTACCAACTCCTGGAAAGAACTGAGTCCCATCTCTGAGCAGCCCATCTCAAAAGTGCCGCTTAACCCGGCGTTTAGCGGGGGGCGGGGCTGGAGAGGGCTGAGTCATCCCCCCACGGTCTTCCACAGCCAGCCCGGTGAACGGGCGGGGTTGGAACCGTGGGAGGGCGCCTTCGGCGGTTGGCAGACTGAGGGACCTGAGCGGACGGCGGGGCCGTCGGCAGAATAACCTCAATCTGCTCCCGGGCGGTTGAGAACTGTTGGGCAGAAGTACTCAACCGCACCGCCGAAGAGGCCGACCTGGGATATGGGGGTGTCGAGCAGACGAGTCCGCCGACATCCTGCACATCAGACCGGTCAGCCCCAGAGTGGTAAACATCACCTGACTCGGAGAGCGCACGGCCACCTTCGTCGCTCGGAGAGCAAGGTCAGTGGCGGCGCGCTTTTTGGTAGCTCATTAAAGAGCCTCGAGTCAGTCCCGCCCTCATGCATAACCATGAGCATCTGGGTCAGGTAGACCACAGAACGGTCATGGGATGCAATGAGGCGGCTGCCTGTCCTGTGGCACTATAGGATTTCGCCACAGATTAGTGTAGACAAAAAGAACCACAGGCTTCGGACGGGTGCTTAGGATTGCGCCGGGAAGCACTCTGAGGACACAGTAGCATCGCAACAGAGCATTCAACCGGGGGGACCCCAGTGTACCCATGGGCAGCGGCCCCGTTGAGGGGAGGGAAAGGCGGATGAGACCAACGAGCGGTCCTGAGAAGACACGGGGGTCTTTCAGGACGTCGAGATCTCATCATGCACGTCCGGGAAGAAAGATATTGGGGTTTGCCGTGGACGCGGGTCGGCGGCCTTACCCAAAAACCAATCGTCCCAGGAAAGCATGGCCGTCATCTCCGGATCAGACTCAGGCACAGCCATAGCACACCAGAAGGAGGCAGCTGTGATGAGTCGTCACTTCCAGAAGAATAAAGCCCACCTAGTGGTGCTGCTACAGACACACGGGCCACCCGAAGGTAGACTCGTGGAATCACCTGATCGCTAGCGGGCACCGTCATTGAAGAGGGGGGCTGGGGTCACGGACACAGAGTCGGCGCCTTGTTCCAGACCATCACCCTCAGGTCAGCCTGGCCACCAGCCGAAAATCGGGGGGTGGATGAGGGGACTCTCACTCTTGCGAGTTCACCGAGTCTCGACCTAAATGACGCGATGATCACATTCCCACAGAGAGAACATGAATCACCCACGAGCGCTGTTCAAGCATGATCAAAGCCCAAACACACTAGACAGCGCTCGTGCCCATCAGAGTCCGATACCAATCTGCCGCAACCACAAATGCACGGGCGAGCCGTCTTTAAAAAGACGTGCCAGGTGCGAGCTGTTTTGTGAGAGGAGAAAAAAACTCTGCGATGTTGAAGCGAGCAGGGAGAAACACACTCACTGGCAGATCACTGCATCGATTAGCAGACAATGTGAACTCGCTGCAGATCGCCGTCACACCAACAGCGGAGAGAATGGCTCGTCTCATAGAGCGAAGTCAGAAATGCCTGTGGAGTGAAGAGATACTCTTGGCTCCGAAGCGAAAACATAACTGCATGTTGCCGGCCTCCTCCTTTTATACCCACGAGGTGGGGCGGAGTTACATCATGCAAATTCCGCAGACCCAAGGCATTTCTTTGCCATTGGCTCGTATTTGTATACTCAAAGTCGATAGGTGTTCTAAGCGAAACCCCATTTCGTCGTAATTCCGACGTAACTCGAGTGACCACGAAAGGGAATTGTAGGTAATGAATTATAAACACACCAAAATATATAGCCTAATTGTAATTTTATTTAACGTTATTCTTCCAATTAAATCGTCTTTACAAACATATGAGCTAGATTCAACTAATCTATACAGGCTACTATTATTATTATTATTAATATTATAAATATGAACAATATTAGTACTATTACACGTTTATTAAAAACATATCTGTAAGCCTACTGTAGCCTTCAACTTAACAACGTATGTTTTTAATAAATATGTGTCTTTTATATTAAAATTAATAAGGAATATGCTATTTAATACTTATGTTGGCCTATAATAAATAATCTGAATACTTGCAATCTCTGATTTGTTTTATGATGTTAAAATCATAACGTGATTGTTTATTCCCCGTTCTCTTAAATATCAACACTGGTTGTTGGAAATTGTAAGTAGTTAGATCCGTTTGTCAGAAGATAAGCGGAACCAATTTTATTGGCAGATTTTGCGTTTTGATCATTAAAGTTCCTGTAAAGTCAAATTAAGTGTGTGTTCTGAGATTGTCACACCACAGAAAAATGTGTTATTAGCCACCCAGCCAAATTTGAATGATAAAAAAAGCCGGCAAGTAGGCCTACATAAAATAAGCTATCAAAATCTTGAAAAAAAATGAGCAGTATTCTCTGCTCTCAAACGCTGGGGGCGTGTCCGCTGGCTGCGCTGTTACAATCATGCCATTTTTGCCGCGAGCCCCTTTGGGCTCATGCGGACGCGTCGAGTTTAAACAAGGCTTTAATGCTTTAACCAGCTCAGCCACAGTAACAGCTCATATTAGCCAGCTAAACTTTTACTACCCTGTTAGAAAAAATATAGTTGCATAGTTTCATGTGGTTCTTCTCCCTCCGCTGTATTATGGGTTTGCTATGTGGGGAGAAATGTGCTGGTTACGTTTGTGAGACAATCAGCTGATTACTATTATTATATTATATATTAAGACCATCTCCTGACTATGGCTTTGTAAACTTTTTCCATGATGTGGTTTATAATGGACTGTGGTACAGAAACAGTGACAATGTTACACACTCTTGGCTTACTCTGGCTATTCTCTGCTGTCTCAGTCGACGATATGTTGGTCCCGTTTTAGCCACCGTTGCTTCTTCGAAAGGGGGGGGGTGAGCAGTGGGCGGAGCCATTAGTGCAACTCGCAACTGAACCGCTAGATGCCGCTAAAAATCACACACTGCACCTTTAACTTGACTCGACTTAACGTAAATTCCTACTACACCTTTTATAATACTGGACTGATGGAACAGACCTGACAGTCAACATTTGCATTATGTATTTTAACTAAATAATACATTTTCTATGACCCTAAGTCACAACACTGTATCTTAAAGTAAATTCAGTGACTGTCTGAATTGCACATACTCAAACATGGCAAAGAAAATTAATACAAACACACTGCAGCAGCAAAGTATTGCTGAAAATAGAGATCAAAGGAGAGATTACCAGTTATTGCCACTGCTTTTATCTGAGTATTATTAACTTCCAAACAAGTATGACACCTCTTTTTTTTTGTTACAATTCATGCAATAGGATGTAAGTAAGTCCGTCTAAACATTTACTAAAACGTACCGGTAATTCAGATTGATGATATTATGAAATTCAAATGAGGAAAATTCCGTCTATTAGTATTTTATCAATGCAGCCGAGGACTGTGTGTGTGTGCCTGCATTAAAAGCTGTACGGGACAGAGGCGAGAACAGGCGTTGCTATGGAAACCTCAAGAAAAGGAAATGTGCTGGCTATGCAGTAAATTTCTTATGAGGTGTATGCTCTTTAAGATCTAGATTTCCCATTAAAGTACAATATATTGTTCTAATCATTAAAATAAGTAGTAACGAAAGTTTTTTTTAATTCATACAAATGACTAAATTAATTGTGTTGTGTTTTTTAATAATTAGGATAGTTAAAAGATTGTGATTAATAGAAACAAGTACGTAACAGTATCACACTAGTGGATTTTGTTTAGTCTAGTGGTATAACGGTTTGAGTCCTGGGCCGAACTCCAACATTCACCTTCGGCAACCTGTGTGGCTCCTGCTACCGCACCACAGAACATGTCATAAGATTTGGGTCAGATCCATTTAGTGAGTCAGCACCTTTTACTTCAACACTGGGAGTACAGCATATGGAAGTAAAATAATGCCAAATGTTTTTGAAATAAAAAGCCTGTTGAATTGCACTACTTGAAAAAAAGATGCATTGCATTAACCATGCTTGCATTTTAATGCATTGTATTTTTAGGTCTTGCATTTTTGATTGGCTCAAATTCGACATGGTTGAATATTTAAGCTGTGAATATTTCAATTTAAAACATTTCAAACACATTTTCATTATTAAAAATTAAATAATCCATATTCACCTTTCATATTTCACTTCCAAAATATTCAAACTGTTTAAAAATACAACATATAATATTCAACAGGCAATTTTCGGTCCATTTTATTTCACTTTACAAATTCGCTTCCACAAATTCAGTGGTTCAAATTCGACAGTAAATTCAACATTGACATCCAGGAACTGCAGGAAAAGCAGTAGATTACCGAGCATAATCTCCATCTGCTGTCAGTCAACCTCACCAGCAGGGGGTGCAAACGCGTGTTGTTGACGAAGACCGAGCAACAGTTAGAGCAAGCCATTCATTCATAAAAACACATTTAAAGGTGAATTGCGCAACTTTTCATGTTAAAAATACCTGTTTTTCTCCCTATACATGCTTAAAGAACTGCCTGATGGGCTGATTGAGCCCTTCTCTGCTCACTGAGATTGCCTCTATAATCCTGTACAGTAAAATATATAAGAGGGATTCGGGCTCGAATTTAAGACTGGGCGTGACGTCATGCGCGTTCACGCTCACCGGGCTGTCTCGCAATTTTGTGTATTCGCAGGCGCCGCCATTCTCCGCATCAGCGGACAACTTGTGCGTCAAAAGTAGAAGATGGATTCAAAGAGACCGGCTTGTAGTCCATTCCAAACCCCAACGCAAACTCCACGTAAAGTAAAAAAAAGAACAATTTTGTCTAGTGCCACCAAAGGGCCAAATTGGAGTCAAGCGTCGGAGTAAGACACATTTCACAATAATGTTTGTCAGCGTGTATTGTCCCTGTCAAAATATCTACTAAATAAATCAGCGCTATATGTAGTTTAGTGATTAGCAAATCAGTTCAAGATTCTTGAGTGTGATATAACATGCTGAAAAATATGACTGATAATTACAAATTTTGAGTAAATTCTAACAGAAAAAGGATATATTGTTATTGGAATATTCTACTTAGCAGATCAATAAAACTTGGCTGAACCCCGCAAGTCTTCGGCGGCTTAGCCTGTTTGGCTTTTATGAAAACGTCTTGATGACATTTGATTGTTTATTACCTTGAGACATTTGAGGGATTTACGATGTTGACCAACCGTGTGCGGTATATGATTATTATTTTGAACTATTGCGAAGTAATCAATTATATTGTTCATGAACATGTTTTCATAACAATACAATCATAGGTGGATAGTCTGGATACAGTAAACACATAAACAAAGTTTTCTACTACCCCCGTTTTCACCTCACACATAAGAGTAATTTACTTAAATGTCTTTCCTTCCATATATTTGAAATGACTTGCAGATTTATAACTTTATTACCTCTGAAGACATTTTGGCTGTACCCCAAAGATCTGTGCGGCAGATGCTCCTTTAGTTATGAACAGCTCGTGCTCGTGCATGCGTGCGTGTATGCTATGAGCGTGCACAACTCTGGTTGCAGTTTCGCTTGTCGCCAGAGGGGGCGTTCTGAAAAAACTCAGAAACCTGCGTTTTGCACCTTTAAAGAAATGTAAGTGTATTTGTTAACTTTACAAGGGTTTCCCTCAAAACATCAGGATTGCTGGAATATAAAGCGCATAAGGTAGCTTAATGTACTAATACAGTGATATAAAAGACCAAACTTGCACCTTATTGAGAAGGCTGCGGCTATATTGCTACAGGCAAGCAGATGGACTCAGAATATGAACTTAAAGTGCAAAGTTTCATGCGGCATTTTCCTGTGATATACTCAGTGGCATTGTGTGTGTGTGTGTGTGTGTGTGTGTGTGTGTGTGTGTGTGTGTGTGTGTGTGTGTGTGTGTGTGTGTGTTGCTAATACAATGTTAAATCATAAATCAGACGTAGGGTATACAATAACATTACAATGTCCAGCAATCGATTTAAGTGGGTTTTATCTGTCGTGTTTAATGAGATTTAATGGTCGAGTGGTAGAACTTTTGCCAAGCGTGTCAGCGAGGTTCTGGGCTCTAATCCGCACTCATATAGTTTTTTTCCCCTCATCAAAACCGATTATATTTATCAGTGGCAGTATATCAAGCAGGGACACGTTTGGTGTGCAGTTTGTTTTGTGATTTCACCGGAACGAATAGAGAAGAGATTCTCCGCAACCGATTGAAGCGCGCCTCCGAATTAAGACTGTGCGTGAGCCACAAGAGATACTGTATCCACGCCACTGATCGCAGTGCCAACGAGCACTTGATTTCATAAACAACACATTTCAGCGTTAGGTCGCCTCTTATTTAACTAACGAACGAAATTAATGCTCTGCTAGTTAACTAGAGATGTTTTATTTTGACTATTTGTACATCAGTGCTGTGAGAAGTGGTTTCAAAAGTTACGCGTTGTATATGTCCAGCAATCCTGAAGTAGGCTAGCCTATTGAGGGAAACCCTAGTAGTTAAGGCAACTAAACAACCAAGAGAAAAATGTCTACGTCAAATGTAGGCCTAACATTTGATCTGTACATCAGCATTGGGGGAATAACATTATAATCTCGTTCATGGTAGAGAAAGACGCATGTAGGCAAAACAGCCCTCATAAAAAGCACAAATAGACTTATATTTCTATAAATGTGTTTTTATGAATGAATGGCTTGCTCTTATTGTTGCTCGGTCTTCGTCAACAAAACGCGTTTGCACCCCCTGCTGGTGAGGTCAACTAACAGCAGATGGAGATTATGCTCGGTAATCTACTGCTTTTCCTGCAGTTCCTGGATGTCAATGTTGAATTTACTGTCAAATTTGAACCACTGAATTTGTGGAAGTGAATTTGTAAAGCGAAATAAAATGGACCGAAAATTGCCTGTTGAATATTATAGGTTGTAATTTTAAACAGTTTGAATATTTTGGAAGTGAGATATGAAAGGTGAATACGGATTATTGAAATTTGAATCATGAAAATGTGTTTGAAATGTTTTAAATTGAAATATTCACAGCTTAAAAATTCAACCATGTCAAATTTGAGCCAATACAAAAATGCAAGTCCTAAAAATACAATGCATTAAAATGCAAGCATTGTTAATGCAATGCATATTTTTTTTCAAGTAGTGCAATTCAAAAGGCTTTTTGTATCAAAAACATTTGGCATTATTTTACTTCCATAACAGCAAGATGTAGTGAAAATATTCTCTCAGACAGTAGCACTATATGCTGTATTACAACTGAGAGTATAATTAAATAGATTCAAGGCTAACTTCAGCCTCAGGTGAATGTATGGGTGAGGATTTCCTGAGCTCTGAGTAAACAAAACTGTGGACAAATCTGTGGATGGTGGAGCAGCACACTTTCTTATTTGAAACTGAGTCCTAATCGAATTAAGACTATAAGATTAAGATTTCCTGACTGTTGCTAAATGAGCTCTGGAATGTCGCCCAAGTATTCAACTGATCTGTATTCATTGCTATGCCAAATGTTACTGTTTGTGCACTTTAAAGCAATGACTGTAGAGATTTCTTTTTACAATTTATACTTGTAATTTGTAAGTAAGTGATGCTATCATCTAGAAATAGATAGATAAACATGCAAGTACAATGAAGAATGTCTTATCAATTTTATAATTCTTTAATACTAGAAGTGGCATCTCTCCACTTTAATTCACCCAAAAATTCTGTCAAATAATTACTCAACCTCATGTCGTTCCAAACCCGTAAGACCTTCATTTATCTTCGGAACACAAATGAAGATATTTTTGATGAAATCTGAGAGCTTTCTGTCCCTCCATTGACAGCAACGTCATTGCAACTTTCAAGGCCCAGAAAGGTGGTAAAGATCATTAAAATAGTCCATGTGACTACAGTAGTTCAACCTTAATGTTATGTTACGACTTTATTCAACAATCATTTCTCTTCCATGTCCTTCTCATATGCTGTTGATGCAGTGTAAACAGTGCAGCGCTTCTGGGTTCTACGTCAGAACTTCGGCTCACCAGAGTCCGTCTGCGGAGAGCCTGGCCACTCCCTGTTAAGTCCTATTGAACAGAATTTTGGTTGTAGTTCCACCAGAGTTCCACTGGGGGCAACCGCCCTGAGTGCAAAATGAATGGGAGTCTATGGAGCTAGACGGCTAAATTTGTCTCTTTCACCCGATTGCCATTGAGAAATCGCAGATTTGATTGTATTTTTTGCAAGTTCAACGTGGGTTATAGGTCGAAAGTTGAATGAACGAGTACTTAAGTCCTTTCGATTTCTTACAGGTTGAGTTGTTGTTGCCCATTACACGCTAGCATTCTGCTAATGAAGGATTGATTACGACCAGAGATACCGCTTGATGGCATCGTGGCATCCAAAGCAGGACCAGAATGTTAAAGCGGACTTATTCTTCTAGAAAGTGCAGAGCGTGAAAGCACAAAAGTGACTGAAGGATTGCCGTAAGCAGTATCTCTGTACTTTTTAAAGCAAATAAGTGACTCTAAAAAATCTAACACCAAGCAATGTGTAATTTCTTTGCATTTCCTTTCGAATACAACATTCAAATTACTAGAAAAAAAAATTATATCCTGAGAAAAGTGGATTTTGAGGGGTATAGCTCCAGACCTCCATTCATTCTGCACTCGTCCTTTGAGCGCCCTCATATGGATCCAGAGTGGAACTGTAACCAGTACAGAAGCCAGAAGTTTACTGAGTGTGGAAGTTCTCCCCTTATTCTGGGCTCACTATAGGCCAGCATCACATGCATCACACACATGACCAGCGTCGGCCAATAGTGAGCCTACGTTCTGACGTAGAACCCAGAAGCGCTGCACTGTTTACATTAGGCCTACATCAACAGCATATGAGAATGACATGGAAGAGAAATGATTGTAGAATAAAGTCGTTGTTTTGGTATATATTACTTCATAACATTAAGGTTGAACTACTGTAGTCACATGGACTATTTTAACGACGTTTTTACCACCTTTCTGGGCCTTGAAAGTTGCAATAACGTTGCTGTCAATAGAGGGACAGAAAGCTCTCAGATTTCATTAAAAATATCTTAATTGGTGTTCTGAAGATGAACGAAGGTCTTACAGGTTTGGAACGACGTGAGGGTGAGTAATTACTGAAAGAATTCTTGGGTGAACTAACCCTTTAAATATAATATCTCATAATACAAAAAAAGCTCTGGTTGAAAAATTGGTCGCTATGTTAAATGATAAGAAGTGTTTATCACATTTATCAGTTTTAAGAGATGATTTTAGTGTTTTTCTATAAAAAAAACACTGCATATTACCAAAGCATTCAATAACATTCACTTCAAAGACATACATATATAAAAATGTTCAATAAAAACAGGAACTCGCTCTACGGCATTTCTGACTCAATCCCATAGATAATTTCTTACCCTGGAGGACAATGACAATGTCAACCTGTATTTTTTTATATATAATCTTAACACTAGTTATGGGCAATGTATAGTAGGTACAGATATGGTCATTTCTGTAGACATACTTAACACAAAAACAGCTCACTATGAGAACTGTGGGAGAGACGTTAGGCCAAGCTAGACTCGTGGACAGTACGTCTCTCTTTCTGGCTGTTGCTCCTGGTCATGATTGCTTCTCTGTAAGGAGATTAAGATGGCATGCGTCAATCCAGGATTTGGAGAGAAAGAGACAAATACAAATTCGTCCTGTCCAGCGGACAACACTGCAGACAGAGACAGTTTCACACGTACTCACCAACCTGCAGCTACAAAACATGAACTTTGCAACTAAATTTTTATTGTTTTCTGATCGACAAAAGTTATTGAACTTCAATTTTTTTTAATCTATCTTGTTTTCTGGTAAAAAAAAAAAAATCAATGGAAACTATCTACGCATAAAACAAGATTACATGACAAGCTAAATTAAATTAGGAACTGGTTTCAGAAAAAAAACAAATCTTGAACAAATCAAATCTTGTTGAGTTTATTTATCTGTTTTTGACAATGGGGTAAGAAAAATAAACTTAATTTAACTTGAAATCTAAAAACAAGTCTTTTTTATCTTGTCTTCTTTTTATCTTGTCCACTTAACGTGTATTGTTTTCACACACACACACACACACACACACACACACACACACACACACACACACACACACGCACACACACACGCACACACACACACACACACACACACACACACACACACGCACACACACACACACACACGCACACACACACGCACACACACACACACACGCACGCACACACACACGCACGCGTCAGAAACCAACAAGGGGGTTTAATTAATGCCCCTTTGCCAGGTCAAGTGTTTTAAGCATCTAGTAAAGCAAACCAGTTATCCATTAAAAATATACACACACAAAACCCACACCTGTTCTATATTTAGAGATCATTTGAGAAACAGCTG
The DNA here is from genome assembly GCA_030578275.1 of Meda fulgida. Classification (NCBI taxonomy): domain Eukaryota; kingdom Metazoa; phylum Chordata; class Actinopteri; order Cypriniformes; family Leuciscidae; genus Meda; species Meda fulgida. The sequence continues at coordinate 15,522,451 of CM060617.1, forward strand.
AGTTTTGTAATCCAGACAATTGGAAAAGGATTACGTTCTTAACACTGCTCAGCACAATTCCATCACTTTCAGCATTGCAATGATTGCGCAACCTGTCACGTGGAGGTTACATTTTCAGAACTAGCCTATTTTTCTTTTGACAGAAAACATCCGGCATAGGTAGAGCGCTCTATACCCCAATAGTGCTGCACACGCAGTATATTCTCCATGGTAGCCTACATAAAAGCAATGATGCAGAGCCGCTCACTCACATGGATTACAGCTGAAAGCAACAGATGGCACTCTCTTCGAATGACACTCTAATGGCTACCTCATCATCACTCCCTCACACATACAAATGCACTAACAGAAGATGTTTTACCTTTTTCTTGGGTGGCATGCCCACTTGCTCGTTTTTCTTTTCGTTTCTCCACGATTAACAGTTTAAGTAGTGGTCAATTTTGTGCTCTCACAGCCGAGATTGACCAACGACTGAAAAATATCCATGTACTATCCCCTTTAATCTGTTCCGTCCCAGGACAGCCAGCCAACTTTGTCAGATGAACCCTTAGCAGGTTTTAAGGCATGATTTGCGCGTTGTGAAATTCATAATGTCGCGAGCCTCAGGTTTAACTGATAGTTGTCGCAAACGATGAGGACCGAAAGTCTCTCCATGAGTGGACACACAAGCAGTGTGAGAGTCTCTCGCTGTAACTGGAGTTTGCCACACTACTCCTCCACCCTCCCCCGCTTTGAAGGGCTTTATTCCACATAGTGTCATCTGTTGCTCCAAGCACGAGCTGCAAACCCGCGCGATTAGCAAAACTGATATTCTGTATAAGGTAGGCAATATATTCGTAAGTACAACTCGTAGACATACGGTTTTTACCCGGAGAGGACGATGTTAAAGGGATAGTTCACCCAAAAAATTTAAATTACCCGATGATTTACTCACCCTCAAGCCATTCTCGGTGTATGACCATCGATTTACGACGAAAGATTACTCTTTTGGTGTAAGTTTACTTGCGTAGGCCGTCTGCCGGAATATTGTTTTCTTTTTCTTACAACAACTCATCTCTTCACTTCAGTAGGCCTTTATTCAACCCTCAAAGCCGTGTGGATTACTTTTATAATGGATGGATGCACTTTGGACTTCAAAACAGAAACGGCCATTCACTGCCAATTTAAAGCTTGGAAGAGCCAGGCCATTTTTTAATATCTCTAACTGTCTGAAAGAAAGAAGAATGTCATACACCTAGGAGGATGGCTTGAGGGTGAGTAAATCATGGCGAACTATCCCTTTAACCCCCCAAAATTCGTAACTTTACAACTAAACTTAATCTTGCAAGCCTATTGATATCAGTGTATTTAAAATAAGGGGTGAATTTAGGTTAATTCAGGTCCCGATTAACTAAATCATGACTTGTCAGATATGAGTTTCAAATAGTGGGAGCCGCTTCAAATGTCATAAGTCAATTTTCGTCATGTTTTACTATATTAGGGAGTACACAAAAATGTGGTCCTCAAGAATCAAATAGTTCCAAAAGGCTACTAGCCTTCAGAATTAAATGCTTCGCACCTCCAAGCTACACCTAGTACAGGAGTTACTAAACGAATCAGGTTGAGTAAATGATTCAATTAATAAATTATGAAGATATTGGCTGAATTCGAAATTACATACTAGAACACTACTTATACAATTTCAGCCATAAAGCTATTCCAATTATTCCTAAATTAAAGTTTTTTTTTTCAGACCTGGCTGAAAGTGGTTGGAACAAATCGGATGATGGAATGATTCACTCATATTACAGTCACTGTCACCACCTACTGGTGAAATTATGTAACCTATAGAAAAAGTCACTAATATATAATAATATTAGTAATAATAATTCCACAGTGAAAAGACCCATTGTTCATGGACTGTAATTTCAGCATAATAGATTGCCACTTGAACAATCAAATTTGACCGGAACTAACAGTTTATTGTACAAAAGTATCAAAATGTTCTTAAAATCTGATATTTTTATTCATACAACAAAACATGACAGATAATTGGACATTTTAAATGCATAAACAACAGCAGGAGTATGATTCAACAGCATGACACATGGAGCAAACACTGGGCCAAATATTACATAGCCATTATATCAAGTAAATGGTGAATTTGCACCAAAATACTGCAATCTGACTGGGATACACAGCTATTGGAAATACTATAGACACTATTATTTTTATATACAATCAATTATAATTATTATAGACTAACATTATAGCCCACTAAAGATATAAAAACTACATCTTTCTAGATGACCTATATGGCACTAATCAGATGACAGAGTATTAAAGGTGTACATCTGTGAGTAAGCGATGGTGATCCTGTGTGTTTGTGTGTGTGTGTGTGTGTGTGTGTGAGAGAGAGAGAGAGAGAGAGAGAGAGAGAGAGAGAGACTCTTTTAGGATGTGCATTTCTCTTCAGTGTTTGCATGTATCTTGTAAACTTGTTTTGATAGAAGTAAGAAAAAACTCTAGATAGCATCCTATAAAGAAGTCAAATACAAAAAAACAATGGGAAAGCACTAACTCAAACCTTGCAGAGAAAAATGTGAGAAAGTGGATCATACATGCACGACACTAAATATTGTGCCTCCAGTTATTGTTATTTTGTCATAAATAGCTTATATGGATCACCCTGAGTGGTTTGCTATTTTGGATACTTGTTTTATTATCTTCTGTTTATATGCATATTTGTAAAATATATTAGGCAATTAGATAGTCATAAAATCATAATGGAATTGGTCATTAAGTTATTCAGTCCGTCAAAAGTCTTTTGATTATGAATTGTTTTATTAAAATTAACGTTCAATGTCACAAGAGTTAATGCATTCTGTGTTCTTATAAAATGTACACATACATTAATTATTAACCAATATTTAATCCAAATGTTTGATTATAGAGTAGCCTACTCACTGGAAATGAGTAAGCCTATATCTGGTTCTTTTCATTTCTTTAGATTCTTGCAAAATAAAATTTTTATCATCTAACCTAGTAAAAATTAAAAAAAAATGATGTACCAAGAGTATGAACAATACAACTATTCTTTTTTTAACGTTTCTCTCTTTTAAATGTCATCAACCCACACACATACACACACAAGCAGTGTGCACACACGCATTCCATGAGTACACTGATGCATTTACTAAATTACTAGTTGACAAATCTTAGCATGAGACACTTAACGTCAGCCACACTAACTGAATTTCTGTGGAGTGTCCGTTGACAATAAAAATGTCTGCTACATTGTCTAAGTATAGATTGCCTTAGCCTACAATGCAATCAACATAGGGACATAGCTCTTTGCCCATTTATAAAATTATTTTATAGACCTGCACATTTAGACATACATAAATATTACACACAGTGAACATGCATTGATGTGCATGTGAAAGCACATGTAATGGGATTACGCTTTTCACACACACACACACACACACACACACACACACACACACACACACACACACACACACACACACACACACACACACACACACACACACACACACACACACACACACACACACACACACACACACACACACACACACACACAGAGTGAATCTACTGTATAAGCCTCTTACAGAGGGGTGTGTGCAGTGTAAAGCCACGCTCAGTAATACACTTCTCAGAAGGGCACAGGCAGACACACAATGCTGGAGTACAGCTTCAGCACCTATCTCCTCTGGTCCATTCGACCTCACACACACAAACACATCCAGCTGGAAGACAAACATCTGTCTGACCTTACAATCACACCAGAAATGATCAGCCTTTCGGTGAGAGACTGCAAAACCCTAACCCTTATCCTTAGTTATTGGTGACAAGTGACACTTCATCCAAATGTAAGAATTATGTCATCATTTACCCTCATGTCATCTCAAACCTGTTTGATTATCTTCTTTCTTTCTTTCTTTCTTTCTTTCTTTCTTTCCTTCTTTCTTTCTTTCTTTCTTTCTTTCTTTCTTTCTTTCTTTCTTTCTTTCTTTCTTTCTTTCTTTCTTTCTTTCTTTCTTTCTTTCTTTCTTTCTTTCAAAAAAACCCCAGAAAACATGTTCTTCTTTTGTGTCATACAGGACCAGGTGAACTATCCCTTTAAAAAGCAGCGTTCGCAAGTTTATATGAACCTTCTGAGGGATTCAATTCGGTTATTGCTGACTTTAATGATAAATCAAATTTAGTCCAGTACCAACTACAATATCTGCCTCTTTTTTGTACCTAAAATATTGGCTATGTGACTGTCTACTTACAATACTCCAGAAGAGCTTATTTTGTGTTTCTGGGAAGGTTTTTTCCCCCTCAGTAATCCTTGTTCTTAACAGCATTCAGGTCACTCATTATGCCTGTTTGAAATGTGTCCTGGCATGAAAGCATCTTTCCCTGCACATCTGTTTGAATATGGCATTATAAATCAAATTTATAGGGTCTTCAGAGACCATGGAGCAATTTTTAGTCTTGCTGAGCAGCGTTTTCAAACCTCAAACCACTTTCGCAAGATCATTGTGCTAATAATGACATACTAAATTATATTATATACATAAAGGCTAATGTTGTGGCATTCAATGGGCTGCTCCCTTTATATGCTAATCAGGACCTTGTTTTAAAAATATTTAAAATTTGACAGTCACATCATTATAACCACAAACTGGTCTTCACACACTGTCAATAAAGAGCTCAAAGTTCCATTTAAAGCCAAATGTCCCAACGAAATCCATGTGCCTTGAATGACAATTTAGCTAGACACACACTCACAATGAACCTCAGGGCTTAGTCTTTTAGTTTCAGACAGTACTCACCCAAGAGACGTTTTTATTCTTGAGAGTTCTAGGCATTTCTGCAAAGAGGAGAAGGAGAACCGGTGACTGATGCCCTCAATTTCCAAATTCACCTCTGAGATCTGTGGCCCATTTGCGCTGGTGTCTGATCCCACCGAAGTTAGGCTTTGATATGAAACACGGTGGCCATTGGTCACCACCTACATGATGTATGCAGCAACTGACATGACCATGTCATAACGAAAACTACAAAGTTTGATCTTCTTGTCTCTATCATTTTCTCCCTCCTCAGCCCCTCTGGCCGGCAATGCATTAAAATACTGCATGGATATGCAACGTAACATCTGGATGATGCTCCGCCCCATAGTACTGGAGGCAGGAACTCATGACCGGCCAATCCAGCCCACCCAACAGCTGGAAGAGGAGATTTAAAATGATAGAAAGAATAAGGTAAAGCACAGGGCACGTCCTGCCCAGTGTTGTCAGACAGATTGTATGACTCTCTAAAACAGGATGAGCAATGCTCATAATCCTCCGGCACTGTTCAAACACTCCCTGTCCTGCCTCTGGAATTGGTCATGCATACTGCAAAACAGCACGGTATGCTTTTCATAACCATCAACTAATACCAGCCTTCTCTCTGTAAATATGATAGGCACATTCTTTAATAAGCTGTAACAACAAATCAAACAGATCTGACCAACGCTGAAAATACTGTATTTTATTTTAATGTATTTTAATGGAAAAGTATGCAAATGGCGCTCTGTGACATGGCAGGGTTATTGAACAGCTCTTCGCTTCTAGTACAGGGTGCGACCTTCTTTATACTTAATCTTATGTATCTTGCAACTAATGTAAATTTTTATACATGTATGTATCTTGCAACTAATACTCAACGTTGATATACATGAACAACAGGTAAAATTAAATTTCAATCAGCATCGAACTGTCAGTATAGCAAATTACATTTTGGGGTGGCCAATCAGATGTCAAGGGACACCCCTCTGGCTCCACCACTGTATCATCTTGCAATGGGCGATTATTGAGATTACTTTGTACATTGCAGTGGACTATTTTTTTATCACATATTTTTTAAGATAAAATACAGGTAAAATATAATAACCAAAACTTGCAAGTATAACTCCAATATTTATATGTAACGAAAACAAAAAATTCCAAAAGCAGGACTTTTCAAAAGTGCGATAAGATTTGAACAAGCCGCTCCTTTCGCAATGATAAAAGCAACCTGATTTCTTACTACTTTAAAATGCTATAGAAACATCAAGCCACATAATCTAAAAAAGAGAAAAATCATAATTTAATCTAACCATAAAGAGAAAAAGAGAAAATATCATCTTGCACCAAAATTAATTGGAAGGCTTTTTTGCCCATGACCACCCTAGAATTTATCACGTTTTATTGTAGTTACTGAGGTCAATTTTGACCACAAAATAAATAAATAAAATATAGGCCTAAACATTTTCAGTATAAGAAAATTAATTGCACACTTCCTTAATTGCAGTTATCAACCAACTTTGCATGTGTAGATAGGTAACCTAACATTTTGTAAATAAATAATTCTAACAAGGGGACCCCGCTAGAAAGGTTTACTGTTCAACCCACAATGTTCAAACTAAATCTACGCTCTTGGTGAAGCTTAAAACTTTGTACTGGTGCCTACATTCATTTCCTTAATTCAAAACCTCCTCAGCTTTGCCACTCGTGACATGTTTCTTCACATAAAACAATTAAATACTCAGCGTTCCAAAGGGATATGAAATACATCAGCCCATTGCTAAAGTTTCATGTGTACATTAATCAAACAGTTTTGGGGGGCGTCTCTCAACTCTACAAACTGTTACAAAAACACTCAAAGTGAGGGAAATGGCTTATCAAACTAAATAGAATGGGTTTGCTCAACCTTTTCATTTAAATTATGTGGTGTATGTCAATGCCAGAAATTGGCATTAACAGAGGCATGTCCTTCATCCGCTGCCATCCTGTCTCCAGTATTCTGGCAGAATATGATAGAGACGGGTTCTCTTCCATTAGCCACTGCCAATAGCCAGATAAACACTTAATATAATTCAAGTTCACTCAATATCTGCCAAAGAAAAACAAGAGTTGAACGTCATATTGGAAGAACATTAAAGTCAAAGCTAAACTAGGCTGTGTCTCAAACCCTTCTACTCATATTAAAGCCTTAATACTTCACCTTGTCAAGTTCAGCTGCTAAGTAACAGCAATTCCATTTAATGATTTCTTCATGAAACTATAATGGATTAAGTCAGTTTCTTCCTCATAATATCACACTTATGTGAATCACATCTAACAACAACCAAAAAAAATCACATAAAAAACAAACAATAGCCTACCCAAGGTTATAACCTTTGATCAAGTTCACCAGTGCTATCAAGTCAAAGAGCCTTTTGTCAAGAGAAGTGGTAAATGTGTCTGCAAGAGATGTCATGTAAGCCTGGATGAAATCTAAAATGTGTCTTTTAGACACAAATGCTTGCCGTATAATCGTAGGGGATTAGATACACAACAGAAACCAAGAACACATGGCAGGGAATTGGAACAGGCCGCACCTCCCAAGTGCACTTCAGAAGCTTAACATGAAAGTTCAATACATTCAACACATCAATATATCACACAAAGCTATCCTGCTCTATACTGAAGACAAAAATAGAGGAAAAAACCCCACCTCACATAATCTCTTTAGTCTTGTTTTTAAATATCATTTTGATCTAAAATCATTTCAGTAAAAATGAAAACGCATTTGCAACCTGTTGTCCATATAATGTGATGTAGGCCTTTATATATCAGAGTGAAAAAGGACATTCAATGCTAATTATAATTGCATATTACTACCATACATTTATTGCTGCAGTATACAGTAGTGTGTGCAAATTATCTGTATGCATAGAATATTATACGACAGAGGTTACTGTCTGAAATACTGCATCCCACAACGCAAAGTACTTTTAAGTATGATCAGACTGTCCAAATTTAGGATTTTTTTTCTCAAAACTAGATGTAAAATACATAATAATACTGTTTTATAGCATACCCATGACACTAAGTTGACTCCACTTGCTGATGACCACAATCATGTGGTTGTGATAAAAATGAAGCAGCTTGAAACGTTTATGAAATGTTTATCACTTTAAAAAAAAAGTAGGCCATATACAGTTTGTAGTATACAGTAGGCTATGTATATAGCACAAAGTTGTATACTAGCATTCCATTCTGAACATATCCCGTGTTTGCTAAAACAAAACCTATTAAACGAATTGTAACATTTATTATTATTATCGCTATTATTATTGTTTTTCATAATGTCAGTGACGGTTGGAAATAAAGATGAAAAATGGATCTAATCACAGCAGTAATGATTTTTTTTAAACTCAAAACTAAAATTAGAAAACCATGAACAGAACAACAGAGAATTTAATGAACTGAAAGAAATGCAGAGCTTAAGCAAACCAATCAACAAAATGAACAACAGGTGCAAAACTGATAATCAAGTCAACGAAAAACCATAGAAACGTACTGAAAACTATAGACACCGATTACCATAACAAATATTAGGCTGCGTCCAAAATCGCATACTTTTTTGAGTAGGCACTCACTTTGAATGATTACTTTACTACAAAAGTATATACTACAATACTACAATAAGTGTGTGTAATGTGATCTGGACGTAGGCTACTACATTCGCCATGTTGTCATTATCATGTGACCTACCAGCATCAGTTACGTCGCTTCACTGTCATTCACAAATCCTCTCCCATGGCCTAATGGGATAGTAAAGTGTTCATCGTAGGCTATAGGATATGCACACTTCAGAATCTCGCTGGAAGAAGTAGGTCATCCGGGTACGTTTTGTCTACTCTTTTATGAGAAGGCCTACTGTGAATTCGGACATGCTTCTTTTGTCACATACTATTTTTCGCCAACTAGGTAGGCTATAGCAGGAAGGTATGCAGCCTTTATGTTCGACCGTGACATCAGGACTAATAAAAGTCGTGTCAGAGAATCATGTTGTCTCCACACACAGAGTAGGCTACTTGAGAAATTACTACCAATCAAGGTAATTTGTTTGAAAACCAGTGTAGCCTAATATGCTGTTAATAATATTCTATGCAGTGCTGGAATATATTTTACTTACAAATTGGACTAGCTGGCAGTTTGACTAGGCTACTCATAGCAAAAGACACTGATAGTCCTGTGGATTTGCAAACATCTGACGCAGCGGTAAAAGACGGCGCTTTTATGATTCCTTTATTTGCACTTTGAGGTCTGCGCCTCACACTGCATACGGTCTGAGGCACGATAAGCCTTAGGCTACTACCTGTTTGCTTTGACAGCTTTGGAGCCCAGTGTGCTTCTGTGTGACTGTGATCTTCTTCCGCCTGCTCTGGGGGGTTTAGGTAAGGCATGATTCATCATGACACACAGTGACTCACGCGTTTCTCTCTTTTTTTTTTTTTTACACACACTCTCGTTCACTTTCTCTCCACGCGGCAGCCCAGGCAGCTGTAAAACATGGCTTATAATAGCATCAAGGATATTTTTAGACATTCTACATTTTGAGTGGAGTTCCCGCTGAAAATACATAGGCTACTCTTATGAATGACAAGCTCAGAGAGATACTGTGGTCGGTGATGGTGGTGGTAGTAGTAGTAGATCATGGGATCTTTTCAGTTCTGACTTCTTACTCAATACTACTGAGGGAACAGGTTGCCATTTTGAAATATAAAAGTCCAGAACAAAACAGTCCAGACATTATTATGAACTTCCCCCCTGTTTTTGGCTTTATAATACATAGACATATTCACTCAATGGAAACTTTGAGGCTTAGAATGACAATATGTAGGATAGGCTGCCCTTATTTCACAGGTTCAAGCATTTTGTGATATTTACTCAAAATTGTATTACAGGTTATATTTTCAACCAAGAGCATTCTGACAGTGGAAGATCACATTGAGCATGCTGCAGTTACTCACATAGGCGGACTGTTCTCTCCGCCAGTGTCCCAGACCACAGCAATACATCAAGAGAACATCCAGTGGGGTCCTGATGATGGTGCAGCCAAATCACTCTTTCTGTGAGACACAGCCTCTGGTTCCCTTTCTGTAAGGGACAGCCATCACATCGGTCTGATGAGAGACACAGTAGCAGGTAACTGTCTCCGTTTCACGCAGCCTCTACTCCAGCCCATTGGTTTACAGAGGGTGTAAAAAGCGAACATTCCTCCACAAACAGTGATGAATGCGATGCAGTCAGTCAAAGTGAGTGATTCACATCCTTCTGATGCTTGAGACCAACAGGCTCACAGTCTGCTGGCTCCAGGTGTGTGCGGTTTTGTTTGATCCGCTCTTCTCCCGTAGAGTTCCTTGCCTTGTTTATTTATGCCCTCCCCAGACCCCCCCCCCCCCCCTCACCCCTCCCACCGCATCCCTTTTTTCAAAGACAGACACAGGTTTAGAGTTTAAAATTGATACACAGTGTAAATGTCATTTTCCTGCCTGACTTTCTCTGCGTCAGCTTTTCCCCGCCCACTCCGGCCAATCAGAATCCAGAAGCGAGCCACGTCTTGGTTACCTTGTCACCAATCCACACAGGCAGAGGAGGCTGGAGTCCACCGTCTGCTGTCTCTCCTCCCTGGTTTCTGCTGCTTCTCTACCTCCACGACCGACCCTGGCTCTCGCCTCCCCTGTGGATACAGGCTCTTTATGTCTCTTTTTCCCTCAGTGTCGTCAGGGGCGCTCCTGATTACCTGCATTACCCCTTTGTGTCCTTTCTGTGGCTGTAGTTTGCCATTTTCCCTCGCTCCCGGTTGCACTTAGTGAAGCTCGTAACGCAGGAGAAACACAGACTGAATTCAAATGCACTCCCTTCTTCCTCTCATTGAATCTCAGCCCCTTTTCTGCATCATGGGCTTTATCAGTCAGTCCAGTCCTCCTCTTTATCTATATACTGTATCTGAGTGTCTGCCCTTGCTGTCTCCTCTCCCTCTGTTGTCCCCTACTGAGGAGGCGAGCGAGAGCTCATGCAAATTCTTTTGCAGCATCTGTTCACATGCTGACTGTCAAGTTTAAATGGAATGAATTAAAATTAAGCTCTATTCTGTAATCTGTGGGAGGCACACTGAGGCGAACAATTCAGTCACACTCAAAGATGTTTTTTTATCATCTCCTTTCGCGAGAATAAATTACACCTCATTGGTTAGATGGGAATAATGCCAAGCTGCGAAAATAGGCTTGAAATAAGCATCAGACAGAGAAAGAAGAAAATTATATTCTGAGATTTCTACAGGAATACGTAAGATACATAAAGCAATATTCTGGTGATCATAGACTTCAAAAATGTTTGGATGTTTAATAAAATGTATTTGAATATATATATCCTATATAGTCATATATATTGTATTAAACGTCCAAACATTTTATATATGTGTGTGTGTGTGTGTGTGTGTGTGTGTGTGTGTGTGTGTGTGTTTGTGTGTGTTTGAACATTTAATAGAAAAATCATGGATAGCTGTAAGTTAAATTGGTAAGTTACATTCATAATATACAGTGAAAAAAATAAATTTGGCAGGACTAAAGACAATGCATGTCATTTACAGTAAAAAAAAAAAAAAGAAAATAGATTTACTTTGTTGTTGAAATTATTATCTTATAATTAAAATACATTTATAAAATTTGATCATTTGAAAATTGGAAAAATAATGAAATATTAGTTTTTTATTAAAATTCCTGTAAAATTGACTAACATGCATATTATCCTTATTATTAAAATGCATTAAAAATATCAATATAGATATTAAAATGTATTTAATAAATAGTAAAAGAGTTCAGATTTAGTAAAAAGAATTTAGAACTATATGAACTCTCTCACACTGTCATAGCTCTCAAGGTTACAAATGCATTAGTATCTGACAACAACAATAACAAATCAAGTGTGCCCATGTATCATGAAATTAAAAGAAATGATGGATGGAATTATGGTTTGCAGCAATATGAGGATTCATTTATGAGATGCAAGGGGATTTCTGAACATCATGAAAATTCAAAAGCTTCTCTGCATCTTATGATATGCATGTGAGTAGACTCAAAGTATTACTGTTCAGGCTTTTTATGAAAAGCAATCAGTTTTTATATGATCAAAACATGTCCTGGCATAAGATGAGCTTGCATTATCTTAAGGCAATGGAATAGCTTCACTCATATGCTGAAATGAAATCCAACAATAAATGTTTGCAATATCAGATGTTCTTATTAAAATGTTAGATTCTACAAATTTGAATGACATTTGGCATAGTGAATTAATATATATATATATTTTTAAATGCATGGATTGTGATGCATAGAAAAACACCAAAAACAGAAAGCCTTAAAACATGTAATGTACTCAAAATATTAACACATAAAACAAAGCATTTACCAAAATATTTTTCAATAAATATTAATAGAATGACTAAACATTTAGATCCATCTATAGTTTGGTCATCTGTAAAACAAAAATAACAATCATGAAATATACACTTTCATTCGGAGACTGAAACATATTTACAAGTTAAAATTCATGGGCTGTAAATCTGTATGGTTTTCTTCTGCTATTCTTCCCACAATGTCCTCAGAACATGCTTCTTTTGTTCAGCAGCTTTAGTTTAGTCATAAAGACAAAGTACATAAAAGATACCACAACAAGAATGTTCTTTAGTATGTACAGCACGGGGGTCACGTAACCGAAGACCCCCACCAGGCATATGCGCACCACCAGAAAGGGCAAATCTTGGGAAAGAACACTGGATGAAGCCAGCAGAGGACTGTCAGGAGTTATAACAGCACGCAGGATGGACAGATAAGCCAGTATAAAAATGGGAAACACCCACGCTGAGTAATACACCGAATCAGCCCCGGCCACCCTCACCATTTCCACGGTGTCAAACCAGAACATGAAGGTGGCCATGAAGAGGTCATGCCGAGGGTCTCGTATCCAGACAAAGCGAAAGGGACCTGAGTGAGAATGGGAGGAGTAGAGATATGCCATGCTCCTGGTGCTAGACAGGCCGTGTGCATCTGCATCTCCCCAACGACCTGAGAGTGACCCGTTCCTGACCGCCGACCTTGGAGACGTGTCGCCGTCCCATCCATTAGCCTGCAGCTGTGCGGACACTGATGTCACCTGCTCCAAGTGAGTCAGAACCGGACCCGGCATCTCAAAATCCAGCTCTAATCCACTTACTGTTTAAAAAGAGCATAAAGGTAGAGCACAACTTAGATCATTTAATTGGCTGTATTTATTGGCTAGTATCTCTTACCCTGTCCTGTCAGACGAAGAGGGCGAATTCTCTCAACTATGTCCACACAAATGAGGGAGAACAAGACCAGAGAGACGGGGAGCTCAGTGAAGCGGTCATACTTAATGCCAGCATCGACCTGAACCTGCACAACCATAAATAGGCCAGAAGGTTGCTGAGAGATGAAAGTGCTAGGACCAAAATACTTTTATCATCCCAAGACAAAATAGAGATGAAAGGCTGACAATGAGTTTTAGATGTATCACCAAAAACCGTGAGAACCCCTTTAGAAACTGGTAATGTATTGACAGGTAATGCTCATCTGAAGACTACGGGCCTTGTGATTTTAACCAGAGACTTAAGTTGGCTGTAATACAGCTCCATTCACATTCCACAGGCTATAATACCCCATCGTTGGGTTAATAGTAAATCCACTGTTCTACAGTGAGTTACTGAGTACCTCAGAGAGGATCTGTTTATGAAAGTTGGTGTTGATGAGCCCTATGGTTTTTATTACTTACCGAAACTGCCATAATGTCTCTCACATACAGTACTTACTACTAACAAAGAAACAGCATATGGTGTTTGTATACGTTCAAATGGATACAAACTTTTAAAAAAAGAAGTTTTACAGCCTGATTCCATTAAGAACCTTTTAAAGTTCCAAATTATTCCCAAGTCCTTCGGAAACCATCAATGTAGTGATGTTTAAATCAACCTAGGAACCAATATGCTATTAAGAACTAATAACATAACATTAAACGTTTTACTCTCCAAACCATCTACAGTAAACCACTGAAGAACCTTTCTTGTTTATGTAATTGATAATATGGATTCTAATATTTATTTTAATATACAATTGTTACAATGTAATTACAAAAAAAAAATACTTGTAAATAACACGTACTTACTTTAGGTTTAGGGTTTGGTTTAGTGTTAGTTGCTTGCAGTTATGTATAATTAAATGTTATTAATACAGGAAATACGTTCAAATAAAGTGTTACCGCATATTCCGTTTCTTAATGAGACTGAATAATGTATCACCTTTGAGTTGGCTATGATGATAGCAAAGCATGGTAAACTGCTGAGAATCACATATGCAAGTGTAACAGGTCTCCTGCAGAAGAAATAAAAGTGTTTTCATTATTAAACACAATTAGCATCACAAACCAAGAGAAATACGTAGGTTAGAAATTAAGAGCATGATGCAGCTTGGTTTATAGTTAGTTGACATGAAATTCTTAGACATGTAGTGTGACATGCTATAATTCATCTAAACTTTTCAGTATTTTCCCACACAATTCTATCATTAGTTTTTGAGACTATACTGAATATGTTAAAACAATTTATTACACCACAGAACCATTTACAGTGAAGGCAAAAAAATCTCTGATTCTGAAATATGGAAATTGAAAAGAAAGGATCAGTCTGGGGACATAATGTGTGCATTTTCACTTATATGAAAATGAACATTCAAACTAAAAAGTTACTGTTGAATAATATAAAAGCCTCATATAAAAATGGAGAAGCAGCAGTTAGTACTCACCAGTTAGTCACTTCTGAGAACCGCTGAGTCTTAAGGATGAAGTATTTCAAAGGAACCCACACAAACAGAGTAGCAGACGCCATATAGGCCACAGTGGCCGCCACCACCAGCCAGTAGGCAGTGTCACTAGACTTCACAAGTCGAATGACTGAAGCAAAGCGCTCCATAACTACAAACACAGGAATAAAGAGACATGCGAACTGCAGAATCTCATAAAGGATGAGTTTGACAGTCTTCCATGAGGGCATCTTGATAGTATGACTCTTCAGTAAATCCCCCTACGAGTGAGCCGTCACCGAATGCATCCAGTGCATCTCCCACAACACTGAATGACTGAACACTCTGGACTCTGTACACTGACACTGCTTACACTGCATTCTTACAGGTGCTCTTTTATTGCCACGGTAATGAAGCAGCCATTCTCTTTTTATTGAGTTATGGGATGAAAAATGTGTCATTCCAGTAGCAAACTGAGACATCACAGTCATAATGACGAGCTGCAATGTCCACATATCAAAAACATGTATTAATGGTGTTTTTAGTACAAAAACAGTAAAAACAAAAATGTGAGGATGAAAGTGTCTTATTTTATTTTACATATCAAGTAGTATTTTGTGGAGACTTGTAGTCTGCTCAGTAAAAAAAAACTCTCTTAACGGTATCTTTATGTTTTCAGTAAAAATATCTTAACTCTCCTAAAACAAAATTTACTAAGTTGATGGGAAAAAAAATACATGCTTCATACATATATATATATATATATATATATATATAAACTTGGTTACACTTTATTTTAAGGTGTCATTGTTACAGTATATTTAAATTATGTACTTATTATAGGGTTAGGGTGGGATTAGGATTTGGTTGAGGGTTAATTGCATGTAATTATGTATAATTTACTGTTATTACTATGATAAGTACATGTAACATATGTAGGACACTGTAAAATAAAGTGTTACCAAAAACTTGACAATAATTGTCAGAAATACTCAAAATTATTTTATGTTTTTTAAACTATCACCAAGGCTAAATACATTTAACTAAAAACACATAAAACCGTAACATTGTGAAATATTATTACAATTTAAATAAACCAGTTTCTATTTTAATACATTTTAAATGTAATTTATTCCTGTGATGGTAAAGCTGAATTTTCAGCATCATTACTCAATTCATCATGTCATATGATCCTTCAGGAATAATTTGAATATGCTAATTTGCTGCTCAAGAAACATTTCTTATTATTATCAATACTGAAAACAGTTGTGCTGCTTAATATTTTTGTGGAAACCATGAGTTTTTTTTCGTAATCTCTGATGAATAGAAAGTTCAAAAGAACAGCATTTTTAATCAATTTATTGCATCCTTGCTGTATAAAAGTACTACTTTCTTTTTAAAACTGACCCTAATAATAGTACACTAATTCTTGAGACAAGGGACAAAACATGTCATACACACAAAAAGCCCTCTTTATTTTAAAAATTAAGAAATTCATCAAAATAAAAATACGTAAAAAGTTACATCTGAATAAAATCAGTATACTGAGGGCATTCATAGCTTATATTTTTGAATAATTTATTTAGTATTATTTTAATACATGCTCTATACTTGGAAAATACATGTACTTTAACCTTGCCCTCACCATTAGATACATTTAGTTGTATGCATTTGGCAAACAATTTTATCCGAAGCGACTTGCATTGCATTTCAAAGTACACATTTACATTCTTATCAGTTCTTGCTTTCCCTGGGAGTCGACCCCATGACCTTGGCGTTGCAAGTGGCAACGCTCTACTGTTGAGCTACAGGAAAGCTCACAATGTAAAAATAGTGTTTTAATTGTATTTTTTTATTTATCGTGTTAAAATATTAAAACCAACTGAACTACATTTTTATTTTATGTCTGATTTACCTAAGACAGTGGTTCTCAATTCCTGTCCTGGGGACCCACAGCTCTGCACAGTTTGTATGTCTCCCTCATTTAACACACCTGATTCAAATCATCAGCTCATTAAGAAAGAGTTATATGAACTGAAGTGGGTGTGTCAGATAAAGGAGACATATAAAATGTGCAGAGCTGTGGGTCCCCAGGACCGGAATTGAGAAGCACTGACCTAAGAACATTGGTTATATATGCTTAATATTAAAAAGGGTAGAGAATGTCATAAACTAGCCCCTTAACCAATAAACCACTAATAATCCCCGTCTGCCTGAGCAAAAAACACTAGTGACGCATAAACATGACATAACATGTGCTGTACATTTGGCCTAGTTTTATTGTGAATACTAATAATTAAGATGATTAAAATAGTACATACAAACAACTGGGTACGTAGAACTGATACACCAAAAACAGTAATTTTCCCTGTGGATAAGGTTGACGTAAGGATTATCATCTCCGTGTGCAAATGCTAAGGTGTTACATTAGAACTGGCCCGTGGTCCCAATTTCCCAGAATGTTCTCAATGAAACGTCAGTAACTCACTGTAGCCACATCGAGACAGAGATGTGGGGTACTGCCTTAGTTTAGAGTAGGAGATTCCAATGAACCGAGTCTGTTCTCTTTAGTGTCAGTCTCAGCCCTTGCCAGGACTTACGAAGTTAGATCAATCATTCAATGCACTACAGTGCATTCACACATGATCATTCATTCCCCGGGGATAAGTTTGCAAAATCCAAGACAAGTTGCATGAGTATTTCTATCATCTGTTTTGAAACGGTTACGGAAAAAAGGGGAGAGTTAGAGTGCAGGGTTAATGCCATTCGGGTTCTTCGAGAGCTTAGGAAATGTACGTTTTAAATGGACACATCTGAAATGAGGTTAATGAAAAAGGTAAATTAAAAGTGCATGATGTGGAGTAACATTACTCCTCAACTTCCAATGTGCCCTTTCTACAGAAGCAGCAGCTGCTTTGAACATTACGCTCTAAAGACAGAGGTGAGCTCTTGTATATACACATCTGCACACAGGCAGAATATTACATCCTTCTATTAATGTACTGTTAATTAAAACAGCAAAACGACAATCAAAATATAAATAAAATACACTAAAAAAACAATTGATATTTTTTAACACTGAGAAGTGAGCTTACATTGGGGTGATGGGCCACTGTCAAGACAATGGCAGTGTTTCGCTATATGGTTCTGGAGGAAAGATGCAAGATGACTTCTGTGGGCCTGAACACTCTCTCGCATACAGACACAGTGATGACAAATTAAAATGATGATGTAACCTCCCCTTTAGGACCTGTTGTGACAAATGCTGGACTATCGGGGACCGACATTGGTACAGAAGTGTATGTACAACACAAGCATGCTGTCTTTGTGTGTTTTCCTGTAAGAAACGTCCAGTTAATTATTACTATACTGAAAATGCCAAATAAATGGTATAACTTAGCGTTTCTCATTACCTTCAGCAAAATGTTCATATAAAAGAGAAGAGACCAAAAAAAGTATCAATCAGAACCGCTCTGTGAGAACACTACCTGTCAGCAGTCAACAATCGACACATCCTGTCATGATCAGAATCAGTGTTTGTATGTAGTGTCTTAAAGAAAAGGAGGAGAAGAAAATGTAAGAGATATCTGTGTGTGAGCTGAATGTCCTTTGTTTATGACTGTAAGTGTGGGTGTCTGTATGAAACCACAGAGGTTGAGTCTCTAGGGGTCCTATAAGAGGGCTTTCTCAGGGTAAGGGGTCTGTAGGTTGTCTGCAGTAGCAGGGTGGTTTTGGGAGGAGGGCACGTTGTAGCCATGGGTCTGGTTCATGTTTGCTGGAGCGCCGGGTTGGGCCTGGTAGTACTGAACATCAGCTGGGGCCAGGCTGCCAGGAGAGGGGCTGTAGACTGGAGGCTGGCTCATGTACATATGGGCATCACTGATAAACACATGTGACAAAAACAAATCAGACTTTTATAGAATTATACAAATATAATAATACAAATTTCATCAATGTATCGATACAGATTTTTTATTTTAAATGGACAGGAAGTTCAGCCAACTATGGCAAAATATGTATCCATGTTCTTGGCATGACCCAAGGAATCTATTACTCAACGTTCACACCGCCGCCGGCGAGAGCGTCCAAATGGCCGTCATTCATTTTCAATGAGAGCCGGCGGCGAGCTCCGGCGAGGGCGGCGCAGAGTGTCTTGGGCGGTGAGGAGTTAACTTTATGGTAATGCGCTATGACGCGGTTCGGCGGCAACCAATCGGAATGTAGAAGTGCTCTGTTTGAGAGGATTCCAGAGAACGCAGTCAAGTTACTTTGGTTCCAACCACATTAGTTCCCATGCAAAATGGAGGAGAAGTTAATAATTTCTGTTAATAAATTGCGGATTTCCCATTGTTATATGATTTGTCCCTGTTTACATACTGATTTGACCAATTGCATTAAGGCTATAACCAGGACAGTTATTGTAATGTAGACTGCACACAAATCAATGTTAATGTTAATTAAAGACCAAGTCTAGTAAACGTCCTGTAAACTGCATGTTGAAATTAGACTCGTAGTTGAAAATGAACACAAAAGCCACACCACACAAATTGAATTTATTTCGTTAGCAAAATAAATATAATTGTTAAGCTCTTTCCATCTGTAATTTTCTTACGTTCACATTTAAAATACATTATTAGGTTAAATTATACCCTACATGTGGCCAGTCTGCACAAATACTGATCAATATGCTTATTTGCTTGCGGCCCCTTTAAATAAAGTTTAAAAAAAAGATCAAGCATTCGATCTACATCAGAGCATCTCAGAGCGTCCACGAATCTTGCACGGCGTCGTTAGCAGGGCAGCAAGAGGCGGTGTGAACGTACAGTTAAGACCAGGGGGTTGCATAAACATAGCCATTATGTTAAGACAGTGTCTTAAGAACAAGCATGACCAACTAGCAGTTAGTCAGGGGTAATTAGTCTAACTGTTTTGACCACAAGGTGGCGCTACCCTGAAATGTTTTGAGTACCGTCAGGGCATGGTGCCGAAGACACATACTGAGTTCCGTAACGATACCCCAATGCGTTAGTAAAATATAACATTTTACATCAAAATTCAAAATGGCCAACACCCAAAATGGCCGATATGAAAAAAATGGGTATCGTTTGGAAACGACATGCTGCACTGAATCTAAAGAACCAGCTTTGTGATTTTTTTTTTTTTTTGCCAAAATGTTCACAAGTTATAAGCAAAAGGAACAATTTATCATATCTCAGATCATGGTTCTCGTAACAGAAACCATGTTGGGTCAGAATAAGCTAAAGCGTTACTGAGATATAGCCTCATGTTCATATTGGCATGCTATTCGTCAAATTCGTTCACACGTTTTTCAAAAATGGTTTGACGAATCAACTTGAATTCCATTACGTTTTGTCGGAATTCTTTTGATCTGAAGATGATCTGGTTAAACTTTTGTGAAAATTGGAGCAACAGTCTAGGAGGATCGAAAAAGTTTTTTCTGAAAATTGTAAATGGCAGAAATATTTGCATGATGGAAAATGATGTTATATGGTGAAATCAAATTGTATGGGCCAAGGAATCAGGAAAAAAATAGTTTCAAGCCCTTGCGGTATAAAAGTTATTAGCAAAAACGTAAGTGAAATTTTGTACAGTTGGTGGCATTAGAGACTCTAACTGAACCTCTCTAACGCCACCAACTGTACAGCGGACCGAAACTCAAGCTGCTATTGTGAACGCGCCTCTCTCCTGCTGTGCGTGTTCTGGCTGTCAAAAGCAGTCATATATTTTTGCGCTTTTATATATTGTTCATCCAAAGCATCACTGAAATATTTACATGTTTTTGTTTATTTAAACTTTTTTATTTAAAGTTCTGAATTATTATTCTCTCTTACTGTTATATTAAATAATGACATTACAAAGTGAAGCTATTGCAGGTGTTTTTCATTGCACTCTTTTTTTTTGGGGGGGGGGGGGGGGGGGGGGGGGGGGGGCGACGAAAAAAGTTTGAGAACCACTGAGTTAGAGACTCCAAAGTTGCTATGGTGACAGAGTAGGTGTCCTCTAGATGTGTGCCTAATTTCATAACTTTCCTGCATGCGGTTCTAAGGGCTTCCATAGACTTCCAGAGCGTAAGAAGCAGCGGAATAATAATAAAAGGAACGCCAAACAGATACAATAGGTGCTTACACACCTTCTGCGCTTGGCCCCTAAATATAGCTGCAAGCAGCCATTAAGGGGCCAAGTCAAGTCACCTTCATTTATATAGAGCTTTTTACAATACAGATAGTTTCAAAGCAGCTTTACAATGATAATAGGAAATTAATGCAACAAAGATTGTTTTGGCTGTACAGCAGCTCTAGAAAATGTAAAAATCATTAGTTAGTAACTTAGGGGCCACTTACACAACACCGTTTTCGACAGAAAACAGAAAACTTTTAATGCGTTCTGGCAGTTCACATACACTACAACGTCGTTTTGGCACAAGACAAGCACAAAGGTGGTACGATAAGTCATGCCAGCACGGCATGAAAAAAATTTAATTACGGAAAATGATGTTATAGGGTGCAATCAAATCAAAAATGAAAGCCAAGGAATTTCTTACTGTTCAAAAGTTGTTAGCATAAACTTGCTAAGACAGCTGGTGGCGCTAGAGGGATTGAGTTAGAGACTCCACATCTGCTATAACAGTTCAGACTGTCCAAATTTCATAACTTTTCCACGCACGGTTCTATAAGCTGCAATAGACTCAATAGCAGTTACACTAACGATTACAATAGGTGCTTACCCACCTTCAGTGCTTGGCCCCTAATAAATTAAAAAAACTTAAATAATAATAATTTTATAAATGCATTGATACAGATTTTTATTGTAATATTGTAAATTTAAAAACAAAGACAACAACAATAATAGTATATTTTTAACAATGCATTGATACAGCCTTTTATTATTGTAATTGTAATAACAGAAACAAAATACAAATATATTACCATCCTCATCATAAATGTGACCCTGGTTCCCAAAACCAGTCACAAGTAGCATGGGTATATTTGTGGCAAAAGCAACAATTGTATGGGTTAAAATGATAGATTTTTCTTTTATGCCAAAAATCATTAGGATATTAAGTAAAGATCATGTTCCATGAAGATATTTTGTAAATTTCCTACCGTAAATATATAAAACATTTATTTTTGTGAGTGAATGCAGCACAATCACGAACATAAATGGACACCTTTAAAGGGCGATTTTTTTTTTGCACCCTCAGATTCCAGATTTTCAAATAGTTGTCCAAATTTGTCCTATCCTAACATACCATACATCAATGGA
Organism: Meda fulgida; assembly: GCA_030578275.1. NCBI lineage: Eukaryota > Metazoa > Chordata > Actinopteri > Cypriniformes > Leuciscidae > Meda > Meda fulgida. Next base: position 15,544,397 of record CM060617.1, read on the forward strand.
AAGCTTATTTATTCAGCTTTTTTCAGGTGATGTATACATTTCAATTTCAAAGAATTTACCCATGTGACTGGTTTTGTGGTCCAGGGTCACAAATGCATTGATACAGCCTTTTATGTTTTTATTTCTTTTAAATACGAATAACTTCAAAATTCTTATATTTATGAAATATAATAAATTGTCATTACCTGGGAGGCTGCCCAGCCATTGGTGTTCCTGTTTGGTTCATTGCAGAGAGCTGCTCCATTGGAACATTGTATCCTGGTACTGCTGTGCTACCCATTGCATATCCAGTGGACTGGCCAGAGTACACCTGAAAATAAAACACAGAGACTTTCTCTAACATACCATTGCAAAAACAATCAACAACAAACAGCCATCATAACAAATTATATTTAGCATTAAGCCATATCAAACTTGTAATATACACACTTCTCTGACAGACTCTCACCTGCTGGGAACCGTTTGGGGTCTGCTGCATGTAGTACTGCTGGCTCTGTAGTTTAGCATACATAGTGTATACTGGGTCTTCATTCATTAGCTTAGCATAGAGAGACAGTGCTTCCATGACCTTCACGTTCAGGTCGGACAGCTCTGAGTGTTTTCTGAAAGCATGACACATTTCCAACATGTGAGATCTATGGGGAATGACGTGCATATTGGTTTCGATGGATTTCATTTGCTACAAATAATTGGAAGTTTGTTTATATGCTTTGCTAGATATATGGAAGGACGGCTGTTTTTTTATTTAAATTAGTTTTTAGATGGGAATACCTGTCAATGTCTTCCAACTTCTGATCAATGAGAGGACCCATCTGGTTGCAAGCAGCTGATTGTGGGAGGGGGAACAAATTTGAATCAATGTGCTCTACAACACAGATCCAACGTACTCTGTCAGAGCATATGGATATGGTTTTAGACTCACCCTCCAACTGCAGGAGTTCACAGGAGTCCGACTGGTCGTCTGTTGGGTCTGCACTCTGGATCATCTGAAGCAGCTGGTCCATTTTCTCCTGCAAAACATTCCAAAGACATTCAAACCAGACTGCATGACACTTCTATAAGAGCTGAACACAGTTCTCCAACAATGTCTCTGACATCTTTGAAAGGAAATAGTGAATAGTGGATAATTCATTTAATGTCCAATTTCATGTGTCTATGGTTTTGAGGAATGTGTAAGAAGCCAAATGCGGTGAGATATATACAGCCTCACCTCATCAATGTAGACAGGCTCTGGCTCCGGTTCAATCGTCTCTACCTGGACGTCTTCACTGAACTGCACAGTCTTCTTCTCTGTTTTCACTAAGGACAAAGAAATATTAAAGATGAAATAATGTAATGTAATAAGCAGAAAACCAAAACCCAAGAGGATATTAGCTTGTGTTGATGAACGTCAGTCGGCTATGAAGCACCTGCCGTTTCCTTTCGCCTTGGACTTTGTTACATTTTTATTAAAAAGCATTGTAAATAGCACATTAAAATAAAACACTTGATAATAATAATACCTAAACAGGTAGGGCCTAATCTTTTTATTTTACCTCAGGTGCGTTTCTTTGTGTCAGTCACGGAGAGCACAAAAAAGTGACAGCTCTACTCACTCATCTCAGGCTCTGCTGTCAGGTCTGCTGTCACAAAGTTTGACGGAAAAAGCCCAACACCCTGGTACGTCTCGCCCTTCCACCAGTTAGGGTCACTGTGATAGAGAAGAGATGCTTAAGCCACCTCCCACCAATTTTCATTTAAAAACAACTCATTGGCTGTGTTTAGAATCATTCACTCCATCTCTACAGAGTGCAGAATGAACAAATTACCAGTGAATAATACAAAAGGCCTATTCAGACAGGACTAGTTTTCTAATCACCGAACATCTGTGATTTGAAATGTAGATTTGGACGGGACTAAGATCACTGTTAGCCCTGGAAATTTCTCTAATATTGTGTGAAAACCCCCAGAAATGGTAGCTTTGTAGAGGATTAAAGTCCATAAAATTACATCTGTGAAATGCAAATTTTTCCCATATATATACACAGTATATATATATATACACAGTATATGTATATATATATATATATATATATATATATATATATATAAATATAAAACTAGTCCCATCCAAATAGGGCTAAAGGGAATGATTTCAAACACAGCCTGAACCATTGTGACCATCAATGAACAGAACCAGACTCACCTGTCATCCATGATGGTGATGATCTCGCCTGATTTAAAGGTGAGCTCATTGTCCTCGGCTGCCTCAAAGTCATAGATGGCCCTAACCTTTCTGCCCTCAGTCTTGTGAGAGGTGAGGAGGCTGCTGGTGCTCGGGTAGAGGCCAGACAGAGAGACCTGAGGCTGCTGCCGCTGGTCCTTCAGAGACAGTTCGATCGCTGAGAAAGACACACAGACAGAGTGATTATCTCTCTTCAAGGAGATTCATTGCTGACTTCAGCATTACAGATTTGTGCCCACCTTTAGCAAGGTCTTCTTCTTCCTTCTTGTTTGTTGATGTTGCAGGGTCTTTAGCTACCAATGCAGGACTGGCTTTAGCTTGTTCTGCTGCCTGAACCAATAAAAATTAAACATCTCATCACTAAGCACACTAAACATAATTTTCGTCATTTGCAACACAACATTTTCTGCGATTGATGGACATTTCCGTCTTTCTGTGTTTTCACTGTTATACGGTAGCGGGCGCTATTAGGCGTCTTTTAAAAGAGGACATAATCTCTTTTAAAGCAGAAACAAGCAATATCATGTGTTATGTAAATATGTAAAATAATGCAGTCATCAACATTAAACAGCATATAATTCAAAACGTTACTGAATGAAATGTTGGCCTGACGAGCTATAGGACTGTGAAGCTTTGGGAGTGTCGATGGACTCAATCTACTCCATCTATGTTTTGATCATCGTTCTGAATCCGATCCGGATGTAGTATTTGACAAAAATGGGATTTTCTCAGCTTTTTGCTCAAAATGTGTTGATAAAAAAAGGAATGCACGTTTTTTTCTTTTGTTTAAAAGCAGAGGGTCTGTTCTTTCTTTCTTTTGATATATTCATATTGATTATATATATATATATATATATATATATATTGCATATTCAAATATTCATACAACAAAATATTCTGGGGGCCATGAAACTTGTGAAAATGATCACAAATGCTAGCAGTGGCATGGCAATGTTTTTCAAAAACGCTGGCAGGGAAAGAGTTAAGCATTAACCATGCACATACTTTCTTGTTTTAAATCTAAATACTAATTCACACAAAGTATGTCACTACAAAACACAAGGTTACAAATTTCCAACAAGTTTTTCGTTTAATTTTTTGTTATTCCATTTGACCTGTGACTTAACTGTTCAGCATCCAAAAAAAGCATCTAAAACTTGAAAAGTGCATAAACACTGTTTAGGAGCCCAACATAATGGAAAAAATACTTTTTTGCAACAAAAAAAAAGAAGAAAAAAAGATATAATAATAACAAAATAAGATTAATAGTAAAATACAATTTTGAATTAAAAAACAAAATACAAAAATGCAAATATACACAGTATATATACATACACCGATCAAAGGTTTGGGGTCGTAATATATTTTTTTTTTATTATTTTGAAAGAAGTCTAATATACTCAATATTAGTTAATGTTAAAGGATGACAAAGCAGATTTCTTTTAGCAGCCAGCACTCGTCTTCAAATGATCCTTCAGAAATTAAATTTTTTTCATTAAACACAGGCAATAAACAGGAGAAGTGCTACTAATACAAAGTTTCAGACATTGTTCAGATTCAGAATAGTAAAAGCTAAAACAAGGATGGATTAAGGAATAGCGAAGGCACTGACTTTTTTCAGCAGGATGAAATCATTCTAATATGCTGATTTGCTGCTCAAGAAACATATTATAGTGTTGAAAATAGTTGTTCTAATTAATATTTTTGTGGAAAATTATTTTTAAAAAATCCAGGATTCTCTGATTAACATAAAAGATTTAAAGAACGGCATTTATTTGAGATAGAAATCTTTTGTAACATTATTAATGTCTTTTTGGTCACTTTCGATCATTTAATGCATCTTTGCTGAATAAAGGTATTGTTTTCTTTAAAAAAAAAAAAAAAAATGTATATATATATATATATATATATATATATATATATATATATATATATATATATATATATATATATATATATATATATATATATATATATATATATACATATATTCCTGACGATGCTTTTATTTGTGCTGAAGATTCAGATTTGCCCTTTAAACTGAAACTGCCCTCCAGTCCTGACACACATTCAATTCCCTACATAATTGTATAACAAGTAACTACAGCATTTCACAGAATCCAGTGAACTGGCAGATGCCGATAGAGCTGCTCACCTGAGAGCCCACCGCAGGGAAGATGACGCCCTGCTCTCTGAGGTTCTTGATCATGGCCGATATGAGGCTGAGCTGGGGGTCATTACGGAAATCCTCAGCCCATTCCACCATGAGAGCCTTCAGCTTTTCACACACTTTTGGGTGGCCCTTGAGAAGAAAGGCCAAAGCATCAGTCTTATGCTGCTGTACAAAACAATGAAGCATAGTAGTTCTAGAAACAAAAGCACGTACCTTATTTAGCACGTTGCTTACTTCACTAGCAAATTCCCTGGAGCAGACCTCTAAATGGAATATTTTTCCACAGTTTGACACACATGCACCAAGTAGCTATGGAAGAGAAAACACTTATTTCATCCTCAACAGTTCATTAATGGCCTCTGATGTTTGCATACTTGAGATGGAACCATGCTTCCTGCGCATCCACTAGAAAGCATTAACAATTGTTTGCCTTACCGTCAACGCTTGCATGGCAACATGGGGATCCTTGTGATTCACTCTCCTCATTATAGATCGCAGGCATTCTTTAGGCCTTCAGAAGAAAAGCAATAACATTTAACCTGTTAAACACCCATTCATCTAAAAGACACTCTCAAAATCATTCTGAACGCTTGTTCACTAACCCAGTGCGAGACTGTCCGATCTTGTCACAAATGTCCAGAATGAGGCCCCAGTCCTCAGCTGTGTTCATCTCACTTGTTGCTTTCTCTGCAAAACAATAGTTACGCGAATATTTATCCCTCATATTGACAAAGGTTTCCTGTGATTCCACAGATTAAACAGCATAACATTTATATACATATTCATACTGAATAAAAGTGTATCTATTTGTAAAAGGCCCCAGGTTGTTCAAGCAAAATCGAAGAACTGATGACGTCCTTTCTAACTAAATCAGGCCTAGACAAAGTTTGTTTTGTGTTTGTTTTGGGAATTCGAAACAGCAATCCTAAGTGAACATTCCGGAAAAGTAAACCCCTTTAAACTATCATTGGTCCGTGGCGATTACGTAATGGTTAGGTGTGCGAGCACGTGGGAATCTTCTCCAGTTCATTTCTTCTGTTCAATCCGCCAATGTCAGACTTCCACGAGTAAAAACATGAACACGCTGGAGAGCTGCTAAAAACCGAAGTTGTAATTCTAATTGAAAGAGACACTAACACTGTTCTTCATGTTTGATACTGTTTAAAAGCAAGCAGTTTACAACACATCGCTATGATCAGATGCTGCTTACTGCTGTTTTATCATCGCTGTCATATTAGTTTTCTGTTTATTCTGTTATTGAGAGGAAAGCGCGCAGCACATATTTACATATTCATTTAAAGGCTGATCTCAGGAGTGTGTGGGTGGCGTCGGTTGTACGCTAACAGTATACCGCTGGTCAAGTATTTCAAACTTCTTTTTACTCCTAAGCCAAGAACAAAAAATAACTTTGCGTATGTTTATCCAGGCTTTTACACCTCATTACAGAAACCAGAGTCAAGAATTTACCAGTTTTTGAGACAAAAATGCAACTGAAAGGGATAAACCGCCTTTTTATGAATTATATCAGTATGTTATAAGTTATATTATTATATCTGTAAGTATACACTACCTTTGAAAAAATTGGGGTGTGTAAGATTTTTTTATGTTTTTGAAAGTCACTTATGCTAAGGCTGCATTTATTTGAAATATTTATTTATTTAAAGCTGAATTTTCAGCATCATTACTCCAGACTTCAGTGTCACACAATCCTTCAGAAATCATTCTAATATGCTTATCTGGTGCTCAAGAAACATTTCTTATCAATGTTGAAAATATTTGTGTTGCTTATTTTTGCTTATTTTTGTAAATAAATAAATAAATAAATAAATAAATAAAAATTCAACAGAACAGCATTTATTTAAAAAAGATCTTTTTAACATTCTTACAATTATTTAGGCCTATTACAATTTTCAATTTAATACATCCTAGCTGAAAAAAAAGTATTAATTTCCTTAAAAAAAAAATCTTACTGGGACTGAACTTTTGGTAGTTTATATGTCAGATATCTGTATATATTTACAGTACATAAGAATGCGGCTTTTAAAAAACTCCATGTTAATTGTTATGATATGTTGTTCAAAATAATTATTTACAGCAACTTTTGTATTTGATGTGGATTTGATTTTATAATTAACAGCCATAATTTCCATTATAAATCAAAAAAGTCCCATGCAAATTCCAGTATGCAGCAAACATTCCCCTTAATAAAACAAAGGTTAATGTATGGCACTTACAGAAAGCAGAAGGTTAACCAGTGACCTATATATATTTGTTGTGAGATTCTGTTGATCAATCTAGCAAGGTGTCAAATAGAGGACAGGGGTTAACTTACACAAAAACACACCAGCCATGGTCAGTGTCTGCAATTTGGTACAGAGATAACTTACCACTACACAACACTAACAATAAACAAAACCGACCAGGATATTATTTATATAACATACACACTCTTATACCATCAAACATCCAATAACATCATGCAGCACCAGAACACCAGTCACTGACAAAATATGACATTTCCCACATCACCGTGATTTTATCTGCAATGTTTGATCAACTCATATGTGGTTGTATTAGCTAACCTACAAGTGCATGAACTAAATACTAAATATAAACGCGTTCATAATACATCAACACATTCTGGCTTTGACGGTGGTTCAAGCAAAACTGTAATCAACAGGCTCATAATAGAGTGATAATATACACAATAAAAACACTGAAATCTTATAAAAAGCCTATTATAAAGGATACAGTCATGCACTAGGAACAGCATCATTTAGCAAAACAAACACGGATAATAACATATAAGAGGTGCAGAAGGGGACATTTGCAGCGTCACCGTGTGAACCGTTAGCTCCAGTCTGGGCTGAATTAAACCATTAAGAGTGAGATGACTCAAATCATCTGAAGTAAAATGCAAAACAAATGTTTTTACTAAATTGTGCACTGTCAGTGTCATACAAACAGAGAAATTTAGATCTGCTCGGTAACCATCATAGCTTCTTCAGCTACAAACTTGACTAACGTTAGCCAACAGGCTAATAACATGTCTAGCTGTGAGACTGTTGCCATTAATGCTCAGGTTAATTGTGTCAAGATAAAACCGCTGGTGGGAAGTATATAATCACCGGAATGCCATTGCGAAAAAAACACACAGATATTTAAAGTGAAATCGAAAGGAAACTGAAAGCCGGTGGGTTGCTTGCCATGAACAACAATAGACAGAGATGAGGTCCCGTTAGCTCGCCTGCTAACTGCATGACAAACTTACCAACATCTTGATCAAAGGGATTTGACGTGAAGAGAGGCATGGCCGAGATATACACACAACGAAATCTAAGCTCGATCCTCTTCTTGTTCGTCTCCCTGTCAGCACTTGGTTAAACGTGAATTAATAAACATAATAAAATAGGAACTATAGTCAGTGTTGCTGATGGGATCCCCTCCTCAGTCTCTCGCAGCAGTGCATTCTGGGTAGAAGAGGTGTCGCTGGAGTGTGCACTGCACATAGCCTACTACACAGACACACAGTTTGGCATATCCAAATAAATATGAGCGTGATTAGATGTAACGTTACTGTACGATATGTATTTTATTCGACAGGGGAATTTGTTAATCGAATTGTGTAAATGATGAATTAGTGAAGAGGCTATGGAAAATACAGTTGATAGGCTTAATCATATGACTTAATCACGTGGTAGACTTTCTGACTCAGCAGCAGTCACGAGATAACAAACACATTTTTTCTTTGTTTTTCTTATTAGACACTTGAACATAATTTGTGACTTTTGTGATTGGGGAGACCGTGGAAGTGGTCACAACAAGTGCTTTATCTCAGTAACAGTAAAAGGAGTGAGGTGTAAAACGGGCAATGATAAATGTGTTTTCTCTAACGGACTTCATTTTAAAGAGGATAATTAATACGTTGCAATATCATCATATGTTTTACATAGCTTTTTAGGTAAACAAGTAAACACATAGGCTACCTTAGACGAGGGGATTTTTGTTTTATCATAAAATGTAACATTTAAATATATACATTTATACCATAAAGTATAGAAAGAAGTGTCCTATGCTCACAAAGGCTGCATTTATTCGATTAAAACAGTAATATTGTGAAATATTTCAATTTAAAATATTGTTTCTATTTTAATATATTTAAAAAAAGACACACACACACAAACACACACACACACACACACACACACACGGCTTATGGACTTTCCGTTACACAACCCTCACAGAAAACTCTCACATAAAACTTTCTGCATTTATACAGGGGATGCAATGAAACTGAATATTAAGATCTGGTGACTGTGCAGGCCATGGGAGATGTTCAACTTCACTTTTATGTTCATTAAACCATTCTGTCACAAGTCTTACTGTGTGTATCATGCACGGCACCCCCTACACAGGGTGCAGTATTTGAACGATCAGGTGCTCATGGTCCCCCAGAATGATTCTGTAGTTTTTAGCAGTGATACGCCCCTCAATCACAGTAGGGAATGCCGTGATGTGGGACAGCGAAGGTGGACTCATCAGAGAACAATACATGTTCCACATTGTCCACATGCCAAGATTTGCACTGTTGGCACCATTTAAAACGACATTTGGCACTGGCACAAGAAGTGACCAAAGGTTTGGCTATTGCAGCCCGACCATTAATATTGACTCTGTGGAGCTGCCAACAAACTGTTTTTGTTGTCGAGATGTGCACTTAATTCTGCCGTGAGTTGGGCAGCTGTGGTTTTATATTTTTTTGGATACAATCTGGGTTAGTAGCTGGACATCCCTTTCAGACAGCTTCCTCTTTCGTCGACAGTTACTCCTGTTGGATGTGGTTTGTCCAACATGGTGGTATGCCGACCTTACCCTGGATAACATAGCTATCGATACACCACAAATACTTGCTGTCCTGATCACAGATAAGCCAGCGAGATGACAACACCAAACTCTGTCCTCTTATTTGTTCTGCTCTACTGATGAAATATAAAATATTGGCCACCAGGCCACGCATATATAGGCGTGAAACCTCCAAAACAATACATTGATACATTCCACATTCAGACATAAATAATAAGGATAGTAAAAAATGTCAGAGCTTTTTGAAAAATACCAACTATATTTTATTTCAGATAAAAACATGGTCTTTCATGATGATTACATACATGTATTCAAATACACAACTATTTTATACATAGCTACTGCATAATCAAATATTTGAAGCGTTAAAGATTTATTCACAAAATCACATCAATGATGTCCAAGACTTAACAAGTAAAACTCTGGTGTGAACAAATTTTGGATTATAGTCATTACAACATATCAACATATTAATTTGTAGCTTTATGGTCAAAGCTTTATTTTAATTAAAGCAGCTACAAAGCTTCATTGTATTGCACTGGAGTAATGTGGCATCAGCTTTATTAATGACACAGGTAAAACAGGTATTTACAATCATATGATTACAACACATTACAGCTTTTTCAATTATCTAAACATTAACATGACAGGTGATCAGTGTATTTAAAATAGTTTGCAGTCTTGACTTGCTCGTGATTGTCAATGACATTTACTTTTGTGTCCATCATGTATGCTGCTCACTGGGCAAAGTGAACGTTTGTGCTTTGTGAGAGGATACTGTGACAGAAGTCTTCTGAACTGTCTCTGTGATTGTCATATCCAATACTCTGTTCATTCATAACAGATGCTATAAAACTGGAACTTTGGCTGTGAATAATGGAGAAAATACCTCAGTGAATTGTATGAACTCAAGCACACCATGCAGATAACACATTTCAACAAAAAGAAGCTAGAAATATTATGCAAGAAACAAGATTCCGAACTTACATTCATTAGTTTGTTCACAAATGAAACCAATTCGTTCTGTGCAGAAAAAGTCATTCCAACTGCCCTCGTGTATTAAACCTGCACAGTCTTCCCCCGCTTCATGACCATGGCTCCAGTTATCAGGCTGCCCAGGTTTCCATTTCCTTTCAATTAAAATCAGACGTGACTAATGGGGAATGTCTCCTAACACTGTAATCTCCCTTCTATATTACTGTGAATCCTCACTGGATACACATTACATTATGCATTATGTGCACTGGAGTAACAATAATAGTTCATGGGTATTTTATTTCATGCATTGTTATCTACTCACGTATAGTTGGGCAGGCTCCCATCCACCCATCTCCAGATGTTTTCCTCTACACTGTCTGTGAGGCCCAGCCAAAAGTAGCCCTTTCCAGAAATCTGCCTCTTTATCCATAGCTGTGATAGATAATAAAGAGTGCATTGTGTAACACAAATTTATGTGATATCAGGTCTAAAACCCAAGAGTAATATACAGGAAATAATACGGTTTAATTAAGGCGTATTACATATTAAAGAATAGTTTCCAAGATTTACCTGCTCATCCTCATCATTGATAATCAGCATAGATGAACTCTTGTTTTTGCAACTTTCCTTCGCTTCTTCAAAGTTACGAATTTCTGGTGGAGATGAGTAGTAGTAACATTTGTCTCTGAAGCCCTTCCACAGAGGTAGGCACCCTTAGATTAAAAATTAATACATAAGAAATATTGTCACATCTCCATTTGTGCTAAAAAAGTAGCACTTGTGAAAAATACAGACTGGTTATGTACAGTATAATTCAAGTCTTCAAGTTCAAGAGCATCATTATATAGCATGTGCTATAATCTCTATGTGCAATGCATCTTTAGGTTTTCATGTTTTTGTACTGTCCCTATACAAACATTTTAAAGTGTGGTTTGTGGAATTGACAACTTTTGAAGTGCCCCAATTCTGCTATTTTAAAGGTTCCAAATTTTGTTTTGGAGGTCTCCAACTTTAGGTTTACATGCATCCAAGCTCAAAAACCATTTTAATTTTCTCATAATATACACTGTACATCACCTCTTTCTCACAGTGTCTGAAACGGTTCAATCAAGGATCCAGTCTTTTAAACCCCTCCTTTCTAAGAGCCTACTCTGCTCTGATTGGTCAGATGGCCCAGTCTGTTGTGATTGGTCTACCGCTCACAGCGCATGTTGGAAACGAAACGCCTATTACCATATCTGAATTTCAGCACTGGAAGCTTCCTCAGCGCTAGATACACAGTAACAATGGTGTCGGTTTTACCCATAGACTGTAAAAGGTTTTACCGTATCAATTCCAGCATGAGTCCTCATCCTTTTGAAGTGCATGCAAAGTTGCAAAAAGGATTTGCAGCGTTGAAAAACAGCATCTTCTCAATATGTCGACAACACGAACCAAACTCTTCCAGGCCTCAGCTACAACTACAGTGTTTGAGGACGGGTCAATGTAGAGCAGTCAATAAAGCAGCCAATGAAGACCATAGGCTGGCATTATGCAAATATGTTACATTGTTATGTAGGTTTGCAACAGGAAGTGAGACTGGAATTGCTGACAACTCGTTTCAGCAGTTCAGAATCGACTCTTTCGTTTAGGAGACATTAACCAATTTTGTCATGCACTTTGATCTTTAAAACTTTGCAGAATTTTACATTTAGTAAAAAGCTATATTACACACTACATGAAAAGTAATATTTAAAAAAGCACAATAGGGGCACTTTAACTTATATACAAATGAACAAAATACATCTCAGAGTACAAATGCCAAATATTTTGAAATCCTTATTTTACATCAAAACTATCCACATTAAATAAATTTGAATTATTTTTCTGTATAAACCATAAACAGTGAAAGAGAACATAAGAAAAGCTTGTACCTGGTGTACTTGTTGGGGGCGGTGCTACCTGGCGGTTGACAAAGCCTTGTGGATCTACCGGGGGGACAACTACTGGTGCAGGAAGTCCTGGTAATCCAGGAGGTCCAGGTGGGCCAGGTGGGCCAACGGGTCCACGGGCGCCTTCCAGTCCTGCAGGCCCAGCTGACCCTCTGAGTCCCTGGGGCCCCTGTGGCCCAGAAGGACCTGGCTGACCATCTCTTCCAGGCAGACCAGGTATACCGGGGTCACCTTTCTCTCCTGAAGGCCCTGCCCTGCCCCCTGATCCTCGTGAACCCTTTGACCCAGTGCTTCCTCTTGAACCAGGTGGCCCTTTTAACCCTGGCACACCAGGAGGCCCTGTTGGACCCCTTTCTCCTTTAGGCCCAGCAATACCAGGTCCTCCTTTTTCACCACTTTCACCTTTCTGGCCAGCTTTGCCAGGCAGTCCCTGGGACCCTTTGTCTCCCCGAGGACCTCTTGGACCAGGAGGACCTGAAATTAATGACAAAAAAATTATCTTCAACTTGATTGTCTAAAAGCACAAAATGCTTTTTTTTAGCATTTAATGAACATAAACTCACCAACAGCAGTACAGGGAACAATACTCGACAAGAGACAATAGAAACATGAGGACTATTTAAACACAAAATAACAAATAACAAGACACACCTGAGAATAATCAACAAGGACCCAATGAGAACATGACATGTAGACAAGGGAACCAATCAGAACAAGACACGTGAACCAAGTCAAGTATATTTATATAGCGCTTTCACAATATAGATTGTATCAAAGCAGCTTCACAGTATCAATCAAAACAACAGGAAAGCAGGAAAGCACATGACAGGATCACATGAGGGGAACAGGGAATCACATGACAAACAGGAAGCAGGAAACATGACTAAGGCAAAATAACAATTAAAAGACATGGAAACAAAACCTAACCAAAATCTAAACCAACGTGACAGTGCTACTGTTGCGGCTGGTCAAGGAAATGTTTGTGCTTTGTTTCAGTTTGATATAGTTGTAAAGCTGATATTCTTGCTGATATTTTGGTCTATAACTCCTCCCCGAACTTCCCGCTGCCCTGTCTCTTGCTCTTTCATTGGCTGAAGGTTAACACCAATGTAATTTTCAGTCAGAACACATTTTAAACAGCAGGATTTGAATCACAGACAGGTCCAGATATTTAGCATGCCAAATATCTCACGGACGTCTTTGATAATGTGCACTGCATGATTGACACTAACGTGAACGAGGACCAATTTGCTTCCGATATCGGGCATTTGTCTGCAATTTCACAAAATCTGTCGGCGAGTGAAAATTGGTGCTTAAATCGCGCAGTTTGAACTCAACATAATGTAGTTAACTAATGGAACCTTATTGTAAAGTGTTATCTATATTTTTTAAATTGACATTTATTATTACACCATTTATTAGCTTGCCTTAATCACCTCAAATCAAATCAAATATGTAGCTCCTCAAAATTTGTACTACAAGAATTTCTTTAAGCTTTTGATTTGAATATTTAGTAATAAAAATATATATAGTACTTTTCGTCATTTATTTTAATATATAATTTTACATTTTATCATTGTTTTGCTTGTTTTTTTTGTTTACAAAAACAATTTAGCTGTTTCAGCAATTTAATTCTTCAACATGACAATGTGTTTGAAAAATGCTGTAAAGCAGTAGACAACTTATGGTACGTGGAGAGATAATCACAGAAGTGTGCACCTCCAGTCACATAAATGTTTTGTCAGGTCTGCGTGCTAACGTGCATTATAATCACACTGCTTAATAGCATTTATAGATCCTCCGAACTTAATAAAACAGGCAATGTGACTATGAGGAAAGAGTACCTCGAAATGTACGTCCATATGCAAGTACATTTATTTATTATTTAATAGTAGTATTTAATACATACACCTCTTTAGATATTGTCATGTGCCAATGATTATCCCTCCCCCATGCCAAGGTTGGCACACGCGCCATAGGTTGCCGACCCCTGCTGTAATATTTTGTATAATAATAATAAGTGTATAACAAAACAGAATTGTTTTAAATAGTCATTATTTGATAGCCTTGGCTCTTACCCTGAAGGATAGTGAAGTTTGTGATGAGCTGCGAGTGTTTGCTGTCGACCAGTTTCATTTCCTCCATGACTATCGAGAGGCTGCTGACCTCTTTGTCGAGCCTGGCAGCGAGTTCCTCCTGCTGGGCTTTGAGCTCTGTGCTGTCTGCCTTAGTTTCTACCACACTGTTGTTGAGCCCCAGCAGCAGGTCCGAGTGCTGGGTCACCGTCTCGGCACAGGTGCGCAGGCCATTCAGGTCCATGCTGATCGCTCCGAGCAGCTGCGTGGTGAAGCTAACATTCCCTGTAATGCGGTCCATTTCCCCCTCGTTGCGGTCAAGACGTGCCTCTAGTGCATCAAACTTCATGGAAGTGGCATTGTCGTGGTCTCGCTGCTGGTCCATGAGCTCACGCAGGCTCTGGTCGTGCCCTTCGGTGATAGCCGAGGCGTTCTGCACCTGCTCTGAAAGCGAGTTCAGCTGAGAGGTCACGTCCTCCAGAGAGTCACCGTTAGAGCGAGTCAGTGCAGAATTATTAGCAGCTAAAGCCTGAAGGTTCTGCACCTTCTCCCTCAGCCAGTCAGCATCCGCTTTGGTCTGCCTAGCCACCTGCTGAAGGCTCTGATAGTCATTCTTAAGCTTCTGGACAGCCTGGCTAGTGTCCTCCACTGACCTCTGGAGGGAGCTGAGGAGGCTCCTCTGCTGGGTCTGGGTGAAGTTCAGAGTGATGATGCTATGAGTGTTTCGCCCCTGTTCATCTGTCTGCACCTGAAGATTCGTCTGGAGCTGCACAGTGTCAGTCTTTAGTCTGTCAATCAGACCGCTGTATAAATTTAAGGTGCGGTTTACTTTGTTGATGACGTTGGCGTTGCTCTCCAGCAGATCTCGGAGTGAGAGGTGTCCGGTTTGCATGTCCTCGCCGGCTAGCTGTAGATCACCGAGAACAGCTCTGTTGCTAGAAGCCTTCATGGCAACGTCGCTGAGCTGCTTCTGCAAGGTCTGAATTTCCAACTTGAATGAGAGGAGTTCACTGGTGGCGTTCTCTGACTTCTCTCCCGTTTGATCATCTGCACATCAAATATAGAAGTTCATGAAGTGAAAATAAAAAAATGGATTCAGAGAAGCAGAGCCAATGACGAATAAGAGTGTCCATTATATAAATAATTAACGATTAATTTAATCCAATGTTTAATGGCTGTTCTTAATTAATTGTAATGACTTATAACAAAGTAAAAAGTAAAACATATTTTTAAAATATTTATATATTTGATATATTGTTTAAAATATTTTTCAAGACAATTGTTTTACACATATCATGAATTATTACTTCACAGAAATCCCACATTATATAATACAACCTGTACTAACCTTGAATTGACATAAAAGGTCCCACCACATGACTATACACAGTGAAGCAGAATTGTTAAATAATAATAATAATATTATAATAAAGGTTTTATTTTTAACTTTTTAATTCTGATGAGGCTTTTTTCTGCATCATGATAGTGTATTACCATCATCGTTTTGGACGTAATGCCACAAAAAAATATACATTTTATTTAAAATATACATTTTAATTCAGAAATTCTAAACATGCCCATCAGAGAAAATGTGTATTCAAATCATTGAATGTGTGAATGTGTGAAAACATTAATATATAGGACGGAAGATTTAGCCAGTTATGTGATATCTATAGGGCAACATCTCAGGTCTACTTACCAAGTTTCTTGAGGTCTGTCTCTACAGCCATGATTTTCCCTCCATAATTCTCCATACCTTCTGTTACATTATCCATTCTTTGGACCACTGTGGGGCACACATTACAGATGCCAGTCAAACCTTGTCTGTGCTCTGGACTACAAGTATACTATAAATCCTGAAGGATGCAGTTTTAATAAAGAGTCAAGGGGCTTGAGATTCATCTCCAAAATGCTGATCATTTTGACCTGTGGACATGATTCAACAATTTTAACTTGTCTAGTGCACATGCATACAAATACAACATAAATTCCACGCATACAGTCATGCAGGAAATACATGACACTTCATTTCCTCTGGAATTTGGAATGGATCCTGAGGAGTCTTTATCTGAGCATCTCCTGAGCCTTTGTGGTAATTTCCAGCAGTCTTGCTGGCACCCCTTTAGATATTCAAGGACAAATTTTGGTCTCATCCCTGATTTGTACAATAATGAAACCCCAGTTTAAGATGCCCAAGGGCTAAAATGTTAATATAACCAGCCATAACCATGACTAGGCCATTTATGTACTTATGTACAATGTTGTAAACATCTAACTTTACTCTTGATTCAAGAGTGCTAGTGTTCACATGCACCACTAGAGGGCGCTTTCACTATGCATTCTGGTTGATTCTTTTAGTGAATGGTATATCATTAAAATACCAACTGTCACATTGATCTTTTTCTTAGGAACGGTCAGAACACGATCTTACAGTCTATTATGACAAAGTCCTGGTATGGCTTCAAAGCCCCCTCTTGATCCCAGTGTTTATCCCATTGAATATCTCGCTGGCGGTCAAACATGAATGAAAAATTAAAGTCATAATCTTTGCTCTCTAGTGTATTTACTATCACTGTTTTCAACTCGTGTTTCATTCAGACGTGCAGCACTCAGCAATTCACTGACAGCAAACTCAAACACATCAAAGATCTAGGGTGTTAGCATTCCTGACTGTGCTTGTGTAACCAAACACAAAAAAAATATATGCTGTTTGGGAAAAACAAAACATGGAGGTCCATTTCAAAGGCTTGTTGGTCATTTTCACACTGGGAGTCTGTCAGCGTGAGGTCAACACTGCCAGTTCCTCCTCTCAGTCTCCTGCCCTCCTTCTCTCTCCCACTCTCCATTCTTTCTTGTATAAGCCATGTTATTTTTGAATGGAGTTTAGTAGAATGGTTCTCTTAGCTGTATTAGGCCTCAATCTAAATATGCACCAAAGACTATTGAGACACTAACTGGACAAAATCTGAACATGCAATTAAAACTCTTGTTGATATATAGCTGTTCAGGCAACAGTTCAGAAGAAATACAGAATAAAGCCATAAAGTGACCAGACCACTCTGGCACTGCCAACAAAGGAAACAGGAACTGTTTTCAGAATGCCACAAAGTCCCTGTCAATCAATCTGTGGGTTTCGGGACAACAAATTGCTGCTAAGGCATAAAATCTCCTCTGGAGCAGGTTTACAGTGAGACTCGCTGCTTTACATGGTCTTCTCATCTGGTTGGCATTAGGGCCTTAGAGAACTAGAGGACACATATGGACTCAATGGGCACATGATCTGGACAATCAGATCAAATTCATTAAAAGGTAAATAAGCAAGGAGACATTTCAGTACAGATTTGGGGCGTTTTGTAGAAGTTCAATTGTTCCATTCAAAGATACAGGGATGAAAGTAGAAAACAATCAATATTAGTGAATGAGTGTACAGTGTTATTTTAGTCTTATTATATGATAATCATTTACATATACTTTTATCCAAAAGGACTTGCATTGCATTCAAGGTATACATCTGATATACATTTTTTTATGTGTGTATCTATCTGTCTGTCTGTCAGTCAGTCAGTGTGTCTGTCTGTCTGTCTGTCTGTCAGTCAGTCAGTGTGTCTGTCTGTCTGTCTGTCTGTCTGTCTGTCTGTCAGTCAGTCAGTGTGTCTGTCTGTCTGTCTGTCTATCTATCTATCTATCCAGCTAACAGGGAACGTTCTGTCAAGGTTCACTTAAAAATATGAACAAATATTCTTCCAGTAACGTTAATAAAACATTCCTTCAAAGTGATCTGGTCTTTAATAGTGTTCTCAAAAAAAAAAAAGTATTTATACATTGTTCATGGAATAAACTGAATAAACCTGAAACATATAGTTGTAAAACAAAAAAACGTTCAAAAGTAACGTTGCCATTATGTTTGCAAAATGATAACATAGAATGTTCCTTCAACTTTCGCATAACCAAGAATAACCTTTTTTAAGCTGGACATTTTGAATGTTCAGAGAACATTCAAAAATAATGTTTTTAACATTAAGGTCATTAAATGTAACTTATTTCTTGATGCCTTATACTATAATCTCTTTTCTTCTCAAATAGCAAAAAAGGCATATCTGATCAGTTCATCCATTCCTTAAGAATCAAACCCATTAGCACTGCAAGCTATAGACTTATGTGCCAGAGAGACAAGCACGCAGCCATCTTTAGAATTCTGTCTTTGAACTTCTGTTTTTGCGGTAGCTCTGTATATTTTAATGGCATCGCCGTCGAAGAGTATTTAGCTGGTGAAGTATTTACTTATTGTAGAGTTAACAAAATTTATCATGAGCACTGTAATGTTTGAAGCGGATGTCAAAACAAATGTCAGTAGACCAGGAAGATTTTAAAATGAGCGGTTCATTCAGAAATTCGTAAGATCTTACCTTTATAATGTGGAAATACAAACCGGAAGACAGAACACAACAAGCGCAGCGCTTTAATCACATAACTGACTAAAATTATTTAAAAATCAAACTATATATGAAAACTAGAAAAATACCTCTAATTTCCTGTTTTTTGGCACCAGACAAAATAAACTGCGATGCTCTGTTTCACAGCGCTCTAATACAGAAAGCAGATGCCACAGTCTGATTGACAATATTTGGAAAACTATCTTGTTTCTATGGTGCAATACAGTTGCCTTTTGTCAGGACAAATAATAAAGTGAGCCAAAGTTCAAAACTGAACAGAACAAATTGAGAATGTTAAATTATGGCACATTCTTGATAAATATTAGTTGGACATAAAAAAGTAGAAACCCAATGAACCTAGATTTTCCAGGTTTCTGGTCTAAATAACAGACAGCAGGAATTGTCTGTACTGTACTTTTGTTGATTTGCAATCTTCAGTGTGAAAGCAGGCTCTAAATGACTCTAAAAGATGAATGAGAGAGTATCTTCAAAAACAACGATCAGAGGACTTCCTACCTTTGTATCCCAGTACAGCCACAGCTATGGTGAGCAGAGCACAAAGCACATACAGAAGAGCAATGGCCACCCTCAGGGCCCAGTCATTTTTACATTTAGTGCATTCACTTCCCTCCTGGATACCTGCAACACAAAAGAGCATTGCATCAAACATTGAAAATGCTTTTCAGCATAATGTAAATACATATCCCTCATTCTTAAATCACTCAAACTCTGACAGGAAAAATCAGGGAACTGCCTTTGGTTCCTTAAAGGGATAGTTCACTCACAAATCATCATTTACTCAACCTAATGTTGTTCCAAACCTATATGACTTTCTTCTGTGTGACATAAAATAAGATATTTTGAAGAATGTCTCTTTTTTTCAGTAGGGACCAATGTTGTTTTGGACCTGATTGACTTTAAAATATCTTCTTTTGATATTTACATATAGAAAGTAAATAATCACAATATTTGTGCAACCTTTTTCGGCAACACTTTACAATAAGGTTTCATTAGTTAACACTATAGTTTCACTTTTGTTAACATGAACTAAGAATGAACAATAGTACGACAGCATTTAGTAATCTTAGTTAATGATAATTTCAACATTTACTAATACATACAATTAAAAGTTGTATTTGTTAAGTACAGGTTAATGTACATCCAGTCAGTTATAATCGCAGAATAAACCCCGACAGAGTGATCATGATCAAAGTGAAAAATGGCAGCAGTGTTTGTATGAAGAAAAAACGTTCCTAGCAAGTGTAAAGCAATGACTTTAGTGAGAGTTACCCAGATGAGCCTGGGTTATCAGCTTTTACCGGTTGTTTTGGGAAATAAAGATGAATAATGTAAAAAATGTATTGCTTGTTGTTAGTTCATTCATGTTAATTAATTAGTTAATTAAGTAAACTCATGTAAACAAATGAGATCTTATTGTAAAGTGTTACCCTTTTTTCTTGCATTAGCATATTTGTGTGGTCTTTCTACTCATTATGTTTGACATGTTGATGATGAACTATTCTTTTCATTTAAGTTTTAGACATGGCTAAGTTTAGAATTGCCAAACATAAATTGTCAAAACATCTGAAACACCATCAGGAAATTACTTGAAGAAAAAAAAACACAAATTCCAAGGGACAAACAACTATTTCAGTGATATCACGCAAAGCAGCTTTAGAGATCACAGTGTTTCACCACATGATGGTGTAAGCGAATAACTGCCTCTCTGTTTGTTTTCAAGAGTCAAGCTGAAACTACACTTACTGCAGCGAGAGACCATGTGTGATGCTTGTCCTGAACAAGAATGACTGATTTGTGTCAGTCTGGTTCATATTACTATTGAGCCAAATTGTTTTCCCCTTAGGTCCAGAGGGAATAAGCGGTCAACCGTAAACAGTGTCCCACTAGGACAAACCACAAGTTTGTATGGTCATAACAGACTATGACGTCAAATTCGCCACACGCTGCATGTTTTTGCTGCAGCAAAGAGTAAAGATGACCCCTGTTGTGTTTAAGTTGAGGCTTAGCAAATAAACATGTCCACTATCTCCAGAAACACTCCAGACATTCCACAACGAGGCTCACATCCTTGTTTGACTTATCAGCATATGGTCGGAGTGGCAGCCATGGCATCCAGGTCAGGCTAAAATGAAAGCCCCAGGAAAGAGCTGGGGGGTGGGCAGGTCGCTGAGAAGCTTGTCCTTAGACCCACACATCTGTATAAACATCATGGCAGAGCGCCTCAAAGGGCCCTCCGAGCTATGGCCCCGGATGTAGGGGGGGTTTACATCGAGGATTTGGTGAGGTGGTCTGTGTGGGGGAGATCAGAAGAGGCCTACCCACCCTCACTCAACTATAACCAAACCGCACCATGTAAACAAGCAACATTACAACCTCTGGCTATGGGTCACTGGGGTGTGCAAAGGGGAGAGAGAGAAAAGAAAACAATAAATGCATCACTTTTACATTGCTGTAGAGTGTTTATTGCTGTGTTTCTTTCACCTAATGAAAACTATTAACTAGAGATGGAAAAATTGCTCCTGACTAACAGCTCTGAAGTTAGATTAATCACACAGCTTGCTTCTTTTCACGCATGCTTTCAAAATCAGGAGGAAAAAGCTTATTTAACTGAAGAAATACATGTGTTCTTTCAGATAGCTGGAATTCCAAGACGGGACACTTAAATTTGTGCTCTGTAACAACAGATAGGGAAAAAGCATACATATTCTACTTACACTAGGGTTGGGGATGAAAACGGCTTCTTATTCAGGTTTTTTGGGGGTAAATTCTGGAAGTAATTGGCGTTCCGTTAACTGTTCCCGTACATGTATGGAGTTACCTGCAGTAGTTAAACAATGATGCTGCAACATCGTTGCTAAATCTACAACTAACATTTATTTTTCTAGCAGGATTAACAATTATGTGCTTCTGAAATTTGAAATGTCCCAAAACACTTTGGTCAAAGTCAGTCAGTTAACATGTATGTGAATCATGTCCGAATATAACAAAAGGGGAAATTAAACTAGACATATGTCTAAAAATATAAACACAAAATAATCAAGAAATCAGGATTTGCTTTTACCTAGTAACAGAAGGGTTTGCTGAATTATACATATGAAGAACCAATCATATTGTTGAAAAATTATGTAATGAATCATGTCACTATTGCCATGCTCCTATTCTATAAAAAATGTTGTAATTGTAATTTTTTTTGCTGGTGGGGTTCTCTCTGAAATTTGTCCGAGGTCCTCCATTTATGATTAAAGCATATTAAAAGGCATTGTCTATAGTCTGTTTAATTATTGCTGCGCAGCAGGTTAGTGGAACACTAGATACCTTATTAGTTAGTTATATATATTATAGTGTTAAAAAATGAACGAGACGTTGTTTGACTCAGTGTGGGTCAGATGCGGTCAGGTAACTAAAATTATAAATATAAGTAGCTACAACTAGGCGTCAACCTAAGGGACATTTGGTTAAACTTAAAGGTGCTCTAAGCGATGTCGGGTGACGTCACTTCTTGTTGACGTTTAAAGTATTGTCAAACAAAACGGAGGCTAGCTCGACCCTCCCTCGACCCTCCTCCTCATCCGCGCACTAACCCCCCAAAACCCACCCCCAAATCCTTCTGGTCTGTTATTGGCTGGAACAGTTTGTTATGTTTCGTGGTGCGGGTTAGCCCAGTTTGTTTTTGTTGCCGTTTGTGGAGCCTGGGGTGTCTGCAGAGACCACGTCTTTTTACAGTGTGTTCAGGGGACAGGCAGCCAGCGGATAGTGAGGAGATGTTTGCTGTAGGTGACAAAAAATGTTTTGGCCTAAAAAACGCGTGACATCGCTTAGAGCACCTTTAAGTCAGGTGCGTCGGGGAAAATCTACCACACGTCACAAACTGCCTTGTAACCAATTACGTCAACGTAGCAGGAGAGTCTTGAGAGATGCCAAGTTGATATGAAAAATTGGGTCGATTTAGTAATATAGAGGGTCTATAATGTATATTACGTTTCTAATGATTGTTAGAAGGCAACTGTCTGACCCTGAGATGCGAACAGGAACATGGTTTGTGTAACATTAGCAACACATTATTAGATGTTTGATAACATAGTCAAGCAAAAGGCTAATCATATTAATTACAGTTATGTGTCCGACGTTGTAAAGAGCGATAGCATTGTGCAGCGTTTACCTCAGTAAGTTGGCTGAGTGAATCTCTGAGCTGGCGTGAGTGGAGGCGGGGCTAATTAGCATATTCATGAATCCGCATATACTAAAATTTAGGGAAATTTTAAGGCATGAAGAATTAACGTTTAAATATGTCATGTTGGCGATCAAAGATGAGTTTTAAAGGTGACATATTATGCCCCTTTTCACAAGATAGTATAAATCTATGGTGTCCCCAGAATGTGTCTGTGAAATTTCAGCTTAAAATACCCCCCAGATCATTATTTATTGCTTGTCAAAGTTGACCCATTTTGGGTGTGAGCAAAAACGTCCCTTTAAATGCAAATGAGATGCTGCTCCCTGCCCCTGTTTTGAAGAGAGCAGGTCCTTTACACAAGCTTTGGATACAATAACAAAATACGCGAATCTCACTCATCCAAAATCTCAGAAATAACCAGTAGCGGAGTGCAGGTTGCCACTTTTAGACTGCACCTGGACGTTTCTGAATGGTTAGTGGATACATTTATGTAGTTGTTGTGGAGTTACATTGATTCATCTGTTTCTCTGGGATTTTCATTGAAAATAAAATGAATCCACTGCTCTCTTGTCTCATCTGAGGCTGGGACGCTAAAGAGTGTTCTGTGCTTGTATGTGCAGCCAACGACAGAACAGTTTGCAATGCTTTGCTCGAACTTTAGCCATTGCATTAATAATAAGATCCCCTTCCTACGTCAGAAGGGGAGCGAAATCTGGTCGGCTTATTTTTTGACATGCTTGCAGGCTTACCAAAACAAAGTTACTTGGTGGTCACTTTTCATGTTTTCTGGGTTGGTAGATGTAATTTCTTCACGATTCCCATCCTTACTTAAATTGTTTCCTTGTTCAAAACTCTTAGTTACACACTTGCCAAATGTATTAATGCAGTCTATGTGGACCGTACATGACATTCGGACACATATCCAACAGGCCAGCCCAGCAGTGATTGGTTCAGGTCCAGGAAATTCCCAATGAGAAAATAACTAGTTAAACAGCCTGAATGAAATTAAAACATAACACACAACAGCCAAATCCTAATGTGCATTGGATGACTGCTATCCTAGTCAACACTTCAGAGTTTGAATCCTGATGGATCATATTAAAAGTAGGAGAACAAAAGTGCTGCTTTAACTCTGAGTGAGATGAAGTTGTTAAGCTGTGGCAGGAGATTGGGGGAGAGAGAGAGAGAGAGAGAGAGAGAGAGAGAGAGAGAGAGAGAGAGAGAGAGAGAGAGAGAGAGAGAGAGAGAGAGAGCCTGAGCATCAATGCCTGTGCAACAGCTGTGTTTCATTTAGACTCAGGAAGTCGCTCAAAGAAAATTCCTGTACTTCTCTTTTTTCTTTGTACCTGCTATAAGACCCACGCACACTTGCCCAATGCAACAGAACACTTATGATGGAAATTTCCATGGCAACAAAAATACATTTTTCCACACTACACACAGAAAGAGGCCCATGTTTGAGATGATTTTTTATTTGGTACTGTGACTAAAATATAGAAGGGGGATTCTTTAATTAGGGGAAGTTTTTGTGCCCCTGAATGATTTAAAATATGCTCTTGCTACTTTTATTATTCTAGTTTTAGCATAAATCATAGTACGTTATAACTTTTTCAATTGTCTCTTTATAGTATTTTCTCATTTTTAAGAATACTGAAATGCATCTCGAGTCTCGAGTCTGCGCAGTAGTGAGCGTGAAAAGGGACCACGGTATCAAGGCCCCACCCACATTCCCGCGGAAACGGTTAGTAGTTTACTGCAGGACAACTCATTATGTCGGTGTGAAATAAAAAGTTATGGAAATGTAGAAATTAAAGTTAAAGCTCCAATCTCCTCCTGAAGATCCCAAAAAAGTTTGTTGGTGCCAGAGAAGCTGTCAATCATAGCTATCAATCATGACGTCACACTCCTGTTTTTATAGCGTCAAATAACTAATTAAAACCAAACTTATTTAAAAAAAAAACCTGAATACTTGAACTTACATCAGCGTGATAAAAACTACCTAAAATGACAGAACATTTGAAGTGTAATTTGATTGTTTGTTTTGTCTCACGTCCCATTAGATTAGCTTTGAGAGGGTGGGGTTTATATGACCTAATATGCATTCAGTCACCTGGGGGGGATCGAAACGTTTTGGCTTCACTTTTCAGGACTTGTGCGGCACACTTGTTTCTACTTGGTTATACAGGGTAAGAGGAGGATGAACCATGATCACAGCCTTATTCCAGGACAAAGAGACAAATGTAGTTAAAAGTGAGAAATCACCCAAGATCTCCCACGGCTGTCTAATTTGGTCTCACATAAACCATAAAGGCCTCAAGCAGCCTTCACAATTTTTATAAAAAAATGCTTGCACATTTACTGTGGGTGGCTGATTCATAATTATGTTTAATGATGCCTTCCTTAACGTTCAAATATTTGAGCTATTGTGACTTACAGTTTGAAAGCTAATGAATAGTTAAAGATACATTAAGCAAATCTGAGCAATGAACTCCTCAGGGTCCAATCAGAGTCCAGGCATTTGAGAAAAACAATTCTTTTGTCATTTGATAATAATTATTGCCTTATCTGCATGCAACAAATATGCAAAAGCTGATACATCTTGAAGACCAGAAGTATGAAATGATTAAGCATGCTCAACTAGTCTCTGAAGGAAGGAAACAAACCCTTGCTGTATGTCATTGCAGTTTATTTCAACATAAGAAAACAACGAGTTTCATCATGTTAAATATGTGCTGCATCTACAGTATCCCTATGTGGCCACTGCTCACATCTGGAATCATCACTCACTACAAGACACAAATAAAATACTATTCGCATGCAGTTCGTTTCAGTTGTGTAGCACCAGAAATAGCACATTTTGTGAACATCTCTGGATCCAATCATCATGCCCCCAGCGTCCCTCATTAAAAGCCCCCTCTCTGGAATGTTAACAAGTAACGCTTTAAAAAAAGGGGGTAACTACAGAGACAAATTACTACACCATTATGTTTATAAACCTCTGAACTGTACAGCTCCACACTACTAGCATGCCATGCATCAACATTTTTTCCCTCTTTTTGACAGCAAACAGGTTTATAACACTTTAAAGGGGCACAACCATCTGGAGCATATTAAAGAGGGGGTGGGGGTGGGGGGTCAAATGATGCAAGAGAACATTTGATACATCATCCCACCATGCCAAGGACTGAAGAACAAACATTTAAAATGTCAGCTCAGCTTACAGTTTGGATGCAAGGAATGATTTCCTCAAAGAACCCTTACTGACTTTAACCTCATTTTAAATGCAACTTGGGTATAGGAAGTGAGTTCTGTATGTTTTAGAGAGATGTTAACTCATGAACAGCTTGAACATGCCACCAAATCTGGTGTATCTGTGTTTGTATAGGTCTGGATCAATAGCACAGCCAATTAAACTGGAGCATTTTAAATGAGCGGGTATATGAGATTGCATCTTTATAGAAAATGACTAACAATCCAGGTTATAATTCCTCTGCATATTGTTACGCACTCATGGTTGGGCTACAACATGAAGCCTTTGTTTACATGTTTTCTTGTCTCTGCTCAAATGTAATGCGACACATGCAGTTTTGATTCAAACAAATAAACAGCAATTTATAGGACATCTTTGTAACGTTTCTGGATCCAACAGTTTTTTTATGACATCAGCAACAAAATAAAGGCAGAAATAGGAATAAATCGTCTCTGGAGTTCAGAGAAAGGCAATAAAGTCTTTCCTAAGACATTGGCAGAGTCACTGGGACACGGGTGGGCTTTTTCAGCTCCAATTATTTCCTTATGTGATCAAGGCCATGTGCAGTTTTAGAAATCCAGTGAGACTCTAAAAGAATGAGAACTAGTGATTGTGAAAACAGCTTCTCAACAACTTTATAAATTAAACATATTTTGTTCTTGCAGCGAATGAAAATATTGAGAACTAGCGTCAATGTAGACGCTTATGTGGAGCCCTGGAAATCATCTGTATTGTATTACTGTATAAATACAATGTCGAATAAAGCCCAACCTTAAGAGGAAATCATAAAAAGGATGTATGGAAAATGTGTGGAGACAAAAACAGAGATAATTCACAGCCAGCCAGACAGGCAGATCCCACTCAGAATCTGAGACAGGAAATCAAAATCTGAAGCCAAGAGCCTCTGGCTAATGAGCTAAAAGAGAGATTCTGCTCTTGATATTGGTCTATTGCACTAAATAAATGCAAATACCTTTAAATCCATTATTCTCCTACTACAAATGGTTTAACAGTATTATGCTTAAAACTTAACCTGACCCTCAATTTATATGAAGTTATTTGTTTTATTTAATGTCTGTCTTGGTGATTGATGCAGAAAATGCCATTAAAAAACATAGCAAGAAAACAATGTTGGCTTTAAAACATGCAGAATTTGACAATGACTTTAGTGACAATGACTTAAGTGAAGTGACATCACCTTGTTCTTATTCCAGCACACAATATGTTATTTTTATTGTTGTTGTTTTTAATTGCACAATATGAATTCAAAACAACTCTTTTAGTCTACTCTGAGTAGAAGAACAAAAGGTCCTTACAAATGTACATAAAGAACCAACATTAAGTACAGTTATCGCAAAGTCCTTTGTAGCCTCTTCACTCACATGCATAAAGCACAAAAAAGCTCCATTCACAGTTTGTGCAGACAAAGTGAACAAAATTGTATTTGTATGCTTTTAAAACCCAATCTTTTAGACTGCGTAAGTGATCAGTGAGTAGATTCTTATAGCAGATTCTTATTCTGCATGTGCTTATAGGCGGTGCAGTCATTTTCTGGCATATCTACAGTAGTTGCAATAGTTTTGACTTGAGCGTCAACCAATGCCAAATGAGTTTCAAATAAACTGGCCATATAGTGAGACCTGACAGAAAGGTGAATAGTTGCATGGCATGCTTATGTATACTATGTCATCAGGTTTCCTTAAAGCATAAACACATGCCTCATTATCCCAACATTAGAAACATTAGGCCCCAAGGGCGCATGCCATTATAATCATATATGATCCAGACGAACAACTAAAGGCTTATTAGTAAAACATTTGAGTAATCACATTGAGTCTGAGCTGCTTGCATAAATCTGCTTATATGTAAAATCATACTAGCAATGACATCATAATGTTCTTATGGTCAACTATATAGATATAAATAGTATATGTTATATCAAGAGCAATATTTTTTTATTGAAATAAAGCTGAAATAAAATATAAATATCAGATGAGAACTTTATGCCTTGTCAACTAACTGAAATTAAATTCAAAGTTTAAGTACTAAAAAGGAAACAAAATAAATAAAAAATTGAAACAAAAAATGACTAATAAAACTATAGTAAATAAATAATTATTAACGCATTATATTGTTGCATACTGCATCTGAATTCTTAACTTATTCAATTACACAAAAAAGATGTTTCATACAGTGTACAAATATATAACATAAAGCAGAATTCAAACGTAGTTTAAGTTAACAGCCTCAAGGCTTAAACATTTTATTTAAAGAGGGTCTTGAAGGACTCATACTAATGATCACAGTGATAGAAATCATATTACGAAATAAAGGTTTGTTTTCAATCTTTTATGGTTATGGTTTTATAAGGAACTAAGAGGAGACTGCTGAGGCTAATAAAAAGAACACCTCCCACAAATGTCCTGCTGCCTGAACCGATTTTCAATATGGCTCATTGCTCTTGACAGTAATGTGATGTCATGTAAATGTATCCAAGGAGATTCAAAACAGCCCTTTCATTCAGAACACTGTAATGTTCTGGACTCCGGCCCTGAACTTTAATGACAGAGAAAAAAAGGGGGGGGGGGGGGGGGAAGACCCTCTGAGTTATTGCAGATTATTTTTGGGTCTGGATACATGTAGTCATATAAATGTAGTACCTCTCCTCAGAAAAACTTGCTTGAATGATAATTGAATTGTTATGTACATGTTTCTTCAATAACACATAATAAGCGGACGGTAAGAGTGTTACCACAGAGCCATAGAGTTATATTACACACTGATTTACAATATGATGTAAGCTGAAAATCATGACTTGCAGTGAAGAGGGATACTGATTTTACTGTTTTCTGCATGCACAATTACCGGGTGACATTGGTTTCGTATATCTTCAGTCTCAGAGGCATGATCTCATTTCGTCAGTATGTTTGCCAAAGAACATGCTTGGAAACAAAAAGGCAAGAGAGTAAATTACAGCACTAAACAATGATCCTTCAAGGAATTAATGGCATAGCTCAGATTAAGTCAACAACTCCTGCATCCAAATTCAAACAGAGCTAAAACACAACAGGCATTAAAGGGATAGTTCACCCAAAAATGAAAATTCTGTCATTAATTACTCACCCTCATGTCGTTCCAAACCAGTAAGACTTTCGTTCATCCTCAGAACACAAAATGAAGATCTTTTTGATGAAATCTGAGCGATTTCCCTTCCTCCGTTGACAGCTACACAACTACCACTTTGATGCTTCACTAAGAGATCGTAAAACTAATCCATAGGAATCGAGCGGTTTTGTCTAAATTTTCTGAAGAGACACAATCTTTTTATGAATTTAGGTTTTTATTCACATAAACATTCATCAACTCACACATCAGTTGTGGTAAACGGAAGCTCAAGCATGTTCGCTTCTCACGTGAGAACCAAAGAGGTTCATTCTCGTGTTCCGCAGCACGTTTGAGCTTCTGCAAGCACCAGTGAGGTTTTTTCTCTTGTGTTCCGCAGGACGTTTGAGCTTCAGTAAAAACCAATGAGTTTTTTTCTCGAGCATCAAGCAGTTACGGGTGAGCTTCTGTTTATGTTCACTGATCAATGTTTATATGTGAATAAAAGGCTAATTTCAATCTGTTCATATAAAGCGATCGAGTCTCTTCAGAAAATTTGGACTGAACCGCTCAATTCATATTGATTTTTTTACGAACTTTTTGAAGCACCAAAGTGGTAGTTGCTGTCAACAGAGGGACAGAAAGCTCTCAGATCTTCATTCATTTGTGTTCTGAAGATGAACGAAGGTCTTACAGGTTTGGAATGACATGAGGGTGAGTAAATGATGTTTGGGTGTACTATCCCTTTAAAGCCATTTAGAATTGTGAAATAATTTCTTCTCTTCTTAAACGGACAATTCATGGAAATATTTAAATTATGTCATTATTTAATCTATGGCCTATTAATTGTCAGTGCAACACGAAAGTAGAATTAGCTGTAAAATTGTTATGCAGTCCTTGCCATACAACAACCAGGGTCTGTCAAGCTCAAAAAAGGATAAAAACTCAATTAAAGACCACAAAAGTCAACATTAGGTGGATTAGTTATATAGGCTACTATTATAGTATTTATTCATATTTTTGGATTAGATTTTATTTTTACATTTTCATTTTAGTTTAAGTGTTGTAATTTTATTAATGTTGTTATTTTATATAATTTTTTGTTTATTTTTTCTAGCTTTTTTATTCTAGATTCGAGGTAAATGTACAGTTATTGGTGAAATGTGAATAATAACCTTATTACATTATAGGAGTTTTTTATAGAAGAAATTTAAAATAAATACCAAATAACCTGCAATTTTATGTTTTTAACCACTGATAAAAATCAAGAGCCCAGAATGTCGTACTGTACCTTTAAATTTTAGATGCAAAGCCATTTTCCATGCAAAGCCTTCAAAAGATTTTCATATGGAAACACATGAACAACTTTCATGATACTTTTAGGGTGTTTTTAGTTCTTTTTGGAGTTTGACAGCCATGGTCACTAAGGACTATGTAAAGAGTCTTTAAGAAATTCCTTGGCTGAACTGTCCCTCTAACCTCTTTACTGTGTATGGAATGTTCTAGCAGGCGGGAGGAGTGTGGGTCGGGGGGTTTGGAGCAGGAAAGGTTCATGCTAGTGGGTGGCCCACCGCAAGGCCTGGATCCTGACTCAGCAATCAGCAGCCGTCACAGTGGAAGGCTATTCGTTACCGCAGCTACTAAGCTTAGCCTGACATAAGCCAGAATCACCTAAGAGCACTCACAAGCTTCATCACTTTACGCAGCCAATGAAACCACCAAGCTCTTTAATAAACTTCCATGCCAGGCATGCTTGACACGTAACAGAACAAAGTGCAACAAACACCAGGAAAACAGTGCCACTCCACCCATTGCGTTAATGACTGAGAAACAAACACAAACACTAATTACATTGGGAGACATAAATGAAATGGGGATGTGTTCGCATTATGTTACAACACTCAGTGGAGCCGTGTCCAATTAAACTACAGATGTACCATGAAGAAAAATACCTTGTGCCATAGTTCAAGGTGATTACAGTCCAAATGTCAGCCATCAGTGGAAGCAATTTATGAATGCTATTGAGTTAAATTATACATTGAAAAAGTAAAAAAAAAAAAAAAAAAAAAAGTAGCCCGGTCAAAAATAATACCATGCATCAGTTCCCTTCACAGTCAAAGTAATCAAAGTCTCAGAAACAAAGGCACTGTGCCTCTGTCTTGGCCAGTTCCGCAAAACAGATTGCCAGTAAGTAGTACTCTGAGCAAAGGAAAATACTATATCTTTCTTTCACTCTACCTTTTTTTTGTTTTAGGTCAGGAAGCGCAGAGTTGATTTTGGCTGAGTTGGGAGCCAAAAGACTTTCATTAATATATCAGACACAGCGCTGCACTCGGGGCTTGTCTTTTATTGGTAATGCCAAAAGAAAAAAGTTGGTCTCCATCAGTGACATGTATTGTTTTTGAATGAACGCCAGACCCTGTGGAGCAAGAAAAGGCACAGAGTCCATCCATCATTTAGGTGTGACACCCTATCATATGACAGCATGTTATAGCGGGCAAGAACATTTCCGAAGACCTCCTGTAAGTGTGGACGGATGCTAACTTGACCCACTCTCCTCACACAGTAGTGTCCAACAGATGGTTTGTTTTAGAAGCTGAATTTATATCTATTTGTCAAGAGTCGAGAAGGAGAGTTTTGGTTGCATTCCTTGTTTACACAAGGAGACCGCCCCTCCTGATCTGTTCCCTGTCATACAAAGAAAATTGACTACTGAGAAGCACGAATTTAGTCAAGGCCTTCAACAACAAGTCAATTCAGTATAAACAAGTAAGATTTACTCTAAATCTTTCTTGTCACTGTGTAAACTACATTGTTTTACAAAGAATTGTCTAGTTCAGATTTGTGTGGCTGCTTATCTCTCTTTTCCAAAGAATCTCCACCACTGAGATCTCCAGCAAAGGTGCTTAAAGAGGCGAATTCAACTGGCATGACCCAGCGTTGACCCAAGCTCTTTCCAGAATCCTTACAGCCCATGCTATAAACCTCCTGCTGGGAAGCATCCATTTGTGAAAAAAAAAAAAACCCTGTTCTCTGTTGGACAACTGTGTGCCATGCTCATAATCCAGGCTTGAGAGATAAGGATAAAATCCTCCAGACCCCCCTAACAGCTCATCCCGCAGACCCTGTTGGCCATCTACCACCATATCCTCCTGGTCTCTGCAAATTTATGGAAAACACAATAGCATGTCACGTTTCATGGCAGCATTACAGAACACCATGAAGACCCAGGGGGGTGCATTAAGCAAGTACTCTGAAAACATTCTCTTCTAGTAATAAAAAACTTGAGCCAAATCAAAAACACTCACTCTGGCACAAACATACTATATTAAATGCATCTACTACAAAACGTAAATAAGAACAAAGACAGATACAAAAAAAAAGAGACAGATTTACTAGATAAACAAAATTCTGTATGATAAGATGTAAGCTTACTTTCCAACTTTCTAGATCTAGTTCTGTTTATGCAATTTGAAAAAAAAAAAAAAAACTAACAAACATTATATCCTGACCGATTCCTTATTTCATTGTTTTTCTATTTGGTTTTGGTTTCTTGTTTTGTCAGAAAAATATTGAAACAGGTTATTACTTGTTTCATTTTTTCAAATTGTGAAGGTTCTTAATAAAAAATAATAAAAAGTAAATATATATGAAGAGTTCAGATGCAAAAGCCTCTAAGTGCCATCTGAAATTTTCTTCTAGAATGATCATTTATATCAAGCTCGTATATTTAAGTTCAGTAATTTCACTTAACTAACAATTACTGGGTCATTTTCATTGCCATTTAAGTGAAATTACTGAACATAAATATATGAGCTTGATATAAATGATCATTCTAAAAGAAAATTTCAGATGGCACTTATAGGCTTTTGCATCTGAACTCTTCATATATTTCTTCATATATTTCTTAAAATATAAAACTATTTAAATATAAAAATGTATGTGTGTGTGGTCTTGGTAAACCTTACGTTATGGGGACAACATATTTGGATGTTATGTTATGGTATGGCATGTTATGGTCCCCATGAGGAAAACAGCTGATGTACAGTATAAATCCTTATGTCTATGGAAAGTCCCCATAAAACATGGAAATCCAAAGTGTCTGTATGTGTAAAAAAAAATAAAAAAATAAAAAATCTGATCCAAAAATACGGATTAAGAAAATCTTTAATTTGTTGAGTGAAACCTACATCCTACTATTATTTTTCTCATCAGATTTGACTGTGGGCAAGTGATTAATAATAGCTTATGTAGCCTACTTTACTACCAGACTTTGATTGCAGTATTGCTCATTTCTCTTCAAAATGATCTAAAATGGTTTCTTTCTGTATTTCCTTACATCTACTTCCTTCCCCATCCAGCGCTTTTTCCCAGTGGAAACCATCCGAAAAAACATATTTCCACTTCAACTTTATAAAACAGTAAAAAGGATCCCTTCCGCTGAAGGATAAAGAGTAACTTTTGTCAAATATCTGGCAGCACTTTGATATTTTGAGTGAAGAGGAAAATAATCAACTTAATAGTGAAAATGTGTTAAAATCAAACTGTATGACAGATCCAAACAGACAGGGTTGATTTTCTGGTTTTGCCACAGAGAGAAGCGGCTAGAATAGTTTCCAAGCTTTCCCAATTTCTGTCTAGACTGCACTGGCTTAGCGAAAAGGGGTGTGTAACCACTTTATTTAAGAAGGCACACACCTCTGTGTGGACCTCACAACCCATCTGCCCCTACACTCATTGCTCATTCTGTGTACTATGGGACTGCAGTTCTACTCAAACAGACATATTGCAATGTAATACAGTAGCCACCATATTTCATCCATTCATTATTGCCCAATGAAAAGTTTTAATCCAATTAAGCTTTTAAGACTCATCCAAACCCTAAACTTATACCTAACTCTGACTTGATCATCATACAATCTAATTTATAAAGGAAACCTAACCCCAAGTGTAGACTATAAACCTCTTAAATCACCGGTATTCAGTCAAATTAACTTAACACTCCACTAAAGTGCTCAAAACTGATGAGGTGCATGACAAGTTCACCTGGTACCACTCTTCTGCTGTGACAAATGAATTGCGGGATCGAGACCAACCACTTTTAAGAGCTGTGCTCTTAATTTTCATGCCCTTTATCAACCCATTCCTCTACCTCCGTGGTCAAACAGCACATTATTACTCTGGATGAAATTAAATCTAAGTCAAACTGGGAAATAACTCATGCTGCTTTAATAACTGCTAGATGGATGGTGGTAGCTCAGACAGAAACCTGAAGCCTTTTTCTTGAGCACCAAATTATTACAAATGCTTTAATTTAAAGGTAACAAACTATCAAATTACACAGTTAATTTGATGTGTTGTTGGAGGCATACAGTGGCTACATAAAAGAAAGCACTTCTTAAAATGAAGAAGGTATGAAATTTAAAGCAGATGCTAAATGAACATACATCTTCAACATGCATTCCTACACCATATACAATGCCTTGACATTTTTACAATATTGCCCGTCACTATTGTATGAGTGAGTATAGTTTTTTTAACTCTGGATAAATATTTTCATGTTATGGCCAATAACTGATAAATGTCCAATATAAAAAGTCTATATTGTTTTATCTAATTATAATTTTAAAAAAATCGAATCAGATGTTCATACTATGGAGCCTTGAAAAAAAAATGAGATGGGAGGAAAATAATAAGTCGATGCTTTTGCGTTCTCTCACTAATGTTTTGCGTTCCACCGAGAAACTTCAAAACCTTTTGAGCTCTTTGCACGTGAACGCAAAGTTTTTTGGGGGGGAACGCAAAGTATTTTGGGGGGGAAAACAAAGTTTTGCAAGCAACGCAAAGTTTCTTGGGGGAACGTAAAACATTGGCGAGAGAACGCAAAAAAAAGTAATTTTTCCACCCATCCCATATATTATTTCACCACCATGTTCCTTTAAGGGCTCCATATGTTTCAAATGAATAGGCAAAACAACATTATAATGTACAGTATGAGAATAGATATTCATTTTTAGATAAGACTTTTTAACAGTGGTAGGCCTAATAGGCTACGTTTTTTTTTAAAAAAGATTAACTTAAAAATACTAACGTCCGTGACACACCAAGCCGACATCAAAGCAGCGACAAAGCCAACTGTACTGTCGCCTCACGACGGCAGTGTCTCGGCCAAACAAATCATTCGAACACTCCGCAAAGACATCATCCACCTGCCAACTAACATGTGTGTTCTGCGCCTGCGCGTGAGGAAATAACGGTCTAAATCAGCAGGTATAAATAGTCTATATTCATCATTCAAAAAGGGAAACCGAAACACTCCAGACTGCAGATTTACAAACCGTAAACGAAGCAGCATAAAGAACACACCTCAAAAACTAGCCCGACACACACTCGTACAGCCCCAAGTGAAAGCTCAAAGTGAATAATATGACTTATAGAACTTCACAATCAAATCATCGAGGAAATCTGTTTCATGGGACTATAGACAAAAAAGCAAAACATTCAAACATAGTCCAAGTTTAGAATGATCACAAAACAGTCAAATAAAAAAGCAAAGAAAGAACTGAGGCAACCAGATCTATTCACTAAACATCCATCTGATGGGCTAATGAAAATAGCATATGTTTAGAGGGGAAAACAACTGCGGCAGACACCAGAGCATGACCTTGGGTAACTTATAATCAGATTTCCTGACTGCAAGTTAAAGTCTAATTCACCTTTCAATCACTAAAACATGTCCAAGCTGATATATGGAGAAGAATGATGAAGAAAACGATGAAGAACATCTCTATCGATCATGAACTGGCTGCAGATTCATCAGGCACTGCAATACACTTACCAAACCTTTTGTAGCCAAAAGACTGCACTTCCTCTTCATCATTGAAGTCGTCTGCAAAAGTAACAAATGACAATGATATTAGTATTGCAAGTGCTACATGCCTGGTTATCACATGATGTCTTAGTATAATATCTGACACTGAAATACAATTATAGCTATATATATATATATATATATATATATATATATATATATATATATATATATATACATTGAAATTTAGTTTAGGTTTACGCTATAAATACAAACACTGCCATTCAAACGTTTGTGGTCTAAGATTTTTTTAAAGATTTTGAAAGAAGATGCTCACCAAGGCTGCATTTGTTTGATCATAAATAATATAAAACAATAATATTGTGAATTATTATTACAATTTAAAATAACTGATTTCTATTTTAATATAGAGAAATTATTTTAGTATACTGATTTGATGCTCAAGACTTTTCAACATTTTTTTATTATTATTATCACTGTTGAAAACAGTTGTGCTTCATAATATTTTTGTGGGAACAGGGATACATGTTTGAGGTTAACATTGTAAATGTCTTTACAGTTACTTTTGATCAATGTAATGCATCTTTGCTGAATGAAAGTATTTTTAAATGGTTAAATACTTTTAAATAAAGTTAAATAAAGTATTTTTAAAATACTTTAGTAAAATAATATTAAACTACATTATGCATTATAAATCAAACACAACAAGCTCTGACATTTGATAACACCATATATATGTCAGTATTCATATTGTTCCTAATAAATAATGTCAACATATCATGCTGAGATAAATAACATAAACAAATACATAACATTAGCTTTGGGAATGATAAAAAGCATGTGGTCTGCATCTGATTCTTGAAATAACACTGGTCAGGATGGTCCATTCATGAGTTAACTAAACGATACCATCTTCTACTTCCTCTTCCTGTCCTGGAGCGCAGTTTGCCTTAGAGCGCTCTCTCATGTGGCTACCATGCTCATGGGAATGGAGAGGGGTGACTCCAGGCGGTTTTATGTGTCATTGTCCAAAGCCAGAGAAAATAAAGAAGGAACACATGTTTCTGTAGTTGGAGCCTACTCCTCCCTCACTCTGATACTAAACCAGAGGAAGAACCGCAGGTGGGAGGGGGAACAGTCCATCAAGAAACTCTACAGAGTGCGACCTCGGGTCCAAAAATCCAACTGGACAGATATACATAACCCATAGAAACCTCAGAGTGGAAATCTAAGGAACAAACAGGCTTGGGACAAAGAATTGAGGACTGATGCTGACAGCTATTTCAGTCTTTTCACTGAAAATAACAACACAACTCTGGGAAATGCACAGGAACAAAGCTCCCACACACCCAAAAACCAACATTTGTACAAAGCCACAGCCTGAAACATGACATTGCAAGAGAAATATTGCTTGAAATAAAACCTTTAAAGTTAAAAATGTTATGCATGGAGAAGAATCACAGAAGACCGCAGATGACCCACTCAGAGGAACAGCATTTCACTGTGTGTGGTCTGAACACCCTTATTAGGTTATTTCCGTGTGCCTTTTGCTCCGTTTACTAATCATTAATACGTCAATGCCTTAAATTGATTCATGGTAAATAAACATTTATCTAACCAAAAGATTAACCAAAAACAGCTAGTATCTCATTTGTTTGAAGTCTGGCCAAAATCCAAGCAAACCACAGTTTGTCACTTTTTACAAATAAACATCAGTCGGTGAAAAATACAACATCATGCTTTTAGATACACATTAAAAAGTGATTTGTTTGGGAATTGCACTGCAAATTCCAGTTGAAGCAAGATTCAGTAAATGTAAAAATATCATATGGCCTCCAATGAATCACATGCCTATTGTTTTCAGTTCAGTGTTAGTTCAAACAAAGGTTTTGTTGAGTTTTGACATTTCCACTAGATGGCAGCATTCTGATTGAAAATTAGAAGAACAGTGAAATGTTGCATAACTCATATGGCACAAAAATGTGATGTGAAGGCTTGTTGTTTGTCAGAACATCTGGCCATTGGACATCCAAAAAGAGATGTGGGGGTTGTAATAATGAATGTTTTTACTGAAAGTGGCTCTATGAGTCACACGTTTAAATTCTGCCGTGCAATCAAGATGGGAAAACATCTTGGCTCTTAGAAGAACATGCAAGTTTCAACAACCTCTAAAAATACAGAGGACCTTTTCATTTTTAATTATATAATTTTGACCTAATTTTCCTCAGCTCAACTTACCTTAGAATTAAGGGCACATGACACTTTTAAAGTTGCACTGAGTACATTTTTGTTGTTGTTAATCATCCCAATATTAGTGTTGTTAAAGTTTATAGACTAGATTAAACATTTTGTTGCTGCTGCTCATTAACAATGAAGCTGTTTGTTTGCCTTTTGGTCTGTTTTTGCCTTCTCGTTTTTTTTAATAACT
The DNA here is from genome assembly GCA_030578275.1 of Meda fulgida. Classification (NCBI taxonomy): domain Eukaryota; kingdom Metazoa; phylum Chordata; class Actinopteri; order Cypriniformes; family Leuciscidae; genus Meda; species Meda fulgida. Next base: position 15,582,878 of record CM060617.1, read on the forward strand.
GTTATTTTTGCACTCATTTTGAGCACTGACTAAAATATAGCTATATGAAGTAAACATAATTGACTAAAATAGCCATGGCCGCATCCATGAGGGTGGACCTACTTCATGCAGATTCAAAAGCTGTTTTTAGAAGACTGATATGAGATATCTGGAGTCTTGATCTTATGTCAGTCAGTGTACATTATTTTAATATTAACATAATATTAACTAACATTCTAGATATTTTTCAAAAGTGCTATTCATTTATTTGTGTGTAAAACTTTAAGTTGCATACAAAAAAAAATACTGAGTGCACCTTTAAAAATAATAATAAAAAATAATGAATCCAAACTCAACAATTTAAAGTCTCTCAAACTTAGAATTTTTTTAGAAATGAGAATTCACATATTCTTCAACCCTTGAGGAACGTCTTCACACCCCGCCAGATGTTTCATTTGTAACGTGGCCAGGCGTTTTCATTTTTTTAAGATAAAGGAAACAGTGTTGCTGAACATCCCACACAATAGCCGGTCAGCAACACAATGTTGTGTGTAAATCCTGGTATTCAGCTGTTTTATGGCAGTTCAGCCAAGCAATCCGCCAACCTTAGACACCACGAGCAGTTAATCGCAACCAGATGTTTCATGCACTGGACTAACTCACATTCCTCTCACAAGAGAAAGAAAAGCAGAAAACTGAAGAGCGAAACGCGTGGATAGACTCAAGAGACTTCACTGCACTAAAATGTGTAAGAAGAGGGTCATTTGAAATGCATCTTACCCTTCATTGTGTTAAAACTATGGTACACCGATCGAGCCAAACGTTCACATCAATCTCATGACAATAGCGCAGACTCAAGAATAGCGCTCGCGCACTTCCACGCTGACGTTTCACAGATGCGAATATTCCACCTGAAACATACGTAGTATGGGTTTCACCGCCTCAATCCCTTTGACTGACGCTAAAATTGTAAAAAGTAAGACACAAAAGGAAAAAAAAACTCGTTGACACCGATGTTCAATAAGTCGCAGCAAACTGCTGATCAAGACGCTAACTTTTTCCCTCTCTCCACGAGAACGTGTTCACGATGGAAATTCACTTGAGATGACTGAGGACTGAGGAGGATGCCTCCTCTTCTGCTTGTTGGCTGCAACCTGAGAAGAGAGAAGTTGAGAGTCCGTAGAGTGTTTGTTAGTCCGCTTGTTTTCTACATGAACTTATTCTCCTAAAGGAAAACCAGGTAAAAAGCAGCAGCAGCAGCCTCCTATACACCGAAGCTCTGAATGCTGCATCGCATCTGGAGTTAAACTTCCTCTGGCACATGGGAGGGTCTTACACGTAGAACGAGTTAGTTATTGTTGGGCTTTGAGTACTGTGCCATCTTAACCTGTATAATAAGAAACAGTATTGAAAACATATTATGTTATAATATACTGTAATATAATGTAATTATGTAATCATGAAAACTACTATAGGCCTATTTGTGTTTACCCAAAGCTCAACATTTTAAAGATCTTAATGCATTTTAAAATGTTATTCATCAATGTTGTTATGATGGCTTAAAAGGGGTTAAACTGTGCTATGAAGTTTAAGCATCGAGTAGGCCTTATGAAAGTAAAGCTTATGAAAGGCAGTTTTAAGGTGCGAAATATTATCCAAAAGATCAAGATGTGTTAAAAAATATAATGCATTAAAACACATGACCAACACCAAATAATGATGTATTTTATAACAATAACATTGACATAATAATATAGATCTATATAAATGCTTCATATAGAAAGTGTTACTGAATCTTTTTTTTTTTTTATGGAGTGTGCTTTTTTTCAAAATAAATGGCTCTGAATCCCAGGACTGCCAAGTGTTAAGTCCTTTGCGTGCATTGCTCAAAATTGCTTGCACAATTGTTCCACTTCCTTCGGGGTAATAAGCACACAGCTCATTTTGTTCTTTCTTTGCATTTCTCTCTAAATCCCTTTGCAACAGGTATCCGTGATTATTTATTTGACATTCCGCTGGATTGTTCAGAATCGTGTGATCTGTTGCACCACACAAGTCTGGCCTGAAATGTTTTTCCAACTTAACGAGGCTTTGCACTAATGTGTAAAAAAAAAAAAAAAAAAAAAAACTGTTTTAAAGCTGCACTGCTGGGCTCTAAACCGACTTTATTTGCCCTCTGGTAGTACTGGAAGCTTTTGTGCCAGAGCAGGTGCCTAATCCATTTTTATTTACCTTAGAAATAAACATTTACTATCAAACTTACTAAACTTTACCATGGCAAACAAAGTTTCGGCCAAAATACCTAGTTGCTAAAGTTATAGAAATGAAACAAAATGATTCTGAAAGCTTCTTGCAGTTTTTGAAGGACATCCAATATTAATATGGTTTTACTGAATACAAATTTTACATTTTAATTTTCAAGGTACCTGTATCATTTTATACTAAACCAATGTTTTCTTCTCATGTTCTGCTGTTATATGTATTCGGAGGTTCCAGTAACTGGCCCTCATCTGCCAGCCACCAGATCTTTGGCAGTAGATGAGCGCGACAGGTCCAGATAGGGTTATGAGAAACAGGTGTGTTTAGACTTGGCCAAGATGGACATACCAGTGGCCCATATTGCTGTTTCTCATTAGAGGTTAGAAAATACTATTTTCAGGGTCACAAGCCCTGAAGAGAGGGGCACTTTTACAAGGACACGGTGCACTAATGAGAAATGTGAGGGGAAAGTGGGCCTACCGCATCTTTGTTGCCAACTTATGCTTTGAGGTTGACAAGGATTTTTTTAAACCATGTAATATAGATCCAAAAATAAGAACAAAATAAAATGTATGCTATAACACAATTAGCATACGCTACCACTTTTACAATGATTTTGTTTTAGACATGCATATTTTATTTCACAATGTTATATAATATTTCACAATGTTACTAGTTTACTATAACATTGTGATATGTATATTATTTATACATATATACATAGCCTATATATTAGTAATTTATACATTAGTCTATATATATATATATATATATATATATATATATTTATTTATTTATTTATATATAACTGTTGCGTATGGCTGAATTGGCTGGATTACATGTTGGACGGCCATAACCTTTAAATGCTTTAATTGGATCGTCTCTGGTTCTACTTAAATAGAAATGTCCAGGTAAAGATAAACAACACACCTTCCCTGTTCACAGGAAACACCATCAATCACATTGAATAGTCAGACATCATTAGGATTTTTCTGGTAAGTTCCTCTCCTATTATCTTTATAATGTTAGATAGCTCTGTTTATGTATCTCCCATAATGTATGAAATATGAGCATGGTTTATTTATATTAATATTATAATTATACTTTCATACTTTAAGTTTTTGAGATGTTTAATTGGTGAGAATTATGTAACCACACAGTGTATTTAACTGTGAACAGAAATCAAATATGACAAACATAATTTGCCATCCATGTTGATATTGATGATCTAATGATGATCTAATAACAAAAGGTTTAATGATGAATATGAGCAATTTGGCATGCACATTTACTCTATCATTTTAGGATGTCAGAATAGCGCTAATTTTATACATGCAGTATAAAGTTAGCTGCATGTAAAGTTATATTTTATATTACCTTTACTTGTTCATTACTCAAGCAGTGATTCTATGGATTTAAAAGCACATCCTATTTTTGACTAATGCAGACGCTGTTGTGTAACACCCTGCTGATCGAACTTATGAGGTGCAAATCATGGCAGAAAATGATGTACTGATTATTTTACCAGCACTCAGACATATGCCATATGATGTGACAGCTTTACAACATTAGCTTTTGACTTCAACTTGCCAAATGTGGCGGCTCTGTTGTGTTCATTTAAGACAACAGATGGCCATGAAGTAAAGCTGGTGAACTTGTGAACCTCTGGTGGTTTTTCAACATGTTTCTTGAATATTTAACTTTGTTTTTAATTTTTACCTCGGGATTACCTCTATGGATTATTGTATAGTGTGAGAAGAATCAGTATAGAGAATGCTTTTTTTTAAAACTGCCTAATAGGCTATTAGATATTCTGCCTCCTTAATCCCAGAAAGAAGCTTCTAGAGATCAATTGGCTCTCTTGAAGTGGAAAACAGATTAGATACAAAGATACTAACACAAACTGACCGCACAGACTAAAGAATGACAGAGATTGACTGGTTACAGAGATGTATTGCCTGAAGGACATAAAACAGTGAATTTCATCTGAACGGTTTTCTCATAAGGTGTAGCGCCACACAGTGGTGCTTATGGGTATTTTTGGATTTGATGCGCATCTTGGCGTTTCCATCCAGTGTATTTTATACGATAGGCCCATCTCAAAATTCGCATAAAAATTGGTGGATCCCAGCTAACAATTTTTGGTATCCAGAACGTTCTTTTTTAAGGTTTGTTTTTGGTTAGTATTTAGATTTTTAGGAACGTTTTCACATTTCTTTAGCCTCAAATGACAATGACTTTAACACAAAATGTTTTTTAAAATCTGAAATTTATTCACTGACATTAAAAAACTAATAATCAATGATTTGCTAGCGGAACGTGCTTCTTTTGGTCCGTAGGCTAAACAAAGACTTGTCGATTAACATCATGTTCTCTTAGGCTGTGTCAAATCTATCCGAAATCATATTTACTCTAATATCTATATCAATTATAAGTAGTGCTTATTCAATAAAGAGATTGACAAATGTATATTAGTCAATCAGCCAGTAAAACGAAATTAAAAATTAAAAACACGAGTGCGCGGTTTTCTGTGGTAGGCCTAGACAGGTGAAAGCGCGTGCTGGAGAAGGGCGTGCAGAGCAGAGGCGCGCAGTAAATGAAGATAGAAACAAAAAAATATCATTAATGTGCTTTTCACACTATTAACCATGGCTTAATATTTTAGTTATAAAGTTTGATTTAGGCTATCTAACGCGTTTTGATTATCACGCTTAAATAATGCATTATGGAACGTACTGTATAAGTAATTTTTAGGTTATTAAAAATAACCACCTTGCAAAATTCTGGGAACGTTACTTTATGGTTGCAAAAAATAAAACCTAAAAAGAATTTGGTTTGAAATTCGGTTCTCAAAAAAATAACCAAACGGGATCCAAATAGGCCTACTAACCTTATGTGTTTTCTGGGATGAACACTGACTGGGGGAAAAGGTGAAAAGAATCAAATATGTTTTGTTGTGTATTACATGGCCTATTATATATTACTTTCAAAAATCACCTGCAGCTATTTAATGCAAGTCTCTGAACCACCAAGTGCACATAGGCCTATTGATTAATGCCACTTGGAAATAATAATGTTTACTCCAAAACATAAAATGTAAGCCTATGCTAAAAACAGCATCATTCAGAAAATTAAATAATTATTTGTTATTTACAGGTATTGTTTTTTTTTCTTTTGAGCCTGTCAAAGCTGCTGAAGATGAGGGCGTTGATCTTTTCTCTGGTTTTACTGGCGTCTCTGGGGGCCTTTCATTGTGCCCCTGATACCAGCCTTCCTCCAATATCAGCCAACACTCTCAAACGTGAGTGAGTCCTATATTGCCTAAGATATTCATATCGTAAATGAATACACTAAAGCCAGGGAACAATTTGATGACATCTGTCCTGAAATATGATGGTATTTTAGGCCTGTCACTGGAAGGGGAGAAGCTAGTGGATCAGGAGGTCAGCAAGGCACTGTACGGAATCAAAGAAATGAAGGAGGTGATGGCCAGTAATGAAGAGAAACATGCAAACCTCATGAAGTCTCTCATGCACAGCGGGGAGAAGAAAAAAGTCAGTGAACCACCTTTTTTTTAAAGAAGCTAAAATGAATAGTTTTTCTACTGGTGCTAAACACACAAAAAAGTAAACATAATATAAAATACCTTCTTAAATGCCTTCGTACACCATCAGGGGGCTGCAGAGATTGCACAGGATGTAGAAAGGAAGCTGAATGAAGCCGAACAGCAGTGTAAGGAATCTCTAAAGTCCTCTTGGGAGGAATGTCGACCTTGTCTTGAGGACACCTGCAAGAACTTCTATACGAACACCTGCCGCCGTGGATTCGCCACCTTTAGCAATAAGGTACAGCATTCTCCTCCACCTTTACCATTCTAATGCCGAGTATAACCCCTGAGAAAGATGGGTAGGTTAACTACTGAGTAGAAATACAGGGTAACAAATTATTGTACGGTGTCTTTGTTAAACGTTACATGTCCTTGCTATAGTAGTAACAGTAGGTAAATAACAATTACATGTAACTAACCTTAAACCCGACCCTAATCATAACCCTATAACATGTAGTTAATTAATATTACATATATTACATTATAATGCATAGTTACACCGTCACACAGACGCCTTAAAATAAAGTGTAACCACATACACCATGTATCTGTGCTTGATTCTCACTACATCCAATCCTGAAACACTGAAAAAAACACTTATTATTTATTAAATAATTAATTATTAAAAAATATGTATAAATAATTTAACATTAATTTGATATTTAATTAAAATGATATATTTTAAACTAAATGAAACTAGCAAAACAGTAGTGGGACACAATGAAATCAACTTCAGTTTGACTATTTTTCTGTTTTCCACAGCTACAAAACTTCTTCCAAAGACTGAGCTCTCGCTTTGGCCCTCGGGATGCTCTGGATGATGTAGTGTTGAACCAGAGCACAGAGAACCCGGACCTGGAGGTGGTGAGAATCGAGGGCTCCTTCAGCAACCTCCTCACGAAAGTGGGAACCCTGGTCAATCGTAGTGCAGTGCTGGTCTCCCACTTTCACCATGAGCTGGACCAGGCCCTAAGCAGAGCCTTCAGCCCTGACCTTCAGGAAGACAAAGAGATTGAGCTGGCTCTCAAGCCTGCCAACAAAGCTCTGGATTCTGCCTTTCTGGGGGGTGTGGGCCTGGACGATGTGCTGGAGTCCTTCTTTAACTTTGGGAGAAATGTGTTGGAGGAGTTTGGGGCCGTAATCACACAAGCCTTCAGTGACATTCATAATGCTGTGGAGAAGACAGCAAAGGAGGAAGGTGCTTGAACCTGATACATTTGGGGATAGATCAGTCAACCAAAAAAATTCTGTCATTTACACGCACACAAGTTTAAATAAAAAAACAGAGCATTAATGTCCATTGGTGTGAACAGGCCTTAACTCTCTCTACATGTGTCTATATTTACCCCAGAGAAGAAAGTCTTCCCTCAGTTTCTGCAGAACAGGAGACTGTGCAGAGATCTGCGCAGACAGTCCTCAGAGTGCTGGCAGCTGCAGAGCAAGTGTGAGGCCTGTCAGGGAACCTTGTTTACTGGTAAGAGCACATGCTCACGTCAATTAGTCAAATGCATAGTTCTCCCTATATAAATCCATGTAACCTGTGTTCCAGCTCTTTAGAAGTGTGAGGAATAGACCACAGTCTTGTTTAAGACATTATTCACTGATAATCTTACTACTAGATCTGAGTCAGTGAGTTGATTTCGAGAACAGTCATATTGATCATGTCAAATGCTTACTGAATCCCAGAATGCCCAAATGTAAGAGAGCTGCTCATCGAGTTGTATGAGGTCTCTCAGCTGTTGGAGGCGTCAAAGCAGCAGTATGAGGAGGTGCTGGGAATCGTGCAGCGTCATACTGACGACACCATCAGCTGGCTCAGCAACATGGCCTCCGACTTTGGTTGGGTGACTGAGCTCACCAATAACAACACCACTCCTGAGAGCATCTTCAGCATTGCCACGGTGAGACGCTAACAAAAAAGTAGCATGGTATTGCCATTGATTTTTAGGCATAGTAACATGGTAATACTATGGTATTTTGGACATGTAGCACAATGGTAATTATTCAGTAGGTGAGAAAAAGTGAAAAACACAGTAGTGGTAGATTTTCCCAAGAAAAAAACACTAAATCTGTTGACCCCAAACAACAAGGTGGTGGCACAGACGGAGGAGAGCAGCAACACTCCAGCAGCAGTCACTACAGTGGAAGTGAATGTTCTTAACTCCCCCACTCTCACCCTGACTGTTCCTGCGGGTCTCAGGCTGCAGGATCCCGCCTTCATCCAGTATGTGGCACAGGAGGCTCTGGGCTTGTACAAGCAGAAGGCCAGGTCAGACACTTTATAATTAAACAATGTCAGAATACTTCTCACTCATCAGCACACATTTCACAGGGAAAGGTTAATATCTCATAAAGAGAATACTCGTCACATAAATCAGTTCTCAACCAGGGGGTGACAGGATGACTCAAAAGTATTTCAAATTTTAAATGAATCAATAATTAACCCTTTAAAGTCTACTGCATCATATTTGAAACATGAATTGATCAGTCCTCTAAATTGTCAACATGATCCAATCTTTGCTGAAAAATGTTACTTAAACCTCTACGTCTTCTGCACTCTGATTGATCGTTCATAGTTTTTTAGAAAGTAAAAAAATTAAAGCCTTTTGACGGATGTTTATTTGTTTTCTCAAACATCATTGTACTGTATTGCATTATAGGTTTCCCTCCCAAAATGAGAACTTCATAGCTTTGATCATAAAACTAAGCATTTTAATATCATCTTAGTAAGACATGTAAATATCAGTTGTCAATCTGTTTCTCAATAATATTACAAGCTATTAGAATTGTATCTTATTTTTTGCTATATAAATAACATCTGCACCAAATTGCATTTATTGCTGTTTGGGCTCCTGAATAAAATTAAGGTGTAGCAAGCCCTAAATTCTCACTATATCACTAAAGTGTGATACAAAACCTACAATATATGCAAACTTTGCTTTTTTTGATTTTCTTTTTTATTTTGTTATACATGTTCTAAATGTTCAATAAACTGTTCCATTTTAAACATTTAGATTTTTTTGATAAGGAACCCCTTGAATAATTATTGTTTTAATGAAGAACAGCGTTCAGGGGACCTTCAAGTAAAAAAATATGGCATAAATGATTTTGGTGCTTAATGCTCACATATTCTAATAATGGTTCTAACAATGTTTTTTTTTTTTTTTTAGGCATGAGGGTGTGTAATCAAACTAGAAGTTTGATGAAAACATCAGTTTTCATCCAAGCACTAACCAGGGTACACTGCTAAAGAGTACACCGTACACCTATATATTGTGTGTTTACTTGTATTTTATGCATTGGGCTTAGTTTAAAAAAAAAAAAAGTTATTGCAAGTTTTGTCATTTATTTATGGTGTGCTGTGACAGGTTCCAAATATCCACAATTGAATCTTGTCTTGTGTTAATTTAAACATCAGTATGTCTGAAATGTACTTATATATATATATTTAAATATATGTTATATCACTGAATGATTGTAAACAGGCATTACTGAATAATCACTGCGTAAAATAATCATTTACTTTTAGTGCAAAACCATTTGCCTGGTTACTTGCATCAATAGGCCTGTGTGTGTTCACTTTAAAATACTATAAACGTTTAATTCAATTATCGGGAATGTTTCTATGCAATCCTTCTTCTAGTGTTATGATGTACTACAAAAGTCATACAAGATTACCTTTTTCCTCTCATGTAGAAAAGGGCTTCCATGTTTCCGTTCAGTCCCAGTTCAAATTGATCCATCTAAAAATGTTCAACTGATAAAACAATTTCACAAATGTCTGAACAAAAGCCATGATTTGCAAATAACCCACATACACAAAATCATTACGTAAAACTTTATTTTTTACTGTACAAATTCTTCAGATTAGTAATCGTAACCATTTTCACAACAATGTCATAAAAACTCTGCAGCGGAGACCATCACCTCATATCAGAGTACTTTCTCTTTTTTGACACAAAGAACAAAAATCTTTTGCTCAAACTTGCCTGTAGCCCTTGTAAAACAGAAGGCGATGATGGGAAAGATGTTTAGGTGATGTCCAGGATAAAGACACGACACAAAAAAGTCCCTAGGACAAAGGGCTCACATACAGGAAGGACAAAAGCGAGGCCTCTCTCTCCACATGTATGAAAAGCTACACGACAAAGGGCAGAAGAAATCAACAAGTTAACCCTCCAAAAGATATCCATCGGATTCATCTCAAGTGCATTCAATTCCATGTCATGGATGAAATGAACCCGTTACAGAAAATACATGACCAAACTCAAACATTAAAACTAAATCTGTTACAGTGGTGCAAAAACTGATGTCTATTTTACCCTCTCCATTAGACTCGTACCATTTTTCATTTTAGTGATTTCATCAAACTTTGGTTGGTAAATGGTCTTAATCTGTAGTACCTGAATATTTCACAGTGATCGATGCCTAAACAGGAAATGCAACGACTCCACCAGCAGCAATCATGGTATATCGTGGTGAACGAGTTCAAAAAGGCTTTATGCAATTCTGATTTCTGTTCAAGAAACTTGCAAAAGAGTCAAAAACAAACGGATCTGTTTGAAATAATTTTCTGAGCAAATTCACATTCGTATGTCAGACACTCTCTTGAAATATAGTGAAATATCTGTGTATGAAATAAACTGTGGAAGATCTATAAATCTCTCTGGTTCATTTATTGGAGTGCACATGAGAGAACAATGAATTTGTACCAAGAGGTTGGCAACACTACAATTGTGTTGGCACGAAAAACCTGGCAGTAGTGCTGATGCGTGTAAAAAAGAAACTCAGGCATTGCTGTTGTGATATTAAGACTTGTCAGGTCTCAACAGCAGCGTGAGGAATGATTTTTGGACTGCTCAGGTCTAGTGTTTTGTTAATAAAACGTTTCTCTCCTAAATTACGGTTGTATAATTCAAGACAAAAATAAGATTTATAATGATGACTTTTTGTTTGAAAATTAGCAGCTGGCTGAAATGGCGATTGGTCATCAGAAATGTATTTGTGAAGGCTTTTCATTATGAATCATCTCCCAGGATATGAATTCAAGCTCTCATAAAGATTGAAACTGAAATTAAGAGACCTACTAAAAAATAATATTTATGATTTGCTATAAAAGTTTGAGTGAAAAAATCTGCCCCTGTAATCAATCGTTCGCAAACTTAAGCTCTCATACATGGGCTAATGCCCTCAATCTCTCTCTCTCTCTCTCTCTCTTTGTCTTTCTCAAACTTCCACAGTCCCGTCCCAGCAATTAGGTTCAACCGATTCAACCACAGTTATTGGTCACTTTTAATAAACTACTCAAACTACAAAAAAAACGAAATAAAAGGGAAAAAGACAACTGAACAACGTTAAAATAAGAAAGACTTATTTTACAATAGGATTTAGTGTTCAGGTGAAAAGAATACAGACAAATAGATAAAAAAAATTAAGAAAAAAGCTGATTTTGTGCAACTGTGAGCCAGCCATCAGCATGAAGCTCATCGTTTTTTTCTCACAACTCCCTCTGTCTGCAATGCAGGGTATCAGCCCAGCAGAGTTCTGGGAGCATGACGTGGTCCTGTTTCAAACCCCCTCATACACACGTCGCCCTCATCAACTCCTCCACACACACATCCTCAGGTAAAGCACAGCCTGACGACAAAAGTCATGCTGTGAAAGATGTGTTTTATCTGCTAATAGAGTTTTTACACTTGATTCTTGAGTGGGAAAAGAAACAAAAACAACCACAAATCTCTGTAAGGACAAGTGTGCAGCGGAGTTGTTAGGAGGAAGTGCCACAATGGGTTTGAGAACCGTCCTGGTGGCTTATTAGCACGTGGTGGTGAGTCTCTGGGTCCCGTAGAGGGTCTCTACAGGTTGTCTCCGGGCTGGTACTGTGGCTCAGTGGCGGTAAAGTAGTCCTCCAGGAAGGACTGGATGTACTCGAAGGTGGGCCGCTCATCTGGCTCTTTCTTCCAACAGAGCCGCATCATTTCGTGTAGCGACTCCGGGCAGCCCTGTGGACACGGCATCCTGTAGCCCCGATCCACCTGCTCCAACACTTCTCGGTTCACCATGCCTGAAAAACAGTTGATACAGAGTCAGTTTGTCCAACCGCCCACTGTTCAGCATCCAGACTGCCTCAGACAGGATATGAGGAGTGTGTAATTACTGCAGACACTTCGCTTGGAACCCACAGAGGAAAGAGGGGACAGACAGTCTGGTGCTATGTAAGGGGAAAGGATGTGTAAAGCCGTAGATTGCCTGTGTTCAAGAACTCTCTCACGAGAAAGAGACTTTTCGTGGGCCGCATATGTAGATTCTTTATGTATACGAGAAACACTGAGTGACCTTTCAGAGATCAGCCCATCACACAACAATAATGCTTAAGCATGCTAACTCAATAAATCTTATATTAAGTGGAAAGTTAAAAAGCTGCTGGATTTCCTGAAATGCTTAAGACCATTAAGGTTGTCATATTACAGATTGTCATATTACTTTCTCCATTACTTCATTATTTACACTACTAAACATTTGGAATCGCTATGAAATTGTTTTTAATCAAACAGATTAATTGAATCAATCTACTTATTTACCAAGGAAGGATTAAACATCAAAAACTACAATAAATATATTCCATTTCAAATGGCATATTTTCCAAACTCTGGTCAAAAGTTTAAGCAAGTTTAAAAAAAAAAAAAGTAGTAATTAATACTTTTATTCAGCAAGGATGCATTAAATTGACCAAAAGTGACGGTAAAGACATTAATAATGTTACAAAAGATTTCTATTTCAAATAAATGCTGTTCTTTTAATCTTTCTATGCATCAAAGAATCCTGAAAAAAAAAATGTATCATGGTTTCCACAAAAATATTAAGCAGCTCAACAGTTTTCAACATTGATAATAATAATAAATGTTTCTTGAGCACCAAATCAGCATATTAGAATGATTTCTGAAGGATCATGTGACACTGAACGACTGGAGTAATGATGCTGAAATTTCTGCTGTCTCATCACTGGAATAAATTACATTTTAATTAGAATAAGTTTTTTTCTTTTAAACTCTGCCTGAAGGCCAGCCCAGCATCATGTCGGTCTTCTCTTCACCGTTACAAATGAAAGTGGTGTTTAGAGTGCCGCGTTCAATGAAGCTGCCAGCTGAGACTGGGATACTCCTCATCTCTCTCTCTGCGCTGTTTGATGCCGTTTGCTTTCTTCTCTCAAAAACAGCCTTCTGAGAAATTCAGCCTTTTTTAAACCAAAATTATGTACTGCAGTTTTCACACTTACAAATTCATCAGCACGACTGGTCTAATAATAAGAAATGTTCTCCAAGTATCAAAATAGTGCATTAGACTGATTCCGTAAGAAATTTCTATGAACTCGCATGTTTTTAGCAGACTGGAGTAATTAATGGCTGCTGAAAGCGGAACTTTGCAAATCATATGTAAAATCAGATTTTGAAATATAGAAAATTGTTGCAAATTACAGAAACCTGTGATTAATTAGGTTTTTCGGCAGCCCTATGAATAATCATAAATGATAATAATAATAATGTTGTTTTTAATAATTAGAAAGCCACATTGGTAAACAGAATAATATATTTCTTTCAAACACAAAAATGTGATTCTAAACAATACTGATAGTTTAAGGATCTCAATTACTGGGGTTCAAAACTACAAACCTTCGGCAACCAGCCCAGATCTTTAACCACTAAGCCAAACTTCTAGCTAAATTCCCCACACTTGAACAAAGTGGTCACATTAATCCAGCCGTATCTAGCGCTCTGCATGGAAGCAGATCTCCATCAATAATGGACCGACTCTAATAAGTGTACGACTGAATGATTGATGAAAGCCTAACTGGGTTTGTAATGTGCAGCATCAGTGAGATGCTTTAGGTAAGCACTACAAATGACAGACTAGGCCGTGTGAGGGACAAGTGCAGAGAAGGAAGAGACAGATGGTGTTAAAAAAGAACTGGTGCCCAGTCAGTCTTTCATGCCCGCCTCAGCCAGATGGCTCCTTCAGAGTAGTAATAACACACCCAGCAGTGCCTCTCTCCTCCAGTAGGGGGCACAGTGGAATCTGCACCTCTCAGTTAGCAGCTCCACCAACGCTGCTTAAACACACCTGCCTGTACATTTTGTGTAAACCTGAAGACCATGATTAGCTGGTTCAGGCGTGTCTGGTGCTGTATGATACTAAAGGGATAGTTCACCCAAAAAAAAAGAAGCGAAAAAAAAAGAAAGGACTTTCTGTCCCTCCATTAAGTCCAGGTAACCAAAACTTAGAACACCCAAAAAGGTCATTAAGGCCAAGCGGTTTAATCCAAGTCTTGTGAAAATAAAATCCATTTATATGATAAACAGATGTAATGATTTTTTTTTATCCACATGTAAAACACATACATAGATCACATCACATATAGTAAACATGGAAGCTAGTGTGTCTCACACGAACAAACCTTATTGATTCTTGTGCATCAGACAGGCACGTTTGAGCTTCTGTGTTTACCATATGTGATGTGCTTATGTATGTGCCGATTATTGTTTACATGTGAAAAAAAAGAGGCAAAATTAAATCTGTTCATCAAATAGATAAAATCTCTTCACAAAACTTGGATTACACTGCACCATTACGACCTTTTTGGATCTTCAAAACTTTGGTTACCTAGACTTTTAATGGTGGGACAGAAACCTCTCAGGTTTCATTAATAAAAAAAATCTTAATTTGTGTTTTGAAGATTAACAAAAGTCTTATGGGTTTGGAACGACATGAGTGGAAGTAAATAACAGAATTTTCATTTTTGGGTAAACTAGCCCTTAAAATATGCACACAAGTTTACCTCAAACCAAATGAAAGTGCAATTATGATACAATGAGAGAGGAAAAATATATTTTTACTGCTGAATCAAATGTAATATTTCTCACCTGGATATGGCACTCTGCCCTTTGTCACCAGCTCAGTCAGCAGGATACCGAAGGACCAGACGTCAGATTTGATGGTGAATCGGCCATACAGTGCTGCCTCTGGTGCAGTCCACTTAATGGGAAACTTGGCTCCTAGAGGAACAATGACACACAATCTCTAAATTACTGCAGTAGAGTCAATGGCTATTACTAAAAGAAAATGTCAGCATTTTAAAACATCCTGTTGACTTCTACATAACTCAATTCAATGGATAATATAAAATGTAGATGTTTTACCATGTTATTGATAGTTAAAGTAGTGAAGGGAATGTGAGAATCTGTTATATAAAACCTTCACATACATCGATCACGAAGGATCACTAATGAAATAGCTACAAAAACAAATACATGTGTCATTTTCTCTACTGCCCAGAGGCCTTTGTGCTGTCAAGACTCCCTGCAGGGAAAAATCATCATCAATTTATGTAGGTAATGATAAGCCAACTTGTTCTTCACAATCACAGTGCATTCTGGGAGATAATGGATTCAGATAGCAATTGAGGTAATTCTGCATGATTAGATGCTGTTTGCCTGAAGTTCCAGCACAATGGCTTTGTTGCCAGTAGCAGCATTGTTCCAGACTAAAGATTGTGAGTTACATATTTCACCACGCATATTTTGTGTAAAGGTCTGATTTTGTGGATGAAAAAAAAAAAAAACCCAGCTTGCTTTCATTTTCAAATCAAGCTTTGGGTTTATAATAATGTTGAAGGCCATAATGGGTTGAGTTACAGATGAACAAAATGTTTGGTTCATGTCACTTGTGCTTAACACACATACATATAAAAAAGTCGTTAAATTCACATTAAACATGGAATTAAACAATTAAAAAAATATATATATATATATGCTGTGATTTCCATTCAGGCTTTGTAAATATAATTTGCACATGGGTTGAATAATAATAATAGTGTTTTAATTATTTTTGATCCACTATTCATTGACAACCAGGCAGAATAATATTATAAAAATAATAATATAATGTTGTATAATTGTATATAATTTTATAACATTATGCTGCTCACACAACTTCACCGGGAAAAAAAAGACCAGAAAGATTTCTACATTCATATAAAATTCCCTTAGTCAGATGGCAATACGTGATTTGAATTTAAAGTGTATAGTAATTGTGATTATTTCAAATATATCCGCAATCAGATAAATCATGAACAGGAAATTATGTAATTATCGCTTCAGGCCGAATTATAGAAAGTGTTAATATTGCATTTCCATACACATACCTTGTCTAGCAGTGTATTCATTGTCTTCAATCAGTCTAGCCAGGCCAAAGTCAGCGATCTTGCAGACCAGATTGTCTCCCACCAGGATGTTAGCAGCCCTCAGGTCTCTGTGGATGTAGTTCATCCTCTCGATGAAGGCCATGCCATCTGCAATCTGGACAAGACAACAGGGAATCAAACCTCCCGAAAAGCTTCTAAAAAACAACCTGTCAGATCCAGTTATGGAAATCCTATTTTAGGAGCGTCAGAATGCTGCATTGAAGTTTCAGTGCTTAAAAATCTAAATTTTAAACCAATGTTCAGATTTGAAAAAAGCAGCTCCAAATAGCTGAGTGTGGGTGAAGTCTATAAACAGGTTGCTGAACACAAGCTTAAAAGAAGAAAACAGGGCTAAATATTCTTGAGGGAATTTAACAAACAACCTCAAACTGAAAATCTGTCCAAATGGTTCATAAGCATCGTCTCCCAAGCGGAGATGTGAGAGGGAGATTGAAGCCTCAGTCAAGCAATGCGGCAGTGATGGGAGCTCAAGGAGGCGAGAGAGTGAGTGAACGTGAGAGTGAAACAGCAAGCTTTTTTAAGCGAACAGAGCTGAATTGAGTGGACACATTAAAGTTAAGTGGCCCCACAGGAGTGGCGGTTAAGTGCTCCAGGCATTAGGCGGGAAATGAGGATCATAGTGCCTGGGAAAGACACACGGGCAGCAGGATGTCATATCAGATATTAAATAAATATGACAGCCAGATGGAGGCTGAAACTGAAACCCTGCCGCTCTGGGAGGTTCACTGTGACATGCTTCGACTAATGATTGGGCAGCTGTGTGCTACTAAATGAGGAAGAGGCTGGTTAACAGTGGATCGGGGTTGGGTTTCTCTCTCACCTGGGCAGCCATGTCTACTAGCTGGGGCAGCTTGAGGTACTTGCCCTCACCCTCCTTTAAGAAGTCCAGCAAACTCCCTGAGAGAGAGAGGCAAAGAGTAAAGCTTTTTTTTTTTTTTGTCAAAATTTGAAAAACAGGATATTAACCATTATAATTGATAGAATATAAAATAATTTATATAACATTAAATCATGTTTATATAATCCAATTTCTACATAATCTATTTTACATTTAATAATTACGTATATCATATCAATATTTATGATTTAAAAAAAATAATTTATTGTTCTTTTACGTTGCAACCATCTCAACATCAAATTATAAAATGGGTCTTATATGACTTTTTTAAAATTATATGAATAATATAATGAAACAAATTTAGAAAAAAAAATATATTAACAAATGTATACACATATACATATGTGTGTATATATATAAAAATGTTTTCTGATTTGAATAAATATGTTGTAACGTAAGATACGATATGTTTGTAACGTAACAAATATAAGAACAATAAAACTAGTTACAAAATTGAATTCATTTAATGAATATAGGTCAAGATGCTTCAAAATAAACAGGAAGTGAAGAAGAAGAATGCAAGCTACCTTTGCCCATGTACTCAGTGACGATGTAGATTGGCTCCTCGGAAACAACGGCATACAGGGGCACCAGCTTGTCATGCCGAAGCTTCTTCATGATCTGGGCTTCCTGCAGGAAAGCTTCAGGAGACATGGTGCCCGGCTTCAGAGTCTTTATAGCTACTTTAGTCGTGCCATTCCAAGTACCTAGAAGAAGAAAAAAAAGAATGAACAAAATGAGAGAGCAAAAGAAAGCAAATCAAAACAAAATTACACACAAAACGTTGTTTTTGTAGTGCAACAACCTTGTGTAATCCAATTATTAGTCCAGAAGTGTTAATTCTTTGATTTTACAATAAAATGTAGATACAAAATATAACATAAAACCCCACAATTAAAGGCAAAATATTTGTCTATTTAATAAGAAATGATTAGAAAGGATCTTGTGGAGAAAAGTATGAAAACCTCATTAGTAGTAAGACATGTGGGAACACTGAAATATTTTAATACCAAAAGCAAGATTTATACACAAGTCCATGGAATTCCTTAAAGGGGTCATCAAACACCCATTTTCCACAAGTTGGTATGGTTCTTTAGGGTCTTCATGTAAAGTTTGTAACATACTTTGGTTACAATTCCTCAATGGTTGTGTAAACAACACCCTTTTACCTCCTCAAAAACAGCTCTGTTCACAGCGACCCGTTTCGGTGCATGTCTCTTTAAATGATAATGAGCAACTGCTCACCCCACGTGGGGCGTGTCAACACAAGACACATAAAGTGCTGCCTTGGCAGACAGTATACAAATATGACAACATATTGCTCAGAAAATCCAAATGGCTTGATTATTGAGTGTTTAGGCTTTTTCAGGAAAAAAAAAAAGGAGTGAATGGATTTTTTTCATTGTAGGGTGGTTGTGTCCACACACTGCAAAGACACATTTATATGCAAACACCATATAAAAGTGAATTTTGCATCTGATGACGCCTTTAAGAAATCTTCCAAAACGGGTGAAGTATGTACATTCGGCAGGACAGACCATTGAGCAAACCGCTTAAACGGCAATGACAGATTGCCAGCTCATGACAAAACAGTAATCTGGAGCCTATTATGCATGTTGAAACAAACATACTCAGACAATAAGTAGAATTTCTGACATAGTTTTCTATGATGTGGCATGTTGGAGCTTGCAGCTATTCTGGCTTTAAGAGCTGTGACGAAAGACACGAGTTCTTAATAATCCACTTTCACACCTCCCTCTAGTACAAACACTTAAGTGCTGTGCATTTATAAGACAACAGACGTATATGACATTCACAGTAGAAGAGAGTGGGGTGAAGTGTGCCAGGTGCTTTGAGGAATGAGTTTGAGCTCTCTGCATTGTATGTGCATTTATCTTACCCATCCAGACCTCTCCGAAGCAGCCCTGACCCAGCTTGAGCTCCAGACGCAGTGACTCTCGTGGGATTTCCCATGCGTCTTTAGCCAGACCCTGAGTCTGGGGCTTCACCGTCGGACACACTGTGGTCAGTCGGTAGCACAACCCATCTGCATGCTCTACACACACAAAAGAGTGATGTCAGAGAGAACACAACGGTCATAAACCCTAAGTAGATGAGACTAGTTTTCCTTGAACTAGAATTACACCTGTGAGTGTGACGCCCATATCCACTCCCTAATAAAAACAACTGGGATTTCAATACAGTTTAGATTAGTACATTATGACCGGTCATAAAATAAACTGTAACTCAAACATCATTGAAAAACAAATAACACAGTGAGTGAGAAGTGCTGAGCAAATTGAATATATGCCATTCTGAATTAAACAAGGAGTGTGATATTTGTCCATTACTAGGGGACCAATAAGAACAAGACTACAAAATGACCTAGGTGAGGGCCAAAAGACATTCATCATTTATCCAGCCATAAAGCCAATTAATCACTGTCTTTCAACTAAATGATTAAAATCTTTACAAAGCGTGTCTCACAGAGAGAGCCAGACAAGGACTGATGGCCTTTCATTAAGCCTTGATATTCTTCAGATAAGATGAATCTGAACAACAAATCTGTTTCTTTCACAGGTCCTCAGATCTGTGACAGGTTGTATGAAACGCCTGACAGAAAACAATTAAATCCACTACTCAAGTGGGAATTTAAACATTAAACATGGACATTAATGGCGAGTTGGTCCTTCATAACAGCATCAAATTTTCTACAACATTTTGGAGCTTTGCTATGGGGACTTATTTACAGTTAGGATTTACACGAGTTCAAAAATGTGGGGGCAGTAAGATTATTCAAAAACAACTGTATACTTTTATTCAGCAATGTATTATTTTTATTCAAAATAAAACCTGTTCTTGTGAACGTTCTATCAATCAAATAATCCTGAAAAAATGTATCAGTTTCCACATAAATATTAAACAATAAGAATTTAGCTGAACAAAATGTGTTCAATCTAAATTATATCTTTAAAACAACAAAAACAGTGCTGGGCTTGTGGAGGCTTGTTCTAGACCAAACACAGTAGACCATTTCTAAATGGACCCCTTCTTTATGGTGCCTTGTTAGGCTGGAACAGAATAGGTACACCCTGCTCTACTGTAAATGTTTGTTTAAGGAGACTGAATGGCTGTATGATTGATTTTATGGACCTGCTAGCAATGAGTGTAGCTGAAAAGTCAAACCCTTAGATTAGGAGAGTGACCACATACTTTAAGTAATTTATATCAAGTAATCCTGCTTTGAGAGCTTAACCGCTGAGGTAAACATAACACTGATTTGATGGCTTGACAAAACCACAATTAGGAGAATCTGATGGTTTTGCTTTGTGGGGACTGACGTCAGCTACAACAACAGCGCTGTGGCAGGATATTCACGTAACCTCTCATAAGATCAAAGAAGTGTCGATGTCAAAAGCCCTCTCAGAGGTGAAAACTAAGCCAAGATTAACTGACAGTCTGGGTGAACGGGGACAGACGTCAGGCACCTGTTAGCGCTAGTCACACTGAGACCCCTAAGCTTAAAACCAGCACCCAGCCATCTCCACATGCCTGGTATTCTGGGCTTATGTACTCCACACACAAAGTTTCTGGCCATGTCAAGTTTTGCTCAAAACCCTTAAGGTGCTTTTGTATCGGAAGAAGATACAATAAACAATATTGTTTCTTTAGGTTTTTCTACACTAAGGTTCAAATGTTGGCGACCAGTAAGATTTATTTTAAAGAAATGTATTCTGTTGTTCTTTTGAACTTTCAAGTAATCAAAGAAGCCCCAAAAACTGTATCATGCTTTCCACAAAAATATTAAGCAGCACAAATATCATCATTGATAATAATAATAATTTTTTCTTGAGCACAAAATCAGCATATTAGAATGATTTCTGAAGGATCATGTGACACTGAAGACAGGAGTAATAATGATGAAAATACAGCTTTGCTTTAGGAAAACATTACATTTTAAAATATATTTAATTAGAAACAGTTATTTTTACATTTTAAATTGCTGCTTTTACAAATATTTGGAGCCTTGGTGAGCATAAATGTGCTGACCTGTGTAATGCTTCACCAGTTTCTGTAGAGTGTCAAACTGAGCTCTTGTGGTGATGTAATAGCCTCCACTGTCAAGCTTTCGGATTTTGTAGTGTTTCACGTTGTCTCCCTTCATCTCATCCCAGTCCCGTATTGAGAGAGAGTAAGCCCCTGCCACGATGAGAGGACGAAATAGATTAAAATATTTCTGATTTGGTTTGGTTTTGAGTACCAGTGCTGTACATGTCTTAAGATAGATAGCAATTCACTTACCTTTAGTGGTCTCACTTTCTCGGACCAAAAATGTGCCCCGCTGGTTTCCAGGAACCAGAAGCAGTCGCTCAGCATCTTTACGACCCATTTTTCCAAAGTACCATCTGTGAGATGGAAATAAATGAAAATAAATTACTTGCCCAGCCCTGTTAATGTGGAGTTTGGAATGCAGTCTGGTGAAAAATAAAGTAGTATAAAAAATAAAATAAAATAAAAGTCTGATGAAGAATGTGCTTTTCTCTGAAAATAAAAACTGACTTAAGTGAATTAAATTGGTCTGAATCTGTCCTGAATGAATTTGTCAGTGTCCAGATAACTGTGAAAATAAGACGAAAAAAAAAAAAAAACCTTTACAACGACTAAAATAAATTGGGGCCAATAAGATGTTTTTATGTTTTTGAAAGAAGTCTCTTATGTTCACCAAGACTATATCTATTTGAATGCAAAAATACATTGTAATAATATTTCATAATATATATTCTTTTATCAGTTTTCAATTTGAATACATTTCAAAATGTAATTTATTCTTGTGCAGGCAAAACTGAATGTTGAAAATAGTTAATATTTAATATTTAGGTGGAAACCATGATTTTTTGGGGGATTTTTTTTTGACGAATATAAACGTCAAAAGAACAGCATTTATTCGAAATAGAAATATTTTGTGACATTATAAAAGCCATTACTTTTAATTTTGATCAATTTGATGCATCCTTGATGAATAAAAATTAATTTCTAAAAAAATATATATATTACTGACCCCAAACATGATAGGAGTTCAAAGTAGTCATCTTGATAACTGTTGATTTATATCTTGATGATTTGTTATAAAACAGTAAAAAAAAAAAACCATCAAGGCATAATTCAATACTACTTCTTTAAAATGAAAAATGCAGAATGCAAAATGCCATTTTATCATGTTAACTGATTTTTATTTTTTTATGAACCAACAAACTTATTATTATATACAATAAAGCCACAAAGACCTCTGTGAAGATTTTTACAAACAAATCACTGAGTCACAATTGATTCACTGAAATAGATGGTTTGAACCAATTTTCAGAAATGAACTGAACTTAAATCAGAGAATATATATATATATTTTTAAATCTTTAATGAATGATGATCATGATTAAATAGTGTCATGATTAAAATGATTAAATATTGTCTACATTTAAAAGGGCATTTTAAAGTAAAAAACGGAGTAAAAAAAATACATTAAAACATTTGCAAAGTGAAAAATGGCAGAGAATGAAAGCAAAGCTTGTACAGAGAAGTACAACAGAGCCCCCCCCCCCCCCCCATAAATAATATGGGTGAAGAAGGGAGTAACACTGAAAGAGAGTCAGATGTAAAGTTTGTAACTCAAAAAGAGAGTCTTTTGTCTTGCAGTCATGTGTTTGTTGGTGTGTTTGTCAGCACCAGGGCTCTGGGTGTACGTGTGACCGGCCATCACGCTCTCTTAATTACGGCATGAAGGGATGAGATGATTGGATAAGCAGAGGAGGAGAGGAGTTACTTACTCTTCTGCCTGGATGGAGTCTGCAGGGGCCACGTAATTACTGGGAATGTAGCCCTTCTGCCCCGTGTTGATGGAGCGAGCCTCCCACCAGTCTCCCTCTCTATGGGGCAAAGCAAAAGACACAACCGAGTTATCATGCTCATGTACTTCACCACAAACAGAACCGCATCAACAGTAAAAATGCAGGGAAGTTAAGGAATTTAAAGCGTATGATTAAAAATGTCAGGGTCGTTACAGTAGGAAAAAATGAGCAGTGATCATGAATGAACGCTAAACCTGGCTAGTGGTTGAACAGATGGCCCCTTATGAAAATACATTAATCCAGACAGATTTCACCCTTGATGAAGAAAATAAATAAATACACAGATCCATGTTTGTATGACCATCTTTGACATTCATTGATATAATGCATTCCCAAGCCCCTTACCATTACCATCACAACTAAATGGCTAACCCTAACTTTATCCCTAAAAACAAATGTTAACCATTAAACAGCCCTTTAAAGGGGTGCCAGAAGTGAGGACCTGCCAAAAGGTCCTCACTTTACTAATTTTGCCCTCACTCCAATGAGCTAAAACTCAAACTGGTCACAAAGATAACTGTATAAGTATACAAACAAAATGAATTTGGTGGTTGCAAATTTCTGGGAATTTTCAAAGTTCGAAACTTTCCATGGGAATTAATGGGAATAAACTGGATATTTGCAAAATTGCAGGTTAGCCTACAACAGGGATATTAAATGTAGTGTTAAAAAAAGCATCTTGCAGCATAATCCTGGTTAAAACAACCATATTGCATTGCAAATTCAGTTGAATTGAGTTTCTACCCTGCAGGCCCGCACATTCACATGCACACAGCTACTACTTACTGCAACTACTTACTGCAGGGCTATTGAGGCCACACCCCTGAATCGGCTTTAATTTGTAATTTTATCCTTTTATGGGGGGGGGGACACGGGGAATATGTTTATTTTATTCAACATTCATGCTTTTTTGTTGTTCAATGAAATAATTGATTTATTTATTAGAGTTGAACTTTCAGCAAAGTCAAAAATGTCTTTTTTCTTTTTATTAGATTCCATGCATGTCTGCTTATGACCAAACAAAATGTTTACATTTGTATATGACACAGTTTGTATAAATTACCCCAAATTTCCAAATAATTCCCTTTAATTCCCGTTAAGTTTCCAACTAGGAATATTTCCAAAATTCCCCAGCTTAACTTCCCATGGAAATGTTCTGCCCCTTTGCAACCCTAGTTGGTATGCATTAATGCATTATGTATGCATCCATCTATATATATCTATACACAGACCCACACAATTTATTTACTTCATCTTTACTGCAGCATGACATGCTCAAGCCATGTCACACCAGAGTGGACGTGAGCGTATGAGCAGAGGAAAGGAACTCACGTATTGTTGATGATCTGAAATCTATCGCCTTTCTTGAAGGAGAGGTCATCTGATGTCCTGGCTTCATAATCATATAAGGCCACAAAGAATGTTACGCCACCTGCAAGAAAAATCAATGTAGGTTTAGAGGTGTAAAGATGCAAATCACAGGCTCAGACAATACAATAATAGTACGCTAATGGCTAGTTAGCTGCCAAGTAACTTAATATTTTACATTTGAAATGACAGCATCAGATGCTATTTCAGCCACATAATAATGTTTAGTTAAACATTTATATACATGTTAAATGAGGCGTTCATTAATTTTTGTTCCCGGCTTGGTCATCTCTACAGACAGTTATCATTAGCCGGCTCGCTCTTTGTCTTGGTTACATAAACAATGGGAGTTTCACAAGCATGGTTAATGGATGGCCTAGTTGGACGCAAAGACAGACGGCAGAGCTGAGATTTAAGTGTGAGGGAGGACAAAAGGAATGGGTTGGATTAAACCTAAACAGGCCCCCGAGAACAGATTATCCATTAGTGAAGAACAGAGGGCTGACCAGCTGATTACATCCGCTTTGCCACACATACACACACAGACCTGCCAAGTCAAGAAGTCTAACGGGTATGACGTGTGCATGGGTGCTGTCGATTTTTCTGTTTGGCTATTAAATTGGATCAGGTTTGAACCTACAGACAAAGTGTCGATGATGAGCAATTAGGGTTGTCACAAAAGCCAAATTGCAGTAGTTGAGACCGCTACCAGCTAAATTTCTTTAATACAACTGCGATACACAGCAAAGACTATAAAAATAATATTATATGAATTAATGTGTATTGTAATTGCAAATATAATATATAAATGTTAATATTATTCATTTAAAAAGTGTAATACAAAATATACATAATAATAATGTTGTCATCCTTATTAATACAAAGAAATGTGCATTGTAATTGTAAAAATCAGTTAATGCACAGCTAGCTGTGGGTTATCCCACTTATACCATGGCCATTTGCCAGCAGTCACAAGTTAAACTTATTGATGTTTGCAATATTTGACAGGAAGGGTAAAAACTTATTTTTACGTCAGTTATGGCTTGTCAGATCTAGCATTCTGCCAACTTTAACTCAGTATACTGATTTATGTATGTATATATGTATAGTATTTAGTATATATAGTAAGTATTTCTCAGGTAAGCAAAGATTATTTTTTTTTTTTAAAGTAATTATTGGAGTAAACAGCCAGTAACGGGCTAAACAACAAAGAAATAATCAGAACAAGCACTTTTTCATTTATTTTGTCAATCTTGTTTATAATAATTAACAATATACTAGATCAGATTAGAGAGATATAATAAAATGTTTAAATAAATAAAAATTGGTTGGATGTAAACAGCAAAGACTAATGAAAAGATCAGATATTTTGACACAAATTTTGGTTATATTTTGTTTATATTAATACACTGCAGGACAGGCATCTTGACCAAGTAGTGAACATCCACATGCTGGTTAACCTGGTTGATTGCCAGGTTTGAGGCACCCAGCACAGAATACTTGGTACCACGGGTACTGTAGAGAGACTGGTTGCATTTATTTTAGTATTGACATCTAACATTCCTATATTATAACAGCACTATGTGAACATTTTCAAAGATGCCAGAAATAATATATTGTATGTGGGTGAGTTGAGTACACTGTCTTCTGCCCGCCCACTGACACTGACAAGCTCTAAAAAAACTCTCCAGATTTTCCCTGGAGACGATTTCCATCAGAGCACACTGGATTTAGCAGTTAAGCAAAGACTATCAGATCAAATGCTGTCTGTAAAAGCAGATCCGTGATCAGCGCTTTCCCTTTGACAAGACATGATGTGATAATTACACTATTTATAGCCCGACTGAATAAAAACTGTGCCGTTCACAGAGTACACACAAAGATCTAATTCTTTCCGTTTTCTGCTGTAGACACATATCGCATTTATACCCAGCATCTTAGAGTCAGGGAGAGCAAAACTTGGTATCAAGAGATCTCTTCACGGCACTGCCTTAAGCATAACAAAGAAATGATCACTGAACAAAGAGGGATAAATCACATTAGTTCCCCTCTCCTTTTTATTTAAGCCTAAATGCAGTTTGTAATTATAATTTAATGAAACACACTGGATATATTGTTTCAGTGGTCTCATTTATATAACATCTGGCTTCCATGAACTCTGATTTCATAAAAGTGCTTACATACACAAACAAAACACCAAACACAACCTTTATCCTCATGGTGACCCTGAGCTTTTGAATGAGCTATGGCGCTATAGATGCTATATTTAATGTGAGAAATTAATAAAAATGATTCTGTGAGGGATATGTAAATATTAAAATAGTTAATTTTTCATTCAGGTTATATAAACAAATATATTTGAATACATTTCAAAGATGTAATTATTTAAAAGCAGTTCAAATGCTACTCATTTTCGCACATAATTATATTAATGCAGACTGTTATTGCCTAAATATCTAAAAAAAAACTGAATTACTGCTATATAAGCACCAAAAAGATTGTACAAATGATCTTCAGTTAACATACACTGACTATTTCATGTCAGTTTCTGCCTTATAAATTCCAGATTTTTTTTCCTTATTTTGATCCATTATAATCCATTACATTTAAGATCAAATCAATCGTTTGTTCGTTTTATAAATGAGGCCCTTGGAAAGAAGAAATGTCAAACCCCGTGATCCATGAGGCCAGACCTGGTATCAGACATCGGATATGGTTTCTTAGGAATTCTTGTTTCCTTAGACAAAGCTACTTCACAGAGGTTCAGGCAGAGCTCTTATCACTCATCCACTCACCTGTGACGGCACCAGGGAAGGGGCTGCTCACAGCAACAGTGGAGAAGGAAGAGGAGGCTCCACCGAAGGGTGTGATGACAGAGGAGGAGCCACCGAATGGGGTGAGCCCAGTTGTGCGGCTGTTGTAGTTGTTGGTGGGGCCCTTCAGGGCAGGTGACTGGCCCATCTGGGTGGGGTCTGGTCCGTAGAGACCCATATGAGACCCAGGGGTGGGATTGGTGGGATCTGGTCGGTACTTCTGTGTAGGACCCTTGTCCTCTTTACTCTTGACACAGCCCATAGTCAAGCCTGTGGAAAGAGGAGTTCATATTTACCAGCTCTCATGGCATTTTTGAAATGCAATCTTGACCTATCATAGCAATTGCACCCATTTATTGCTGCAATCAAAATAATGTAAAACATGTCTTATCTGACTGTTGATTCCCTGAGAAAGGCTCTCGGATTTGGTAACTGCACTGTAAATCTGCACACACGACAAAGGTTTGGGGTCGGTATGTTTTTTTATGTCTCTTATGTTCACCAAGACTGCAATTATTTGATCCCGTAAAAACAGTAAAATTGCCATTACAATTTAAAATAATAACTTTCCATTTTAATAATTTTAAAATGTAATTTATTCCAGTGATGGCAAAGCTGAACTTGAAGCATCATTACCCCAGTCTTCAGTGTCACATGATCCTTCAGAAATTATTATAATATGCTGATCTGGTTAAGGATTCTGGGATAAATCGAAAGTTCAAAAGAAGAGCATTTATTTGAAATTGAATTCTTTAAATAATTTTTACTGACACTTTAATGTGTCTTTGCTGAATAAAAGTATACATTTCTTTAAAAAACATATCTTACTGATTTCAAACTATTAAACAAATGTGTACATTTATAACACCATACATTGTTATTACCTTGGCATTAAATTGCTGAAAAACTAGACTGGTGATGGTGTTTCTAAGACAACGGTCAAGGGAGTGACAGGAAATTGGACAACTTTCTCCGACTGCTGTAATTAATCTTTTTTTTTTTTTTTACCTGGAACTTTCTTCAAAATATCTTATGTCTTCATGCAGGTTGGGAAAGACGAGTAAATTATCTAAGAATTTAACAATCCTTTTATGTTTTGCCCATAACTCAAAGTATGAACAGGAGCACCACAACAAATTTTAAGGTTGTTTCCTTAACATGACACACAGATGAAAGTGGATGAAATGCAGAATGAAAGTGGGCATAAAAAGATGACAAAAATGGAAAATGTTTTCACAATGAAGGAACCACAAATCAGACCTCAGCACGAGCATCTGCTTCCTGTTACTTTCCAAATCAAAACTGCTTTCAACAGACTTGCCGTCATTCCACAGCAATGCACATGCCAGAGTTAATCACACAAGCGTCTTTAAAGCAGAGATGGGTTACCGATCCATGTCCCTAAAAACCCACACAAACGTGTCAGGTCGTGTTGACTGCTCCGTGTGGTCAATGTGATTGGAGGGCTTTACCCTCAGAGGCAGAGCTCGAGAGAGATGACAGGATAATCTCCAGACGTCCCGTCCCTGCATGTGTTTCTGCCAGGCCTCTTTGTCTGGGATGCACTAGGCACGGAGCAGGCACACATGTGCTGGGGAATGAGGAATGCGAGTGTGGCCTTAAAGGAACAGGTGGCCTTGAGAAGAGGGTTACAAGACACAACAGGGCCACCACACATAGTACACAGATAGCTGTAAAACTACATCGCACAAAAAGATGTATAAAGCCCACCCACTGCCATGAAGCGATTTATTATGTATTTTGATTTGCTGAATTCAGATGACATTTAAAATGCCCCTATTATGGTTTTTCGAATATTCCCTTTCATGCCGTGTGTAATATAGCTGTTTGTGAATGCAAACTTTCTGCAAAGTTGTAAAGTCAAAAGTGTATGATAAATAAAGATGAATAAAAGATAAATATTGTCTCCCAAAAAAAAAAGAATCGACTCTGAACCGCCTATGCGAGTCACTTGTAATTCGAATCCCACTGTGAGACGTTTCTACATCTGCATAACGCCCGCCAATTTTGTACATTGTCCGCCCACAGACAAGCTTGACTAGTCATTTTACTGACGACTGCTTCTCAAATCTAAGAGTTCAACGCGGGACCTGCAAAACGCTTGCTCTTGAAAGACAGGTCAGTACCCAGTTTATTTGGACCAGCTTGCTCCCCAGAATCACAACCTGTAAGTATGAATCATTATTAATGTATATATTTTCTATCAGGTGTTCAATTGTGTAAGTTTCCAGCTAACTCACATTTACAGTCTTACTGAAATAGTTCTGCTAAGCAACTGTGGGCCACGATTACCTAAAACTGTGTCTATTAATGCAGATTGTCTGTCGATCTTATTACTTTGAATAAAGATAAAGGATGGAGCACTATTTGTTTTACAAACATTTATGTTACATCATTCATTCACGTTAGTGCTGTGCTAACACGTGCACTGTTATTGAAACAGTTCCTGCATGTACACCACAATAAATTCAAAATATACACATCGGTTTGTTGATGGATATACACTTGTCAATGCTGATGGTGAGGAATTAGTTGCAACATCTCATTATGAGTAATTTATTGCTTAGAAACATCCTGTTCAAGTCGTCCTTGCGATGGAGGTTCAGGTTGAATAACTAGTTCTTCCAATGTTTCATCATCGGACTCGCGCTCTGATTCATATGGTAAAATCAACGTCATCGTTAAGGTCTTTACAGTGTGTACAATCGCTGAGTTTTAAGAAGCCTCCTGAGCTGAAATTCAGTTATGGTAATGGTCGTCTAGCTTCCGACAAGTACTGTAGGCGGTAGACCAATCACAACAGACTGGACCATATGGCCAATCAGAGCAGTCAAATATGTTATTAGTCATTTCTGGTTTATATTGCGATCCCTTCTCTTTATTACTCACTTGTACCTTTATCTTTTTTTTCAGATTTTCAAATACTTTTTTTGCTTCAAATCAAAGTTTGTAATGCTTATTTACCTCATAGCTGGCAGGTTTGGTTCATAGCTTATAACTCACAAATTAAGACTCTTTAAAAATCCCTATGGGAAAAAAGAATGGGAAAAATACTTCCACAGAAAAGGTCATTGGAAATGTGGGAGGCACTCAATAGAGGGGAGTTTTGAAAATGGAAAATTCAAGCAAACCGATGTGATAAAGAGTGGGTGAGCATGAGTGGTTAGCTTGAATTGGGCCGAACATGTCCTGACACGTGAACTGTATCTGCTCCTCTTGACCTGTGATCAAACCGCTAGAAAGGTGTCACCTCCTCAGGACAGGATAAGCCAATGATGGGTGCTTGTAAACAAGACAGAATGGGCTTTAATGGTAGCAGACACGAAGCTACTGAAGAAAGATCTGACCTCTGATGGAGTCTGCTTCTATCCATAATGCAATTTCAAAGGCTAGGCCTAAGGGGACCGCAGCATCCTTTCAATGGAGAGAAAATGTATACATACCGCTTATATAGGAGTGGCCAAAATCTTGTATCACGATATGAGTAATTTCGATAATTATATATATCCTGATTAGGGATGTGCACGAGTACTCGGATGTCCCGGTGATGATCAATCATGAAAATTATGATTACCGTGATTAGTTATTGCTGCATTTTAGGTGGTACCTGAAGTCTGACTGGTTAGCGGCGGTCCAGAAAGGCAGAATAAAAAGATCACTTTAATCAGTATTTTGTTGTTTGATTAAAAATGACACACACAGTACATTGGCAACCGAATGCACGAATGTCACCTTTCTTGGTGGCTCAGTGGTTCATGTAGGTTGTCTACAAACCAGAAGGTTGGTGGTTCAATCCCCGGTTCCACCTGACCAAGTGTCGAGGTGTCAATGAGCAAGACACCTAACCCCAGCTGCTGCCGACGAGGTGGATGATGCCTTGCATGTCTGACACCGCCGTCGGTGTGTGAATGGGTGAATGTGAGGCAATATGTAAAGAGCTTTGGTGGCCATTGGGTCTGTAAAAAAGCGATATAAATGCAGCTTCATGTGCGAGCGTCTCTCCGAATATAACGAAGTAAGTTAACTTTCGCTGAAATTTGTGCTTCAGCGGTTTAAAATTACTTGTTTTTAAAAAGCAATGCTTGAAAATGCATTGTGACAGCGCAGCATGGCAACGTCACATGAGCGTGTACTAATCATTAGAGTCCAAACTCTCAACCGGTTGACAAATTTCTACCGGTTAATCGTGTCTACTGGTGTATCGCCCAGCCCCACCCTGACAGATGAGATGAAACTTCAAGTTTAAAAATTATTTATACCTGATCTACAAGTGAGCATTAGTCATCATGACTCATGATGCTAATAAAACATCACTCCCATTATTCCATCAAGTGTGACATCACGTACCTGCAGTGGATACTGATTGTTGATAATGATGGGAGTGATTTCGTTTTGTGGCATCACTGTCACTCGCAGGGTGGACAGTATATAATGACAATGCTGTTTGGACTCAGACTAAAGACAAAGCACCAAGCATGAGCACAATCTGAGCTTTGTAAGAGAACTGCTTGGTGCTCTGTGTGTGACAGAGCAGGATTGTCACGAGACCAAGATTTCAGTAGTCTGAATAATCTCAATACTGGCAATACTTTTTCTTTTTTTTAGCATATTATGATTTCTGAAGGATCATGTGACATTGAAGTCTGAAGTAATAGCAGCTTTCCCTTCACATGAATAAATTAAAAATAACACATAATTTTATAATATTTCACAATATTACTATTTTTTTTTACTGTGATTGATCAATTGATCAAATAGATGCAGCCTTGGTGAGCTTGAGACTTCTTCCAAAAAAATAAACAAAATCGTACCAACATCGAACCATCCTGCCAGCTTAGAATTACATAAGACTTTCCATAGACTACCAATACTGTAGAAACATAGGTATAATTACTTTTTTCAAATATAGTATTGACTTGATTCTAAAGAACTGGTACTTCATACATGTGGCGCTTTTCCACTGCATGGTACGGGTTGGTACGGCTCAGTACGGTTCGGCTCGCTTAGCTTCTCCACTGCGTGGTACTCGGCTCGGCGCGGCACGGCTCAGTTCGCTTTAGCTCGGTTGCTTTTCCACTGCAGTTAGTACCGCTTCAAAGTGGGTGGGATTATGACTGATCGTTATACTCCTCGTCAACCAACAAGGGGAGCGTCTGCGCTTCTCGTACACTGACAACGATTCAGCCATTTCTTTTTTGGAAGTTTTTTTTCTTCAAGCAAGTCAAGTAAGTAGTTTTAAAACAGGTGTTACAAAACCTTGTGTACTTCTGGAGATTATAATATTATAAAAAAGGACAGAACATCATCACAAGTACTTGTTTGGGGTCTGTTAAGAAAGCTCTTTATTTGAAAAGCAGCATGGGTAATCGGGAAAATGTAAGCAAAGGAGTGAAAGAGACAGGGGATTGGAAGAGCGAGGGCAGGCACAGACAGTTCGCAGATGTGAGGGTTATTGGCAAACAATGAGAGGTTTATGCCTATATAGGGTTGAAAATACATAAACAGTGTAAACATATCAGTGATACGAATGGATGGGCCCTAATTTCCTTGCTCGGATTAACTCTGCACTGTGTATCCACACATGTACATCTTCAAAAACATGGCTTGACTGTGTGGTGCAAGGTGGGTCACACATTCCAAACCAAGTCACGATAACTTGCTCAGCAATCAGGGTTGGAGCTTGAAACAACTACTAGTCTAGTATTTATGAGAAAGCTAGGAGGTCAAAGAACATCTTTTCACCCTTTAGTCATTTCCTCTCCGTCCCCAACACTAGTGCAGATTGGAAGCTTAGGCTCATTATGAGCTTTAAGGGCATTTGGTGCTCTGTTTAGGCTAACCATGACAGTGCATAAGACGCGGATTCGACCCCAGCGCGAGGATGTGTGGGGCTCCTCATTTCAAATCCCCCGATCTGAGACCTGAAGGTATTTAATCCCACTAGTTCCACTGTCTAATCTTCTACAGTACAGTGTGGCCCCCGGTGGCGGTGACATAGATCCTGACCACACCAAACACACAAGGTCACTGAAGCATGAGGACATCGCAAAATAATTCATAAAAGAATGATGGCAGCACAAGGCAAAATAGATTTCCTGTAAGAAACATCAGAAACTTCTGGTCAAGCATGTCTGCTGCTCACCAATTCTCAAATCCACAATATCAAATTCAAACCTGATTCTTTAAGATCTTACTAATACAAAGCACGCACAGACAGACAGATAGATATAACATTCCAATGTCCCAAATAAGGCTCCCTTCACCTGATAGTTTCACCTATAAAACTTCTTAAACCACAATGACATCACATCCTGTAATAATACACTGTCGTCTGTGTTAGTGAAAAGAAGCAGTGCTTCAGGGTTTATCCTTTATAGTTATTCATTACAAAGACAAGAGTCAAAGTGGTTAGGCAAAGGGTCATAAATCTCATTGGGCATGCCCAGTTGTTATAGGTCAACATTTGTTAGGCCGTGTAAATCAACCCAAACCTGTTAGCAGGTTGGCCACTTGAGATCTACGAACTGAACAGCTGAACAACCAATCAAGTGACCAAGATATATTAAAGGAATATCAGATGACCCTCATGATTACTGCAATATAAATAGCTGCTGAAATATGTGACAAGTTGATCTGATCGATAAACTACAACAGAACATAATGAACTCTTCTAGGCTAACGGGAATCAGAATCAAACTGAATCAAATTCAATGAGGTTGGATTACACAAGATCCCTGAAGCGTACGGTCATACACCATATTTTCCTATACTGGGCCTGTCAAGGGTGGGGGCAAATGTACACTAGCGTTTAATAGTTTGAGGTCAGTGTGATTTTTTATTTTAATTAATTATTAAATCTTTTATTTTTGACCAAAATGACAGCTAAGGCATTTATGATGTTAAAAAAGATTTCCATTTCAAATAAATGGTACTGTTTTCAACTTTCTATTTATCAAAGAATCCTAAAAGAAATGTATCACGTTTTTCACAAAAATATTAAGCAGCATAACTGTATTCAACATTGATAATAAGAAATGTTTCTTGAGCACTAAATCAGCATATTAGAATGATTTATGAAGGATAATGTGACACTGAAGACTGTTATATAACAGAAATAAATTACATTTTAAAATAAAATAAAATCTAAAAAAATATTTTAAATTGTAATAATATTTCACAATATTGTAACCTTGGTGAGTATAAGAGACTTCTTTCAAAAACATTTAAAAAATGACCCCAAACTAAATGGTATTGAACAACAGCAAATTCAAATGAAATGGCTCAAATCTACCTACAGGACTAACACAGTCAACTCATTCATGCATTTCACTCTTTATAAGTGACATGTAATGACGGGACCACTCTGCCCTGATGAAATCATATTACACACCAATCATTTGACCCACATTCTAATCAAATACTCAGTGATATGAACGCTCTAATTATGAGACGTCTCATTATCCTCTCAGTGCTGATAAGAGCCTCGAAATGTACTTCGTTAGAAAGCTGACGCGGTCATGGTTCCTCAATCATCATGGCAGTGGTTAGTGATGGCCAGACACATTTTCAGTTTCAACACAGGCCTGATGAAACAGTAAGAGCACCAGAATGCAACATGACATGAAACACAGGGCCTCATGCCAGCAC
Organism: Meda fulgida; assembly: GCA_030578275.1. Classification (NCBI taxonomy): domain Eukaryota; kingdom Metazoa; phylum Chordata; class Actinopteri; order Cypriniformes; family Leuciscidae; genus Meda; species Meda fulgida. The sequence goes on from CM060617.1 coordinate 15,617,631, forward strand.
TAGTCAGATCAAATGGATTAAGGGCAACAAATCAACAGCTCTGTAGAGATTCATGCCTGTTGTTTGAATGTATGTGTACTTCGGTGCCTGCACTGGTACATGTCCCAGATCTAGATTTAGATCACTAAATTGTGTTAACTGACTAGGATTTAGGTATTGTATCACCTCACCTGAAGCATGAATACTACTGAAGGTGACACTTTCTCCATCTAAACTACACAATGAACTGGGTTAAATGGATGGTTCACTCAAAAACTGGAACACAACAGATGATATTTTAAAGAAAATTTCTTTTAACTGTTTTTGTTCATACAACCAATTTCAATAGACCTTATTCACAGCAGCGCCATCTTTGATTTTTGTGAGGCCTGTGAGGGATGCACATCTCTTCAGTAGGTTGCACTGTTATTTAATGTGTTTTTGGATTGTTCTGCTAACGAAACACTGCAAAATGTATCTGTCGATAAAATTTTATTATTATAAAACAAACTTTCTACAACCTATGCTACAGCATATGGGGAACAAGCCACTTGGCAAACCCAGAGGCGCTACTGGGGAGTATGGACTCATCTCCGTGTAGAAATGACAGAGGAGTTATCAGCAGAACTGACATCTGACGGGTATCACATCCTGATATCACATGCATTTACGGGATCTTCATGGGATGTGTGTGAACGGCTGAACGCACTCACATATTCCAGAAAATCACTGGCAGTGTGAATGAACCAAAATCAAACGATCCCGGGACATATTATCTGTGTATTTTCCGAAATCTCTGTGTGAAAGTGGCTTAAGTCTACCCCTCACAGCCTCGCTTTCCTACCTGTCATGGTGCTGCTCTGAATAAGGTCTATGGGGTCCAAAACAACATTGGACCCCAATTTACTTTCATTGTATGGACAAAAAATAATTGAAAAGAATTTAAGTCAGGTTAATTATGCCAATTTTCATTTTTGCATGAACTATCCATTTAACAAACACATTACCTTTATCATTATAATCAAGCCAACAAGGAAATAGGGAAGTAGTTTTCTGATTTTTGGCGGTAAGCAAGCAGGCAGGTGGGTTGATCTTACCATCTGAATGGGATCCAATCTCTTACCTCATAGCTTTTTCAATGCAGGCCATCTCGGCACTGATGTCACATAACCTACTATACAAGTCTGATCTTGTACAATTCTGTTGTATTCCATGCCCATTGACACGCACAAACAACAAATTAAAGTCTTGAATTTACAGGTAGTTATACCTATACTTTCATTATTAAGATGGCACAGTCTGCAAGTTCTAACCTATTAAATAGCAATTCTGTGGATGTCCTGGAAGAAAGTTTTTATACTGCCATCGTCAAGGACCTGAAAATATTTTTCTATACTTCTTTGCTGACCATGTCACCACTGACATTCTTGATCCAATCCCAAACTATCTGTGAATCTCAGCTCTAATGCTCATCCTAAACTTGTACGTTCTGGATTTCAGCAAAAACGCTGTGTTAGTAAATCTAGAGCTTGGCTGAGCTGGCTGCTGAACATTAAGTGTAACACTGTTGTTGCTCTGGCACACTCACAGCACTGCGGAATGGCCTAATCACCATGGCATTCTGCTGCTGCTGCCAATCAGAGCCAAGCATGAGGGGGACAAACTTCCTTCCGAGTCCATTCATACCACAAAAGCCACCTGCTGTGCCTGTCGAAGGCTGGAGCAAGGGGTGAGGGAGGACAGAAGAAGATGGACATGAGGGGCGTATAGACCCATAATCACCATAGTCATCACCTTTATACCTTCAGCACCCACAATTATGAATATTCATAAGCACATATTTGGTATAGGCACAGATATTTAATCAATGTATTCATACTTTTGGCCTATTCATAATAACATTTTGTGAACGTTAGTACAGAAGTGCCTTCAGAAAGACATCACTGTTATTATATGCACACTGTCAAGAGGCTAAAATAAAATCCCTTAACTGATTAGATATAAATGGTCTCCCCGATGGTTTATGGTTCCTCAATGCTCTTCAGCTTAAGGGCACACAGCTCAAACAGCAAATATGTTAATTGAAACAGTAATGTTGATTTAGGATGTTTCTTTTTTCAAAAACAATGATGCATTATTAATAACTAGCACTTTTATTTTTCTCATATTTTTTCATCAACAATATAGTTTAATGAATCATTTCATTTTTGTCCGTGTGAAGGCTTTTCCAATTTATTTACCCATGGCACAAACAATTAGATTCTTTATATGCAGTTAATGTTGTCCAGTGACTTGTTTGCTTTTAGGCATTATTTTTATTTATTTGTAAGGCAATAGTTTTTTTTTATAAAGACAGTTGGCCATAGAGTGTAACATTAATTTTAAAACTTAAACTGGTTCAAACTAGGCTAATTGTACTGTATATGTTTGATTTATGTTGAAGTGCTTGGGACATAGCTTTTAATGGTGAGACTTTTGTTTTTGTAATCAGGCTGTCACAATTATAAAAGTTTTGATTTATCGGCCAATATGATGGTTATATATATATATATATATATATATATACATGGTTCCTAACCTCTGAATTATATCAACTCAACACACAAAGGGGCCATAACTTGCAAGAGCCAGTTGTAGTAACATGTATACAGAAGACAGGATCAAAAGGAAACACATCAGAGAGCTGAAGATGGCATCCTGCCCTTCACTCAGAATCAAGTCAGCATCAGCCAGTGGGGCAGAGGTTGTGTTCACAGAAGGATTACTGGAGGAGGATTATTCTGGGGCTTGCGCGCGCATGGACTAGGCTTTGTTATGACGTTATTTCATTAATTATTCAACGTAAACAACCGAAAATTAAATAAAATGCCCGGATGTTGTGAGTATGAATTGGAGTGGATGGTAACTACAGAAGAACAGACTGGAAAATAAGTATGTTGTTAAGATATCACACATGATCACGAGTTCCTCTCAAACGTCATTCAAAGCTGAAATTGTATTTACTCAATCGCAGAAAGTTACATAGTTTACGGGCGGAGAATGAAAAGTTACAATGTATCAAATCGAGTCGTTTACACCGCACACATTTGTCCAAAGTATGAATCGCCCCATGTTCCCTGTGGCGTCTCGGTAAACTACAGGCCTGCATTGAAGACATTTGTCCACAAAGTCCTCATAAACAGATAGAAATGCGCGTGTAGACAAGTTTTAAAGTACTGGCTTTCACAAGAACGCCCGATTAGTCGCGAAAGAGACGTGTACAGCGTTTTCTACAGCTAATGTGGGAACTTTAAGGAGCCACGTTTCACGTTTCTCGATCTGTGTCGAAGCGAACGAGGTAGTCGGACGGTTTCGAAACTTCTTTCAAGAAATACAACTAGTCTCGGGACAAGAAAGCGTCTGCTGCAGAGATCTGTGTTCAGGTTGGGAGAAAACGCGGAACTAAGCGCCCACTGTTGAACCCAAGCACTACCACACTCGTTTCACACTATATCAAAGGCGAGAGGAGAGTAGGCCATTTGACTAGATTTTCACAAAAGGAACCGAAACTGATTTCTTACCTTTGCCGAATTGGTTCTACTTTCTTGAGGTTACATACGCCTTCCGACCGCTTTGTCCCCAGTAAATGTTTCGATGTTGCACTCAGAATGGTATTGTTGCATTCAACTTGAAAATCACAGTCTGTCCCATTCCTTTGCCATGTAACACCTCATGAGACGTGATAAATAAATGATGTGCCCAATAGAGGGAAAATCCGTGATAGATTTTATTAATCCAGTCACGTTACTTGGTTTTGTTCTTGTGTTGCAGTAAAAGGAAAAGAATAGGCTAACAGTGACCAGTCCTGGCAAACAAAAACCTTTAAACCGGAACCGGTAGAGGCTGTGTGCCTATGCTACATGACAAAAGACAGCTCTAGGAATAGTGGATGGACTCCCGCAGATGTTCCCCCTCCCTCCGCTCTGAATTGGTTTAACTTGCAGCAGTGCATCCCACAATATGGCCGCCACAGGGAATGGTGAACGGAAAGAAATCAGTTTCTCAGTTGACAAGTCGACGATAGACCATGAGCCGGTGATATTTGAAGCATTATACTATTTCGCCTTTGTATGATGCCAACATAAGTAATAACACTAGCCGGCTCTTGCGTATAGTGTTTTAGATCAGTCTTATGGCGCCTCCTGCATGTGGGTTTAAATCAATGCAGCTTAACTAGCATTCGTTTACGTGTAGTAGTGAGCCTACATTCCATAACTACTGGGCACATTCCACGATTAGGTTTTTTTTTTAAGCATTTGAAGCACCAATTCTTTTTTTGTTTTGTTGTGAAGCCATGATGAAATGTACCTTGAAAAGCATGAAATGTAGCTAATTTTCAGCACATCAAATATCTGTATCCAACTGCAGCTCCCATTTATTTCTTTAGTTTTTTTAATCATTTATTTCTTTATCCTTGAGTGCCTTGGTTTCATGTTTTTAGACGAATAAAACTATCCCCCATGATCCAAAGCGCACCAGGAAAGGAAGATTTTATACCCCAGCAGCACTCTTTACATTTTTGTTTTTTGCTTTCCTAAACAATGTGTGCAGTGTGACGGTGCATTATCCTGCTGAAAGAGGCCACTTCCAACACCACTGTCATGAAGGGGTACCTGGTCTGTACCTGGTCTGCAACAATGTTTAGGTAGGTGGAATGTATCAAATTCATGTCCAAGGCCGGACCCAGGGTTTCCCAGCAGAAGCATCACACTCCCTCTACCAGCTTGTTGTCATCCCACAGTGCATCCTGGTGCCATCACTTTCCCAGGTAAACGGCGCACACGTTCACAAGTACACGTGATGTAAAAGAAAACGTGAATCATCGGACCAGTTGACCTTCCTCCACTGCTCTAAGGTCCAGTTCTGACCCTTGCCTGACCATTGTAGTCTCTTTAGTTTTAACAGGGGAAAGGGTTTATCATAGGCACTCTGATTGGTCTACAGCTACACAGCACCATACACAGCAGAGTGCGGTGCACTGTGTGTTGTGACATATCCCTCCAATAACATCCTTACAATTTTGTGTGGCTTGTGCAACAGTAGACCTTCTGTTGGCTTGGACCAGACTGAAAAGCCTTCAGTGTCCTTGTGCATCAATGAACCTTGGGCACCCAACACCCTGTCGTTGTTTTGTGGTTTAGCCCTCTTCGGACCACTGTTGGTAAATCTGCTGAACAGGAGCAATCCACAAGCCTAGCTGTATCAGAGATACTCTGACCCAGTTGCCTTGCCATAACAATTTGGCCCTTGTCGAAATTCCTACTCATTTCTCCTGCATCCAACATGTTGATTACGAGAATGGATTGTATGCTTACCATTTAATCTACTCAGAATTTAATATGTGGCCTTGTTAAGAGAGTAACAATGATATTCACTTCACCTGTGAATGGTCATAATGTTGGTCATAATGTCGGTTGGCTATATATATATATATATACTTTGTATATATATATATATATATGGCGATATATACATAAAAGGAATAGGGGATACCCTCATGTCACAATTCGATACATATCACAATACTAAACTCACAATATGATATTATTGCAATACTCCAAGACATATGGTAAAAGGTTAACAAAAAAATAACTGTTGATTAAATTTGGTATTACATTGGGTGTGGAAATGAATAGGCTTGGACTTGGTGCTGGTAACCCAATGCACAGGACAATGGTGACACCAGAATAAAAATATTCATGATTCTGAAGATGAGAACAGAATTATTTTAGACAAATATGCTTGCACTCTTTCACTGACTAGATATATTTAAAATAATGTAAAAGCCCCTTTTTAATGGTAACATAAGACATTTGGCATTATCAGGGCCCACAAATATTCACCCATTGCATTATTATACATTATATTCAGCATTATACACTCACCTAAAGGATTATTTGGAACACCTGTTCAATTTCTCATTAATGCAAGTATCTAATCAACCAATCACATGGCAGTTGCTTCAATGCATTTAGGGGTGTGGTCCTGGTCAAGACAATCTCCTGAACTCCAAACTGAATGTCAGAATGGGAAAGAAAGGTGATTTAAGCAATTTTGAGCGTGTCATGGTTGTTGGTGCCAGACGGGCCGGTCTGAGTATTTCACAATCTGCTCAGTTACTGGCATTTTCACGCACAACCATTTATAGGGTTTACAAAGAATGGTGTGAAAAGAGAAAAACATCCAGTACGCGGCAGTCCTGTGGGCGAAAATGCCTTGTTGATGCTAGAGGTCAGAGGAGAATGGGACAACTGATTCAAGCGTATAGAAGAGCAACTTTGACTGAAATAACCACTCGTTACAACTGAGGTATGCAGCAAAGCATTTGTGAAGCCACAACACGCACAACCTTGAGGCGGATTGGCTACAACAGCAGAAGACCACACCGGGTACCACTCATCTCCACTACAAATAGGAAAAAGAGGCTACAATTTGCAAGAGCTCACCAAAATTGGACAGTTGAAGACTGGAAAAATGTTGCCTGGTCTGATGTGTCTCAATTTCTGTTGAGACATTCAGATGGTAGAGTCAGAATTTGGCGTAAACAGAATGAAAACATGGATCCATCATGCCTTGTTACCACTGTGCAGGCTGGTGGAGGTGGTGTAATGGTGTTGGGGATGTTTTCTTGGCACACTTTAGGTCCCTTAGTGCCAATTGGGCATCGTTCAAATGCCACGGCCAACCTGAGCATTGTTTCTGACCATGTCCATCCCTTTATGGCCACCATGTACCCATCCTCTGATGGCTACTTCCAGCAGGATAATGCACCATGTTACAAAGCTCGAATCATTTCAAATTGGTTTCTTGAACATGACAATGAGTTCACTGTACTAAAATGGCCCCCACAGTCACCAGATCTCAACCCAATAGAGCATCTTTGGGATGTGGTGGAACGGGAGCTTCGTGCCCTGGATGTGCATCCCACAAATCTCCATCAACTGCAAGATGCTATCCTATCAATATGGGCCAACATTTCTAAAGAATGCTTTCAGCACCTTGTTGAATCAATGCCACGTAGAATTGAGGCAGTTCTGAAGGCGAAAGGGGGTCAAACACAGTATTAGTATGTTCCTAATAATCCTTTAGGTGAGTGTATATAGTAGTTTAATGTAGTACTGACACTAAAACTCTGTAATCTTGATTTTTTTCACTCACAGTATTCATTTTCAGTATTCATTTTCATTTTGGGTGAACTATACACAGAACATAATGTCACTATCCACAATACATATTGCTGCATTTTTGAATTGTGATATATTGTGACACTGTATATTGTTACACCCCTAATAACAAGTCTTATTATGTGTGTTTGTTTGTTTGTTTGTTTGTTTGTTTATTTAATTTGAGATTGCAACTGTATTTACAAAATGAATAGAAATGTGTTCCTATAGCTCATGGAGATAACTGTAGATCATGAAAAATGTAGTTTTACCATATATATTTATATTTTGTAGTCCATTGACTGAATACAAATTACACGATGAAAATTGTAGTTATGTAATATAATTTGACTACTTTTGGATTAGCCTACTTTTAGATCTTCTTGTAAATTAGAAGATCTTAAAATAGAAAAAAGGGTATGTGAAGGAACTGCAGGGTGTTTGTAAATTGATAAAAAGCTAATAATTAATTCAATCTTTAAAATATTTTTATATAAAACGTATAAAATGTCCGAAATCCTTGTCCTTGTGGGGACATGTTTTGGTCCCCATGGCCAAAAACTCATTGTCAGTGGAAAGTCCCCCATAGTGAGTTTTTTTAAGTGAGGTTTCTTGTATGCTGTAGGCGTGCATACATATGCGTCATAGAGAGTTAATGTTCTTCCATAGGGAAACCATAAATCACCAGTTGGAAATTTAAATGACCACAATGTGCTGAGACACAGGTGACGAAACAGCGACTTCCTCCTTCTGTAATTAAGGACATCAATACTTGCACTCAACTTGACCGTAATATAATTGGTTACATCAGGATACCCAGAGGAAGCAACTAAATAGCTTTACTGTAAATAATTTATTCTCTTGACTCACACACACTTTCAGTAATAGCACGTGTTCCAGTATCTTTCATTTACTTAATTTACAGTAGTTAGTGTGTTTCCTCGCTTATTATTGCAAGCAGAGGAACAATTGCGCTCAAATGTTGTAATTTTGGATAGCTAAATGCAGATGAAAGAAAAGTTAAAACGCGATTCATAATGTTGCGAATCATGGAGGTAGGCCTAAACGTTTAAAGCTTCAACCAAAGTCCCTTTAACCCAAACGAAGCAATAATTCCAATAGGCTTAGGCAAGGCCTACATAGGGTAGCTGTATTATTTTGCAAATAGGTCTATGTAGCCAATAAACATTTCATCGAGGTTTCAGTAACCATAACTTTCAACAACGTTTGAAACATTATAATCACAAACCAGCTAGATTAAAGCCTCGGGGATCACACACAGAAGTTGTGTGGTAACAATAGCAGCAGTAGCCTAGGTTCCTGAGTAGGCTACTTCGAGAAAACATGGCCTATAGCTACTGTCATTATTTATTTCTTTATTTCAGCGTGTTTACATAGTAGCCTACTTTATTATAGCTTAGTCTTTTCACTTTTAAAGTAAACAGGTGATCGTGCATCTCTGAAACCAACTTTTGCTTATTTTTCATATGTAGTTTCAAATCCGAAACACATGGGGGGAGTGTTGAGGTAAAAACCGACTAGAGATGATAGGGAACCAAAGCGTGGATTCATTGTTCAACTAAATCACGCTCTGTGTACGGACTGGGTGAGTATACCAAGCGGTGACTTATAGTTTCGTCATACGACGTCAGAGTTCACTAATCGTAAGCATGAATTAATTCATACCAAATCCATCGGTGGTACACGACTCTGGACTTCGTCATCTGTGTGCGGACAGGCCAGTAAATACACAAGGGATCCAGTTTGCTCTTATAGCATCGTAACAAAATCACGTATTCTGCTTGACTAAATAACTTTTTTGCTTTTGTGTGCCTTAAATAACGAAAACTACATAGGCTATAAGTGGAACATATAAGCCTATTATTCAGAAATTTCAAAAGGCAATGACGCATGAGAGATTAAACTAGCTAGATAATAATATAGATATAGATAATAATAGTCTTTAATAATTGTGTTTCTTAAAAAAAACATAGAGGGACAAATTTTATTTGGTAGAATGATTAATATAGCGCTAGTTTAAAAAGAAAGTGCGCTATTTTCATTCACGAAGACATTTCAGAACCACTTTGGTGGCCAGCGCTCGGCCGGTGACCCTGTGACAAATGTGGCGTTTTTGAACATGGCTCTTTATGATATCGTGTCCACCCTCTATTGTCTCATCCCGACAGTGCGTAAGTAAGTGTCTGTTTAGTGACTGATGTGGTTTGGGACTTCGAGACAACCCACGGACCGGGGATCCTAATTGGTAGACACATTGTCATGTCAAGTTGAAAAAAAGTTGCAAATTGTCCTTTCTTCAGAAATTACATTTAGAGGAAAGTTCCATTTGAGGTGTATGTGGTGTGACTCGTTCATCGACGAGGAAGGAACTGTACTATTATATCCCGGGAGGAAGGGTTGATGACGTCTGTGGCATACTTAATGTGACTTATTGAAAAAAAAGCAAGACTCCCTATTCATGGATAAAAATCCGAGGTAATCGGAGCACAGCAGAAAAAGTTTTGTAAAAGGATATGTAGACAAAAGAGTGCTGCTGATTTCATCGAGGTTTTGTTTGCCAAAGTGATTTTGTGTAGTATATTGGTTATTGTATAAAAGTACAGGGGCTGAACCGACGAGCACATAAGCAAAGGACGGTGGCGCTTCAGGGAAGAGGTGCTGTGAGGAAGATCTCTATCTCTCTCACACAACCACAGCCGCACCCGAGTCGCATCCAACAGCATTTCTATCTACCTACTCTGCAATAGGTAGGTTAAAACCCGACCAAGGCGTTTTTACTCGGTTTAAACCAAGGAATTAGGATATGAAGACGTTCAGGCAACTGGATTTTCCTTTTCTAAAGATTATCTACCGGTTTTATTGTTTTCCTCATCGGGAGAAGGATTCTGTTGCGCGTGCATGGCATTCTTTAAAGTTTTCAAATAATCTTACGAGCGGAAAATACGAGTAAGACAAGTAAAGAGTCGCACCTGTTTTGCCTTTCTGGATTTTTATAGGCTTTCTTAACAAAAGTTATTTGCGTATTAGGCTACTTCTATCGAATAGAATAAAACCCATAGGCGTACATTTTTTGTAAATTCTCCTGGACCGTATCTTGGCTATACTCTATATGTGTTTGATATTTTTAAGTTATTTATTTAACTTTCTTGTGTCTTTACAGCATGGCCAGATCTAGTAAAGCGACTTTAGCGTTGCTCATCTATGGAATCATGATGCACTACAGCGCCTTCTGCACGCCTATTGGGATGACTTTTCCTAAGATGAGGTATGTATATGCTTTTCTGCTCATCATTTTGAGATTTTCTTTCACGTTTAAAAGGACAATATTCTGCGACGAGCTTTATTTTACAGTCTAAACACTCCGGAAAATAATGACACGGTGTCAAGGCGCAAAAATGGATAAGGATTTTATATTATTATTTTTTTTTTAAATTGCTACTAAATTTTATCGAGTGAAAAAATATGGGCTTTGTTGTATTATTCTGTAGACTTCAAACAGTAACAGCCCAACGAGATTTCCCCCCGAGAGTTTACGCATGCAGGGCTACAGTGCAAGCGCTTAAGATCTGCTTGCAAATGTGGGAGGGCATTCGCATCGCTAAGAAGCAAATTCTCCTTTGGGACAGGCAGATGCAGTGTGGCTTGTATGAAAACAATGAATGTAACGGGTGGCCCGTAAGATGACGGTACAGTGGCGTCACTGTACAAACCGAAGAAGAAGAAAAAAACCACGAATGAGAATGTTCAGTGCGGGACCTTTTGTTGTGTGAATTTGATCATGATTATTACAATGTCAGGTGTAGGCTATTAGCATTATCACCTAGTAGGTGTAGTAGCCTACCTTCACACGTCACCATTAAATCTCATTTTTGGCTAATTATACCAAACAACCAAACGTTATCATATTTTTTTTAACTGCGAAGGGACACCTCCAAATAGATTATTATTCTCTCTTTTACCCATATGAAGATAAAACAATAATAAGACGGTTTGTATGACCGCGTCATTAAACTAATTATTTAAAATCAATTCGATCCATAAACCTTGAGTATGTCGCAATGTATTATCTCACAATTATTATTATTATTATTATTATTTTTCATAAAACAATTGGCTATAATTTACGGTTGAATTAATGTATCTGTTTATTTGGGCTTTATTTAAAACACAGTTTTATGGACATCATATTACTCTAGTGTATTAAATTGTGATTTATTAAATGCATCTATCTTTTTTTTTTATTCCAGACTAGATAACGATGTATTTGACGAAGACGGAAACTCGTTAAGCGACCTGGCTTTTGGCAATGATCAAATTTCTATACGAAGTCCTCCATCTCTTACGGATGACCTATACACGCTATACTATCCTCCAGAGAAAAGGTACATAATTTCACATCACTTCCCTGTATGTCATATCATATGAGAATCGATGTCATTATGTTTAGTTTATGTTGTTCCGCTATGTCTGTTCCTTTTGTTTCCCAGCTTTTTTTCCTTTGCTTTTTTATGTTATTGTTGCTGTTGATATTTGCATTTATTGACTATTTAATATAGATAGATAGATAGATAGATAGATAGATAGATAGATAGATAGATAGATAGATAGATAGATAGATAGATAGATAGATAAAGCGACAGAGAGTCGGATCGATTGACAGATTTACTAGGGAATCGAAAGTAACTCTATCACGCGTTTAGCCGAGAGAAGAATACAACTAAATCAGGCTGATTACTTTGCAACAAACGTGTTCTGTGGTTTTTAATCACTGATATTATGTGTTTGGCGTTTTATCTCAGAACGGAAAGGCATGCAGATGGATTATTAGATAGAGCCTTGAGGGACATCCTGGTTCAGTTATCAGCACGAAAATATCTGCATTCTCTGATGGCAGTTCGCGTAGGGTAAGGGCAATTTTAAGCGTTTACCTGCCGTCATTTTTGTTTTCCCACTCTTCATTTTAGTGGAGATGATTTATCGTGGTCCTGTCTTGACTTTTTGTCTTTATTTTCCCCGACTTCTTGTGTCTTTGTCTGTGGGTTCGCATGGGCGTGGAATTTCATGGGGAACTACTCGTAGATGAACCACGATCAATTAGCCTGAAAGTTATTTTTTTAATTGTTTGTGCTCACACGAACATGTTGTATAGTGTCAGAGAAAAAAATGTCGGAGAGCCAATGCGTCAGAATACATAATTTCCAACATGCATAATTTATGAGGATTGTCTGCTCTTATTTCGATTTCTAATACAATTCGTTGTAATGTTAACGAATAAAATGCTCACGATAATTTTTTTCTTGAACAATTGAATTAATATTAATATATATGTTTGGATCATCAAGAGCGTTTAAGCTGCCTACTGAAACCTGTTCACACATTTCCTGTGCCAGCCGGTAGCCTAATAATAGTTCATATATTTGCAGCGGAGGAAGCAGCGAAGAAGACGAATCGGAACCATTAGCAAAAAGGCATTCGGATGGGATCTTCACCGACATTTACAGTCGCTACCGAAAACAGATGGCCGTCAAGAAGTATTTAGCAGCCGTCCTGGGAAGAAGGTACAGACAGAGAGTTAAAAACAAAGGACGTCGGTTTGCTTATTTGTAGCGCTGTCAAAACTGCCCCCAACTGCCCCTCCATGTGTACATTCAGTCCTAAGATCTAAGTCATTCTGATATAACTGATTAATCAGTGGATCACGCCTGTGTTCTTTAAACATGTATTTATGTATGAAGTAAAGACATTAAAATGAATATTTTACTAATAACATTGTTTTTCTTTTTGTACAAAAGCACTTGAAACGCACAGTTATACTTTGTGGACCAACAGTTCAGTTTCTTGTATATAGCTATATATGTTGAAAACAAAAACCATCAGGAGAAGAAAAAATGATGAAAAAAAAATGTGCACCTTGAACGTTATGCGCCTGATATCTTTTCAAATTCATCATCATATGCAGAAAATAAATAGATTTTAAAAAGACAATCAAAGTTTTGAATGTTATACTTATTTTTGTAATCTGCTAAAAGAATAGAGTCTTATTTTATCCAAAGTCTGCCCAGGGATGTATCGGACGTACTCTATAAAGCACAGGGCTGTCACAACTGTTGTGACCCCCAAAAAAGGAGGAGTGGGAGAGGGATATATAGTAGCTGGCATGATTCCCTCTTTCTTAGCCCAGTCTTCTCCAGATGGAATGTCATTGTCCTGCCTGTGTTTGTGATTGGAGCCAGTAACCAGTATGCCTGACTGGAAAAAATTGACACTGGACTAACTGTAGTATTGATATAAATGGGTTTTTTTTTTGGTGGTTTTTCTTTCTGTTGTTTCTTTTTTTCTTCATCAACTCTATGCATGGTATACTTATAATGTAGGCTATACATGCATGTCCTTTGTTTCCCATCCAGTTCAATGTTTCCATGCTCACTGTATTGGTCCCTCCATCAGAAATTACACTTAGATCTGCCTCTGTGGAAGCAGGAGTCTTTTTTATTGAAAGAATAGACCAAGCCCTAACATTCTAATGCTTGCTCCATCAAGCTCCAAAAACATTTTGTGGAATTGGCGTGTCAGTCTCTCTCTCAGTTCTTTGCATGTCTTCAATGCCTTTGTGGATGGCTTTTGCGCCATTTCTGACCAAAATTTGTTCATATGCCTTATTGTAACGCAGAAGCTGTGAATGTTTTAGTATGTGCTCTCAGCAGTTAGGCTAAACCAATATAGAGTAGCAAGTCATTGGATGACATAATGATCTTTTGATGCCACCACAATTTTGAATCTAAATGTGCCATGAAGAAATGAATGGTGGATGGTCCCCTCACATCCATGACTTGATAGTGAAACTTTCTTCATTGGCACAATTGCTCTTTAACTCTGCTGAGATAGGATGAAGTATGCTTAATGGTTACATTAATTACATCATTGTAGATCTAGAAAAAAATCAATTGTGTTAATGCTTATCTGTAATTGGTGCTGATGACTGAGGGAATGTGAGGCTGAGAGAATAGGGAGGCCAACAAAAGCGAAGGAGGAGGTCCTTGTGAACTTCAACATGACCATTGTCAAATTCATTATCCTTATTGCCAGATAGTGCTTTTGCATGTTGAAGATAGCCTTTTTCTTGTATAGATGAGGCACACTACACCCATCGCCCTTAGGGAGGGACACACTGCAACATCATCTATTTGTTGTCTTTTTCTTTTTTTTAATCATATATTTTGGTTAAGCCTGTATTGAATTCAGTATATTTCTCCTGATTTCCAAATCAGGTCTTATTCACCCACTAATTCAATATGTAAACCGTTGTCCCAGGCATGAAATCAATCTTTCTTCAATTTGGCTTTGTCCCCCAGGCTTTATGTGAGTATGGATGCTCTGATAGTGTTATGCGAGGCGCGTGTGTGTTTGCGTGTAGGAAGGGCGGGAGGTGGGTGGGAGAGTGAATGCGTGCGTGAACATAACTATGTTATGAAAGATGATATGGGTTTTGGCTTAGGTGCCTTGTGACAACTTACGATAAAAAATCGCCACTTATCACGGATGGCAATTTTTAGTGGCCCTACAATGCTGCAAACTATTAGGTTCCATTTCACAAAGTCCATTTTTACTGTTCCTCCCCTTTTCTTTTCGAAACTTGGTTTCAAACCTAATTCTTTAATTAGAGCTGAAAAGCATGGCCAGCATATATTGTGATCAAATCTATTACTGAAGTGGTGTACATGGTAAAAGTATTAATTGTCTGGATTGTTTAAGCTGATGATTGTGTGTAAATGTGGCAAGCACGTGTTTCTGTTTAGCTCTACTAGTTGTAGCTCAAGGTCCATGAAGCCTATAGCTAGGTTTTGTGTTGTTTCTTGTTGCATAGCTTGAGGGTTTTTTGACAACGATTGGAAAACCTGACAGAACACAGGCCACAGCGCAGCCTGTTGTGTACATTTCTGAAAGTGCCGAAAGCCTTAATGTGAACGTTTTATCTATACCTGAAACATTATATATGTGACAAGTGAATATTAGCAAGTGACATCATCCTATATTAACATATATAGCTCCTTAGGGGGTGGTATTTTTAAATGTTAAAAAGTGTTGTAAGATTTGTATGAATAAATTTTTGTAAACAACACAATTTCTAATCCATGTCTAGTCTTTGGTTCCACTGTAGCGCGTGTAAACACACAGTTTGTATTTCTCCATAAGGCTACTTTTATCCACACAACACGAGGAAGGCTCACACTGTGACACTAATGATAGACTAAAACCCACTGCTGTTCAATATGTGTAATCGGTATAATTCAGATCTCATATACCACTGTGGGTGAGCTGAGTGGTTGTGACAGCTTTAATTTATACTCAAAACAATCAGAACATTAACATCAAGTCAGTGATCCTGGGGGGCTAGGTCAAGAGTGACCCTCAACTAACCACCCACTTCAACACTGACAGCGAGACACATATGCACACCAATGTATGGGGAGATTTGTACTCACACTGTAAGCAAAAATCACAAAAATATTCCAAATAAATGAACACCTACATTAATATGAACAACACTACAGTGAAGGTGGAAGATTACACAAATTCTGTGTTGTCCATCAATAAAAGTGAATCAAGATGCCTAAGATACAATCAATTTGCTCATGATGTGTTTCTGGATGTCCTAGTCAACTACAAAGGTGAGTCAAAAGTCCTATTGCTTGGGACTATAAAATCTCAAATGAAACCAACATAATGTCACACTTCAGTCAAGTTTTCAATCTCACTTTTCAATCTGACTTCAGTTAAGCAAAACAAAAAATGAAACTAAACTTCACAAGCACTATTTAAAGAGGACGGGAACATTATTAGATGGCAAATTTCACTTCGAAAAAGTAGTGCATTGCACTAACAACGTCAAAGAACATGGGTTTCGATTCCCAAGGATAGCTTGAACTGATAAAATGTACACTTGCAAATCATTTTGCATGAACTTGTTTGCCAAATGCGTAAATGAAAATTCAAGTTTGGTGTACTGCACCTTCGACATAAGCTGATACTCTTGCTCCAGTCTGTACTGGAAGAAAAGCATGTTTTTAGTGTGTTGAAGTGTGGTCAGAGTGGGCAAAGTGTCAGTTGTTGTTTAATGTCTAATTCACTGGCACTGGTTATATGGCCATTGAAACACCTCCCTTAAAGGGAGCCTGGAGACAAGTGCTAATGGAATCGCTTCTAACCCAGCTAGATGATGATGGAAGCACTACTTACCCCACTAAACGACATAAAAGGAAGTCACAAGAACTATTTTAACGATGCACTATGCATTAAAAATACAAGCCTAAAGGAGCTTCACAATAAATCTGAACACATTCCAGTCGGTAGAATAAACAACACTCAAGAAAACACAAGTCTTTAGTCTTCCCGGGGACGTTTCTGCATTCAACAGTGTGAGTTTTCCATGATCCCTCTCAAGCTACTGTGTATAAAAATAGATGTCCCTGTTGCACAATAGTGTTGTCCTGGTACACATTATCTGACTGAGAAACAGAGGCTGGGAAGGGAACTCGACCCACGGGACCGGGGCTGAGGGTGTGGCTCCAGATCCATTAGTGTGATCTGATCCGGTGGTCCTTGCAGAAGGCGGATCCTTGCTCCTATAGTCAGCTAACTTAATCAGAGAAAGTGTTGCTGAGCAACAGGCCACAAAGGACAGTATATTTGTAGGTGAGGATGCATATACACATGGTGTTTGATGGTATAGCTTGAAGAAAACTTATTGCTATGGCTATATGACGTCACATTATCTGTGGAATATAGCAGTTTTTAAAAGGGGTGAAAAGAGGGCTGGGAATATGAGGGAATATTCTTTTTTAAATAAAAAGTTGAAACTTCAGCAAAGGACACATTAAATTGATCAAAAGTGACAGTAAACTTTATTTCAATGTATAGAATTTGTATTTCAAATAAATGCTGTTCTTTTGAACTTTCTATTCATCAAAGACTTGTCTTATGGTTTCTGCAAAATATTTAGCAGCAACTGTTTTTAACATTAATAATAAGAAATGTTACTTGACAACAATTCAGCATATTTTAATGACTTCTTAGAAGGTTAGTTCACCCCAAAAATAAAATTCTGTTAGTTTTTATTCACATAAACATTTGTCAACATACACATCAGTTGTGGTAAACGGAAGCTCAAGCAAGCATGTTCGCTTGACGTGTGATAACCAATGAGGTTTGTTCTTATGTTACACAGCACATTTAAGCTTCCACAAGAACCAATGAGGTTTGTTCTCGCTCGTCAAGCAGTTACGGGTGAGCTTCTGTTTATATTTAAATGTGAATAAAAGCCTAAATTAAATCGGTTCATCGTGTAAAGTGATCGATTCTCTTCAGAAAATTTGGGCTAAAGTCAAAGAGGCAGTTGTGTGGATTGTCAATGGAGGGACAGAAATCTCTCACATTTCTTTAAAATATCTTTATTTGTGATCCGAAGATGACGAAAGTCTTACGGGTTTGAAACAACATGAGGGTGAGTTATGAGAACCCTAATCAACATACCCTTTAAGGATCATTTTACACTGAAAACTGGAGTAATGGCTGCTGAAATTGCAGCTTTGCCATCACAGGAATAAATGTCATGTTTCAAATAATATTAAAATAGTTCTTTTAAATTGTAATAATATTTCACAATATTACTTTTTGTTTAGTTTTCTACTGTGTTTTTTAATCAAATAAGCATAAGAGACTTCAAAAACATAAAACAAACCTTTAAATAGTATTGTATATTGTGTTAATCTCACAAATCTTTCAGTTTCATAAATAGTATATTATCCAGGTAATATTTTAAATACAATACAATAAAATAGAATATTTTTAAAGTTACTTATACAATGAAAATATAAAAACCCAAATATCTGATATTGAAAGCATATCATATTTTTCTTTAAACAGTATAAATGAGTTGTATACATATATAGCTATATGTAGCTTTCTTTATATTCTGGAAAGGTAGGCCTTGCAAGTGGATCATCACTTGGTCATCAAAAAGTCTGAAAACCCCTGCCATAGACAAACAATCTAAAAACAATCAATAAAATCCATAATGCTTGAGGTAAAACCAAAGAGCTATTCAAAATCTGTTTGTCGCACAAAATCATATGTAAAGATCACATTTATTGTTTTATGGTTCAGCTTTCACTCCTCCAAGAATAGCCTATGTTCACCAAGCTGTTTGTATAAGGGCATCGAAGGAAGCAACAGAACCCTCCTTCCTTCAATTAAAGCTGTGAAAACAGCAGCCAGGCTGGACTCATGCTGGGAGCCTCCATTTTAGCCATGTACTTGTTCCCCACGGCACCCCCTTAACACCATAGCCCCTTGCCACACTCCTGAGGTGCAGAGGCCACTGGGTAGATGGGTGTGAAGAGGGGGGTTTTCCAAAAGGGTGACTTCATTTAGATCAGAACCCTCCCCCAGCTCAGAGTAGTTCTTTCTATTGTGTCCCCCCCCCCCCCCTGAAATGTGAGTTATATGCGTACAAGTGTGTGTGTGTGTGTGTACCTGAGCACGCTCCCTTAGGGAGTAATTTGCAGTCGCACAACAATATGTCAAAGGTAAATCTGTGGCTTTGGTGATTGGGGAGGCGGTGGGCTGGGGCTTGACGACTTTATTTTTATAGAACTCTTGCTTTATTTCAAGCATAAAGTGTTGTCATGAGTAGCCGCTGAGTACTGATAGAGATTTCCTGATTCAATTCTGATTCACAAGCTCTTGATTCAGTTTTGATTCTAATTCACTTGGGCATTTTTTTTATCTGTTATAGTGTCCAATTTACTTTTATGAAAAACTTTCTTCCTCCACTCATACTGTAAAATATCAGGGAACCTCCAAACTTGGAACATAATATTATTATGTGTGAATTCAAAAATAGCTAATAGCAGGGCCTAAACTAAGTAAACTTCGATAAATAAAAAGTATACTTTAAATTGCATTTATTGTTAACTTATAATACAAATAATCATTATAACAAAATTAAGTTATTATAAAATAATAAAGTCCAAGAGTATAGAAAAACCATGAATATGTGTATAAATCAAAATATTTCATGCACAATGTATATTTATTAGTTATTTAGATGCCTTTTCAATGCATTTATTAAATTTATTGTTGATAGTAAGGATAACTTGATGTTAACTGAGTAACCTATATAATGGATTCAGTTAGTTTATTCCGTGCAAATTAATCAAATTGATTCAAATTGTTACTCCTGAGTTTGTGAGTCAATGATTCATAAAAATAACCAATTTTTAAGAGTAATTGTTCCTGTCCTGAATTAAATGAATGCACTGTATATATATATATTTTTTTCTATGACTCATAAGAGTCATTTTTGAGTAATTTTCATGAATCGAACTACACTGGTTTGCTTTTGATTTATTAATAGGAAGTGTTTTAAAAGAATAATTTGTCTGTGAATCAGACTCCAACTGGTATTACCGGTATTAAAGTTATTGCGTCCAGCCTGCGAGGTCAACTCAATAGAAAGATGGGCATTCTTGCCATTAATTCATGGTACACAGACATTTATCTCATCTCTTTCATTTGTCAACTTTGACAAAATATGACTTATTTTGGTACGATAATGGTGGTATGGCAGTAGGAAGGAAAGCATGGGGTAAAAGCTTGCTCTTGTGATTTTAGGAATGGATATCGGATTCACAATTCATCGCAAAATCGATATTTTACCCAGCTTCCCCCCACTTTTTAAGGGTCAGACAGTGGACGTAGTGTCCACTCTGTCGTAGTGACAGAGACACCCTTGCAAGTCACTCAGTGAAACATTACCTCAATATAATACAGCCATCACCCCACTACTATGAATCATTCAGTAGTGTCCAGTAAAAGGCCAAGAGGCCGGTCTTCCTCCACCCCAGCCTGGAGCGAACCAGCTCAGTGTTCCAAAAGCCCCTCTCAGTGAGCCAATGCTGCTGTCAAAACTGCCAAAAAGCACAAAGCAGGCTATGACACACTATTTTCCTCAAGGGGATCGGGGGCACTTACACAGAAGAGAGAGCACTGAGACGTAACTCACAGTGACACTGACTGGTGATCATCCCTAAATGCAATGTTTATCTTGAAATGGAAGCACTTAGCCTGGATTTCACTCCTTATTATCAATCAGTACATTATGTTCATTACGTGTAAATGGTGTACTGTGGTACTGGTGTCTGTGATGTATAGAGCCAGAGCGCCGCTTATGTGTATTTGTTGATGATACCAAGAAATTCATTGTTGCTAAGCCACGGGAGTTTGACGGATACTGTGCAAGAATCAAACAGAGAGGAACAGGGGAAAACTAAAGCCTGTGGGGAAGAACCAAAGACGTCAAAACAGTGAGTGGCAGGAGCTCCCAGTTTACCTGAAACAACAGACTGAGTTTAACAGTGTGTGGGTCCAATGTTTTGAGACCACAGATGAATCATACTTTTTATATTAAAAAAGTATTAACTTCTTAACTTACGCTGTTCGAAACGAACTCCGTGTCTGCAGATTTCCAGAAGCAGGGAAAATAAAGGATGGAGTCTGAGGTGCTGTCCGTGGTGTTAAACTGTTGTCACTAGTTTACTAGAGCTGAAGTGAGGCCAAGGGGTCAAGATTTTCCTGCTTAGCATGACCACATTTTGCCCCTACTGGAAGATGTTGGAATCACACAATCTGGCAGCAACATGCATCTTCCCTATTGACAGCCATTCAAATCTATTTGAGCATTCTAAAAAAAATGTTTTAACAGCAAGCAACATTTAAACCATAAACATATTTTATACTTAATTATATACCTCCATTTAAAGTAAACAGTAAAAAGAGCTGTTTTAAACTTATTATTACAATTTAAAATAATGTTTTTTCATTGTAATATATTTTTAAATATAATTTATTCCTGTGATGGTAAAGCGGAATTTTCAGCGCCATTACTTCAGTGTCACATGATCATTCAGAAATCATTCTAATATGCTGATTTGTACATTTCTCATTATTATCAATGTAGAAAACAGTTGTGCTGCTTAATATTTTTGTTCTAATGCATCTGTAAAATAAAGCCCTCTCTGAGAACAATGTTTTCACTTGCTGTTGTCTATTTATATGCCAACTTCCCCATCATGCAGCTCCCAGGACATTAAATCCTCTGGTGCTAAAGAAACTACCATAAATGACAAACCATCTGTGTCTGCAATTTATTGCTCTAGGAGATGAAATGATGTATTTCGTCTTTGTTTTTGTTTTTTTAAGATACCACCCCAACCAATATAAACTGAGTGTTACTGCCATCTTCCTGCAGAAAAGCTTCTTTTTAACAGTGATAAAGGTAGGCTGCTCTGTGGGTGGGTTTGCAAAAACAGAGACAATCCAAAGACAGTGGGCTTATGGAGTTTCAGAAGGCTTGGAGATGTGTCGGCAACATTACTATCTGCGTCTGGATTTTGAAGAGAAGTAAGTTACTTGGCACATCCCCCACAAAAAGGGATTGGGAAGTGACTCCGCATTCCTTCAGGGAAGCAGAGACTTCTTTCCATGAAATAAACCAAGCTCAAATTTCTTGGCCACCCACCCACTCATCTCATCACATCTTATTTTGTGCAGCACAATGTGGATTTTGTGTGTAGGAAATTGTGATAATGAATGAAAGTCTAAATCGACACACTGCAAATAAACTCGACCTATCATTATTTTCTCATTTACATGAGAATAGGAAGAGAAGGCACATTAGTAAGAGCCCTAAAAATAATCTCTGCTTGTCAAGCATAACTGTCAGCAGTATGTTCAGGGCAAAGGTCTAGGTTAACCAATTACAACTAGAATTAAGTGAGAGAGTAAAATTCAGTCTTGTCATGATGAAATGTTAACTGCACACACAATCAAGTTTCATGCATTTTACAGATCACATATACATAGCAATTATTCATGGTCACACTACTAGTCTTAAATTAAACAAATTATAAACGTTGTCTTGGCAATAAACTGAATTAAGTGTAAGCTAAAGCATGACTAAGTGGAAATAAATAAAAACTAAAACTAATAAAATGACAAAAGCACATTAAGAAATATTAAAAAATTAGAAAGAAAATATTAACTTATTAACTAAAATATAAAAGTAATAGCTAATTCAAAATATTACTGTCCTGAACAGGCTACTTGTAAAATGATAAATACGATTTAAACAATATGAGGAAAATACGGCCATCAGCCATACCCTGTCAGACGAACAGATGCTATTTAACTACAGGAAGCTAAGCAGCTAAGTCTTTTCTTTAACAAATGAGCTAAAAAAGGATGCTAGACAGAGTGAGAATTAGACGTAGAAGAGGCAATGCACCATAAGCTTCCTCATTCACACCTGTGAAAGACAGACCATATTCCCCAAGGAGTCCAGATCCAAGCAGCCCAACAGCAGGACATGTTTCTGCATGTGCTATGATGTGGCTTCTGTCATCTCTCTTCTACTCCCCCTCTGTTCTCTGTTGTCTCTCTTTCCTTCTGCAGCCATTTACCTGAATCTCCAGTGCTGAATTCCATACCATTCCTCCCGTCATGTGTGTGGGGAAAACAAGAATGGTGCTCCAAAGCAACTTGCTCCACGTGGGGTCAGCTTGTGGGTTTGCGGAGCCCTAGGCAAAATCACAGAAATGGGCCTCATTGCTGTCAAAACAATGAAATATCCATAGATGCACAGCAGTATGATGATTAATTAATTTCTTTTTAAGAAAAACTGTACAGTGTAAAAAGAGAAAATATATCCAGATTGCTAAAGTAATGTCAAATAATATTTTTTAAATGTTTATTGAATGGAATTGATGTATAACATCCCCAAAACAAACAAAAACAGCAATTGAGTCTTAAAATTAAGGATTAAAGATGCAGTAAGCGATTTCTGAGAAACACTGTTGATATTTGATGGGTTTGGGCCAGGTCGGTAGCAATACTTCATAATCGACACGGAACTTAATATGTAACCAGTGTGGAGATGATAAAATTGGGGTTAGTATTGAGATGCAGTCTTGGTCAGTAGCTAGAAGTCACTTGAAATTTTAACAAGCACTGTTTCCGTGATATGATGGGGCCTGAATCATAGCATATATATATGGATCTAATTATGGGTTCTTAATGAGAGGCATGACCCAGAGATAGGGACAAGGCTCTTCTGCTACAGGTAACAACTCTTTCAGTAATTTAGTGGGTATTGGACCTAATTAACATGTTGTAGGTATAGATGCAATGATAAGTTTATTTAGTTCTTCCTGTCCTATAGTTGTGAGGCACTGCAATTGTTTTTAAGGGGCGAAGATTGAGGGTGAATCATAAAATACTGTTAAAGGTTGTACATCTACAATTGTAATCCTGATGCTTTCGATTTCTCAGTGAAGCAATTAATAGATTCATTACTACTAAACTGTGTAAATATTCAGTTCAGGTGACATCTGTTTGTTTGTTAATCTAACCACTGTACTTAAAAACCTTGGATTGTTTTGGTTGTTTTCTATGAGTGTGCGGAGATTCTCGGCCCGGGCAGCTTTTAGAGCCTTTTTATAGCGGGACATAATGTCTATCCATGCGGTTCTAAAGACCTCTAAATGAGTTTGTTTCCATTTACACTCTAGGACCTGACTTTCTCTCTAGAGAGCACAAGTACTGTTGTACCATGATACAGTACCTTTCTTTCTAATCTTTTTTAACCTGATGTGTGCAACAGTTTCTAATGTACTAGAGAAGATAGTGCCCATACTGCTAGTCATTTTTTCAAGTTCATTTGTGGGTTTGGGTGCACTGAGCAGCTGAGACAGATCAGGCAGTTTATTTGTGGATCTATCTTTAGTGTTTGGGATAATTGTTCTACCTGGTTGATAACATGGAATCACCCAACCCTGAATCATTTATTCCCTCATCACCGCTGGTCCAGTCTAGCAAAATGACTGTCTCATCGCCCTCTATTGAAATTGTGTCGTCATCGCTGATACAACTCAGTTTCCCTCTTCTATCTCCATTGCGAGCGTTAGCCAGTCTTTCAGCCCCACCTTAGCTGGTTCCCATCAGCCGCTCGTCTTCTCCCCTATCGCTGTGCTATAGATGAGCCTCTTACCCTTTGTCTGAGCCAGTGGATCCCCCGGCTTCGCCCCTGGCCGCTGGTCCCGTCACTCCACCTCCACCAGAGACTGTCTTCCTTATGGCTTCACCAGGCTCCCTCGTCCCTCTGGCTTCACCTCGGTCAGCCATCACCCTGCCTGCACCCCGGACTTATGAGCCATCTGCTACGCTCCGTCTCTCCACCCCTCCGGCTCTGCCTTGGTCCTCGGTCGCACCGGCTCCGCATCAATCCTCGGGCACTCTGGTTTTGCCTCAGGCGCTCGTCGCTAAGGCTCTGCCTAGGTCTCCATTTCCTTCGGACTCTCTGTGTCCAATCAGCTCACCGTCTTCACCCAGGGCTCCACTTCCAACAACATCATCTCTGTTGGTCGTCCCCCGGATGTCGCCTGTCAAGTCACCATCATGGATCCTCCCTCCATCGACTACGCAGTGGCCAATCGTCCAAACTGAACTCTGGGTTACCACCTGGCTTCTACCATCATCTCCTCCATGGCTGCTAACTCTATCAACGCCACCCTGGTCTCTCCTTCCTGCATGTGTGCCTTCATCTAGCCCTTCGCCTGCTCCTCGTCCACCCTCCCTCGATTCATCAACTAGGCCGCAAAGGTCGCACCTTCAGGGAGGGGACGTACTGTCATGGTTCTGTTATTTTTGGACTTTTAGTTTGTTTATCTTCAGTCTCATGTTTCCTTTGTTCTAGTTTCCCGCCACTCTTTAGTTACTATGGTTACAGATTATGATTAATCATTAAGTTCAGTGGTGTCCTCATTAATTCACCTTGTTAGTCTTAGTATTGAAATTCTGGTGTTTGGTTGTCCGGTCTCGTCTATGAAACGTCAATGCTACCCTGAGTTTACATGTCTACCCTGTTTGGATTTATGTTTGGACATTATTAAAGACCGTTTTGAAACACACTTTCTTGTGGTGTGTGTTCTACCATACAGGTGTAACACATGGTTAGATCCAGCTCATCCATTGATTATAATGGCACCAATCTAGTAGTTTACAGTACTGAGTATTAAATGTTTTTACATTGTTTGTGATCTATGCATTTTTATAGACCATCTGCACCATATGTGACCACCTATTCAGCCCAGTAGGAAAGTAGGCTATCTTGCTAGAGGAACTTCACAATAACTTTGTCTCAACTAAAGGAACAAAGTGTGAATATTTGATGGAAACTGACAGCATCTCCTGCAGAGCCAAATGTTCCTTTAAGCTATGCTTTCAGCTGTGTCCGTCATAACTTACAGGCATTTGCTAATCAACACTGACAGTAGTGAATGATGTCTAAACATACATCATTTCAATTTTGGTAACACTTTATTTTAAGGTTACATAGTTACACGTTACTACATGTACTTAGTAATAACAGTAAATTATTCATAATTACAGGTAACTAACCCTAAACCAAATACTAACCCTAAACATATATCTATATAGTAAGTACATGTAGTTAGTAGTTAATAAATATTACTCAGTACTTATTTGAGTAAGTAAAATGTAAAGTGTAACATTTATTATTTAAAATGTTTATATTAAAAAATATTTAATAATCATAACGCCTGAACAATAATTTAAATTAATAATACTGTAATACATTTTTAATGATAGAATTTATAAATGTTGTATATTATAAATATCATGTGTTATTATTTATAATATTACTCAGATATTATGATTATTAAATATAATTAATATTTAAATAAATAGTTTTAATCATTGAGATGTTAAATGGGAAAATGGCTTTATGCCATGTTTTCTTTATTTTATAATTATTTTTCTCAGTGTGTGCTTATTCTGTATGTCAACTAGCCACTTATAAATGACCCCAACATCCCATAATCTATGAGGATCTACACAAAGCCGCTCTCTGTTTTCAAAATAAAGATCTAAAGGTTCTCTTTGGATGACTTTGAAGGAGTTAATACATTGGCAGACAGGGTTAAACAATTTGAACCACAAAGACAAATGCTCCTGGTTTAAAGCTGGGGAAGAAATATTGATCCCTTGCTCAAAAACACCCTTTGTCAGCAAAGTTCTATTTTAATACACGCTGTGCCATAGAGTTCAAACAAGACATGAAGAACACTCATTTCAGTCCTGTTATTGAATCAGAAGAGTTTGCTCCTCTTTTTGGCTCGAATACACAACCCTACACAGAAGCTATTTATGTTTGATTTGTACATGAATGCATAAAATCCAAATTAAGTAAGTGCTCAGCACGCGTCCAATCCAAAATATGGAGGTGATTGTCATGTTGTATGGGAGGTTGTTTCATATGAGTCGTAATAGCCCAGTCCTCAGGGACAGCCTCCACAGCAGACCTCCTCTCACGTGTGACGGATCACCTATACACCGAAATGGAGATGTTTCTTAATGACCAACGTTCTTCTCTCAAGTCAGCACAGGAAGTGATAAACTCAAAGTCACATTAAGAATGAATATTTGCTTTTAGGCAAAAAGTGTAACTGATGTTCCTAGAGGTTTCATAATACTTTACATTTACTTTAAAGGGATAGAAAACAACAAGATTTTTTGTATCATGTCCGTGTTGCTTCACTCCTGTATGACTGACGATTTTGAAAATCTGTTTTCTTTTTTGTCCACTCAATGAAATTCAATGAGGTCCAATCTTTTGCGCCAAAAACAATCTTCAAAATACATTATTTTGTGTTCTACTGAAGAAAGAAAGTCATACAGGTTTGAAACGACATATGACTGATTTTTCATTTCTAAGTGAACCATTTTTAGATGAGCTATTTGTATGAATGTGTACAATCTCATTTGTACGTTTTTTTTTTTTTTTTTACCTTAGTGCTTAAGCATGGTTAAGGGTGGGATTGGACCTCTTAGCAGTTTTTCAGGTTGCCTTATATTGTAATCATTTTGATCAAAAGCTGTAATCCCAAGCCTAACGTGTTCATTATGTCTGGTTTATTGAAAACATGATGTTTACTAACCACATAACCATTAACTATACAGAAAACTTCCTCACTGCATTTTCTGTGAAGCTGCTTTGAAACAATAAGTATTACGGATGTCTGAATGTTTTTGAAAATACTGCAAACTAAACATCTTAAGACATCAATGCATAATTTGATATGCTGTAAATGTTTTGAACTACCTAGAAAACACAATGGAAAAAAATGCCTCCAGAAGAATGAAAAACAGAAATCCATGGCCGATGATTTCAAACAATGTGTTTTTGGTACTTACATGTTAGGGGCCCAGAACATCCACATATAAATGAGGGGTCAATCCCCCCCCCCCCCCCCCCCCCAAAAGTTAATTAAATCAGGCTTTCATGTTCACACCTGGGGCCTGTGGCAGTCAGAATCTGGCATGGGCTCACATGATCACACCCACTTGCTCATGCATACATAGGAAGTCCCCCCTCATATGTTAGGACACCATCCTTTGTTGTGTCAGAGAGCAGATGCGCCCCTCTGTAAATCTAATAGAGACGTGGTCCAGAGCTGGGGGGCTGGGTGTGTATGTGTGTATAGGGGAGGTTCCGGCTGTCACCACGCTTGTCTTGAGAGGTGCGTGTGCTCTCTACTCCCCTTATTAGTGGGCTCCATGTGTCACTGGTGTCAGTGGTTAATCCCACTCCCCCCAGGGAATACCACCCTCCTAAAACCAGTCGCCCCACTTTGACAGATGGGACCTTCTTCTGCATACTAATGACGGACGGATTCCAAAGGCTGATTTTTCCATAGTTCTGGCTGTAGAGGATGACGGAGAAGAGTGATAATGCAAAATTGCATTTGTAAATATATATATATATATATATATATATATATATATATATATGTATACCCTGTTTTACACTGTTTATATACCTAACATATGTATATACAGTAGTGGCCAAAAGTGATGTCTGACCTAAAAACAAATGGTCTTCTTCGCACTATATTCAAACTTTTTATTAAATATTTATGAACTCATTTGTATGCATGTTGTAAATTTGTAAAAAGTGATCTTAGCCATCTTATACATTATTCCCAGCCCATAATTCAATAAATCACTATGTGGCAAGTATTAGCTATATTATTGTATGTTATTTTGTGGGTTTTAGAGAAAATAGCTAGATGGAAGGTGCTGTCCTCTGCAATCAAGGAGGATATTTTTTAAATGGATAAATCTGGTCAGTCAGCTTTGGATTTTGCCCATGTGCTTGATGTGAATGGTCACAATGTCCACATAATTATTTGAAATCACCATGAGAGCACTACCATGTACAATTTAAAGTGCTGTGGATGGTCAAGGAAGACTAGTGAGCATTTTTGGCAGGAGGATGAAAATCCCCTGAATGTTGGATTTCATCTTGAATTGTAAGCTTAAGACTCTAAGAGGCTGGATTGAGAGGTTGTTTACCAGTAAACAAACCATTTATTAGTTTTATCTAATGAAAATAACATAAGGATTTGGAGTACGGAAGATTAAAGTCGTGTTCTGCCATCTGACAAGTCAAAAAATGACAACCTATTGGATGGTGTCAGGTATGTTCTTATTGTTTTTTTGTTTAGTTTTTTTTTATACCAAATGCATGCGTGGTGCCATTGAGCATGGCAGGGGAAACAATGGTATTGGGGATGCATGTCTGCAGGCGGTGTTGGAAGAATCTACAAAGTTGCTGCCACTTTTTCCGACATGATAGCTCTCCTAAAAACACTGTGTTTATACTCAGTATTTTGAAGTCTTCAAGTGACCTTCTCAGTCCTCTGAGCCTAAATCCATGAAAAAAAAAGAAAAGAAATTATAAACCTGAATTGTGTCATTCAGGTCTTCCAATGAAGCTCAAATTTAGGAAAAATTTAAGGAGGGTTGGAAAGAAGTTGACGTATATATGCACAAAGTTTAGTGAGTCACTGCCCAGGATAATGGCTGATGTTATCAAAAACAAGGGAGAACCAACAAAATATTAATAACTGATTACATAGTCAATGTATGCTTTATTTCCTGTGAACTTTTATTTTTTCTATGCCGTTTTTTGCACAATAAAATAAAACCCAAGTTGAATTATTTGCTAAGTTGAATAGTTAGCCTTTTTTGGCAATTCATTTAGTCATTTTAATACCTTAACCAAGTTTAGTGTATTTTTCTTCCCAATATAACATACTCCTCAAATTTTGAATGTTTAATAGAACATGAAGTGTCATTAAAAGCAAATATTGTGCAAATATTGTATGTATATATATATTACTTAGGTGAATTCCTGTAATATCCATAAATGTAATTCTACAATAGGGCTAAGGCTGTATTATTTGAACATCTGCCAAATTAACATATAATGAACATCAAAACAATGTGATAAACATTTATGCTCGTACGTGATATTCCTTTTCTCCCATAAGCCACATGGGAACGAAAAACTTTTCATATGATCATATGAGCACACAAGCAATAAAAAGTTTTTTCTTTACTTTTTCTCCTCTTTATATAGAAGAATGAAGTGTCTTCAGTGCTCAAGAGCATGAAGTGAGTTCTAATTATAGGGAGAAGTCTTTAGATATCCCACTCACTGCCTACATAACAAACATACCCAGGCCTGAGTCTAAAAACTGACACAGAGGAAACTGGTATCAAAGGGAATTCACTTTACTTCAGAAATACGGAGTTAAATGTGCTGGCATCTGCAGTTACTGTAAGCAAATTATGCTTTTATATAGCAATGGTTAGGTGCCTTAAAATAAATTGGAAGATATATTCTTAATGACCAGAGTAATGCTCTAGATGTAGACAGAACAATTATTTGCAGCAAAGAATGACTCATTTAAAACTTCCGTCCCCACTCATATGAGTGCTCGCATCAGTAAACCAAGTTTTTTCAATGGCTGACTTACTCTCAGTTCTAAGTATGTTGCTATGTCATTGTCCTTACATGGCTTGTGACTAAAAAAAGTGTGACAATTTAAAATCCTGTCAGGAAAGATTTGTGAACAACCATATGCAGTTTTGTCAGATATAATATCAAGCAGATATGTTCGATTTACTTATGAGCTGTTATTTTTTTTGAGACAGTCAAAAAGATTCCTTAAACATCATTTAGAGCCATTACTAAGTTCACAACTGAATCCCTTACTAAACTATAAGTCAAATTTCTGGTTTGTCCATTTTGAAAAGAACTAGGAACTGTAACTATGTTGTAGCCTATAATTTAGGTTTGTGAGACTTCAGTCATGATTCTGGAAAGAAAATCTCCACCAGTTAAAGAATCGAAACATGGCGAAATAACTATTTAACGCCCATGATGCACTGTAAATTATGTAATCGAGTCAGTCTCTCTATGCTCTCAAATTACTTAAATATTTATAAATGTATTTAGTTCTTACCCTCATCGAAGACATCACACAGTCTTGTACTTTTTGTCAAAATTTTAAATACTTATTTTTTTTTTTTGCTTCAAATCAAAGTTTTTACTATTGTGATTCAACTAATAGCTTTTGGTTTGGTTCATGGATTGTAGCTGTCACGATCCCGGATTCAGCAGGCTCTCTTTCTGGCCAGCAGAGAGCGCCTTCGTACGAGAACTGATCCTCACTCGCACTACATTTCCCATAAGCCTCTCTAATGACTCTCACCACCATGCCCAGCTGCAGCCTATCTTCCAAGCTATTTAACTGCACCACGAACAGCCCTCAGTGCAAAGTTTTGTTTTACTATTGTGAAACCTACTGAGTGTTATTTCTTTGTTACAGCCTGACCGATTCCCGACCCCTTCTGCCTTTGACTTCTCCTTGCTTGCTGCCTGCCTACGCTACCTCTGCCTGTTTCACGGACTTTGCCTGTTCTCTGCTTGCCCTGACCTTCTGCCCGGTACTAGACCTCGATCAAGTCTTGCCTCCAGTGTTGAGTTTGCTGTCTTTTTGGCCTCTGCCTGTTTGAACTATTCTCTTAATAAACTTACACTGCAAATGGATCATTCTGAGACTGGTGATTCGCAACAGAAAACTTTGCCGCAACCAGATCCAGCAGCTATGTCAACGTTCTCTGCCGCCTATTCAGACCTCACCTCGCTCGACCGCCTCTTATCCGGTGAGTCCAGACCTTGAAGCACCATACCTCACCTCGTCTGTGTTCGGGCCCGTGGTTATAACGACGAACATCAAACGGATACCCACCAGAGCTCGGGTAGACTCTGGCGCCGCTGGAAACTTTGTTCAACTGACTTTGCCCGTCTAAACAACATTCCTGTAATCCGTTGCTGCTCCTCCCTCGCAGTCGAAGCCATCGATGGAAGGCCATTAGCCACCGTTTAGATCTCTCATCTCATCCAGGAAGTCCATTCCAGCTAACCAGAACGGCCTTCCCTCCGAATATCATGATCTGGCAGAGGCCTTTAGTAAAGCGGAGCTTCTCAGCTCCCTATCTTCCCTCTCTCTCTCAACCAGAGTCCGAGGTTATGTGGAAATACATTGAGGAGGAGCTTGCAAAGGGCTTTATTCGCCCCTCCACGTCTCCTGCATCCGCTGGGTTCTTCTTCGTCCAGAAGTATCAAGTACTACACCAAGCTCGATCTATGCTGTGCCTACAATCTTATCCGTATCAGGGAGGGGGACAAGTGGAAGACGGCCTTCTCCACCAACACGGGGCACTACGAGTACCTGGTCATGCCATTCGGCTTGGCGAACAGTCCTTCCGTCTTCCAGTCATTTATCAATAACGTCTTCAGAGACATGCTCCACCGTACTGTCATTGTGTACATCGATGACATTCTGATTTACTCTGACACCCTCTCGGCCCATGTGCAGCATGTTCGGGCCGTCCTCCAGAGACTCATTCACTACCCCCTATACGGCAAACTGGAGAAGTGTGAGTTCCATCAGACCTCCATTTTTTTCTTGGGGTATGTCATCAGCCCAGAAGGCGTTGCTATGGATGAGGGTAAGGTCAAAGCAGTCCGTGACTGGCCACGGCCCACAACCCTGAAAGAGCTGCAGCGCTTCCTTGGGTTTGCCAACTTTTATCGACGGTTCATAAGGAACTTCAGTGCCGTGGCTAACCCACTCACTTCTCTGGTTAAGAAGGGTACACACCGTCTTCCGTGGAATGACTCTGCCACCCAGGCTTTTAACTTGCTCAAACTACGTTTTACCACAGCGCCTATCCTGCACCATCCTGATCCCGGACTACCATTCATAGTGGAGGTGGACGCCTCGAACACCGCTCTGGGGGCTATCCTCTCACAACGTCAAGGCTCGCCCCTTTAGCTTTACCCTTGTGCATACCACTCCCGTAAACTGAACGCCGCTGAGAGAAACTTTGATGTGGGTGAACGGGAGCTGCTGGTCATGAAGGCTGCTATCGAGAAGTGGCGGCATTGGCTCGAGGGCTCTCTCCATCCTTTTGTCGTACTCACCGACAATAAGAGCCTGGAGTATCTGCGAACAGCAAAGAGGCTAAACTCCAGGCAGGCTCGTTGGTCACTCTTCTTCACCGGTTTCATTTCTCTGTCACTTATCGACCAGGTTCTAAGAATACTAAGGCAGACGCCCTGTCATGCCAAGATGACCTCGAGTTCACCCCACAAGATCCCCAGACAGTACTGGCTCCGAACCTCGTTGTCGCACCCATTCAGAGGGACATCGACACAGAGAACGAGCAGATCAACTCCCGCACAGATGTCCCACCAGGCTGCCCACCTGACCGAGTCTTTGTCCCCGAGACCCTCCGAAATCAGGTCCTGGAGCTCGTTCACGCCCATCCAAGCTCTGGGCATCCTGGATTCACGGGCATCAACCAGCTACTGCAGAACCGTTATTGGTGGCCTTCCCTAGCCTCTAATACCACAACCCAAGTCCAACACTGCCGGGTCTGCAACACCCAGAAGTCGTTGCGTCAACTACCTGTCGGTCTGTTACACCCTCTTCCTGTTCCACAACGTCCTTGGTCGCACATTGCCATCGATTTCATTACCGATCTCCCAGTTTCGGAAGGGCACATCACCATCCTCACTGTTATCGTCCGTTTCTCCAAGGCGTGTCGTCTAATTCCTCGCAAAACTCCCTACAGCACTGCAGACCGCCGAACACCTCTGGAACCAGGTGTTTTGGTTTTATGGCTTGCCCGAAGACATTGTGTCCGATCGAAGGACCCCACTTCACTTCACAGGTATGGTAAGCCTTCTTCAGGACCCTGCAGGTAAACATGAGTCTTATGTCGGGGTATCATCCGCAATCCAACGGACAGGCCGAACACATGAACCAAGAGGTGATCAGTTTCCTGCGCTCCTACTGCCGTCAGCACCAACAGGATTGGAGTCGTTACCTGATATGGGCAGAGTATGCCCAAAACTCCATCCAGAAACACTCCACTGGCCTGACCCCGTTTCAGTACATCGTGGGCTTTCAA
This sequence comes from Meda fulgida, assembly GCA_030578275.1. Lineage (NCBI taxonomy): Eukaryota > Metazoa > Chordata > Actinopteri > Cypriniformes > Leuciscidae > Meda > Meda fulgida. Next base: position 15,651,299 of record CM060617.1, read on the forward strand.
CCGCCTCTCTTCCCGTGGTCAGGTGAACCCAAAAATATCCCCGCTGTGAACGACTGGCTTCAGCGCAGCGAAGAGACCTGGAACCAGGCCCACATCAGGCTAACCGCCGTTGTCGGCCGGGGCCAGAGTATCACCCGGGCCAGTGGGTCTGGCTGTCGACCCGAGATCTACGCCTAGGGCTCCCCTACAAAAAGCTCATTCCCAGGTTTGTGGGTCCGTTCAGAATCATACAACAGATCACTCCAGTCTCTTTCTGTCTAGATCTCCTTAACCAGTACTGTCTTGCTCCTACCTTCCATGTCTCTCTTCTCAAACCTGCCAATGGTCCCAACAAGAGAGAGGAGGGGAGATCCCGTGACCAGACCCCCCAGCTCATTCTAATAGAAGGCGAGGAGGCCTATCAGGTTCAGGAGCTTGTTGACTCCAGACGTCGGGGCAGTTCCCTGCAGTACCTAGTTTATTCGGAGGGATATGGCCCTGAGGAACGTTCATAGGGTGGATGCTTCTGACATTCTGGACCCCAGCCTGATTTCTGACCTCCACCTGGCTCATCCCACCAAACCGGCTCCACGACCACATGGAAGACCCCGACGTAGTCAGGCTCCTCGTGCCAGGAGTCGCTCGCAGTGAGGGGGCACTGTCACGATCCCGGATTCAGCAGCCTCTCTCTCTGGCTAGCAGAGAGGTCCTTCGCCCGAGTACTGATCCTCACTCGCACTACATTTCCCATAAGCCTCTCTAATGACTCATCACCATGCCCAGCTGCAGCCTGTCTTCCAAACTATTTAACTGCACCACGAACAGCCCTCAGTGAGAAGTTTTGTTTTACTATTGTGAACCCTACTGAGCGTTATTTCTTTGTTACAGCCTGACCGATTCCCGACCCCTTCTGCCTTTGACTTCTCCTTGCTTGCTGCCTGCCTACGCTACCTCTGCCTGTTTCACGGACTTTGCCTGTTCTCTGCCTGCCCTGACCTTCTGCCCGGTACTAGGCCTTGATCAAGCCTTGCCTCCAGTGTTGAGTTTGCTGTCTTTTTGACCTCTGCCTGTTTTGACTATTCTCCTAATAAACTTACGCTTCAAATGGATCATTCTAAGACTGGTGATTCGCAACAGTAACTCTTTAATAAGAACTTTTTTTTTTTAAATCTCTATGGGAAAAATACTTCAGAATTTTTTAGAAAAGTTTAAACATTTCATAGTTTTTTCCAAACAGGCAACAATATTCTTAAAAATAGATATTTATATAGTGCGTCTACAACAAAAATCACTAGATGTAAGCACCCCAAATTACAATACAACTAGAAAAAAAACAGTTTACATACAGGCCCTTCTAAAAAAATGTGCATATTGTGATAAAGTTCATTATTTTCCATAATGTAATGATAAAAATTAAACTTTCATATATTTTAGATTCATTGCACACCAACTGAAATATTTCAGGTCTTTTATTGTTTTAATACTGATGATTTTGGCATACAGCTCATGAAAACCCAAAATTCCTGTCTCAAAAAATTAGCATATTTCATCCGACCAATAAAAGAAGTGTTTTTAATACAAAAAAAGTCAACCTTGAAATAATTATGTTCAGTTATGCACTCAATACTTGGTCGGGAATACTTTTGCAGAAATGACTGCTTCAATGTGGCGTGGCATGGAGGCAATCAGCCTGTGGCACTGCTGAGGTGTTATGGAGGCCCAGGATGCTTTGATAGCGGCCTTAAGCTCATCCAGAGTGTTGGGTCTTGCGTCTCTCAACTTTCTCTTCACAATATCCCACAGATTCTCTATGGGGTTCAGGTCAGGAGAGTTGGCAGGCCAATTGAGCAGAGTAATACCATGGTCAGTAAACCATTTACCAGTGGTTTTGGCACTGTGAGCAGGTGCCAGGTCGTGCTGAAAAATGAAATCGTCATCTCCATAAAGCTTTCAGCAGATGGAAGCATGAAGTGCTCCAAAATCTCCTGATAGCTAGCTGCATTGACCCTGCCCTTGATAAAACACAGTGGACCAACACCAGCAGCTGACATGGCACCCCAGACCATCAATGACTGTGGGTACTTGACACTGGACTTCAGGCATTTTGGCATTTCCTTCTCCCCAGTCTTCCTCCAGACTCTGGCCCCTTGATTTCCGAATGACATGCAACCACTGAGCATCAGTCCAGTGCTGCTTCTCTGTAGCCCAGGTCAGGCGCTTCTGCCGCTGTTTCTGGTTCAAAAGTGGCTTGACCTGGGGAACGCGGCACCTGTAGCCCATTTCCTGCACACGCCTGTGCACGGTGGCTCTGGATGTTTCTACTCCAGACTCAGTCCACTGCTTCCGCAGGTCCCCCAAGGTCTGGAATCGGTCCTTCTCCACAATCTTCCTCAGGGTCCGGTCACCTCTTCTCGTTCAGTGTTTTTTGCCAAACTTTTTCCTTCCCACAGACTTCCCACTGAGGTGCCTTGATACAGCACTCTGGGAACAGCCTACTTGTTCAGAATTTCTTTCTGTGTCTGACCCTCTTGCTTGAGGGTGTCAATGATGGCCTTCTGGACAGCAGTCAGGCCGGCAGTCTTACCCATGATTGCGGTTTGGAGTAATGAAACAGGCTGGGAGTTTTTAAAAGCCTCAGGAATCTTTTGCAGGTGTTTAGAGTTAATAAGTTGATTCAGATGATTAGGTTAAAAGCTCGTTTTGAGAACCTTTTCATGATATGCAAATTTTTTGAGACAGGAATTTGGGGTTTTCATGAGCTGTATGCCAAAATCATCAGTATTAAAACAATAAAACACCAGAAATATATCAGTTGGTGTGCAATGAATCTAAAATATATGAAAGTTTAATTTTTATCATTAATTATGGAAAATAATGAACTTCATCACAATATGCTAATTTTTTGAGAAGGACCTGTAAATCATTCTAGTCTATATTCTATAAAACATCTCTTCACCACAGAATATAGAAACAACTGTTGCTAAATTAAGCTCAAGTAAGAAACCATGCCTCTGTACAAGTGGTTTTATAGAGCAATTCTGTAATTTTACAACAAAAAAAGTAATTTGGCTGCAAAATAATTACCATTGTCAAATACAAAAGGGATAGTGCATTTGAATTGCCCTCCTCATAAAGATTCTGACTTAATTTCATTTCGTTGTCGTTATTTATTTTCAGTAGCAAGGCAGCTACCTACTGTGTGAAACAATCTTCTCATTAGTAAGATCATCAACTGGCAGATGACGAAAGCAATATTGAGAGTGGCCACAGATCTCTCCGCATCACTTTCATTAACGCCGAATATTTGCGGAAATGCACAACATTTTCTCCAGTCTCTGAGGGGTTGAATGGCAAAAAAGGACATTTGAATGCATGAATATTAAAAATTCTTTCTTCTGTTCCTATGTAAATAATTGATCAGGATGCACTTAGGAAGGCAGCATCTCAGAGGCACTTTACCAACATGTGTCCTTCAAATCCACAAAGGTTCCTTCTCCTGAAGTAGGAGAAATTACAACCCCTCTTTACGCCCCCTCAACCCCAACAAACAACACAAAGATGTTTGATCTCCGAAACAATCACCATCATTGTCAAGGGAACTTTTGAAGCTACTGGACAAGGTCTTGTGTGTGAAGCTTTCATGTAAGATCATTTTGAAACTGCATGAGGTTCATGTTTGCAGCATACCTCTCCTCATTTACCGCAGCTCGCTAGCGCTACTGAGGAATTCCCCCCAGCTTGATCTGAGAGGGGCTCTGACTGCACGCTCAACAGATGGCGTGAGGTAGCGTTGCTAAGCGACTGGTCATCACTGATCCCAAAGCTCGCTATGGAGAAATCTCTCCTGCATTATGAACTTATTTACAATAATAACGCTTTTCATTTGAATAATCACTCTGTGACTGGTGCATTGGAAGACTAATACGCAGAGGCAATTTAAGTCATTAATTTAGGAGGTCTAGCCCAATTAGATGAGTAAAGACGCGCAAGAATCCGAAACTTTAGTTGACTTTGATACACTTTCTCCATGGTCGAAGAGGTCAGCTCACATTATTTCAGCTTATTTTTTAAATAATCGTGTTTAACAGTGGAATTTCTGGTAAAAAAATACATTAGCCATGATGCTGTACAGAAAACTACACCAATCAGAGAGTTCGAAAAAAGCAACACGTGCCTAAAAACATAAACGCATAAATACATAGACGCCCTATTGGCCGCTTTGGAGTGTTGCCGCGATACGTCAACGTGTCCGCCATTTTGCGGAGGGCAAGACTGCTCTGTGAACAAATGCAAGTAAACGGGTGAGCTGCGGTTTTCCTGGATTAAAACAATAATAACGTTTACATTTATCAGCCGATTTCAGTGGTTTGCACGTGGTGTACGTTACTATTACTAATTATATAATTACCAAATACAACCAGAAAAAAATTTTCAGTCTTGTTTGTGAAAGGTAATTCCCCGAGACCTGTTTTCAATTGTGTGGCGACTTGTACAGCCCCAAGCAGCGCACGAAACTGGCATTTTTCTCAATTCCCATAATGAGAGGTATGGGCAAGCTACCCTCCTTGATATGGCGGCGCCGTTGACGTACGCTCCAGCAGCCAATGGGTGTCTATGTATTTATTTTGTCTATGCCTAAAAATCCCGTTAGCTGACTGCCCACTCCCGAAAGACTTTGAGTGACGTAATCGAGTCGATCTCTCTACGCTCTCAGAATAGCCTACATTTTGTTTTTATGTTTGTGTGTGTATACAGTAATGCATACTTTGTAATAAATAAATATATAAATATATATATATATATATATATATGCTAGTCGCAGTGCTTCATGGTGGGATTGTAGTTGTTTCCCTCACTTAAATAAGTACACAGTCTTGTTGTCAGTTATGTTCAGTTAGTTTGTTTTCATAGACATTCAGTTTGTTTTCATTGGTCACGTTCCTCTGTTTGATTTTCCCACCAGTCACCAGTTGTCATGGACATTCATCTAATCATCACACCTGTTCGTAATAATTTAATTATTTCTGTGTGTTTGGTTGTCGGCCGATGTTTGTGTGTTTACCCCATGTTTCACACACGCACTGTTGAATCTTTCGTCTGTTTCTGTGTTTGTTGTAACATTAAATCACTTCGTATTGGATCCTGTGCACCCTAGTCTTATTCTTCTTCATCTTTTGACACTTGTAGCCTACCTTTGTCTTTCTATTTGATTTCCAAAAACCTTTTTTGCTTTAAATGAAAGTTTGTAGTGTTGTGATTCACCTCATAGCTGCTTGGCTTGGGACATGGCTTATAACTCTTTAACAAAGACTATTTTAAAATCACTATGGGAAAAATGTATTTAAAAAAAAACTTCTGGAACCAGCGCCATTGAAAAAGTGGGCGTACTGTAGATCTCTGTTCTGTAGATCCTGTGCAGCCCCGCACATTTTCAGCACTACACTCGTGGGGTGCTTCTCATTTCTTATTTTTTCACCCTTGGTTCTTTTCCTCACGTCTAAGCTCCACCCCCATAGGATGCGAAGGAAGGATACACCTGTGTATCCTCATTCATGACTCCTCGTGAAGTGTCCTCCTCGCTCCTCATTCCTTGCGGTGCAATTAGAGAATTGAGATGTCCTTCAAGGTGGCTGAGTTCAATCTGTTTCAGGGTCACGGACTGGAGGATGGAGGAACGAGGAAATGAGGAAGCATCAATTTGAGTTTTGAGCAGCAGCCGTTATGTTCTGTCTTCCGGACTGCGTTTCTAAAACATGAAGTAAGATCTTGCGGATTTATAAATGAGCGGCTCGTTTTAAAATCTTCCCGGTTTACTGACATTTCTTGAGACATCCACTTCAAACATAGTGCTCATGATAACTTGTGTTAACTCTCCAATAGGTAAATCCCCTTCACCAGCTAAAAACTTCGACAGCGATGCCATAGAAATATACAGAGCTACCGCAAAAACGGAAGTTCAAACACAAAACATTATAGGCAGCTGCACACTCGTTTTTCTGGAGCATAAGGTCTATAAGGCATATATATTTATTAACTATAGAGCATCTGCTAAATGAATAACAGTGTAAATAAAACACAATGTAATAAACAGTTGTGCTCCTCATTATGTTCCATTCCTACTATAAGCCACATGAGAAAGTAAATCTTTTGATATTGTCATATGGTCAATTAAGATTACACACCTCACTAAACAAACACTCACAATGCACATCCACACAGATTCTGCTGATTTCGGTTTAATTTTGTTGAACTTAGAAAGATTTTATGTGCATATAACAAATCATTTCAAGTCAGAACAGATCTAAATCTGAGCACAGGAGACAAACAAACAACTCAAAGCAGTGTACTACACTGGAGCAGAGGAAGCGTACACCGATCCAATGTCTTTATTTGATTAGACACTGTGAGAAACACTCCCACTAGGATGTTTATACATGGGCAAAGGAAAAACAAATAGGCAAGACAATGCTGTGCAGCTCAGAGTATTCATGTCTGAGAAGGGGTGTGAGATTCTTTTATCTAAAAATAAGTTTTATAAGCACTCCTCATCGCTGTCCTCACTTACCATTTTCTGGAAATGCGGTGGACAGATGATTCACTCCAAAGCGGAGGAGGTATATAGATGTTAACAGAAATCCAGACAGACACATCCGTCATTTTATTCAAACAAACACTCATAACACAAAGACAGACCATTTTATCCATTTATAAACAAACTGATACAACTTTAATACATTTGCAGTGCACAGAGAGATTAACTTCAAGTGTGTTGGATGTTGCGTTTTTGCTAATAAGCTGCATATGTCTACTGTAATGGCAGGATTTATCATTATATATATTCAATAAAATAGTCCTATTACTATAGCATATCTGTATCTAAAGTCAACAGACTTTATGAGCTCTTGTGCCTGCAAGCAAAGGAGAAAGTGCTTTGTTGTTGCGAAATTACTTCACACACCACTTAACTGCATGAAACGTCAAGCACACGTATGTCAGGGACTCCCATTTGGGACATCAAACAAGGTAACACACTAGCGACCCTATGACACATTCAATTCCCAGATAAACAACAATGACAGTGACAAATAATCCCTAACCCCTATAAATATAAAATACGTTTATCTATGGGGGTATCAGAATATAAATAAATAAGTAGATGAAAGGAGGGCTCAAGTCACAGATTCTCCTCTCAGATGTGAATGTTGAGGTGCTCATGGGGACATGTTCAGACGGGGGACGAGTAAACTTGAAAGGCATTGCGTTTCTGAAAGACAGTATACATTTTTTTCTTTTGTTTTATGTCTGTTGCTATAATCTAATCAAACCACAATGAGAGGTAAAGAGAGATTGGCTGGTGGCAGGCTTGCCTATACATTGCAGTGAGGTTACACTGTAAAAATATTTGATCAGGTAACCTAAAATGTGCTTCATGTGGTAACAAATGAACTGGTTTGATTTTTATTCAAAACCCTTAATTTGACCAAATCAATTCTTTAAGGGTCAGATCAGGTAAAAATAGCAATAAAAACAAAACAAAAACACAAATAGAATTTTAATTTCAACATATTAGCATTTAATATGTTGAACACATTTTGTAATGATTTTGACAAAAGAAATCTAAATTTCTTGTGTGGAATATTTAGTATATGTCTGCAGATATTTTTGTTGCATTAAACATGAACAATTCTTGACTAAATATCATCTTGACCCATCAGTGATGTCCAAATAAAGTTCCAGTGATCATATGCACACAGTTGTTATTAAAAATAATATTGATACACAATGATGAAGTGACGTTTCACTCAGTTACCGCAGGCAGAAAACAAAAAGGATAGGAAGTATCATCAGCAAAACTTTAAGCCAATTAATGCAGAGCAAGTACTGAACACAAGAAAATATTATTGTCACTGTCAGGTGATGGGTCTGGTGGAGAAGCTGTCAGCTATCAAAATATTGATTTTGAAGAGGTTGAAAATTATAGTTTGAGAATATGTTTGAGATCGCAAATATGAGCCAGATGTTGAATGTTCTTGATAAAATGCTCTGACAAGGATTCTGCTCAAACTGAACCCTTCCAAGCTCCAAAACGTAACAAAATATGCTTTATTTTATTCTTCTGTAATTGTTACTCTAATATCAGGAGAATTTTACATTATCGCGACAGGTAGAGATCCATCCGTGTTAGATATAGGTCCAGGTCGCTAAAGACCCAAATATGTAATAATGATTGGCGAAACATCATGAATGTTTCGTTTAAGGGTTAAAATTACTTTTGTTGTTGTAACCTAATGTAGTAAAGTTGACTTCATCCTATTAGAACGCTTGTGGCTTGAATAAAACGAGTTCATTTTTCAGCTACCTGACAAAACTTATTTTAGGCTGTTTTTAGATTAGTTTGAATGTCAAAATGTGTGAAGAAAACATTAACTCGGGAAGCAGTTATACAACATTTAGAGGCATGCTGATTCTTCATTTTGATAACAGGAAGCTTGTTAACTCCTTTGTATAACAGTGATGGAAAATAGAAATGCTGGACGTCTGGGGGAAACATAGGAAATTAGCTTGGCCATTACCTGAGCAAGCCCACACCAAAGAGAGTGCTGCATTATCAGTCTAAATGTCTGAGCACAGATGTGTGGGTGGATGTGCTAAGTCCCGGATTCTTATTAGTGGGATTTCCATCGAGGGTCAATACGGCTTGAGCTTACCAGCGTCCTGCTGCAGTCCCACACACTGTCCTGTTCTGACATGTAGTCACAGTGGCTAATCACCAAGCCTCCAACTCACTGTATGCCTAATCACTTTGGGGGTGGCCGGGGAACAGGGATGAACAGCTCCAGCTTTAAAGCCAAAGCAACCTTCCACACTTTCTTTCTTTATCTTTTCTCTTTTTTTGTGGTTTCTTATTCCCCCTCCCTTTATCTCAATGTAATGTGTCAGCATTTATGTTTACATGTATTTAGCAGATCCAGCAGAACTTACAAATGAGGAACATCATAAGCAATTAACAAGATTATAAGAGCCAACAATATTTGCAGTACCAAAAGGCCAATAAAAAAAATAAAAAAAAATAGACAACAAGAGGTAGGGTACAGCAGGCTAAAGGCACACATTTAAAATGTGATGTTCACTACTCCCATAGTGTATGAGTGCAGAAAAATATATATTGAACATTGATGGAGCAATAGATTTTGTATGAAAATAAATCATAAAAGTGGTTTGCTTGTTTAATAATCTAATACATGTATGAGGTATCAAGGTGGGCCTTTTATCCTACACACGAGGTAAAAGGCTCACCATCACGGGGCAAAAGGCACAAAGTATTTACACAAAAAAGTCAGTCAACAGTTTGCACAGTCACTTTTTAAACAAAGTAAATGTTTTGACTTTGAGTCTACTAAAAATGTCAAACTGCATTGAGTTAAAACCCTGTCATTGTAGCAATTACCCATTTAAAGGGTAGGTTCACCCAGAAATGAAAAAAGAATATTATGTCATCATTTACTTATTATCTTTATGTCATTCCAATACTGTGAGACTTTTTTTTATTAATCTAAGTAGATATTTTGTGAAATGTCTTAATGTTTTTTGCCCATCCAGTACAATGAAAGTCAATAGTCACCAAACCTTTAAACATAAATATCTTTTGTTGTCCGGTGCAGAATGAAAGTCATACCGAGCCCCTAAAGGGTCATAGTGGTGGACAAAATGTGAGATGGGAGGGGGAATTATTATTAATTTTTTTTCCCTTTAAACATGAGGGCGAGTAGGCCTATATAATGACAGGATTACCATTTTTGGGTGAATTATCCCTTTAAATAACTCTAAGATATCTAAGTAAATGGTTTTAAACTGTTAAATATCACACTATCTCATGTTTTCTATTGGAAACATATGGGAGAACAGAAGTATTTGCTGCCTTATACTATCAAGAACATCACATGAACATATATCTTGCTACACAGACCTCAAAACACGACAAAGGTAACCATCACATAACTAATCATTTAAAGTAGAAAAACAAACTCTACATCACAATCCTGACATCACAAGACCACAAGCTACTAAACATGACAACAAAATCAACTAGCACACACTCAACCATATTCATTATTCATTACTCATGGCACGCTGGGAAGAGTGTGAAAGGGACTGAATGCCATTTCCACTAAAGGCCTGTGTGAACTAAAATGCATTTACATGCTGTGCTTGTTGGTTCAAGGAAACGAAATGGGAGTATGCTGTAAAAGAAAATCAAGATGCATTACTCGTGTTCCTGAAAGTTTTTGTTAAAACTACAATAGCAGCATTTTTTGCAGAGCAGGATACGTGTTGATGCTGAAATCTCACAATGCCTGATACTGATGTGCAGTTTCATTTAACCCACCAGATTTCTGTCTCACAGTCAAAAAAGGACTAGAGCAGTTATTAAAAACCACAAAGAAAAGGCTCACATAATAAATTACTAAACATTAAAGGTGACCAAACATATTGCATTACTATAATGTCACCCACAATTTTGATTGAAGTCAGCAATCTTGGCATGAAATGAAAATTCACCCTATTTTCTAAATGCAATAATTAATTGTAATAAAAATGTCATAATTACTAGATCATCTATTTGCACAACAGACTTGCTCTTGTCTTCAATTCACCTTAAAAGTAGGGTCAGATCAGGTAAAAATAGATATAAAAAACACAAACAGTATTTTAATTTCAACATATTAGAACATACATACATTAGAGTTGGAAAAAAGTATACTTTATTGTGTTTGAAATATATATCCTATCAATAGTACATTGCAAATATACTAACACATTTTTTTACTATCTTTAATTATCTTAAAAGTATATTTGCATCATGCTTTTACCTATTTTCCCCAATAAAACTTTTAACACACTTTAAAATAATTGTACTTTAGTATATTTTCTAAAAATATATATTTTAGAAACATATACTTAAAGTGAAAATTCTGTTTTTTTAAGGTGTATTTATTTGCACTTAAAAATATATTTTAGGTATATGTTTAACTATGTGCTGAAAAGGATCATTGTAACAATGCATTAAAAGTATACTTTGTACAATATACTATTGTATACAATGTATTCTGAAAGTATAGCTAAGTAATAATTGTTTATTAATATGCATTTGTTGAAGACAAAGTGTGCAATTTGTAGTATTTGGAATAACCCAGTTACTGAGCAAATATTTTTTTACTCATTCAAGCAATATACCATAAGTCTATGGTATATTATTATTATAATATTATTATGTTATTATATTTGTTTTGAAGACACTCGTAATACATTTTTAAATGTACTTGTAACAAATAAAGTACACTTTAATATCACTAATCAAGCATGTAATTCTGTGTAGGGACTCAGGCATATATTTAAAGGAGCTGTATGTAAGAAATTTATTTCAATTAATCATAAAAAGGCCCTGATATGTCACTAGACATTAAGAAATCATGTTCATTTCAAATACTTATATCACTGACAACAGTAGTATGGCTAGGATATTGTAATTTAAAAAGTGGACTTGCAGCCCTCAACTGATGTTGATGTTGTCATGTTGTGTTTTGGTCTGATGCGCCACCCTCCACCTATCTACCAATCACAAAGTCGGTAGTGTTTCGGGATCCGGGTTGCCAGCTTTGCTCTAATCTACCCTAACTCTAGTCGGATAAAAATGTCTAACGTTACTAAATCAAAAAGACCTCATTATAATTCAGAAATTCGTCGTGACAAAGTCTGAAATAAAACCAGAATTTGTACTGGAGATGCTTTTGAAAGATGGAGACGGCTGAAAACGGAGAAGAATTTGAACACAGACGCCAACGTTGCTAATTTTCTCCTGGACAGGTAAGATTCATCTATGCTTGGCTAACTTGTACTTGATGTCAATGGGCATTACAAATATTCATGACAGTCGAACAAAGTTATGCATGTTCGAGCAAAGTAACGTAACGTTAGCTCACATGGACGTTCTAACATTAGCAATGCATTATAGGAGCCCGTTTCTCTGTCCTTATGCTGAGACGAAGAGGAAAACAACATTAGCACGCCCATTATGGCAATTTGAAACGTAATTGAGACAGAAGTCTAACTTTACCTCAGAAAAAAATTATTCATCATTCGTTCTTCGCGTATATCGTGGACGATGGCATTCTCCAACACGGGCTCTCGCTCGCTTTCCATCTCTGCCGTGCGCGCGCGCCACGCGGATTCTCTGTCTCCTGTGCGCTGGCTCTAGATTCCGGGACATTTTAACTCATTTGCGCCATAACTAGTCGATCACGAGTGGCTCAACAGGTAAATCTATAGATAAACTCATCTTTCAGGAATTTGACCGACAGGGTTGACATTTCAGCGTGAGAAATCGGGGGTGTGGCATGTGAGCGTGTGAAACCACTCAAATGAGGGTGTCTCACGGCCAATGCGTGAGAGTTGGCAGCTCTGAAATTTAGTTACTCAAACAATATTTTATGATGGGACGGAAAACAACCCTGTGATAGCCATTGGTGATATTGAATTTGTCCCGCGTTATAATTGCTGTGGCAAATGTTTTGGTTATTTGTTAGCCTACTTAAGACAAAAACTTGCTTACCGTACATTAATGACAGATAAATAACGTTACAAGTTAGACTAACAGCTACCGTTCTGTCTGTCACATACGAGCATACATCTTTAAGATTATACTGTCACATACGAGCATACATCTTTACGATTATACTGTCATATACGAGCATAAATCTTTACGATTATATTTAACTAATGACAATTAGTACATTTTTAAAATACACAATTACTTATCAAAATATCTCTCATGAAGCATAAACATAATTAACAGAAAAAAACCATGTGTACGTCTCGTCGTCACTTGCCATTGGAAGCTCATTGAAGCAGCCTACGTTTCTGCTGAATCCTTCAGCTTATCTGGCAACCTCGAGTCAGGGGGTAGGGGGAGGGGATACACCGCTCTACTGTATTTTTAAAGTGATTGCAGTACCAGTTTTGGCCACAATCCTACATACGGCTCCTTTAAAGTATACTAAGAATACTTGAAGTTGTTCCAATTACAAAAGTACACTAAATACACTTTAATTACAACTAAAATATACTTAGTACAAAATTAGTTGTTCCAAAATAGCACACTTCAAGTTAACTCATTAACACACTTAATACTGCAAGTATACTAAGCATTTTTTTTCACCAAGGCAATCATTTCGATTTTAATACCAATGATATTTAGAGGTCCAAAATGATTTTGATCATAGCAACAAGAACATAACACTACCGTTATATGTCCTCTCTGAAGTTATAACTTTTGCACGATATTCTAATTTTTCGAGTTTCACCTGTTCATTAGAATTGATTTCTGTTTCCAGGTAAGCTAAAAACTAGCTTCAAGTACAGTACTAACATTTGTGTTTTAAGACAAAAATGTATTTAAATATGACTGAATCAACCTGAGTAGGTTACACCAACAAGCATTTAAGGTTCAGATTAGGTAGAAGCCACTCATTAAGGCAACTGCAGGTTTCCACTTTTAACACTGCAGATCATGAAAGATTAATGCATGAAACTTTGCATATTAAAATTTGATAGGAAGAGATGATCAGCCCACAGGAAAACTTCCTGAACATGCCAACATTGCCATCACAAACCTAAAGTGACCAGAGTTACACTAACACAGAGTATGAAATTTTAATCTCAACGTTTATGTTGACGATAAATATGCACTTACTGTTCCCAAAACACTTCATTCTATTTAGCGGTAATTTGTATCATTTACACCAAACAATACACATAATAAAGTTGATGATACCTCTGTTTTCTCAAAGTGCAAGTTTATTGTCTAATCACTGATTTGATAGTCGATAATGACGAGAATATAGCATGGCATTCAATTCTAAACATTAAGGACTGAAAAATCCTTTTTTTGTTTTTTTGTAAATTTATTCAACCTCGCACCATTATCTTTATACCATCAACTAAGGCCATGGGTTTTCTACAGCCCCTTTTTTGTTCTTACAAGAGAGACATTTCTCTGGTGAATGCATGCGTCTTTACATGGCCGTTGTGTCCTGTGCCTCCAGCAGGGGATCTCTCACAGTGATTGTCCATTGAAACTAGCTCTCTCACCACTGGGGAAGAAATCTCCCCGCTGCTCTTTGGATTCCATCATATGCTCACAGTGGTCATCACAGCCTTCACTGTCTCACATCTTATAGCTGATCTATAGATGCATGGGGAGACACTCTGAGCCTCTTGATAATCTTTAACAAAGTCTTTACAAAGGCCATACTTTCATTTTAAAAGTCCAAGTCAGAAAGAAGAAAAAAAAGGAAGCGGGGGAAAAAAGAAGATGGTTTTCTCACTTTAAGACATGTGTCATTATATAAGAAATGATCCATTGTAATGGAAATGTGGCTGACATCAATAAATGGTTATATTTTAAAACTGATAACTGATACATTGGCCAATAATACATATAAATCTATTTTGTGAAATGGATACAACTATTTAATTAAAATTGTATTATTTTTAAAATATATTTTTAGGTGGAACTGCCGAAAGCAACATTTTGCATCCCAGTGTGAAAATACAAGTTGTAAGGGGGTTGCCCTTATATACTGCTTGCATGTGTGGTGTGAAAGAGGGCTAAGACAATACAAAAGTAAGAAGTATTGGGAATTTGATTTGAGATTTATGAGATTGCTTAAAGCAATATAATATGGAATAGAGCAACCCATGAGAATCAAGATCTTTATCAGTCTCACAAAGACATACTCGACCTAATTTATCAAGCAAGATTAACTGTCAGCTTGGATAAAATTCAAGGTGCTTACATTTTTTGGTGCTCAAATTTTGTGGTGCTCAGAATTCAAAGTATCACAGACAAAATAATATATCCGATGCATTTCTTACTGCAAAAACGATGATTTGATTTAGAAAATGACAACAGAAGCTGCTGACCAGACTTATGATGCGCTTATTTGCGGTGTTGAAAAATATGAATTAAATATTCATACAAACATTACAAATGAAACTCTACCATTCAAATATTCTAACATAATCAATCATATATATCCTTAGTATATAATTTTCCACAGTATTCTATCAAATCTTAGCACTTACATTTTTTTACACCACACACAGTATGGTGGAAAATTATCTGTCATTGACTTGTCCGATAAAAGGTCAGGCAAATAAAATATGTTAAATTGTGAAAAAAAATTGTCATCACAATTATGATCCCTAAAGAAAAAGCATAACTTATTGAGGTCTATCCACAGAGAAATTCCACAGAGCCAGTCATCTGCAAACACAAAACTGATGAAAAAAAAACTACCTTCGAGTCTCAAGCTAGTTGCTCTCCTCATTAAAACGAGATTTTCCTTTATTTTTATCTGACTACAAAACACTGCCAGCTTCACTACATTCGCAACTTTTAATCAAAACAACTAGCTAGCTTTTTTGAACCTTAAGAACTATAATTGCAACTTGCTTATCATATAATGTTGCATCAAAGCTTTGAATTGATAATTTCTCACATACTTTTAAACCCCCAGTTAGAATGTGTTAATTATCGGGGAACACAAAAGATGCAGAGTAAATATGCTTGGATAGCACTTTATTAACGTAATCGTGGTGAACCACAGTGCTCCTGCACTCATACAAAGAGTCCAAAAGTTTTCTATGTAGATATCGTACCGGGATCAGTTAATTCACACTTTGAATATGCAGAGTAGAGAAATTAAGGCAGGCAGGACATTTTTATTATTATTTTGCTCGCCATATCAAAGCTGATTCTGGATGATGGCCTCTTTCATTTCTGATGATGAATTTCATTTCGTATTGAGGACCAAAAATGGAAAAATCTTGGGATTACATCTACCGATTTTGCCTACCTTTTTTTTCCCACCCCAAATTCAGTTCCAGTATTTGTCACTGGATATTAGTTATACTCATTTTAAACTTCTCTGATCATTATCCTGCACACCTGCTCGGATTTATTAAAAAACTTTTTTTTGGTTCGTCTTTCACTTGAAATTACTCTTTAATTATTGATTTAGACCATTGAACACAGCACTTGACATCCTATAAATCTGATTCTAAATTGTTCTGTGACTGATGTGCACAGAAAGGATCAATGGATTAATTTCTATGAGAAGGGTGTTCTTGTGGGCCGAAGACGTGCCTGCACATGCAAAGAGCAGGATTATGACATTTGAGCCAGGGGCTCTCACGTCTGACGAGTGGAGGAAAGCTGGCCTAAAGGGCTGAGTTGATGACAAATGGTAAGGTATGAGGCAGATCACTCTGCCTCAACAGCTCAATCACGCTGAATAAACACACCACCACACACCCCTGTCTCTAGAACTGTCTGTCTTAATAGTTGTCTAACAAGACTGTGACTACATGAGTGTGTAAGTGTAGTTCATTTGCTTAAGAGTTTTAAAACAAAAAAACAATTTGTAAACTTCATTTCAAAATATGACTTTCTAGAACAAATGTGGTGTGAGAATGCAGTTCATTCACATACAGACCAGTGTTTAAAAAAAAAAAAAAAAAAAAGGTAGGGTAGGCAATTTTCGGAGCAGCTAGCAATAATAAGATAGCTTTGAAAGCATGAGATCCAACCCTCCATAACGTCTCCAAAACCCTGCCTTCTTCAAAACACATGAACGCGGAACGAGATGAGAGACGGCATTAAATTGCATCATGGCTCAAAGTACATAACATTACAATAATACTGAACATAAACAACCTAAAGAGCTCTAACTTGTACCACCTTACTGCTGCAGATTCATTTCGGCGTTCACAGTGTTGACATAAAAAGCAATAAATTCGAGCCACGAACCGCTCAGAGTATAACGTCACAGGTTTCCATATCTTTCAAATTACAGTAATTATGGCGTGAATGCAGCATAAGCTTGTTGTTTTGGATTAGGAGGAAATGTAAAAGATGGCTGCTGTTTCGGTTGCAATGATCGGTGACTGACATCTGTCTAACTCTGAGTAGCATGAAACACGCTGATGGCATGTGATGTCTGCACGAGCAGGGTGTGCAGAGGTTTGAAAATGCATACGTTGACAGGCAGTTAGGACATCGTACAACTGCATTTGGACCGATATACATAGGCTACATATAAATACATTTAGACCACTTAACTCGGTGCTATCAGGATGTGAACCAGCACAACAACAAAAAAAAAAATCTGGAAAAAATTGCCTACCCTGCCTTTAACCTTATGCTGTTGTTCCAAACTCATGACTTTCTTTTGTCACAGTCATGTTATGTTTTATAGTGTTTTTGTTCATTTCCTGTGTTTCCTTTCAGTTTAGTTCCTAGCTCCAGTAACTAAGTTCTCTCTGTTTGTTACCTAGGTTACTGATTAATCCCACTTGTTTAGTTTAGTTCTCTGTGTATGAGTACTGATTTGTTCAATCCTCTGTTCCTTCTTGTCATGAATTCGTGTGGATTGTTACAGTCTCTGTCATGATTTCGTGTGGAATATGTTACATTCTCTATATTATTAAAGTATTAATCTTTGATTATCTGTGTCATGCATCTCGTCTACCACCATACACATGACAGAAGAATGACATTTTGTTACTCACAAAATGACCAGTCATTGGAGGAGTTCCAGGAACAATGCTACAAGGCGTGCTGGGACAATGAGACTTTGAAACAGCTCTTCTGGGATCATTGGACAGATGCTGCTGTTGAGGGAGGATCCTTTTCATCAAGTTCATCGATTATGCCTTTTGGGTGTGCAGATCTTCCCTTTCAGTGGGAGACGTTCAATACAATGCAACCATCGGACACATCGTCCGAGCCCAGAGTGTCCCGGCAGCACAGAGACAGGTGAGACAGTTCACCGTAGAGTCATTAAAGGAGCGATGTCTTATCAATATCACTGTCCTCACCCCTGAGCTGTCCTCACTCCCTCCAGTGTCACCCCATTCTGCCAGGACTTTGTCCTCACCTTGGTCCCTCAAGCCAGTGGCATCACAAAGGACTTTCAGGCCTATGATGTCACTTTGGACCGTTGCCCTCAAAATTTCGCAGGGGTCTCCATGGACAATTGATCCGCCTCTGCCGGGTGGCCCAAAGGTGCCGCCAAAGATGCCCATCAGGGCTACACCTTGGCTCTTCCCTCCGTTATCTCCACCATGGCATTCCCCGTAGCAAGCTTTTTTGGTTCATTTCCCGTAGCCAGTTCCTCACCAACCTCCAAGACCCCATTACTCCACTCTGGTACCCTCGATAACAGTGCAAGGACGTGCCTCGAACAGAGGACTAATAGCATGGTCATGTTACGTTTCAATGTGTTTTTGTTCATGTTGCGGCGTTTCCTTTCAGTTTAGTTCCCATTATCAGTTACTAATTTCTCCCTGTTTGTTACTTAGGTTACTGATTAATCCCACCTGTCTCTAGTTTAGTTCTCTGTGTATAAGTACTCCCTGTTTTGTTCAATCCTCTGTCATTTCTCGTCGTGATTTAGTGTGGTATGTGTAACTTTCCCTTTTGAATATTCGCCATTATTATAAATAAAGTATTTATCTTGGATTACCTGCATCATGCATCTCATCTACCACCTACACATGACATCTTACTTCACCAAATATACTTAGTATAACACCAAATGTTAATAATATAATATAGTTTTCTATTTTATTATAGTTGCACATTTACTGCTACATTTTTAGAACGAAACCATTTAAAAAAAACGTATGGTCAAATTTCTTTACTTTGACAGGAAAAAAAACATGTATAAGTATGCGAGAAAGTTTTCTAGCTTGCATTCACCATGTTCGAATAATGGATATACATTTCTTTGCTACACTGCAGCAGCTTTAAATGTAAGTAATATTTCCCCCCCTCCAAGAAGAAAATTAATCAAAGTTACCCTTGATCTTCAAAACAAAGCAAGATTTGTTCAGTGGCACAGCAGGCTGTTGGGAGATCATTTATATGAAAGCAGCTGAAAAGTGTAGGGAATTGGGAATTGCAGAAGTGTCACATTTTTCTAACATTAATCACCAAGCACTGATTGTAGCTAACACAGAATATGCAGAGAGTATATATTTGAAAGAAATAATGTCACTTCAATGGATTTACATATCAGAGCATGCTACTACCACTTGCTACAATTCCCTGAAGTTTAAAGATCCCCTGAGATATAAATAAAGATTTTAGTGTTGTTTATATGGTGTTTTTAATATGATTTAAGACAAACCATGTGCAAATTCATGTCAACACCATTGCTTAGTATTTTAAACTGGAGTGAAAAAAGACGGTTTGAAATCGCCGGTGTGTCTGACGTCAAAAACTAAGCTGTAACCAATCACGTCAACATACAGGCAGGCTTTAGCATATCATTAACTAAGCTGCAAAGCAGGGGAGTCTCAAGAGAAGCCAGGTTATCCCAGTATATTTTTCTGTTGATATGAAAGATTGTGTAAATTTAGCAATATAGTGGTTTAATTATGTATATGATGTATATCACAATGTTATGATTAACTATATGCCTTTCTCCACTGATGTTCTAAGTTGTTCAAAGCGTTTGTAAGGATGTTGATTTTTAGAAGGCAACTATCTGACTCTGAGATGGCAAATGGGAACATGGTTTGTGTAACTTTAGCAAAACATTATTATCTGTGTGATAATGTAGTCAAGCGAAAGGCTAATCATATGAATTACTGTAAAGTGCATTATCATTCTGATACATCAACTTGTAGACGACCCTGTATGAATGAGTGGAGGTGGGGTTCATTTGCATATGTGAAAGGGTGGATTCTGGAATCCACTGCTGCTTCAATATACATCTAATGAGTGATTATAATCATGGTATTAATTAATTTTTTGAATAATTTCTCAAGGCCTATGAGATTGTTACTTTGTTATAGAAGTTATCAGTGTGATTACTGAAATGTTCTTTTCATGTATTCTCTAATGTCTGTATTTGATATCTGAGAGGTCTCTGCGGGTCTAGCCCATGCTAGGAATACAGCAATACCTGGAAGGTCACAACGTGCCTAAATTCAGGGTTCGAGTGTCAGCCACATAATCGATGGAGATATGCTACTGCCTATCTGTCTATGTATGTAAAATGTTTATCTATTTCTTAGCCAATCCGAATCATTCAGCCTGAAACAAGGGCGTAGTCTAGACCTTGGTGAAGGGTATAATTGCTGTGATCTATGTAACTGTAAAAATTTCTTTCATTTATTATAATTCTGACTCTTGTCTTAAATTGACTGCACTTCTGACTCCGGGTCTTAATTAATCATATCTGGTCCTTGGGTTTTTAACTGTAAATCCCCTAACAATGGATCCATGTATACTAAATGAAGAAAAGGGTGTAGAGTTGCATTCAAGCTATTTTAAGGCAGGAATATTTTAAATATGTCACTTTGGTGATCAAAGGTGAGTTTTAAGGGATACAATTATTAACTATAGGGGGACTTAAAAAACATTATTAACTTAAGATGTTTGACTGGCTACAGGTCCTTGGCAATTTAAATTAGACATACATAACCTCCAGCACATGGCACTATGCCAATTATTTATTTATAAAACCCATGGCAAAAATCTGAAACCATGTGGGAAAAATTAAGTACACCCCGACTGCTTCAAAAAGAATTAAGAGGGTCATTCGAATTCCGGGGCTGATAATGAAAAGCACTTAATTACTTGATCATCAGGAAGTGTGACCACCTCCTCAAAAGCAAATGAAGAGCGTTCAAAGGCAGTTGCCTTTGTCTTTACTAATATGAATAGAAGGACATTTCTCAAAAATGAAAAAATAGCAGACCAGTTTAGGTTCACAAAGGTGAAAGAAATAATATAAAAATGTCTGGAATAATGTTCGTCAAGCAGACAAGTCCATTGTGAAAATGTGTGGTTATTATGCAAAACACCATGCTTGGCAAGAACATACCGTGTATAGCCACAAACACTTCATACCAGCCGTCAAGTGATGGAGGCGTTATGATCTGAACTTGTTTTACAGCCACAGGACTTGAGCACTTTGCAGTCATTGAATAGAACACAAACTCTTCTTGACAGTAAAGTATTCTAGAGCCAACGTGAGGCCATCTGTCCATCAGGTGGGCTAAAGTCAGGCTGAAACTCAATCATATTCAGTAACAAGACTTTTACCTAAAAATACACCTGTAAATCTGTTGTGAGGAAAACGTGTGTGTCCAAAATTGTCCCAAAAAAATATTGTGGCTTTATATATGGTCAGACACTTGCATGTCCCGCTATATTAACATTTTACCAAAATCAAGCGCAAACTGAGTTTTTGACCAGCGGATGTCAGACACGTGTTTTGACCATCATTAGAACGGCAGCATCTGAGGCTTGTGCTTATGTTTTCATCAACTTACAGGTTATAAAGTTTATTGTAGCTATGTGGGCACTCAGTGTTTTTTCTGTCATTTGGTTTGAACACCTGCCTCAGTTGTTATGTTATATCCAGAATACAGTGAAGCCCAGTTTGGGAATAAAGCACAAAGTGACAATTGGAAAAGAGTTCAGGCCATGCAATAATTAGCAACTTTCTTCGACCCCTACTGCCGCAATCGGATATATTGACAAGTGCCCTGGCTTATGTACCTGATCCTTTAAGTTTTACTTCAGCAGAGATTGATTCTGTGTTGCACAATTTACCCGATAACAAAGCTAGCAGACTGGATGAAGTGACTTATGATATGCTCAAAGTTTAAAATCAATTTTTAATGGGTGACTGATTCTTGCAAGGGGTCTCTCATTTATTGAAAACTCAAGAAAGAGGAGCTTTCAATGTGAAGCATTTCTTTGTTATCAAAAATGTATAAAATGCTTGTGAAGTTCTTTCTTGCAGGTATTCTCTCACCCAATCAGACAGCTTACATCAAACGCGGAGAATGAATGAGCATGTCACAACATCAAGACTGTGACTGATTTAAGCACGATTATCTTTTCATCTCTAAAAATTGCGTTTTTAAATTCATCTTCAAGTACTTCATCAACCACTTACTATTAATATCTCAATCAAATCAACTCATATCACTTTATTGTTACTCAATCTATACAAGAGCAGTCTTGACCAGTCTTTGGAGAGTCACACGCTATTTTTAGAGTTATAACTTCACGAAACTCATTCTATTGTCTATATTTCAATCTATCTAGCTACTTTTAAAGCTTATGTATCTTATGTAAACACCCCAGGTCATGTGAACCCAACCCCAGACAAATCATACAATATTTCCGACTAGCTACATTTTGAAAATGTATATTTTGCATATTCTTAATGTCAATGGAGTGCAGTAAATCTTGTTGACTCTCAAAGTACTGTACGTACACTACTGTTCAAAAGTTTGCGCTCAGTAATTTTTTTTAAACCACTGCATTAATTTGATCAAAAATTAAAGTAGTCATTTACTGTATGTTAAAAAAGATTTTTCTCTCAAATAAATGCTGTTTTTCAAACTTTGCTCACCATCCGTAAAAAAGACTTCCACATTTTCCATAATTCACTAGGCAGCACAAACATTTTCAGCTAATAAAAATAATAATAATAATAAGAAGAAGCACATTAAACTGTAATATTTACTTTTTTTACTTTTAAACTTTTAACTTTTACAGATAAAAAAAAAAAAGAAGATTTCGTGAACATAAGACTCATCTTATAAAAACAAAAAAATATTACGGACTCCAAACTTTCAAAAAGGTAGTGAACATTACTAACCAAAAATGTGGAAAGATTCTTCAATAAACAGCTTACATTTTTTGATTCAAGACGGTGACTTTATAATACTTATAAATACAGTTTGAAGAGATGGTTAGAAGAATATCTGACTGGATCTGATTCATTGTAAATGATCACGGTGAGAATGCAATGGAATGATATTAATGAAGACTAATTAATGAGGCTAATTATCTTAAAAACCTTTTCATAACAAGAGACCTTAAAATCCATTTCGATACTAACCTTGAAAATGTCAAATGAATCAGTCGTGGCTGACGTAAATTCTTTTGGAAATGTGTTAGTCAAAACAATTCTTCTGAAAAAATGGCAGTCACAACTTGTTTCTTGAAGCTCAGTCAACAGCATAAACTTTTGAAGCAACATGACATTACAACAGAGCTTTACTAATTCTGCCCGAACAGTTTGGGCAGAGTAAGAATACAACTGGTCTGGACTGGCCTGATGTGAAACTAGACTTGATTAAATGATAAGCTGGGCATGTGTCTCTTAAATGATATATTGAGTGTAAAAGACTATCCCCCGGTTTCACAGACAAGGCTTAAGCCTATAGTCCCAAGAATAAAATGCATGTTTGAGCTGTTTTAACTGAAAGTAACTTGCACTGACATATCTTAAAATATGTCAATGCTATTGTTTTGTCTCAAGATGCTCATTAATGTTTTTTTCTAAGGCATGTTTATTTAAGATACTTAAATATCCTAATTGAACTAATTAGGATATTTAAGCCTAATCCTGGCTTAATCTAAGCTGTGAAACTAGGCCTGTATGTTTCATGCAAGACTGGGATATATGCACAGTGATGAAAACACTGGGAGATCAATGTTTATAAAAGGATTACTGAAGGCAATTTTTAAGCTTTTATTAAAAAAAGTTCAATAAACAAATGAATATGGAGTAATTTATTTTGTAGACACAATAGTGGCAGTTAGTCTATTTTTAAAAGCTAAATAAATTATTTCCACACAAAGTCAAAATAATCAACTTTCGCAGATTTCTGAGCAACATAATAGTGGTATTTTAGTTCCTAAAATAATCTGTGTTTTTGAACAAATCACTTGAATGATTCAATGACTCACTCAACGAATTTTGAACAAAGCGGTTGAAAGAATGAATGGCTCATTCATAAAGACTCGTCTCCACCTAGCGTAACAATGTAACTTTCAGAAAGAGTCATTGAAAATGTCTACCACTTATTCAGACTGACTATATAGTGGCCAAAAGTGATGTCCAGCCAAGGAAAATTGACATCTTCACCCTTTATTAAAATATTATTAAAAATGTGTTAAATATTTTGTAAGCATCTTGTGTAGTTGTGCTTTGAGTCAACTGTTTTATTTGTGATAACGCAAAGAAAAATGCCAATTGAGTGGACATACTTTTTGGCCAGGTTGTCATACAAAGAAATTATTAACATATGCAAAAACAAGAGAGAACCAATGAAATGTTAATAAATTATTATGTATGTTTTTTCCAGCAAGCTTTTTGTTTTTCTATGAATTTGTATATAAAATAAAACCTGTAGCTGTAATGTTTGCCTTTTTTGTGTTAGCCTTTTTTGCCAAATCATTTAGTCAGATAAATACCTTAAAGGGACACGCCGACTTTTTGGGACTTTAGCTTATTCACCATATACCCCAGAGTTAGATAAGTCCATACATACCCTTCATCTCCGTGCGTGCCGTAACTCTGTCTGACGCACCTATCGCTAGCCTAGCTTAGCACAAAGACTGGAAGTAAATGGCTCCAGCTAGCATACTGCTCCCAATAAGTGACGAAATAATGCAACATTTTCCTATTTATATGTTGTGATTTGTATAGTCACAGTGTGTACAAATAACAAGGTCATATGTGACACAGACATCTTTTAACCGTATACATCCTCGGAACTATATTCTCAGAAGGCGAAGCACTGCTGGTTTGGGCGCAGTGCCTGAGAAGCCCCGTAGTGAGGAGCAGAGAGTTCACTCAGAGTGTTGCGCTAATCACTCCACCCAAGTAAGTTAGCTAGGCTAGCGGTGGGTGCGTAAGACAGAGTTACGGCACGCACGAAGATGAAAAGGGTATGTGTGGACTTATCTTACTCTGGGGGATACGGTGAATAAGCTAAAGTCCCTAAAAGTTGGCGTGTTCCTTTAATGTTTTGATCTTCCCTTATATTTTAAAAAATTAAAACATACAAAAATATTTTCCTCATATTTTGATGGTTTAATCGAACTTGTAGGGTAATTAAAAAAACACATCTCCTCCGGATATCACTCTTGGCCACTACTGTATAAGTACAAATGAAACTAAATCTATAGTAAAAGTAACAAACAGCACAGATCAATACTGATGCTAAGCGCAGTTGTTGTGAGGTAACCACAGCAACAGAGGATATTGTTGCTATGGTTACCTTAACTTCTCAATCTTTTTTGCATGCATTTTGAGATCAAACTTTTGTGGTTACTGAAATTCTATTTGAAAATATTGTTGACTAATAAGTTATGAAAGATTAACACTCAATATCTGAATCGGACATTGTGTCTGGAGGTGGTAGGCTATTTATTAATATGTACGTTTTCTGTTAACAATCATCTTTTTATGCCCTTTCTGTGGTTTGGTGGCTGGGCACACAATCAGTTTCCATTTTTATTGACATATTGCAGGAACAGTTCCTCTCTAACAGAAACATTCTAACTATAGAAAATGTAATGCTCGAAATAGTACAGTATGTGAATCATGAGTAGGTGTATTTCAATGCATTTATATCTATAGGTCCATCACAAAATGTGTCTAACTGCCACTGGCTGCATCTGCTTTTACTTCACTGTTCCCAAGCCATCCATAAATATGGATCCCAAAGTAGACTATAACTGTAGACCAATACCACATGATGCAATTTAAAGAGCATGAACTATACCGATAAAGTCCTGGCAACATAAGTGTCATGGCAATTAGTTCATTGTAAATGATCATGGTGAGAATGCAATGGAATGATATTAATGAAGACTAATTAATGAGGCTAATTATCTTAAAAACCTTGTCACCGTAAGAGACCTTAGAATCCCTGTCGATATTTCCCTTGAAAATGTCAAATGAATCAGTCGTGGCTGACGTAAATTCTTTTGGAAATGTGTTAGTCAAAACAATTCTTCTGAAAAGGTGGCAGTCACAACTTGTTTCTTGATGCTCAGTCAAAATAAAAGTGATGACCTAGATCCTTGTCCAAAGTGATCAGTTAAAACCCTATTACTACTCCCATTCTTTATAATGACCCAGATATGACTCCTATTTTAACTTCCGTGCAAAAAATTTTTGTCTTTTAATTTGAAGATACAAAATAATAAGAAATCCAATAATAGAACACAACAACTTTCCAGTTTTCAGTTGCGTTGGTAAACAGAGTAGAGGTAAAAAAGTGATGTCCGGCCTAGGAAAATGTACATCTTCACCCTTTACTAAAATACTATAAATAATTTGTTAAAGATTTTGTACGCATATTGCATAGTTGTGCTTTGAGTCAATTGTTTTATTTGTGATAACGCAATAAAACATGCTAAATAACATCATTTTTGGCCAGGCTGTCATACACAGAAATTAATAACATATGCAAAAACAAGAGAGAACCAACGAAAAATTGATAACTGATTATGTATGCTTTTTCCTGTGATTTTTTTTGTTTTTCTATGTATTTTTTTTATTTGCATAAAAAATAATAGCATGTACCTAGTTATTTTGTCAGATAAATACCTTAAACAAGTTTAGTGTTTTGTTCTTTCCTCATATTAAAATATTTAAAAAATCCCAAATATGTTCTGATATTTTGATGGTTTAATCGAACTTGTAGGGTAATAAAAAATAAATATCCCCTCCGGACATCACTTTTGGTCACTACTGTACATTTCCAGTAGCATTTAAGTAGCATTTTTCTTTTAACATTTTTTTATATATAAATAACACTCAAATCCAGTGTTTTGAAGAAAATGACTAAAACATCTGATGTAATTTAAGCAAATCGGTTCAGTTGAACAATCCTTTTCAATTAACAGATTCGTTTGAATCATCTCCCATTGTTGGTAGTTTGGCAAGCTATAGCTTCAAAGTAAATTTCCAAACACTGCTTAAAAGCCTATTTTCAAATTTGCTTATGCTAACTCTTCTAGTTTGTAACTTTGGAAATTCAAAACTTTAACTAACATTAAGATTAATATATAAAGAACAACATCAAGCCAGGAACCTTGGAGTTTACAGAATTTCACAGAATATATTGCAAGAACTGCCAGGTCCAGATTTGCCTTATACAACATTAGGAGGATCAGGCCCTTCCTATCAGAGCATGCTACACAACTCCAAGCGCTGTATTATCCAGACTGGACAATTGTAATGCTCTCTTGGCAGGTCTTCCAGCTTGGACTGTCAAATCTCTGCAACTGATCCAGAATGCTGCAGCTAGAGTGGTCTTTAACGAGTCGAAGAGAGCACACGTCACTCCTCTCTTCACAAAATTGCACCGGTTGCCAGTTGCCGCTCGTATCAAGTCAAGTGTATTTATATAGCGCTTTTCACAATATAAATTGCATCAAAGCAGCTTCACAGTATCAATCAAATAACGTAACAATGTTTGTTTCTTAGTGGAAAAAACATCCACGTTTGGTAGGGCTGATCAATGGTATTAATGCTTGGTTAATTCATTTGAATATCCCCAACTGAGCAAGCCAAAGGCAACAGTGGCAAGGAACCGAAAAACTCCATCAAGTGACCTACTGGTGTCCTAAAACTCCATCAGGTGACTTAATGGAGAGAAAAAAAACCTTGGGAGAACCCAGGCTCAAATTCAAATTCAAGGCACTGATGTTTGCCTAAAGAACAACCACTGGCTCTGCCCCCTTTTACCTAAACGCATTACTTCAGACTTACGTGCCATCCAGAAACTTGCACTCTGACAGTGAACGTCGCCTCGTGGTGCCATCTCAAAGAGGCACAAAATCTCTTTCTCTGACCTTGACCTTGGCTGTTCCATGCTGGTGGAATGACCTGCCCAACTCAACCAGAGCTGCTGAGTCCGTAGCCGTTTTCAAGAAACGGCTGCAGACGCATCTTTTTCGTCAACACTTGATCCATTAATACTAACACTTTCTTTTCTCTTCTCTTCTACTCCATAGCGATTAATTTTTTTTTTCTAAACACCGAGTTAGACTTAACTGGGAAGGGTCACAGCACTTACATATTGTTGTCCTATTGTTAGTTTTACTGCTTCTATTGCTCTCCTAATTCGTAAGTCACTTTGGATAAAAGCGTTTGCTAAATGATTAAATGTAAATAAAGAACATCCACCAAACGTGTGGTAGAGGGTCTGTATAGCCTTCTAGAGGATCCCAACTTCAGGATATTTGCTGAAGTTCGCAATCAAACAGCTTGTGTGGTTTATTTCAGCTCGGAATGTTTTGTGAACATGAACCAAAATATTATGATATTTTCATGCTGCTTTTGCAACCTTTTTGATATTCACTGAAAACTGCAGCAAAGAAATTCCTTCCTTCTTTCCAAAAATTCACCTTTGTGTTCAACAGAAGAAAGAAAGTCATACAGGTTTGGAACAACATTAGAGTAAATAAAAATTTGGGGTGGTGAACTATCCATTTAAAAGGTAGCAAAAATGATCTGGGCAGCGTTTCTTAAAAGCATTGTAAGTCTAAGTATAGATCATAGAACCATTGTCATCAATGGTCTCTAGCATCAACTTCGCTCACAATGCTTTTGAATAACCCAGCCCTGTTTGATTTTAAGGATGAAGAAAGGTTAGGAGAGGGGGAAGGAAAGCGAGGGAAAATTAATTACACTCAGCAGGAACCAGACAAATGTCACTCAATCATATATGAGACAACAACATTCACAGTTATCAATCTGTGATTGACAGTTTTGATTCAGAATAAATGATGATACGGGCCCAGTTTCGTCTTAATGCAAGCTCGGAAAATTTCTGCCTGACAGAAAGGTGGGTTTATCGTCTCATGAAATATTGCATAGATTGAAATTACTATTGAAAACATGCACATAATGAAGGATGAAGTTTGCATTACTCCATCTTCACTAATGAATGCTCATTTACAGTCAGAACACAAACAAAAAAATGAGCAGATCTGGTATCACTAAAAATAAAGGGGCCAAACGTCAAGACTAAGCACAATGTCTTTTTCCCACAGCTTGCTGTCAGACAGTAAATAAGGATGTCTGCATCATTTGGAGAAGCATAGTGAGCACCCATATATCTATCACCAGCAGGCCGTTTGTTACAACAGTGAGGCAAAACAAATCAGTTCCTAGAAGCCCAATTTGCATTGTGTTAGTCAAAACATCTATCACCTGTCCAATTTTGTCTATAAAATTAGCTGTTTCATTTAAAGGTTGTAAATTGTTGCACTAGTCAATGTTTCAATAAGGTGGCTGACCGAATATGCTGAAGTATGAAGGATCTCTTGAGCCCCTTGACACATACATTGATTTTTGATGGTCCCTGTGTCTGATGCCATCATGCTCATTCCTTAAGTCTCGAGCAGAATCCCAAGATGCCTTTTGATATGACACATTACATTATAAATTATCAGAACTTAGGTTATTCAAAAAATCCCTATACCATATATTACATTATGAGCTTAAGTAGTTTGCGACGTAAGAAACACCAGTGATTCAAACAGTGTTCTTGAGACTTTTTTTCACTGCAGTTTTATATTGCATTTACTCACACTCAAGTTGTTTCAAACATGTATGAATTTCTTTCTTCTGCTGAACACAAAGGAAGATAAAAAATACTATGGAAGTAAATGGGGTCCATCAACTGTTTGGTCTCAGGTTTGAAACAACTTGAGGGTCAGTAAATGACAGAATTTTCATTTTTAAGTGAACTATTCCTTTAATAAAGCTAATTTAATTTGTGACTGGATTCCGTGATTCCATCCGTGTTTTCTGCATCCAAAATCATAGGGATCTATATGATATCGGTCTCATGAAACAAATTTAATTTCTCGTGCCATTTATACGGTAAAAATAGTTTTAGCGTGTATATGATACGCAGTTTTCGCGTGCATATGATACACACTTTATGGCGTGTAATACGCCCGCACTCCACACCCTAATCCTACCCAAGGGGTTTACAGTGCGCAGCATATGCACACAAAAAACATTTTTGTCGTATGGTGTGGTACGAGAAATTAAATTTGTGGTATATATACGCACTTTTATGAGATCGTGTTGGGTATTTGCCATGTTAAAGATAGTTAGTTGTGTGGGTTATTTGTTGTTGTGCTAGGGGTGGAACGGTTCACAAAATCCTCGGTTCGGTTTGTATCACGGGTCACGGTTTTTGGTTAGATTCGGTATACATTTGTGGCGAGCAGGACGAGGTCGAGGGACGTAAGAGAACGGCACGAGGCCGGTGGTGTGATTAGTAACGAGCGACACCTGCACAACGCACCGGTCTCGTATCTCTCACGGAAGAGCAGAAGCATAAAAGGGGCTAGGAGCGATGACCGTGAAAATCGAGAGAGGAACAGGACTGTTTTTTGTTGTGTTTTGTTTCTGTTTTGTGTGGCCAGCAGTCGTCCTTGAGGGGCTGCTGGCTTATACTTTTGTTTTTGTATTGGTTTATTTTATTATTATATAAGTTGTTGAATGTTCGCCGGTTCCCGCCTCCTCCTTCCCATATCATCTAACCTTGTTACAACATTGTTAATGTTTTTTTACACTTTAGAAATTCCATACATCAGCATAAAATATATAGCCTTATAATCTACTATTTACAGTATTTAAGGTATTCTCAAAGTCATGTAATCAAAAAAAACTGAAAGAATGAGGCAGCTTGATTTTAGGAATAGGCACATTATTGTGACACTGACAATCATTAAAATCTGAGATTCTGATACAGCAAGAGGGGAAATGTTAATTTCAACAGGATTCTCATTTATTTGTAAAAAAAAAAAAAGTTTACAACTGTTGGCCTTAAATTGTAGCTGAGAACAAAAACACTTATTGTCAAATTTAAAGAATAGGCTTTATTGTCACTGTCGTGGTGAACAGAAAGTATGCTAATCTCAGGTAGGCTACTGCTTTATTTAATGTTAAAAGCACCTGTGTGAGTTATTTGTATATCATTTTGTGTGTATTTTATAGCTGTAGGCCTACTGAAAGCAACAATTCACCTGAGATCTTCTAACTAAATAAAAGTGAACAAGAACGTTCAAACAGCAAACGTTCATCAGTAACACAGGGGGAACTAAATGGTCTACAAATTTGATTTATAAAAAAGATCAACACTTTGATTGGCTTTATAAAGTCACCTGCAGTAATGTATGCACTTGATTGTGGATGTGAGCCTAATGCAATAAGACAGCTAGTCGTTTAATATTTAATGAACAAGATGGCAGCAGACACTGAATAAATTAAAGCCTTTAATCATCTAGACCATTGATGACATGGTCAACACGGAAAATGAGATTTCAGGGTCCCCTGATAGCTTAGATTAGCCGCACACTTCAACTGATTCCCCATTTGTTACACATTGCAGATGGAAGAGATGACAAAACAACCAGAAAATAGCCAATACCACAAAAGAGACTTAACCACACCCTATCGCTAAATAAACAAAGCCAAAGCTCAAAATGGCTAAATAAGATCCATCTTGCAGAAGGAAAGGTTAACTTAATAGACAATTCAGGCTATTAGCTTTGGATTACATCATAGCTATAGAAAGCAATAAATGGTATGGGTGCCGGTAACTGGATCCTGGAAGGGTAGCCTGGTGTACTTAGCTGAACTTGAGGTTTATTCCTTGTAGCATTTGGGTTGTGACACATACTATGATTTTGAACAAGAGCCCTTACCTACAACAAGCAATTCCTTTTCCCCCCTCTCAGCCTCGACGTTCACCTCTGTGTTTATTGGTCCGTTAAATAATTCATCACGGCAGCTCTCAGAACGTGTGGGAGTGTATCTGCGCGTGGGGCATATTGCACTTGATCGGAATCACAAATCCCCGAGGACACGGTCTTGTTTGGAATTTCAAGGGGACGTTCATTAGACCAAAACAAGACATTTCCCGCCAACTCAAGCCCTGCATACAAAGTGTGAGTTAAGCTTGATGAAGTCAGAAGAACTATGACTATCCCTATAGCCAAGGGCTTGGGTTTAGTACACTACATGTGCCAGGAATAATCTGCACGGGTCTGAGACTCAATGAATGAATTTTATGATTCAACCAGGGTACCTGATCCGACACTGCGCAGACCAAATGTCAGTCACTCCTCGGCAGATCCAGCTTGCTCAGGGCTATTAACACAGAAACTCACTCATTTGAGATTTGAGCTTAAATTCCTCAAACATAAAAAACAAAACCAGCTATATGAAAGAACTGGACTGACTGTTCACTAAAAGACTTGAAGAAAATAAACAAATTTACTTAAATGGATAGTCCACCCTTAAATGAGAACTCAAAATAAATTATTATGAGATATCTCAGTGTTTGTTTGTTTTTTGTCCATAAAAAAAAAAATAATGCTCACCAATCCTGTTTGTTTACCAACATTCTTCAAAATACTTTCTTTTATGTTCCATAGAAGAAAGAAAGTCATTGAAGTTGATGAACAAGATGATGACAACATTTTCATTTTTGGGTAACTGTCTAATTAATGTTCAAATTAACAAATTAAGCCAATCAATATTATTTTATAATGTCTTATTCTTACATTACAATTACATTTAAATGTAGTTTTAAATGCATCTAGCGATTCTAATCCAAAAATACACTTGCAATTAAGAAATGTGACATGAGAGATACATTTTGTGTCTAACACCTGATATCATATCACATCTCATAAAATATGCATGAACTAATGAGACCCAAAACTAATTAAGGAAGAACATTTCCAAAAAGCATAAAATAAAATTACCAAACTAATTTATTTCACATTTCTCTGTTACGGGATATTAACTGTGAATATTTCCTTCCGGAAAGAGAATAAAGATGATTTGTTTTTATTAGCATTGCCTCTGAAAATATTGATTAGTCTTCCTTTAATAATGCATGTTAAACCGCTAGTCAAAGTCGATGAACTTGATTTGTTTGGTCTAACCATATAAATCATTAAAGAAACGTATGCATATGACAAAGCAATACATTCATTACAATGGAGGATAGTAATAAAAATATTAACATGGTGCAGCTGCAGAGTATATATATATATATATATATATATATATATATATATATATATATATATTCTGCAAATGGCCTTTAAATAATTTATTATCAGTGCTATTTGGGGGCAAAATGCACCCTCTTGTATTATGCATGGTGAGTCTATACAGCATCTGAAGTCCCAGGACATTCGTGAAATGACGGCGCCATTCCAGTCGACAGCTCACCAGGCCAGACCATCTTGGGTCTGTGTCACATGCATGTCACACCGCCCAGCCACCCTTCTGGTAACTGGATGCAAATTAGGGTCCTGAAAACCACAACATAATCTCTAGGAGAATCAATAGTAGTTGTTGTGAAAAATCAATATGTAAAACAGGATTTTGCCTCGACAAAAAGTAATCCCCTATTTTTACACATCAAATTCTGTTCACTGACTCACATAGCAACTCTTTCTTCTGACATGACTATCAAGAAAGTTGTCTCTCGTCTTTCACTTCATTGTTTTCAGGACATGAATGACATCTCTATCTATCTGCCTAACACCTGGTATCAACTGCTACATTCAATTATTAACTCAGATTGCTGAGTTATATACAAAAGCAACTTATAATTAACTAAAATAAAGTGAGATCTCAACATGTCACAGCCCCCCTTTCTTAGATCAGGTGGTCATATATTCTGCCACTTTGTGTCATCTGTTCAGAATTAGATTGCTTTCAAACTCGGTGTGTTAATTAAATTTCAGTCAAATGAGTATTTCATGTTTTTAAAATAATTCTCACCCAGGCCGCATTTATTTCATCAAAAATATAGTAAAACAGTAATATTAAGAAGCATTATTACAAATTTAAAAATAACTTTTAAAATATATATATATATTAAAATTTAACTTATTCATGTGATGGCATTATCCTTCATTAATCATTCAATATGCTGATTTGATGATCAAGAAACATTTCTTATTTATCAATGTTGGAAACAGTTGTGCTGCTTAATATTTCTTCGATAAACAGAAATTTGAATAGAACAGCATTAATTTGAAACAAATGTATTAACGTCTGATAATAATCAGAAGTAATAACTGAATAATGAAAGTTGTCGCCTTCACCTCGACAGCCGATGGAAAGAGATCTGTCGGGCTAATGCATTCAAGTTTTATTAACGTTACTGACGTAACGTAAAAGCTTCTTTGGTGTTTCCATGGTTTCAACGGAAATCAGCGGATATGAAGTCATAGAAAGGCAACGCAATGACCAGGGATGTTACACTGATTAAAATTTCTCTGGATTTAAACATTGTTGGAAACATTTGGGATAATGAAAGTACACAAGTTAACAAAATATATGACATTGTTTTAGTGTTTTTTGGAAATTTTAATCAAAAAATCCTACATATTGTGCCTTTAATAAGAAAATGTAATGTTCTCATTTTTATCATTAAATGTAAATCTTTCACACATTCTCCAATGATTCAATTTACCCCTTGACAAGACACAGATTACCCCAAACGTGCAACGAATCGTCTCACTGGGCCACTATACATTCTTTCTTCCAAACTCTATTGATGACACACAGTTCAGATTTCTCCTTGCCTGGAGAACAATATGTAAAAACTGGCACAGCTTACCCTACTCTTCACTATAATATTTGGTGCCTTAATCCTGCTCCCTTTGCATGTGTCCAACTCTCACATCCGTGAAGCATAATCAGCAATTCAATCATCATCAGATTCAATTACAAATGTCTGTCTTAAAGACCGATTGCTTTTAAAAATGTGTTTCTAACTGTAGGCTACTATTTTAATAAACAGGATCAATACTGAGTGACAGAGGAATTTGTGTTCCTGTCACATTTTGGTCTTGGTTCTGTGTTTGTTCATGTTATGTTTCCTTCTCTGATTCCGTTTGTCATGTGATCCTGCCATGTGTCTTGTCATTAGATAATCGTCTGTTGCATTGTTCACAGGTGTCCCTTATCTTGTCATTAGTCTTGTGTATTTAAAACCTCATGTTTGCCATGTGTCTTTGTCAAGTATTGTTTCCTGTAAGTCTGCTGTTGTGTAAGTTCATATTCATGCCATGGTTTTTGTTTTCATGCCACGGCATGTTTTTGTTTCAGGTTTTGTTTTTTTGTGTAATAAACTGCGCTTGGGTTCTTTATAACTTGCCTCCAGTGGAATCACTTTACAGTTCCACGCCTCTGCGCTACATGCGTCAGCTCCACACTGTGGAATCCCAGCTCGTCGAACATTCTGGGCCCTTCAAGGTCTCTTGTTTTCCTCACAACTTTGAGTGCAGATGTGCTGTGCCATGATCAGTGTTTGGCATATACATTCTCACTCGCTCTCACTCTATTTGTATCCACTCTTAAGTTCTATGTAATGAAAAAGAAAATGAGTCATTGGTTTGTAAAATGCAACGTAAATGCAGAAGGCGAAGCTTCTTCTGAATTAAAATCCCACTTTAACCAAATCAAACAAGTTAAAAAAGAATGCCATTGAGCAAACCATGTGACAAGTTGCTATTGCAGATGGCTCCTGTCGACTACTTAGACATAGTGAGAAGAGGAATCAAAAGTGTGTGTTCTGCGTCTCTCACCGAAGGTGTTAAGGGATCACAGAGCCATTGACACTTTGTACTGACACCAGAAAAAGATAGCTGAGGAGGGAGAAAAGAGCTCAGAGCCAAAAGCACACATGTAATTTTAATGAATCCAAGAAAAACACACCAAAACCGAAATAGCTCTTTTAACCACAAAAGTTTTGTGCTGAGTGAACAGCAGGTGTTTGAATATACAATATCAAGGGAATTTCACATAAAATCTGTGGTGAGAGCTTTCAACAACATTATCCATTCTAAATTTTAAGTTATTCATCCTTGGCAGTACTTCAGGAAATTATTCATTTAATATATTCCTAATGGCTCACTTAAGGTTATGTCTATCTGATGGCTTTTAGGAAACATTTTTTCTCTCTCTGAATAAATAGTGAATAGTTTTTTTTTCTAAATAAATTGTTCATCATCTAATATCTGCCTTCACAATGCTTAATTAAACAATCCCAGTGGTCCCCTAAATTTGCATTCCATCCGGTAACTTGCACTCCAGTTTTCATAAAGATGCTCTTTGTATTCATGTTGGTTTTGAAAAAACAGTGGGGTAATTCTTAAGTTTATTTACTGTACCTTACGCCTTGAATGCATGCGAGTGTACAAAATTTAAATCCTTATTTTCAAAAATGTTTTTAAATATATATTTCAAGGTAAACGTTTTTTTTTTCTTTTACAAATATCATTAATTATTAATTCATAAATGTCATTGTTTTTAGAAGGTCATACCACATGACATTTTACAATCTGAGCAAATCTTTCCTTGTCGTAAAAAGATCAAATATATCTGATATTATCTATAAAAGACTTATTGACCTTGACATAGTCATGAGCATATGCAGGGATCCTCTCTAAGATATAATTTTCCGTTTTATGTTTTTTCTTTTGGTATGTGACAAAAGATTTTCAGATAATAATAATAATAATAATAATAATAATAATTGGTGAAAGTTTCATTTTTCTAAAAATAATAGGAAAACATTATGCCGAACTAGCCTACTCAATAAGACTTGTTTTTTTCTCAAGAATTTTATTTCTTTATTACGATATTAGGGCAGTTGTTTCACCCATGAATTTTTGACTTTATGCATTTTCAATGTATTTCTGAATAAATTAATCAAATAAAAATAAAAATTACGTCATTAACCCACGTTTTAGGGCACGTCCAAACTGAACGATACACATTCCATCTCACACGACAGCTCTCGGGCTGGCTGTCTACAGGAGATCATTCCATCTGTAATGACGATGAAGTCAAAAGGCCACATTAACGGATAATGGCCACTGCACCCACAGTCACTGATAATATCAGTCCTTTGATGGTCGGGTTACGCAGAGATGAGAGACGAATGGAACGGCAGCTCTAAAAAATGTATGAGTGCATGTAGAAGATGAAGCACTTTCTAAAGAAAGCTTTTCCAAGTAAAATATGACACCTGCTCCTGTTGTCATCCCTAAAGATCGTGAGATATTACCGTTTCCAGATGCATGACACCCCACGGACGCTTGCTTTGGTGCCCAGAGACGATCTGTCTATAGCCGTGGCAGAGGTTAGCCACTCAAATGAGTGGTACGGCATCAAAGTGTATATTCTTGACAGGTTTGACATAACATACTGCGGCAATAAAGGTCACTAACACATAGTGTTGTATTGATTTTGTGTAATGTCACAGCTACAATGTCTGTATCATTCTGAGCTCGCTATATGGGATCAATTTAATGCACAAAATTCTCCAACTGACGGCAAGACGCAAATATCAAAAGACGACCAATTTTGTAGGCGAAGGAACAAAAAAGCATCCGTATCAATAACTCTGGTCATCTCTGTGTGGTCACTGCCACAGCTTCATAACGTCACGTCTGGCTCTGATCCACCTCTCACCTCATGACTAATCTAACGGGAATCCTTCTCTGAGAGTTTGCATGTGACATTTTACATCAGAGAAAACCGAACACCCCCCACCCCCAACACACACTCACTCACTCACTCACACTCTCTCTCTCTCTCTCTCTCTCTCTCTCCCTTCACCTTCAGTTTCCTCAGCAAGGCAGATGTCATCTTGGTGGTGTGTTTGGGGTCGTTATCATGCCGTTCGGCCCAGTTTCTGAAGGGAGGGCATCATGTTCTGCTTCAGAATGTCACAGTACATGTTGGAATCCATGTCTTCCTAAATGAAGCACAGCTCCCCAGTCCCAGCAGCACTCATGCAGTCCCAGACCATGATGCTATCACCACCATGCTTGACTGTAGGCAAGACACAATTTTCTTGGTACGCCTCACCAGGGCATCGCCACACATGCTGGACACCATCTGAGCCAAACAAGTTTATCTCAAGACATGGTTCCAGTAATTTATGCTCTTGTGGCGTATGATCTGAGCACTGACAAGCTAACCTTCCGCTTCTGCAATATCTAAAGCAAAGCTGGCAGCACTCATGCGTCTGTTTTTTTTTTGTTCCAAGTGGAACCCGTCTTGGAAAACCTCTGTATGACCCTGGCCAAGGGGCGTAGCCAGTAATGGGCCAGGGCGGCACTTGCCCACCCACATTACTCACTGGCAAGTTTGATAAAAATATTATATACTTGGCAACCAGGCAAGTTTGATAAAAATACATTTTTAGTTTATTTTTATTATTCAAATGTATTTAAGAAAATATATTAATATAAATCTGATTTATTGTTGACTGGTTTGTGTTTAATTGGTTTTCCGAATAAAATGGAACTGTTGAAGCAAGTCCCTCCTGAACGTTATTGGTTGCTATGGTTGCTAGGGGTTCCGCCAGGAAAACTCTCTGAGCGGCGTCGGCGGGCTCTAGCTAGCTGCTTTTTTGCCAATTCATTAACATCGCCACAATAATGGCTAAACAACTTTCTTTAATGTGTTATTTGAAAAAAGCAAGAGTTGAGGAAGAAGAAACGCCACTGCCTTCTTCTACCCAGTCCATCCAGCCCAGTTCTTCAGACTCATTAACCCACAAGAAGGCTAGTCAGGTGCTGGTGGCGGCCGCTCCTTGCTCCCTGGCGGCAGTGCCAGTGCTCTCTCCCAGTTAGCCTGACGCGGGTTTACCCGCCGATCTAACTGCGATTGACGAACCACCTTCACAACCCAATTTGAAGGTAGAGTTTTCAGTATTTGGAATTTCTTTTACTTTTAGCCAACTTTATTTTCGGGTGAACTGTATTTGCATTGCTGACTAGCCTGAATAAAATAGACAGGTTATTGTCTATACTGGTTTATCCAGCCTTTAATGAGCTCTGTTGGTTGAACATGAAGATTTGCCGAATATTGCAAAATAAAGGTGTAACTAGGGCTGGGTACCGAGTTCGGTACTTTTTAGGTACCGACCAAATTGCCTCGATACTACCAAGTATCGAAACATGTCTTGGTTTTCGGTACCTAAGTAGTTAATCTCGTCAACGTCAGTGAAACAATAAGCATGCAGCATGATTGTCTGCCCAGAGCCATGGCTCGTCGCCCATGAGGCTGTAGTGTGTGTGTGTGTGTGTGTGTGTGTGTGTGTGTGTGTGTGTGTGTGTAAGCGTCCCAACCCAGATAGATAGAAAATATGTGGAAATGATCCAAAGTGTACCTATGTGCCAGACTCGATGCCAGAAGCACGCGACGCAATATTTGACAAGATAATTGCTGCCAAGACCAGTAACATGGTAAATCTGATAAGGCACTTAGAAGCGCACAGAATAGGCTACACTTAAGAGTAATTGTGTGTTCACACCGAATGCGAATAGAGCGTCAAATACGTGTCTATCGCGTCTAGTTAGACGCTTGAATGTTCCGCTTGAGGTCAAATTTTTCAACTTGCGCAGAAGACGTTCGCGGCAAACGCGTCGCCCAATTCGCGTCATTCGCGACGCCCGGCGCAAATGATGCGTATATTCGCGTATTTGCATTGACTTTGTATGTAATCTACTCGCGCATATAATTAAATTCGCATTCGGTGTAAACACCATTAGTAAACACTTGTTCATTAATAAACAATTAAAATATCTCCTTGCTATTGTTTCACGACACATTCATAATCGTTAGGCTACTTTTGCCGGTGCTTTGCGGCAAGCTTCATGTGTGCTGAGCGCGAGGCATATATCCTGCCCCCCAGTAGCCTATATTTAATTTAATTCACATTTATTTGTATCGCATTTTTCACAATACATATCGTTCAGGAACCGGTATCGAAGTCAAGGTATCGGTATCGAACATTTTGCTACGATACAGATAGGTGTAACTGTTTTTGCAGTTTGTCTATTAATTATAATAATAATAATAATAATAATAATACAAAAGAATTAATTCATTTTTCTACTTTCTAAGGTTTAATTATTATTTAAGTCATTTTGTCATTTTCACTGGCCCGCCCAAAATACAATTTCTGCCTACGCCACTACTGTGACTCAGTTTCAGGGTGTTACCAATCTTCTTATAGCCTAGGCCATCTTTGTGGAGAGCAAGAATTCTAATTCTCAAATCCTTTGAGAGTTCTTTAGCCATGAGGTGCCATGCTGAACATCCAGTGGTCAGTATGAGAGAATTGTACTCAAAGCACAAATTTTAACTGCTCTAATACAAGATACACACATTTGTATGGTCCTACCAAGCAGACAAAAACATGATGAATAGGAAATGTGACTTTGCATTAAATGACATACAGCTATTATAACTTAGTGTGTACTCACTTTTGTTGCCATCTATTTTGACAATAATGGCTGTATGTTGAGTTATTTTCAGAGGACAGTAAGTATATACTGCTATACAAGCAGCACATTGACCTCTCTAAAATATATCCAAGTTTCATTTCTATAGTATTGTCCCTTGGGAAGATGTACTAAAATGTTTGCTAAATTGAGAGGGATGTACTCACTTTTGTGAGATACTGTAAGTACATTTAACTACGTCACATTAAAACAAAGTGTTTTTGAAAATGTGCACTGTTGCAGTTAATGCTTTACCTTTTGTTATAATCCATTAAACAAGTTGTGTTTTAATGAGCATGCACTAATATTTTCAGTTCCATTCGTTTACGGGTTGTCTCTAGGTCACGCCCACAATATGAGGAAATATGAATATTCATGTATACTCCACCCACTGGAACAGTTTTCCACAGGAACTGAATATTACACCGGAAATGCAGCTGCTTGCGTACTTCTGTATTGTAATTAAAGTGAATACATTCGTTTTCATATTGAATGACAATATTCACATTCCACGATCAACTCATCGTTAGCCAAACGACTCATCTCACTGAACTCAATTAAGCAAGACACAACAGTGTTTTATACTTCACCGCAACATCTAGCGTGCTGTTGCTTTTAATAATATTTGCTAACATTGCAATCTGAATTTGCTATAGGCTACATGCTGCTGCTGAACTAAAGCACTAAGATTTGCTGTAAGCTCTGTTGAAATATGCGAATACGAAACCAAATGCCTATTTCAATTTAACAAGTCCACATGCCAGCAATGCGTTGTCACTGTATCCTCATATCAACAATATCTGCTTGCTGCTGCATTAACGCAATATTGCATATATGCTAGCTGCCAATATGCTTAGTAATTCACTCCAAGCATTAAAACAGGACTGTTAACATGACGCATGATTTTAAACCTTTTAAACCTATAGCTACTTCATGACGAATTAACAAGGCAGA
Source organism: Meda fulgida (assembly GCA_030578275.1). Taxonomy (NCBI): domain Eukaryota; kingdom Metazoa; phylum Chordata; class Actinopteri; order Cypriniformes; family Leuciscidae; genus Meda; species Meda fulgida. The sequence goes on from CM060617.1 coordinate 15,692,487, forward strand.
CCATGCAAAACTGCAGTGATATAGCATAAGATAGACCGTTCACTTATTTTAGACGTTAAATAGGAATTTCAGAGGAATTCTGAAAGCGCGCAGTAACTGTTACAGCAAATGCTGACCAAGTATTTGAAGGTTGAGCAGAGAGCTCATTGGCTACTCATACAGCAGGAATCAATCAGCTGTGCCCTATAGAGTGCAAACAGATTGAGTTAAGGTCCTATCAACCTGTGCCATCTAGAGTTTCATGACAGAACTTTGTATTTAAGTTAGCATTGACTTTTAGTTTGCTACTTATGCTACGCTACTGAATCACAAACTGAACTCACCCATTACAATTACAGTTTCTGAAGCTGCCTTGTATAATTATACAGCTTTTGCTTTGTATGAAACATTATGCCCACCCATGCAGGGCAGGATATAGAAAATTATTTATAGGGTGGCAAAGGGGTGGCATGAGGTATATGAGGGGTGGCAACACCACAGCAAGTGCCTGTGCATAGTTTTGGAGGATTTATGGCCTGGTGTACACAATTGTGTTCACAAATATTGCATTACCACAAAGTAATCATCTATACTGTTTAAAATTAAAAATAAATAAAAAAAATTGTATCCATCATAGCACCAAGTCAAGATACTCTATCAAAAACATCAACAAATTCTATTTTTGAGCTTATATCACTAAAGAAGACATGCAGTTTTATTCATATTACATAGGCTGATTGAATGGTATAAATCATGTTTTGTTACAAGTTAAAGAGCAAAACTTTTGAATTTAGAAAGAACATTAGAAAGAAATTTAATAATATCAAAGCACTGAGACTGGATCAGTTTTGAAAACAGTGTTTGAGTTTTTGTTATTAACAGAGGTCAGAATATCAATATGGGGTCTCCCAGAACACCCTATCAGATACATACTCTAGCAACACCCCAGCAACTGCATAGCAAGAGCCTAGCAACCACCTAGAATATCCTAGGTACCACCTACCAACACTTTAGAAAACACCCCGATCTATTCTGGACTAACTGACCAAACTATTTGGTCCATAAGCTCAATGTCTTTTACAGTATACAACATAATTAAGTTTACAGATGCATATAAAGTAAAATATATTTCATTACTGTAAAGGGATCTTGCAATACATGAAAAGCACTAGAAAAGAAAAGTTAAAATACCAAATAATTGTATATGAACTTGGTATTCTCCAATACATTAAACTGTCAATTACAGTACAGTAAAAAAAAAAAAAAAAAAAGTATATTCAGCATCCTCGGCACTTTTGGCCAAATATCATTACAGTATACAGCTAGAGCAGTTTATTGGTATTCTGATACAAGACTATATACCTAGGCAGTCATTTCTCAGTTCTGCATTCTGTAAAAGGCTACAAATAAAGTTGACAATCACAAGTTTGAGGAATTACAACATGTTTACTGTACATAGAATAGTGAAATTCCCCCCATCTAAAGTACTGGTAAAGTATTTAAGTACTGGTACTGTAACATTTACTCTGTAGATGACTGAGTCAGTTATAATGTTTTAGCAATCGAGAAAAACTGCAATAAGATTAGATTCTTACCCAACTCTGCTATTATGATGACAGTGGAGCACATGGTCAGAAAATAAGCTCTCCAAACAATTACGAAATGAATCTCATATACGGACAGGATTAAATTTCTCAGAGGACTTCTGAGTTAGCCGAGAAGTATTCATTTTTCGATTCACGAAAAAATGGAAAAACAATTCATATAAGTGAACTGGGTTCATAAGAGTTATTTGTTAATGAAGCTGACTACACTGGGTGTGCTGCATGCGAAGTTTATTGACGTGTTTTCTTTCCATTATTTTGCTTTTTTATGTCATCACATTGAAGCACTGCTGCTGAAAAGCATTACTTAAAACACTGCTTACAATTATATTTTAGTCTGTGATAATTCTGGGGAGGCAAAGCTTTTTCTTAGGGTGGCAGTTGCCACCCCGTAGATCCGCCCCTGCATCCATGTTTTCCCTTTTTTTTCCGAAAAAATCTGACATTTCAAAAATCAATAAAGAAGCAAGCTCTTGTTTATATTTGAAATCATCCATGTAGTTCTTCAGACAGACAGTCCAGACAGAATCATACAATGCACAAATCACTCCTCATGTTAACACAAGCCGGATGATAAAGCTGTTGAACAGATTGAAATTACTCTGAGCCAAGCAATGAGAACCAGTCAGAGCCGACAAACCGCTCACCTCATGCTGAGCAAGTACAGCAACCTGGGGCTGTAGAGAAATTCAGAAAGCAACATATTGACTCGTTTTATTCCCCAGTTAATTTTCATCTTGCCAAATTAAATGTTATAGCAATTTATGGCAATATTTGGAAAATCAAAAAACTGTTACAATCCCCCAGAATTACATCGAATGAACCGTTTGTGCAAATCAAGTAGCACAAACCAAATGAAGATATGACACCAATCCTTTCTGAAAACAGCTTGATATCAACTAGAAGGATCTGGGGTGTAGAAAACAGCACAGGTGCCACCATATGACCATTATCTTCGGGCAAAGGGGCTATAAATGTGCTTTAGACAAAATGACTCCATTAATCTTTTTTTTTTTTTTTTCTGTGGGAGGTCTTGACAAGTGTAGGCATGAAACCTGTTGAAGACAGTACATTTGCCCTTGGAGAGTATCTTTGTTTCTGGTAGCAATAACCTGTTTCCACGGAAACCGTGCAAGACAAGCAGGATGATGGAGCAGGATTGGTGTGACGGTTATTATTCCGGTGAAACATTCCAGAGCGCACACATTCATCAGAGTATTACACCTTTGCATGGCCGTAATGCCTCGCCTTATTAGACTCGTCTAATATACTGTGCTAGATAGCTGTTCAAAATTAGGATCGAGAGATACAATATTGTAAACACTCGTCAAGTGTCATATTGCAATATCTTCGGTTAGACCTTCTCCTTTATCACTTTATAATGCACTAGAGTGAATCCGAAACAGGATATGTAACAAAAAACCTAACTATTTTGATTATTATCATCACTGATTATGTTAGTTTTTGCTATTTTCTGCTATATTTATGTTTTCAAACGTTTAATGCAAAGGACCATAAATGAGGTTCCACTTCCTAAAGTATAAAGACAGCTATGTTCATGTACACAGAACCTACAGTATTACCTGAGAAAAATATTGCAACATAAAGCAACAACGATTTCAAAACTCCAAAATAATTTATACACACACACACACACACACATATATATATATATATATATATATATATATATATATATATATATATATATATATATATATATATATATATATATATATATATATAGTCATTGTTCTAAAGCCAAAGCAATTATTAAAATATTATCTATATGTTATTATCTATATCTATGGCAAATATTTTTGTATTAAATTGTATTATTGTTAATAATGTAAAAAGTAACAAGAAATTAAATAAAAACTAACAACAAGAATACATTTTAATTTTTTTTTACCCATCTGCAGAATTAAACTGTAACAATATCAGATTTGATATGTTAAAAAAATATTATGTTAATTAATATAAGTAACATGTTAACTTTGGCAAAAAAGAAAAAAGAAAAAAAAAGAAAGCTTAAAAATGTGCACAGACCCCCTAGTGGGACTCACGAGGGCATCAACAACCTAGTTAGAAAATCTCTGTTCTAGCAGAAAGATAACACTTTTTTAAATAAGTAATAAGTAAAATATATCTTTTTTTAAAAAGCCACAATTTTTTTGTTTTTGTTTATTCAAATATTGTTTAACTGACAACTGTTTATAAAGGTAATAAAGCACTAAAGGCCCTGCTGTATTTTTAATATATGCTTCATTATATAGCTCCACAATCAGTAGCATGTACATTCAAACTAAGGTACATGTATAATGTTTGTGCAATAAGTAACTCGCAAATTAGGATACACAAATTGTAGAATTATGCTGCAATTCATATATGACCAGATGGACAAGTTGCCCGGAAACTCTCTCCTCCTCCCATTTTTTTTTTATCTTGAGAGTAATTAAAAGACAAACAATAATGTTTCTCTTCATGTTGGTCCAGACTGTTCACCTTGCAGTACAGGCCTGCTGTCACTGTGGAGCAGAGGGAGATGACTATGTAACTGGGGTATTGTGACTCACTTTTCTGAAGCTTGGAGCCAGAGCTCAGGGCCATTGGCAGCATTGTGCCAGTGAAAGAAGTCATTGAAATATACAGAGAATCTGTGTGCATCTGCCTGACTTGGCAGGAAGGCTGTTTGTCTGAAAGGCACGCACGTACCAAAGTCGTTCCCATGGCTGATCCTGCAGATACGCTAATAATGGATATTAGTCCCACTTCTCTGAGGTGAAATTCTATGTGCTAATACCCGTTATTGCAAACACAAACAGTGAAGGAACTTTATTTCATTACTTACTGCACAAGAATCTGAGCTGTTTCACATGGCAAAAGAGACCCCCCTCCCCCCGTCCTCTTTAAATAAATAAATAAATAAATAAATAAATAAATACCTATTCTGAAAGGAGAAGGTGAGTTGACTGACAAGATCTGGGGTCTCCCAGAGGTATGATACACAGCGCTTAATAATAATTAGTTTGTTGTGTGAGGATAGAATGATGTATAGGGAACAATTACTTTTGATGTGGGGTGGCACACACATTGTTAGAGAGAGAACAGTGTGTAGTTGGCTATCTTAATTAGTACTAAAACAGGAGTTTCTTTGTAGAAACCCTTTGTAGACAACCCACATGAACCACTGAACCACTGAGTCACTGCCACCCAATACCGTCCTAAAATCCTATTTTAACAATATTACATTACCTTTTTTTTCAGTTTGTTTACTTTTTTACACTCATATTTTGAGTCAGTAAAAAAGCAACAATGCTAAAGTTTATGTTTCCTAATCATTTAACAACATATTCTTTACTTCAATAAACTCATTGTTTCTGCCTTAATGCATTGTTTAACAATGAAACAATGAAAATTAATTGAATTGCATTACACACAGTCACCTCTAACAGATCACTCAAAATTGTAATTTAGACACATGCATTTTCTGTAAAGCTGCTTTGAAACTATATGTTTTGTGAAAAATGCTATACAAATAAATGTGAATTGAATTACATACTGTGCGTGCGAACTAAACACGCTCAAAGCTTATAAAAAACTGCATAAAGCTTGCCGCAAAGCAGAAGCGAAAGTAGCCTAATGATTATGGATGAGTCGGGAAAAGATAGCAAGGATATATTTAAATTTTTTATTAATAAACAAGTGTTTACTGATTGTGTTGTCTGCAAAGATGAATATGGCGATGTTGCCTCGATCATCATTCCTGCAGTATATGCTAGTGAACGCACGCGCGCCTATGGATTGCATAAGCAAACTATTCATTTCTAATTGTTTCGTTTAAAAGTAGACCTATTTGAACTTATATTTAAGTCTATATGCCTTCTCGTGTCTGTGAGTCAAGTATCCTATACGCTGAGTTTCGGTTCATTTGTGACGCGCTCCATTGCAGTCGAAGACGGATAAACACTCAAGTGTTGCCGGTGTTGTGCCGACCCCGCCAAAATGATTACCCCCCTAGCATTGGTAGGTTTAGGATTAGTTGTGGTGGAGGGGTTAAGATTAGGGGTGGGGTTAGGATTAGGCAATCAGGTACTGACTTCAAAGAGGGGGGTAATAATCTGGCAGGGGGTCGAAATTCGGCACAACACCGGTCTTGGCAGCAATTATCTTGTCGAAAATATTGCATCGCGTGCTTCTGGCATCGATTGTGGTACATAGGTAGGTACACTGTTTATCTTTTGCACATATTTTCTATCTATCTGGGTTGGGGCACACACACACCAGTGGCGGCTGCTGGTCTTTCAAAGAGGGGAAGATTTTTTTTTTTTTTTTTTAACTCGATTGTCAGTGGTCAGATAGTGAAAAGAGCGAGGACTCAGGTGCAGAGTTGATGGGCTTTATTTTAATTAATAAAATAAAAAATACAAACAAAAACTACGAACCAGCACAGGACAAGGAGAATAAATAGGGAGCAAAAAAGCCAGGCAATGAGGGAGGACAGGTGGGCAAAATAACTAATAATCAGGAAACAAGATGAGAGTCGACACAATCGACAGGAGAGCACATGGCACAAGGAAAACATAAGCAATGTTTTTTTTTAATATGACAAGCCATGTGCTCGCACCAAACATAACAAAACACAAACACAACCAGTAAAACAAGTTACAAGCAATTGTTCTCACTCAAAATGAGACATGAACAATGAGAACACTCATAAGCCGCGTGTTCCCACAGAACATGACAACATGAAAGCACACAGCTAACTTAGTGTAAAACACAAGCTGTGTGCTACACAGCACAAGACAAAACATGACATGAAAGCACGCGGCCGATGTAAACACGAACCGCATGCTACACAAAACAACACACTGAACAGAGCGAACACGACACGAACGTTATGCACGAGAACGACCATAAGCCCATCCTGCGCACTCACAACAGAAAACAAACACGCAGAGCATGCACGTCCGAATCCCGACACAAAATCGAAATCAAACTAGACAGATGTGCCTGATTCAAACACCACGCCCGCACATGTAACAAGGCACCGGACATCGACGGAGGAAATGTGGGAATTAGGTTAAACTGTGAAATGTATGATGAAAAACTGCAAATACCAAGAAATATCTTACAGCAATTCATCTTTCGAGTACACTTGCAAAATCCGCGATGTGACAGCTCGAAATCTCGAATAGTTTCCGCGTCAGCGACTTTTTATTGTGCGAAATCGCTGTCAATCAAAAGGAGATGCAGTCCTCCAATCATCACGCAGACGCCCGGACTCCAGGCCCGCCCACTTCCCTATTCTCCCCAGAGACGCTGAGCGTCCGTGGGCGGGACATAATCGCAGCATTTATCCAATGACCGTCTAGTTTCGAAACACTGAATAAAACTGTTCAAGGCAGCCCCATTGAAGTCAATGGACGCCGAGCTTCAGCTGTGAAATGCACTGTGACGCGCTACGGGAATGTATGAGAAGGAGATTGAGTCAGCCGACCTGATAGCTGATTCTGAACGAACTCGTCTTCGAGATGACCGTGTTCTAACGCATTTTTAGTCAATAAAATGTTAACACAATAGTACACATTTGACCATTTATTTTTTGACATTATAGGGGAAGCTGAGCTTCCCTTGCAGTCTTAAAGAAATCGCCACTGACACACAGCCTAACGTGCGACGAGCCACGTCTCCCTGGGCAACCGCGTAAACTAACGTAGTGTTTTTCTGCCACAGCCAATCATGCCGCATGCTTATTCATTGTTTCAGTGACGTTGACTAGATTAATCCCTTAGTACCAAATGTGGTACCGAAAAACAAGACATGTTTCGATACTCGGTAGTACCGAGTCAATTCGGTCGGTACCTAAAAAGTATCGAACTCGATACCCAGAAGTATATATTATATGTACATATTCTCAAGAACATTAAGTGTTTTCGGCAAATAAATTGAATTCTGATACTCTAGTGACTTCTGTGTTTTAGTTTAGACTTCTAGTTTCCCCATCTATATAAAATTATGTAAATGTATTCTAAATATAGTCTCTGCTTCCGCCACATTTGTATTAAATCTTGCAGACAAATAATTATTTTTACTATGCCTTCTAGTTGTTTTTCACTCTCCTCCTTTCTCGTTTTCATTTCACTGTGGTTCATGAATTTTACACTCAATTGTAACTGACCTTGTCTGTGTTTGTGCTTTGGGACACAGAAGGCATGAATAAAGCCAAGGTGAACTTTCCTCTCTGAAGAATTGTGTTTTTTTTTTTTTTTTACTGTTCTTTGGTTCTTTCATGTCTGAGTGCTTCTCATTGTGCTGGAGTCATGTTGATGGTTAAATAAAGCATTGTTCCACTTTAAAATCTGCAGGAGGAGGGAATCTTCCTTGTTTGGCATTCTCTTATGTTATAAGCAAACCTCAACATTCTGTCTCTCTGCAAGGCAATTCAACTCTTTTCTACTCTGAGATCATCTGATATTCTGTTGCAATATGTATGACTATGGATGGTGTGGGACTGAAACAGCTGTCCCATTACAACCAACAACATACATACACACACAAATTTATCTCCAGTCCATCCCTTCATAATTGCATATTCACATTTTCCAATAGAGTGCATTGCTTCAGTTTCATTGCAGTTTTAAGTTCAAAATCATCTGGTATGCAAAACATCCAACAAACATTTGCAAAATATTATAAGCCAACAATAAATGACTGCATCATGACTTCTAGACACAAAGAATGTCCATGAAGAGCAGGACTACAGCATGACAAATGTTGAGTGTGGTGAGAATTCTCACTGTGGTGTCCAGTTTGGCACAGGCCATTCTGGCCGACCTTGTCAGGGATGTCAGTGACTAATGTCTGATCTCATCGCAAGCCCAGAGTAATCTGGCACAGCCCTGGTGGATCTCCATAAAGCAGCAGTGTCATCACAGGTTTCCAGTGAACACCAGGCATAGCCTGGTGACAAAGGCCATCCAGTCTGCCCTGCCACCAATGTGATGTCCAGATAAACTGTCCTCCAAACAGGTTTTTTGCAATTACCACACAAAACAAAAACAACAAATATCACTGACAAATGTGACATTTAAGACAGCAAATGAAAAAAGTTAATTTGGTATGAATAATTTAGGTGTCAGTTTAACTGTTATATTGTCTGTTCATTCATTTGGCAACATGAAGTCTAGCCTGTTCTTTTCCCCTGTACAGAATGCACCAAAATGCATCACAGACCCAGGGTCGGGCGGTGTCCCCTTGAGGGGGCCCCACGGCCAACAGACCAAAGGGGACCCCGCCCCCAGGATGTGATCGCAAACAAAATTAAGGGGACCATTTTAGTAACAATGGAGCATTAAAAAGATATTCTGCTGCTAATCCCACTCCAACCACTAAACCTACCCATAAATTTCTTAAAAGTATGTATAGTTATAAGGAAAAACATGGGGCAGAAAAGTAATCACAATAATTTTTGTATTGCAAAAATGTCAAAAAGCAGCAACAAAAGTAGTCCAAATGATGATGTGTTGCAGTCGAAGTAATTTCTGGCGGTATATAATAGTTTTGTATGAGGTACATGTCGCAATCTGTGACGAAGCAGACGAGAGCCAATGAGCATTTGATATATCTGCCGTAAAACGTGTTGTAAAGCTTTTTTAGGCTGCAATGTGTTACATAATAAAGACAGTTGTTACTACAGTGATATCTAACCCATCCGTAATATTTCTGTGGGAATAAGCTTTTGTCAGTTTAGAAATGCTTTTACACTTTTAAGTTTCCTTTTAATATTTAATGGTTGAAGGTGAGTAGAATGTCATCTATTTGTACCCAGTTCTTTCTTCTTATCAGGGTTGTGGACTCGAGTCGCATGACTTGGACTCGAGTCCCAAATTTGATGACTTGCGACTCGACATATTCAAAGATGACTTGCGACTCGACTTAGACAACAATGACTCGGACTTGAGCCCTGTGACTTGGAAAGACTTGACCTTCCTTCTAAAACCACAGATCAGAGTTGTAATAATCACTGACTGTAGTATAGCACTGTATCATTGACGCATGATCACAGCGCTGATTAGCGCTGCTTTCGCACGCTTGGCACTGAGCCAGAGAGCGCGTGATAGAGTGTGTTCAGCAGCGCGTGTCAGTTGTCATTTATTATCAAAAGTTTAGACAGTTTTCAACCAAATAATGTTTTCTTTTTTCTTTTTCAGGCATTTAAATACACAAGTACTAGTGAACCATTTATAATTTGAGAAAAAAAAAACACTGATATCTAAGTAAGCGGAAATAATAAACCTTTCAAATGTAATTTTGAGACATGTTATTTTCCCCCCACAACAAACGGACATTTTAGCCTATAGGCAAAATGGGCTTCGAGCTCTGTGTTTTGGCCCGAACCCAGATATACATAAATACTAGGGATGCACCGAATCCAGGATTCGGTTTCGGCCGAATATTGGGCTTTTTAACAGGGTTCGGTTGCTGCCGAACCGTAGAATTTTTTTCCACCGAACCCTAGGCTTGCTAGTCTGGGTTTCCCCATGCTGCCTTCCCGCAGCGCGATTTTATTCACGCTGAAAGGCAATATGGATACCATGGGCCAGATTTTCGCCTCATTTAGGGAACCAATCACAGAACGGGGAGGGAGCAGCAAGACGATGACCACATCTATGCGACACACCGAAGCAGTTTGTTTATTTCTATGGATTCAACATGGCAGCAGACGCGAAGCTACCGCATGTTTATCTTGCACAAACGGCAATAGTCGCTGAACGTCATTGTTTACACAAAAATATCTTACCCATCGTCTTCTTCCTTGTCTAATTTCTGTCGCTCTACATACGTCATCTGGTATAATTGAAACGATTGCATATGAGCTACGTACGCGCATTTGACAGACATGCTTAGCACCCAATAAACGGCGCCGGGCAATCGTAAACCACGCCTCAAATACGAGAAAATGTACATGTGGTTCCCAGACCCAAGTCTCAACGAGAATTGGGTCTGGCGTTAGCCAGGCTATAGGCTTGCACTACGCGCCCCACGTCGATGTCACGCTGCCATTGATTACGGGGAGGTGTTTACCTTAGGCTTGTTCAACTTGAACCGTTGCTGCACAGACCGATTGGTGAATTACATCAGAGTATATCATCAGTATGACATCATAGCGAATAGAGAGCAGACGGATCCTTATGCTTTTGAAATGCTCTCGCGGTACTTTGATGTCATAAACCGATCGGTCTGTACAGCGCCAGTTCAAGTCAAACAAGCCTGTAACGTTAGTGTTACGCGTTGTGTCAGGAAGAAAACAGACTCACGGAGGCGACTGGCATCTCACAGCTCGCACTTTATTCCCCATCGAACTCGTGTAAGACTCGTGTCAGTCACACGTTCTACCGTCCACAGCGTTACTTAACAAAATAAGAAAAAAAATGAGCATCAAACAGAAATAACTCGCATACATGTCATGGGATGTTCGAGGCGCACGGCACATTAAATACAGACTGCAGACAGTTCAATAGGGAGCGCGCAGCTCTTAAAGGGGACACATCTTATTTCCACTCGTTACAGTAGGTGGACCGTTCGAATGCAGTAGGCTGTGAGAAAGTGAAAATGGAACTTTTGAGCAGAAAAAGTGTTGTTTGGCAGTACTTTCAGTCAAAAGAAGGCAATTCAAGTCGAGCTACACGTTCAATTTGCAATGCCAATTTGTCTCATGGTGGCAAGGACTAAACAATAGGCTACACATCATCGCCTCTGTTAAAATGCATAATGCTGCTTATTCTTTTTTTCTTTCTTTTTTTTTACAGTTAAAATCAAATGAAAAATCCACGTTGTTTACTACATTAATGTGTTTACTTTGTTAATGGACTGAGGATGAGAGTAGGATTCGGTATTCGGTTTCGGCAGAATCTTAACCAGTGGATTCGGTATTCGGCCGAACCCCACAAATCTGGATTCGGTGCATCCCTAATCAATACATACAATATATATGTATTTGGATATATTTGGACCGTTTCCATCTCATAACTAACTGTCCTAGAGGACCCGCAGCACTGCCTTTTGTATGTCTTCCTCATCTAACACACCTGATTCAAACTCATCAGCTCATTAGCAAAAACAGCGAGACCTGAAGTGGGTATGTCAGATAATGGAGGCATACAAAATGTGCAGTGCTGGAGGTGCTACAGGACAGGTTTGAGAACCCCTGTAACGTATAATGGGATGACTCAGGCAGTGAGGTAACTGTCCATAGTACTGACAGTCTCTGGAATCACACCTTTTCCCTGCTCAAGAAGACTTGGCACAGAACAGTTACGATGCGAAGACAGACACTGAAGAACTGTGATGAGCATTGTGACCGAACCAGCCCACTGATACTCCGACCGATTCCCCCGTGCCGGGCTAAGACCCCCGCTGCCACCCCGGCCCCACTGGTTTGCAGATATCAAAGCACCCACCCCATCCTGTTTCATGCGCCAGTAATTAACTATCAAACCCTACCACATACCCCTCCTTTAAACCAACAATTCAGGATGAAAGAGCCGTGACACTTTGAAACCTGAATGCTTTGTTGGTAAACATTTCAAACTAATTAACAGCATATTTAATTAAAAAAGTACATGTGAAGCATTTGAGCTTCTGTTTTTTTTATTGTAATGCTCCAGCAGAGAAGGTTGATTAAAATCCTGCTTGCCTAACATTTACCAAAAGTCACCGTGTACATATTTATGGTGTTTTAGCAACATACAAATGAGGTCTGTGCATCTGATAGAGTTACGATATCATTGCTATTCTGCATGGGTGCATGTACCAGTGTCTCAGTGGCTCGCTCGACGTGTCCTGCCTTCTGACCCGAGCATGGAGCAGCATTCATTTACACAATCTAATGAGGCAAGACCTGTAGTTGTAGGCAGGAATTCTGTTTACACTCGCATTCATGCCATATTTCCAGCTCCAGAGTACTGATGAGTGCACACGGCCGAATCAGCCCACAAATATCCAGATACCCCACGCACAGCCCAGGCCAATAAATCACACTCAGTCCCTTACATCTAGAAAGAAGTCGAGAGGCCTGGGAGGAAGCAAGTCAGACTGGCTTGCAGCAGACATTTTTCACAATCTGGCCTGTCACCAAGCTGAGCGCCTTAAAGCAAGATTAATTCGAGGAGGACAAGCCGTCTGACTTTAGTGGCATCAGTCATGATAGGGCAGGGAGGAAGCAAAAATCTCTGACAGACATGCAATTTGTGTTCGGATGAAAGGGATCCGCTAGACGCTATTGGACAACTTGACATCTTCATAAAATTTTAGTTAAACTCTCACAATATCCTGCTGAAAATTACTATATTTCTGTGACAAAACCAGTATGTAGTATGGTATGTTGTTTATGTGTGCGTGCGTGCGTGTGTGTGTGTGTTTGGGTTGGCATCACAGCCACTGAGAGGATGGATAAGGCATACAGTTTTGGTTGTCATCTCACAACCTGTCATGTCCTTGTGGAAATGCTGGCAGAAATGTAATGTATGCAAGTTTTTTAAGATAAGTGAGGTGTGTTATTGCCCAATTATTTACTTGACATGATTTAAAAGAGCACTGTTATGTTAAAATAATGTTGCCACTAAGCACACAAGTGAACATTTATGGTGCACAAAACACTCTCTAAAAATAGAGTGTGCTCTATTTTAAACATACAGAATAAGATGGAAAAAAAATGACTGCAAAAACACAAACAACTGTGGCTCCTTTACTACAACTTCTTATAAGCAGAGCAAAAGAAATAATATACATTTTAATTTCATTAGGCATTTATCAGTAATTGGTCACAGCATGAAAATAATTATCAGTTTACCGTATGGACCACATCCCTAATATGCATACACTAGCATTTAAGCGTTCATTCATGACTTTCAATTGTATGCCTTCAGTTTTACAAATGTTTATATTATTAAGCCAGTAAAATACCTGATCATATTTTTCCAAATTTAGCAACAAGTACAATACAAACTCCAAATCTATAAACAAGAATTTTTAGATCGATTAAAAACAGCCGCTGATGTAAAATGACTCATACGGCCGCGTGTAAGACATCTCAGCTGAGAGAGACTGCATTTCAGATTGATCCTTCACCCTGTGTGTGCAGTCAGTGAAAACTAATGTATAAAACATTCTGCTTGCACCAGAGTTAAATAAATAATAGATTCCTTTTCAGTGGAACACAAGCAAGACAAAGAAATAACAGTGTGGGGAAAATGCTGAGAGGTCTGTGAAAGGTCAGTGGTTGCGACTGGCCCCAGCCTCCATTGAGATCCTTCGCAAGCTGAAGGCTGCTCAAGGCATACTAAACAAACCTGAGACCCATGCAGTGAGGCTTATTTGCCTTACGGCAAACATAGGGATTGGGTCACAGTGAGATCGATGAGCAAAGTGGGGTGCTACATGGAACTGACCTTGTAATACAAGACAAGTAATGTAGTCCCAAAATATATATCAAAAGAGATTTTTAAGGGAAAAAAATAAAAATAGATCATACTATCATATCATACAACAAAAATATTTGGCTAAACTACAATAGTGGGCACTGGAATTGGGTTTGCTTTAAACATTAAACTAAACTCAACTTAAATACTTTGTGTTGTGTAAATTGAATGGAAAAAGTTAAATTAGATGAAACTTGAATCGCTTGCAGTTAGCAACTGTAGTAGTAGATAGATAGTGTTAAAGCACCATTGCTGTAACTACATCTACTATTTAAAAATTACTCCTGTAGTTTCAAAGCAAATAGATTAAGTACACCTTTGTTTTTTACATTTAAATGGATTGCAAAGCAATGAGGCTGTGAAAACGTAGCCAATAATTGTTGCATATTATGCACATTTTAATTAAGGAAATTAATTGCTAAAGCAGTGTAAATCCGTTCTTGAGTGTGTATAAAGTGAGCTTTGTAAAATCATTGCACGTTTCAGCCTCACTGATCTTGTCAGTCGATGAGTCATCTACAGGAAACCCATGCATTTAATACAATCCAACCAGAAAGAGCCAATAAAACATTGAAATAAGCAGTCACCTCTCCTCTGAGAGGCCAAAACATAAGACTGAATGAATCCCAATTCATATGCATTTCAATTTTCAGAGCATGAATTCAGCTTTCTCAACTGCCTCTTGTTAATTCCTGATAGCTCGGGACGAATTTTAAACATTCTCCCCCCCTTGAAAGCACTAAATCAGGACTATACAACTTTGTAAAGCTCAGGGGCCACAAACATGATCCAAGTCATGTTTTTATATGTATGATTCATTTTATATCATGGTAACAGTATAAATCATAAAAAGATTCATGTTTCTGAAAATTAAACCTAAACATATTTCATATATAATACTGGTTTAAAGGTTTCAAAAGATTTTTTTTTAAAGTGCTCACCAAGGCTGCATTTGTTGAATCAAAAATACTGTGAAATATTGTTACAATATAAAAAACAACTTATTACTGTGATACCAAAGCTGAATTTTCAGCATCCATTTCTCCAGTTTTCAGTGTCACAAGATACTTCAGAAATCATTCTAATATGCTGATTTGACTCTAAAGAAGCTTTATTATTATAATTTATGTAAAAAACAATTGTCCTGCTTAATATGATAGTGAAAACAATTCAGGATTTTGTGATGAATTTTAAACCCCAAACTACTGAACTTGTGTATTACATAACCTACCAATTTTCATATTTAATAAGGCAGTGAATTAAATACTATCAAATGTAAGGTACTTAATTTTTGCTACTATTTTTATTTGATTATATTTCAATTGAAATCAACTCAATTGTGATTAAAAATTAATAAAAGTCTGCCATCCATGCAAAAACAGATTCGGTTTTCGGATCAGTTTTCATGCAATCTTCTTGCTCCAATTTTCAGCTTTGCTTGACTGCCATTACCTAGTACACAGCATCTACACTGGACACAAGTGGACCATTACACTGCATTAAAAAAAAGTACATTGAGGAAAACTATTGTCACATGTTAGCTCAGAAATAGACTTATTAAACTTTCACCTGGGAAGTATTTCACAGCTAGTTGAAAAAGTTCCACAATAGGACATGCTAAATGTCCACAATCCCTTCAGTGCGCCATTTATAAAGTGAAGTCAAATGTCAGGGTTCCTAATTAGGCCCCAGGATCCTTCTATTGTGCTAATTGGTTGAAAGACAGCTGACATCTGATCCAGTTCAGCAGGGCAGTGGTACCAGGGCTGTGGGGGTCTCAACCGTCATAAGCAGCCTTATCTCTAACAGTAGAGGGTCTCATTTAGCTTATGAACCAGCATGCATCGCTGCCTAATGAGCGGGGAGATATAGAAGAGCGAACTGTGACAGCAGCAACAAACAATTCACCAATAAGATCATCAAACTATTAGAGAGATGATCTTATTGTCTGGATATCTGATGGCAATAAGACCAATTAAGATGATGGCGGATGATCAATACATTTGTGGTTAGATAGGATAGCTGAAACAGAACGCATCTTGAGGGTGCAATATAAATGTGTCAAGAGTCAGAAGCATGTCTGGGGTGCAACAGCGGGGCGGGTTTTAACATTTCATCCAACATACTGCCATTGCTTCCTCTAGACAATTTGGCAACAAAATGGGATGTTTATTTTGTTTTCGTTAACAAGAGTGCGCTCTCCCCATTCGCAGCATGCATTACAGAGCAGCCATGAGTTTCAGTCTGACACCCCTGCCAATTATGTTTGTTGGATGACTTCAATATCATCGTTTTATTAGAGGGATGTAATTTGTGCTATGGATTTACAGTCAACGTAATAGAAGTCCTGCCTTCCAGGTCTGGTGTGTGCTATAAAAAAAGGCAGCTGTATAAATCTTACTTAGTACATTAGGCTGATTTGGGTTAGTGTTGGGACTAAGGTACTTTTTTTGTGCTAATTTATTTTGATTTACTTGGTTTTGCTGCAAGGCTGTAATCAGAAAATTAGTCACATAAGTAGCCTGCCTGTTTTGTCTTCTTACCTCCTAAATCTCCTCATGAATGCAGCATTCAGATGTCTCGAATAAGGAAAGGATCTCTAGAAATATTTCACAGGGGTTACTTCCATTGTCCACACACTTTATGTGCCTTAAAAGGCGGCCCACTCTGACAAGCCCTCAAAAGTGAAACTGTCACTTTTATTGGTGAGTGACACTTTCCGGAAACACATGGCCCATGCTGGCAATTATCTCTCCAAATAACAGATCTAAATGACAGACACTAATACAGAGACACATTTCAGACTGGGAAGAGGTTGTTTCCATGCGTGCTGTAAAATATATCTTCTGGCACCTGCGCTTTTATTGGCGTTAAGCTATCCGTATGCGATCAGCAGCCTTGCTTTAAAGGGTATTCAAGTTGCCAGAGTGAAGAAAAGTCAATATTGATCCAGAGTCTGTGTGCATTTTGTTGGGCAGATGCTAATTTGCAGGCCCTCTCTCCTCTGTTGAGGTCAGGAAGAACTGCTGGTCTTAGAATAGCGCTGAGGATCGAGCTCGAAATGCACACTGCCTATTTCAGTGCTTGCCGTGAAGCCGGTAAAAAAGAGCATGGGGGTTTTAACAGACGAAGCTATAATCAATACTGCTGTTTTTCCAGAGGACTTCGGTTTTGTATTAGATAATCCTGAACAGCAGGATGTGGGCCATGAGGCTGATGTGTAAAGAATGTGCACACAGTGTGACGTTGTCACTAAAATATTGTTCACATCTGTCTCAGACATATGGCTAAAGAAAATATCTGCCTTCAAATTTGCTTTCGTAAATAAGATGCATTCATACTTGCGGTGAACATAGAAAGGGAACAGTTGTGTTTATGATGAATTAAAAGGTATAAAGGAAAAATAATAAAATATTCAAAGGATATGCACATACTGTCTGAGAGCTAAATCTGTAAAAAAAAAAAAATCTGTCTAAATTGGAAAATGAACCTAAATGTATGATTCTGTATGTCGCCATTTAGACAAGTAAACATTTGTGTATGTGTGAGTGTGGAAGTATGTGTGACATCCTCACAGTTTGGAGGACTCTCTGAAAAGTCTCTGCAATCTCTGGATATGATCACGTTTGAATGGTGCAAAAATAGTCTGTTTGAACTCCCCATCATGTTTATACTATATATATATATCAGTACAGTTACGTTCTACTATCAAATATATATATATATATATATATATATATATATATATATATATATATATATATATATATATATATATATACACACATATATAGACACACACTCACAATAAAATATGATTCAATGTAACAATATCAGAAAATCTTAGACATATTTAAAACAGGAATTATTTGATGACAATTAAAACTACAATTATTAATACTAATTAGCCTAATTGTAATTTGTAAATCTTTATACGTTGCTAATATCATTCAAACCCCTAGGTTTTACCAATTTGTCAGCAAGAAGTTTTTGTAAGGAAGTGAAAATCATTTAAAATGTAATACAATCTAGTATGATCACATATTATTTTATATATTTTAATAATTAAGTGACAGAATAGGTATTGTTTAATTTTTACATAAATATATCCTTTAAGCTGAATGACCATGGTTTGTTACTCTGAATGACATTTTGCCAAAAGAGATGCTATTGCCATTGTTCCCATAATTGCAATGTTTTTATTATTAGTCTGTATCATTAAATTAGTAAATAATATTCCTGAATAAATGGCAGAAGCAGATGTTGAAAAATAAAAAGCAAATTCCTGTCATGTTTGCTAGCTTGTCACTGTTTCTGACTTGTCACTGCTCGGCCCCAAACATAACTCCTTGCAGCTATATTTATGAATACTTTTTATTTTAACTTAAATTACATTATCAAGAAGAGTATTTTGGGTTGAGAATCCTCTCAATGGTCTCTTTTGAACTTGTGACATACCGTTGTCACGATCCCTGTACCGTCTTGTGTTTTGTAGGACTTTTATGTTGAAGTATATTCTTAGTTCCCCATTGTTTCTGTGTTCAATTCCTATTTTGCCTTGTGTACCTTGTTTGTCACCATAGTTACCCTCATTAGTTCCCATGACATCAATCAGCAACACCTGTTCCTCAGCCCCTGGTTAACAAGTCTATTTAAACCTCTGTGCTTCAGTTGTTGTTTGTTGGTCATTACTGCTGTTTGTGTATTAGTGTTGTTGTTCTCCAGCCTGCTCTTTGTGGATTTTACCTTTTGTTCCTGGATTGATTCACGTTTATGTTTGTCTATTAAAACATGTGCTTGCATCTGGATTCTCTCTCTGCCTCGTCCCTGCTTATAGTGGTGGGCAGTGGCGTCATGCCCATTCAGAGCCTATAACGACTCAAATGTATTCTTCTGGATGTGTAATAAATCGGTCAGCATCAGCCCGTCCCTTTTTTCTAATTATGGTGTCTGTGTATATCAAATCTAGCGCTATGTGCGTAGCGCTCTAGAATCTTTGCTGTGTGTGTTCAAGCAACTCACTCGTCTCGCACGTTGAGCTGGCAATGTTTTACAGATGGTCTTTAAGTGGTAAGTGGGCAAAGCAACAAATCAGCATTGAATTAGTAATCGGATGATATTAAAAGATTATTTGTGGTTGACCTGGAAATTTTAAATTGATCAAAAAGTTATGGATTTGATATTAGCTGCGAATTCAGAGCATTAACTTAAAGGAGTAGTTCACTTTTTAAAAAACTTTTGCTGATAATTTACTCACCCCCATGTCATCCAAGATGTTCATGTCTTTCTTTCTTCAGTCAAAAAGAAATTAAGGTTTTTGATGAAAACATTCTAGGATTTTTCCCCATATAATGGACTTCATTGGGTACCAAATGGTCCAAAGTCCAAATTACAGTTTAAGTGCAGCTTCAAATGGCTTTAAAAGACACCAGACGATGCATAAGGGTCTTATCTTGCGAAACAATCGTGCATTTCAAAAATAAATAAAAAAGGTTAAGTTTTATAAGCACAAATGCTCGCCTTGCTCTGTTCTGTGATGCGCGTTTGTAACATCACATAATACGCAATTACGTTGAAAAGGTCAACCCCTTCTGTGCCCTCCTCACATGATCCATATCACCCGTCAGAAAACAATTGCAACGTCTCAGATTGTGCCCCCCCCAGAATTTTGGCTTGCATGACGCCCCTGGTGGTGGGCGGATCGAGGCTTCGTGAAACACTGAAACAGTTGAATCAAATGTGCCAAATTGTGCCAAGGCTTCGAAACAATTCGACACCCTCCACGGTCTCCACGGTGACCCCTAGTGGTCAGAACAGTGTAAATGCAACAAAAACCCAGGCCAAACATGCATTAAAACACCTTTTACAAATCTATTGCAAATTGTTTACTGAAAGTAAAATCTTTCAAATGCAATTATCTAATCATCTAAAAAGATTATCATGTGTAAATGTGTTATTTTATCAATTGTCAGGGTTTGTTTAGTTTGTTCTATGAATGGCTCAGCTACAGGCCAATAAGACTATTAACTACCTCATTTTAATTATACTAATGTCTAATTAAAACGTCAACAAATGTATAAAACTGATCAAAGAACAGATAAAACCCACAGACACTTGTTCATTGGTTCTCAGTGACTCATGGGTTGACAGAGATCATTGCCCCCAGCAGTGAACCATTGAAATTTCAAAGTGTTTCGAAACAGTTATGACGTAATGAAGCCTCGTTTAATGTAATCACATGATTTTTGCAGTTTGATACACGCTCCGAACCATTGATTCAGAACAAAAGATTCGTAAAAGCTCCGAAGCTTCATGAAGCATTGTTTTGAAATTGCCATCACTACCTGCTTACACATTACAACCATAGTGAGGGGGAACTCCGTGTTCAGAAATATTGGTAAACTGTTATTCTGACAATCACAATCCTGAATCCCTTTCTCTATTCCTTGCTAAAGGCCCATTCACACCAAGAAATACGTTTTTTTATATATATATATTTCACACTACAAATATAACGATAATAATGGCACAGAGAAACAATATCATGGAATCACTTTCAGAGTTTTCTTTTATTCTTTTTTTTCAGCTTATGAACAATAAAAGCAGTTTCCAGCCAATCAGAATCCATTCCATTTTAAACAGCTCCAGCATTTAAAGTGGCAGATAACAAAACTGCAGCACATGCTTAGAATGAACAGTTATCGTTCATTGGTAATAAGAAAATGTTGAATTCTTGAGCCCCAAATCAGCATAATAAGAATGATTTCTGAAGGATGTAATACTGAAGTAGTGGCTGCTGAAAGATTTCACAGTATCAAATAAATCCAGCCTGGTTGAGCATAAGAAGCTTCTTTCAAAAGTCTTTTGAATGGTAATCTATAGGGTGTGTGTGAATCCGCATTCATATCTAACACTTTGAGGCCTGGTTTCACAGACAGGGTTTAGATTAATCCAGGATTAGGCCCAAGTTCAATTAGGACATTTAAGTAGCTTTTATAAACATGCCTTAGAAATAAAACATTACTGCTGTGCATCTTGAGACAAAACAATGACACTGACATATTTTAAGATATGCCAGTGCAAGTTACTTTCAGTTAAAACATCTTAAACATGCATATTAGTCTGGGACTAGTCTTAAGCCTTGTCTGTGAAACCGGGGGTGAGCATTTGAGAGGAGCCTCTCTTGCACACGTTGCTCTACCAAAGGCCTTGTTGAGTGATTAGGCCTGTTGCTAAAGTGTGTTGTGGTCTCTGTGCTGCACCCTCAGAGGACAGAGAGATGGATGTAATACAAATATCAATGTCCTGGTGAGATTATCCCTACATCTTTTGACAGAAGAGGAGGAAGTGACTAGAAAGAAGTCAAGAAAGAGAGAGTGGGAATTTAATAGTTGCGTGAACGAATACGCACTCTGTGCTTCGCGTTATGAATGGGGCAGATGAGCATTATAAGTATTCATGAGCTGTGATGGAGGAGGGAGAGATTTGTAACGGAGTAAGAAACTCCGGTGAAGGGCAGAGAACAATTTGAGATACATTAGCCACACGTCCTACCCTGCATTTCCTCCCTTGTTTCAAGTGATTGATAGCGCACCTCAGCAGCCTTTCCTAATAGAAAGCTCGGCTCTTCATGAGGGGAACAGCATATGTCTCATTTTACGCAGGAGAATAGAAAGGCTATAAATGGCTTGGCCAAAAGCAAGCAAGCAAAATCTGCAATGACGAGCCTTCCTGTCTGCAAAACATTTTTAAAAAAGCACTTGCAGACTTTTTTAAAGCTGACTTTCATCACAGCACATAATCTTAACCACCAAATCAGCAGAGACCTTCTGGAAACTGTGCTTAAAATGTTGCTTACCTTGTGCAGACTGCTGAATATTAGTCTTTTAACACTTTTGAACCGTTCAGAGCTGGACTATGATCCATGCTTTTGATTTTTTTTTTTTTTTTTTTTTTAAGTTCAAGGGCGCAGTCACTGCTCTGCGCAGTCTGTTGCATGCTGGGAGGGCTTGTGGTGTATGTCATCCTCTCAGTATCACACATCAAACAGTGAACACTAGTGTCTTCTCATTAGTAGCTTTTAAGTAATGATCCCTTTAATGATTAGGTATGCAGAGATGTTAAAGTGTTAGGGCTGAATGTCACAAATGTGTTTTGTACTCCACGCTGTGCAGTCTCTCTGCCTAAAGCTGCTTTTCTTTATTTGGTAAGCTTGTCCTATTTTTTTGTACGGGTATTATTTTATTTAAAAGTACGATAAAATGGCAATTTATACATAAAATTACTTGAATACACTTTTTCTATGATAAGCATGTTTTTTGTTTTGTTTTTGTTTTAGTTAAATTGGTTTTGATAAATTAAAATGAATTAAAATTTGGTCATAAATGTCAGAAATGTCATATCACAATGAAATGTCATATAATCACAATGAAACAAACAGAATATAAATTTAAAAAAAAAAACATTTCTTTAAAAGAAACCTGTCTGGCATAATATTTTATTTTCTCCTCAAAGGAACATTTACACTATGCTTCAATATTTTGCAGAAACTTGCAGAAAAACAAACAAACAAACAAACAAAACAAACATTATATCAGAGTAGAACCCTGCAGACCCTCATAACTGTGTGTCAATGACTCAAGGTCAAATCTCTTTAAATAATAATTTGCCCTTTTTATGACAAGGCAAGGTCATGCAGTCATGCAGTGTGACTTCTCAAAAAAGTGATTTGTTCACGGCATTTGTCAAATAAATAACTTTTTACTTTTTTAAAAAGTAAAAATTTTTCCTTTTTTTGTACAAATATGATGAATAACAATCAGCCTTTAAATCACTGCATTTCAGCTTCTTTATGAAAACACCTCCTACAAAAATATATTTGTATATATAAATTCCAGTCCGTTCATTCCAGCTTCAATCCAAAGTGAAGGAGGATCAAATGAACCACAAGGCCCTACCCCACGCACTCATTGGGATACATTTTTATGAAGTACACACTCCAGTGCATTTGGACACATCAAACGCATTACATCACTTGAACTGTACGAGCACAGCCTCCAAGCAAGCACACTAACAAAGCTATGAGGGATCGATCAGACTTTTCACCAAGCAGTCGTCTGTTGACTAGATAGCTCTTATGTGCAGACATAGAAAGACTGCATTAAATGCAGCTCTAGGGGAGTAAAAACCTTGGATTTAAATGCAAAAATTCTAAAGAAAGCAAACCGAAGGTCA
Organism: Meda fulgida; assembly: GCA_030578275.1. Classification (NCBI taxonomy): domain Eukaryota; kingdom Metazoa; phylum Chordata; class Actinopteri; order Cypriniformes; family Leuciscidae; genus Meda; species Meda fulgida. The sequence continues at coordinate 15,715,786 of CM060617.1, forward strand.
ATCATTGTTACAGGGAATAATATATTCTGTATGCAAAGGATATCCTTCTTAAAAGACAAGAACTAAGTTAACCCAAAGTTCCTTCTTGATTTCTATACAAGACCCTGCTAAACACTCTGTGTACATGCTACACAAACAAACAAACACACACACACAGTCTAGTAATTTATGGGTGTGACTACCACATTGTACAACCGTATTTATTTATAAAAAATAATAATAGTTGTGATAACTGCATTTATATAAAATCTGCATCTCCAATCACAACTTTTACTTTTGTCCAAAACAGCTCCTCTAAACAGGTTAAATTGTTGGTGTCCTTGCAATGTGTGTCACAACGTCTACTGTCATTTTTCGGAAGTACATTCTGTATTCCGTATCATTTCCTGAATGATAATTCAGGGGATTCACTCTCTGGTTTGAAAAGGAAAAGGCTTAGGCTCAATCGACAATTTGTGTGGCATAATGTTGAGTAACATGGAAATAACTGACTTCTTAAGGAAATCAAAAATGTAGTTTACTTTGAGGCATTTAGAATTAATGGGGCCGATTTTTGGAGGTTTTAACCCCTGTGGTAAAAATTGAGTTTTTAATGTTGTTTATATGTCTATGTGGTGTTTTTATATGATTTAATAGATAAACTCCATTGCTGAGTATTTTCTGAGTATAGTGAACCGAAGTTTGATAACAGTCAATCAAAAGGGTAATCATATTAATTCCGGTTATGTGTCCAACATTGTAGAGAGCACATATGTAAAACGCATTACTATTCATATAGACGACCCTATAATTCACTCAATTCTTCTTCTGAATTAGTTTTTGATTCAAACATATATGGCTGAATTAAAACAGTATTTCCACTTGCCATTGTGCAGCGTTTACTACAGTAAAGTTGAGCGAGTGGATCAGGTATTCTGAGCTGTTGTGAGTGAGTGGAGACGGGGCTAATTTGCATATCCACGCATCCGCATATACTAAATGAAGCAAGGGTGTAGAGTTACATTCAAGCCATTTTACGGCATGAAGATCACAGGAATTTTTTTTTTTAAATATGTCATTTTGGTGATCAAAGTTGAGTTTTAAGGGTTACAATTATTGACAACAGGGGGACTTTAAAAAGTAGTAATGTGATGCTTATTTTATTAAATCACATTCATTCTTCGGTTAAAACTTTTTTTTATTGTCACTCTTACATTTATTTTATGGTGTTAAATTGTTAAGGTAGTGCAACTTGTGGCTACTGTATACTATTGAAATGGTGGTTTTTTTTTATCGTTTTCAGATTGGCCCCATTCACTTATCTTAAACACCTTTCTATATCCCAGAATGTTATGTTTGTTTGAAAAGAATAATAATAATAATAGTTATATATATATCAGGACAGTGACAATTCCTTTTGTTGACTGAAGGTGATGATTCCCGGGGCAACTTTTTGAGCAATGTTGCTGGGCAATATTGCCGTCAGCCAGCAACCAGGTGAGGCCCGCAACCAATCTAAAGTACCCAGATAGAAATGTTTTGGCCATTCTCAATGGGAAAGTGCCCAAGCAACATCGCTCTGCAAAATTGCCGAGCAACGTTGCTCAAAAAGTTGCCCCATGTATCATCACCTTAAGTTTAACTTGTTTTTTGTAGATGCTGTTTTTCACTCCTAAAACTTAGCAGTGAGCACCTGACCTAAGGGATCAGAAAGAGCAATATTAAAACTAAATTAATCTTAAAGAAGTCCTGTACACTGAAACTTTGAATATCAAGAGGAAAGTTTGTAGATTTAGAATTTGAATTATCTTATTAGAAAGAAAGTGCTATCTCCGCATGAAAACACCAACACCATTGATAATAATTAAAGACACTGTTGCCTAATGTTAACAAACATCTTAAAACACTTAAAAAATCCTCTAATGGTAAAATCGTCTCTCTCATTCGTTTTTCAATCATTCATATGTTCTCTCCACCCATTCCTGTGATGTCACACACAGTGAGTCATTCACAGTTTCACAGACAGCGTATTTAAAATGAATAGCTTTTGAAACCATCTATTTCTTTAGCCAAAAGGAAGCTGTTAATTTGCAAAGAGAAGACAACTCACAAGTTTAACACAGTATGTATTATCATGATGAAACGAACACATGAAACACACAAACTACTCAACTAAAGCAGATGCAGACAACAAGTGATGAACAAATATATCTGAATAACCTTTGAAATACATTGCTGTTTCATAACATAGGCTAAACAACAGATGCGTTTCCAAATCACTCAGACAAATAAATGAACAGTTTGTATAATCTGAATTTTAGAATGATTGTCATTTATTTGACATGTGTGGGGCTTCAGCACAACCAGCTACCTCGAGGGAAATTTTTACAGTAAAGTCTGCTTGCAGAGTCATGTCTTTATCAGACTGAGCATGAAAATCCTAAAGACCAGCATCTGTCACAGTCTGTCCACCGATAACAGGTATTCAGATCTCAACCATTGAGCACACACTGTGAATGCCATCTGTAGAGACTCAGCCTTGGACAATATGCGGCCTTGATGTGTGTTGCAACTCATCCGTAGAATAATTTCTCCAAAAATGCAGACACAGAAACAGCTTAGATAAAAACGTCAACTTTTGAAACTATTTTATTTATTTTGCAGTCGTCTGAAAAGCAAATACTTCATTTGCTTTCAGAGTCAGCTCTCAAACCTTTACCTTACTCTGAGACCAAAGGATGAAAAGGAATTTCAACTATTTTAATTGCCTTGAGAACTAAACTCAAAAGACCCAAAACATGTTAAGTAAAACCTGTTCATATTTTCTTCTCTAAATTGATGTATTTGTGAGTAAGCACCAGCTAGCAATGCATCACAAAGCAGTATTGCTAGCTGATGCTGAACTTGAGTAGCACTGGACAATATTTTGCACTACATTTTTTATCTATTAATTAACTTTGTGTCACTTCCAACTGTGCAATATTACCTCTATTTATTCGCATATTTATTTGTATATTTGTGTTTATAGATTGTCTGTTTACATAAGTTGGTTATTGTGTAAATACAGTTGGTTTATTATTATTAATATTGAAATGATTTTACTCTATTCTATTCTTATATTTTGTATTTTACGGGAGCTGCTGTAACAATGGAATTTCCCCAGTGTGGGATTAATAAAGTCAATCAAATCAAATCAAAATCAAATCAAATAAAACAGGACATTTGATGTAAAACAAAAGAGGATTATTTTTTTTAAAGAAATTAACACTTTTACACAACACTGATGATAAAGAAAAATGCTATATTAGAATGCATTAGAATGATTGTGAGACACTGAAGACTGGAGTAATGCCTGCTGAAAAATCAGCTTCACCATAACAGGAATAAATCACACTTTAAATAAAAAAAACAACAGTTTTTAATATAATTTAATTTATACAATCAGAATTTTACAATGATTGCCATTTATTTGACATACCGGTATGTGGAATTTCAGCATAACCAGCTACATCAAGGGACAATATTTCTGTTATAGATCAATGTTTTTGATCAAATAAATGAAGCTTTGGGGAGCGTAAAAGACTTATTTCAAACACATTCAAAATTGGGTAATTATAGTGTATACACCTTCTATACATGCAAAATCTTTAAAGTTATGCTAAGAGATTAGGATATGAGAGGAACACGAGGTCCAGAGTCGTTTCCTGCCTTTTAGGCAAAATTAAAAGTATCTGTCATTTCAACCTTGTTTAGTCAGCCTCTAAGCACTGGAATCATTTCATCAAAATGTAGCCAACCCTTCCCACACAATCACGCAAATAGATAACCCAACCATCTCTAGATCTATTAAGCTCAACCTCCATTTTCCTCATTGCTTTAAAGAGTAATAGCACAGTTCCTTCTCAACAAATATATCATGAAACAGCTGTAATTTCCCACAGTATGAAAAGCTCTGTCTTAATGTTTTAATTTAACTGGGGAATGTGGTATAAAAAGTTATTAATTCAGTCTCGCAACCCTTGGCAGGTCTATGATATCCAGAGAAAGCCACAGTACACGTTAGCACTCCCATTCATCCCATTGGCAGTTGCTCAGTTGCCAGACTTGCCACTGGAGCCACATACTCAGAATAACATCATGACAACACTGCAACTATACTGTAAATCCATTTCATGTTTTTAAGAGACCACAACAAAAAGTTGGTCATTGGTAAAACATCTATTACACTATACATATCTTGATGATGTGGATGATTTCTTGGATTTCTGTTATTGGATTTAAGATAAAGACTACTCCTGATAGTGGGGGTGAATCAGATGTATGTATGTGTGTGTGTGTGTGTGTGTGTGTGTGTGTGTGTGTGTGTGTGTGTGTGTGTGTGTGTGTGTGTCACACAGAATACACAACTTTTAAATGGCTGACGATAGAGAACAATGCTTTTTGAAATCAAATGTTGTCAAACATGATTAAACATGATTAAATGGGGTTAGCAGGGCGGTTAACTAGACCATGCTAACCACACTAGTAAACCGTAAAACAAAGTCATGTTTTACAAACATGTTTACTGAACTTTCTGGGGAAGAGAGAACCTTAGGAATGCTCTAGCCTAAAAAATTGTCATCCTTGGCAAAAGGTTCAGCTTTAGCTATTAAAAAAATTCCTTCAAAGTCTGAGACAAGGAACATCCGGCTAAGATTCCAATAGTGCTGAAAATAAATGGAAAAGCACCAGAAGGATGACTCACACTCACTGACTGACCCCTCCTGAGCTCTTTGCTTCGCGGTGTTATATTAGCCCAGCGCTTCGAGTCAGCGCATTCTCTCATCTCCACGGCTCACTTTGTCTGCCGTTTCATTCTGAACTGCCTGCTGTTTTATTTGTGCTCCACCAATGCTTTGTCACAACACAGACAGTGGTTTAAAAATAAAAATTCATGGGGAGGTGAAGGAAGTTGTGAAATGACACGAAAAGTAGGAGTGGTGAAAGATAGGGTTCTCGCTCCCAGGCATCTGAAACTACCTTCTAGAAAATGTTCCGGAAATGATCTGATATATATTGAACATACAGGGAGTCCCGGCGGTCAAGAGTATATTTTTATAATCTCATATCAATTCTAAAAGAGGCCATTTCATATTCAATGTGATGACTAATGATGACTATTAGTTAGTTTTATTCATATTAGTGTATCAAATTGAAAATGAATGGGGATCATGTTCAAAGGCAAAAGATCTCAAGGGGAAGAATTGGGAGGAATTAACTGTTCCAGGAGTGTAACTAGATACATATAGCCTAACTTCAAAAGGCAAGCACAGCTCTAGAAGTAGAAATGTATTACTTAAAGACACAAGGTCAAACAACAACATGTAAACTAAGTGTAGAGTTAAAAATTTCAGGAATTGCACAAGACTTCCAACCTTACCAGTCTTTGGTCGCTTAGTTTGACATGCTCACAAATGGCTGATTAATTTCCTGTGCAGTGAATCTTTGGCCGAAACATGTATATGAACACCAATGCGTCTGCATGCAAAAACAAAGTGATTAGTCTGATTTAGGTTTGCTGCAGTAGTCTGTTACACGGTGTTCGACCGTACACAATTACATTACTTGCCCACCACGGCACCGTCATCTTTGTCGGTTTGCTTTTTATTGAAACAAGAACCATTCATTTGGACAATGGACGCTACAATAAAAACTGTTGATAGTTATTTTCAGTGAATCAAAAGTATAGAGTATAGCATGATCAGTGTAGCCCGATTCCTGAAACTATTGATTCAATCATCAGAAACAAATTATTCTTATCACTACAAAGACCTGAGAAAGTTCTTTATAGTGAATCAAAAACATAAAATGTAGGACAACCAGAGTAAGCTGATCCTTGAAACAAATGACACTTATGAGCTGTTGCTTTTTAGTGAATCAAAAACATACAGCACAGCATAACTACAGAATGATTCTCAATATAAATACCTCTTTTAAGTGAATCAAAAATAAACACGGCCATTGTAGCCTTATGCCCAAAACAAATTACTTTTATGAGCTGGTAATTTTGAGTGAATCATAAACATAGCTTGACTAGTGTAGCCTAATTCCAGGTTTGATTCATTCTTTAAATTATGTGGAAGTAATACTGGGCAGAGTTTAAGGCTGAGTAGGCAAAGAATGTGTAATGAAAATGGACCTTACAAGTGAAATATACTCAAATAACCTGCCACTTTAAACAAATTGAAATGCTTCTGAATCGAAACAAAACAGGAAATCTGTATCGATACCCTTCCCTAACCAGGAGCAAGAGTTTATAATAACAGTAACATTTGCCCTCACATTTCATATAGTCTCATACCTATAGGCCAAAAATTATGGCCAGGTTTGACAGTTGATAGACAGGTGGCACAACCCCTAACAGAAGCCATGTTAAAGATCACAGCAATGTGCTCAGCACTTCCTGTTCGTTTCCTCTTTTTTGGGTGTCCATTACAGGTGAGGAAATAAATGTGTGAAAATCTAGTGGGAAGTGTGACTCCAACTGCCTCCTGTTCTGAATCTCAGATGCCATCCAGTCCTGCTGTGACACTAAAGTCACACCACTTATCTCCCCTCTGCCACTTTGGCACTGGTGGGATGGTCCTGCAGTGTTAATGCTCCATCACAGCCTCCTAGTTGTCATTTAGTACCACTACTGTACTGTGTCACTCTCCGCACTGCTACCGAAGTACATTAACATGGAGCAAATGCTAATTTTCAGACGATTTTCTTGTTGAATGATCAAGGTGATCTGTTTTAATTGAATGACACACAGCAGGAAGAGAATAATAAAGGAACAGGAAAGAAGTGACATCCAAGTCTTGTTCATTGAATAATGAATGCAAAGCTGTTACGGCAACGTCCAATAATAATGGAAAAACTGTTGCTTTAACAACACTGAACAAGTTATAACTTCCGCAAGGATTACTGATATATCTCCCTGCCGAAATAGCCCTGGCTGGTGCTTCCGGAGCTCTGAGAGAGATCATAAATGGGATCTCATTTGGAGGGCAAGGTGGGCGACCACAGCGAGGCTGTCACTGGAACTGCAAAACAACAACCAACAAAGAAATACTGTGAATAGTTTAGGTGCAAGTCTACAGGGGTCTAAGCTAGGTGATAAAATGAAATACTTTTAAGTGCTTAGATCTCCAGCCGTCCAACTAATAAGGGCATTCTTTGCCCTTAGTTCAAACCTCTGTGGAGGTGGGAGCAAGGAAGTCCCATTTATGCATGAACAATTATGCCAGCTGCTGACTGGCCCATACATTACACAACTTTCTGGCTTTGATGTCACTGAGTTTCTATGAAAGATTTAGTCGTTTCCCCTCTAGCACTACAAACAGGATCCTGAAGCTGAACCATCTCCTTAAGGTTCACTCTGAATAACAAATCTGCCTGAAAGGGATTCATGTTTAATGTTATGCTTTAAAAATGCAAAAATGAGATGGCATATTGCGGTCTATAAGAGAAGGCTTTTCTTTTCTATCACCCTTGTCAATTTGAAGTTCGATAAATATTTTACACATCCATGATTGAATTGTTTTTCGCATGGTACATAATAGAGCAGCACGATATATCTAAATTATTGAAATAATGCAAATGTACATATTGCAATATCTTACAATAACTGAATGATTTCGATACTTCAAAAGATTACAAAAAGTCTAAGTTTCTCGTCGACGCAGACAGCAGAGAAAAGACTAGACACCTGACTGTTACATACATGTGACATGCTTAATACAAAATGACAAAATGCCCGACTTGGTGAGTATTCATGTTAACAAAAAATGAAAATTATCCCATAATTTAGTGTATATAACTTTCTTCTTTCAGCCAAACACAATCAAAGTTAAATTAAAAAAAAATATATCCTTTATAATGGGGAGTGAATGGTACCCTAGATTTAGAATCCCCCCAAAAAAGTGCATCCATCCATCATAAAAGTTATTCATAGGCCTCCAGGCGGTTAATAAAGGCCTTCTGAAGTGAAGTGAAGCGAAGCAATATGGATCAATACATCAATCAAAAGACGTTCGATACATATGTTTTTCCACACACCTATATTTCTACATGCTCCACATCTTTACACAATGTCCGTCTTGGTGAGTATTCATGCTAACACAGTCAGTTATGTCTTAAAGGGTAAGATCACCCAAAAATGAAAATTATCCCATAATTTAGTGTATATGACTTTCTTCTTTCAGCCAAACACAATTAGAGTTATATTTAAAAAAAAAAAATCCTTTATAATGGGAGTGAATGGTACCCTAGATTTTGAATCCCCCCCAAAAAAGCGCATCCATCCATCATAAAAGTTATCCATAGGTCTCCAGGAGGTTAATAAAGGCCTTCTGAAGTGAAGTGAAGAAAAGTGAAGTGATATGGATAAATACATCAATCAAAAGACGCTCGATACATATGTTTTTCCACAAACCTATATTTCAACACTCTCCACATCTTCACACAATGTCCATCTATGCATTACCGGCGCCACGCTTTCACATTTAAACTAAACCGGTCAGGGTTCTACAAGAAGGACTGCCCACGGCCAGTGTGAAAGACGGTACCGTCACTGTCCCAATCGGGGCAGAGCTGAAGCAAGTTTTTAGCTACCACATCAGAAAAGCCATCCGGAGCTGGCTATGTGATGGAAAAATCAAAATGTATTAGTTTACAAATCATGCATATGGTAAAAGTGTTTTGGGTTCATAACATAGTATTGTGCAAGGAACCGTATGATAATAAGTCTAATAATCTGCCTCTGTAATCATAGTGTGTGAAATGGATTAAAAGTTGTAGTTTTACTACCACTAGTGATCATTTTGTAGTTTTACTATCACTAGTGTTCACTTAAGTTAGAAACTGCAATGAATTTTATATGCAGGTCTGTTTTGGGAGTTTTGCATAAATAAAATCACATTTTTCCAATGAGCCTATGTTGATTATTATTTTCTAAATATTTTTTGGGAGGTTGTACCACGTTATATTTTTCCAACTTACCTTTGTACTATTTTGTACAGTTCCAATAGTAGAGGAATTGCAATATGTATATTGTCATTTGATTGGCCTAATAATTGGTGCATGTCAAATTAACATCAAATTAATGTCTAAACCCACAACAGACAATAAATATACACACTCCAATATACTGAAGACAAAAACAAAATGAGTAGATTTAAATGCAAAGATATGTGGTCAGGTCTAGAAATAACTCATTAGTAAGTTCTTAGTATCTATTCCTAACACGGAAATTATGGATCTGGAGAGAAAGAGTCCTGATGTCATGGAAACAAATCCGCATGAACCGATCAAATGGCAGAGACGTAGCTGCAGAAGGCCATTGAGACAATTCCACATGAGCTACCTGATACCATGGAAACAAATCCACATAAAGCTTGCTAATGCCATGCAAAAAAATCCACAAAGTCAAGGGGAAATAGAAATAGATCCAGTGAAACACTTCAAAATGCCAAAAATACAACTTACTTAATATACAGCCACAGGTCCCTGTTGTATGAAAGAAAACATTTAACAGAGACACTGATACACAATATCATGGTGAAGTGCTATAAATCTGAAGGTAACCTTACATATTCATAAAAAAAATTTGAATTGTGTAGACATGCTGAGCTAATTATCTTCTTGTGTCCTAATGGGCATGTTAAATAGATTTCCCTTAGACAAGCTAATTAGCTGAGCTAAAGTCACAGTGTCTGATGTGAAACAGTGTAAAAATACCTTTTCAAGAGTTAGCAAGCAGGTAAAGTGTTAAGCCATCAACAAAACACACACAAAAGAGTGTATTTTCTACCTCTCAATCCATGACAGGATAAACATATTGTTGAATCTGGTCACCACCACTGGAGCCACTTTCTCTTCCATTAACAAGAGAACAGCTGGTTCCATTGACCCAGCACCCACTGAGGCTTTCAATGTTGCTTATATTTTTAGTCGTACAATGGCCAAAGAGCACAAGGAGATGTACTTTGCATATGTCAAGTAAGATTTTAATTGAATCGGTGCCCCCATGACCCCATCTATGATCACAGTCTCCTCAAGATTAAATTTATTAATGAGGGCTCCATATGTCACATTATTTGGGGGTAAAAACTATCTTGATTAACCAACAAATATCTCTGGGAATACTTTTAAGCACAAGCTAAATAATATTTAAGTGTAATACATTTCTGATTCTCAAAATTCCAGACACCTACTCCCAGAATCCATTTTAAGACATCTCCAGTCCAGTATATTTAATAGGACCTTGTAACGGTTCAGGGTTCTACCTCTTGTCTGTGTTTGTTCTCTCATTTTCTGCAGCTTGGGCACAGATCACAAGCTGATTTCCCACACCTGTCGCTTGTTCCATTTTCCTTTACATTTTCTGCTGTGTCTGCCCCTGTTTTTCAGTAGATTGTTTAAGGTGTTGTTTCATGTGATTCTGTACTGCTTGTGTTTCATGTCTTACCTTGTTCACCACTGTACCCAGGATGCTTAGACGAGGAGTTACATCTGATCGTTTCCTGGCTGTTTTCGCTCTCGTCTCATTCTCCGTCCAAGGTGAGTGCTAATTCAGAGGTGGTCTTCCCTCGAAGTATCCAAATCAAAATCCAGCAAATTACCCTAGATACACTAACAAAACAGAACGAACGTGATTTCAAATAAAAGGGCAGGTCCTGCTTAGAACAAACAGCATAACAAATAACAAGAAAAACACACAGAAATAACAATAACAAAGAATACATAATTCCGTAACAGCTATGCTATAACTGACCACCGAGAGTGAATTTTTTCAAGGCGACCGTTATTTTAGAACGTTCCCTTTAATGTTTCGAGGCCACAATAACACTATGACAGATGTGTCGCTTTTATTTCGTTTTTCCCTTTTTATTCAAAATATTCACAAACTTGCTTACCATGTCATCAACTATCTGATATTCCGATTCTCAAATACGTGTAAGTGAGTGTGTTTGGTCGTTTAAAAACGGGCGCCGCCATGTGTGTCTTGTCCGTCGGATAAAATAAACAGCACATGAATTCATCAGTTTCTCCCCAAAATACTGATAAATATTTGCGCATCCCTCATCCCTCAACTGAAGTAAATCTATTATATATCGGCTTTGATATATCGGCCTAATTTTCTTATCGGATCGTTAATGATAGCATAAAAAAAGACCATTTATCAGCAGATATCGATATTCGATATATAGTGCATCCCTACATACTGCAGCAGGTGCACAAAAGTTTGATCACATTAGCAGTATCAATTTACATAAATTCCCATAATCATAGTTTAATTAATCTATTAACTGTTCATAACCTCTTAAATCCGAAGCGGGGATGCTATGTTTTCACATTACTTATCCACTAGCTTAACCGACACAAAATAGCCGTCGTTTTTAAAGATTAGAAGCTTGGCGTTACGATGAATATAGGGATATGACCATCACTTAACAAGTGCTCTTAATTTTGCAGACATATTAGAAGTGTTCTATTTATATAGTGTGAAAAAATAATTGCTTTACATGAAAATGTGATCTGTAAAAAATCCTAGTACAGATTGGGGTGCACCGGTTCAAATGGGTCTCGAAAAGCTAATAGAGTGGGCACGGATGCATTTCAAACCAGCCAAGTCAAGATCAATGGTGCTGAGAAGAGGAAAGGTGGATGACAAATCCCGGTTCAGCATTGCAGGTGTAACAATGGATGGACTCCGCATCTATCCAGTCAACATGCACTGAGCTGGACAGATAGCTGAAGTCAGTGGACCGCTCTGGATTGCCAGGGAAGTTCAAAGCTTGGCTATAGCAGCATGGCGTTCTTCCTCTGATTCAGTCACTCTGTTCCATCGGTGCAGCTTTAGTCTCAATTTTAATTGAAGAAATTATTAAAATAATTTAATTGAAGATTTTCTGGGGACAGAAAATGTCAAATGACAAGCACTTTATAGGTCAAGTCAACATTATAATCAGTCAACAGCATAATGTAATCATATTTTAAACATTTAATTTTAGACACAACATTTCTAACATCCTTGTCTACATTTCAATCCGACAATGAAAATATTTCCAAACAAAGTCAAATAATCAATTGCTGCATCTGCGAGCAACACATAGGCTAGTAGTGGCAGTCCTCAATGATTTAGTGTTTTGAACGAATTGGTTGAAAGAATGGTTCAATGATAAGGAGAGTTGCCACCTACTGGTGTTGTGTATCAATGTTACGTGCAGAAAGAGTCACCAGAAAACCATACGAGCACTCTCGGAACATCAATTAGTTCTGTTCCTCAAATTTGATTGGTTGAATGTAGTATAATATTCGCTAACAAAAGTGTTAAATGAAACTTTACTAATCTGCTATTTTCATGTAAAGGGGTCCATGTTTTAGCTGTGAGTCTATAGGGTCAGAAAAGATGTATAACCTCTGGTTTAAAGCAAAGAAAGCCTGTAGTATTTATGCACATCTAGCAAGAAGGAATGTTAATAGTAAATGTGAAGTTGATAACTTGCTACTCTTATTATTTATGGCAGCGTTCATATTGCTTATTGGATTGAAGAACTGTCACAGACAGTTAATCCAATATTGAAATGTCAGCTCCTTGATATAATCTATGTACTGCTATGTTTCTATGCAGAATTATGCATTTATGAGAAAAATGTTTTCCAACACGTCCAGACATGATTGGTTGAAATGTCTTTACACCTTATGTTCATCAAATCGTGCCAGTTTATTTATGTCACATTCACCAAGTGTGAACTCCCCCTCTAGATCTGAACAAACACAGAGCCAAACACTCTCCTGCTCTCTCTTGAGTAAAAATGCAGACAGTGAGTCAATGTCTAGATCACAGACAAGCAACAATCCCTCAGCATATTACATTGCTTTAAGTCATCAGTGATTTGCCTAGCTGTGAATACAAAACAAGGCACATTGTCTCTAAGGAAAACTGAATGATGAAGTTCATTGGTAGCTTATTAAATGCCAGACCATCAATTATTTTCCATATCAGCAGTGCTATTCATTTCAAAGTCAATTTTCTAAATTCACAATGCATTTCCAAGTGAAACAGGACATTTAATAACAAATAAAGTAGTGTGGGAATTGATGGAATGGTGAATAGTGGGCATGATATATCAGAAATGAAGCCTGATCAAAGGAAAGTTTGCTCAAACAATGCTTAAAGAACAATACTTCTTATGCAAAATTCACTTTTATAAGGTGTTTGAACACCAATGTCTACAGCAGGGGTGCCCAATCCTTTGATTAGGGTTAGAGGTGAACTGTGCAGAACAGTCGATCGGCAGGAGCAGGATTGGGCACCCCTGGTCTACAGTGCCTGAGAACAACCAGCCTATAATGGTCAAAATCCACTCACTCTTTTTTTTTTATAATTCCCATAAATCAAAAGCAGTCTTTTCAAGTGGGCCACTCAGATTCCCCCCTACAATGATTGATGTCATCGTAGGGAGAAGCCCCGCCCACCGCGGTGACGATCTGCCCTATTAGCATAGACACAGTCCGCCATTTCTGTATCCTCACTATAGCAGCTGGAATTGTACAACAATGTCTGCCTTCACAAAAGAAAGAGGCATTACAAGTGTTGTATTTTGGGATGTACCAATGAACATAAGAGACTCCACAGAGTCACTGAACACATTGTGGTTAAATTTAATTTTCAAAGGAAATGTCACGAAAAAAAAAAAATCACTAAAGCACTTATGTTTGCACCAATCATTCTGAAAGATAAAAATTTCATTCAGTATTCAGAAATAATTACTGTGCATAGCTGCAAGGGACCATAGTTATAGTCGTTAAACGTTACACATGCGTTATGAAGAGAATACACGGTTAAACAAACAGGCTCCAGTCCAGGATGGTCAATCATGCATTTGGGAGTCTGCTCAAGCTGTCGCATTATTGCAATACAGTATGTAACACAAATGCAATAGCATAAAAAGCAAGATGATAACATGAGTTATAAGGGATAATGTATATCCAGCCAGTTGTTATCGGAGAATAAACCCTGACAGGGTGATGAGTGAGGACCCCGACGCGAAGAGGATTATCCCGCTTATTACACGGCTACTAGCCACGTAAGTAAATAATTAGACACAAAATATTGATCTGAGTCTAAATATTTTATTAGCTCTTTAAATGTAAAGCTTCCGCGGAGAGAGCAGTTGCTGCCGCGGCAAGTACAAGCTAGACTAACATTTAAGGGATACGGTTTCATACCACTTATTAAACAGAAAGAATTTTGCCACATAAATAATTATGGGGATAAGAAATATTGAGTTCAAATTAAACTGTTGTAAAATCGTACCAGTTTGTTATCAATCAATCAATCAGCTTTTATTTATATAGCACAATAAAAGCAACAGTAGTTGGCCATTGTGCTGTACAACAGAATACATATCTTAAAAACAAGACAGACCGCAAAGCAAATGATAAAGGGAGTTTACATCAGAAACACCAATTTGACAATTCAACATTAAAATCGAGGACAATTGTAAGCCAGTGAAAACAGGTAGGTTTTTAAACTTAGATTTAAAAACAGACTCTGTGGATATTAGTCTTAAAGATACAGGAAAACTATTCCACAGTTTTGGACCAAAAACAGACAATGCACGGTCACCTCTCGTCTTCAGTCTTGATCTTGGAACCATCAACAATCTTTGTTGAGATGACCTCAATGATCTAGCACAGTCGTTTAATTTCAAAAGATCAGAGAGATAGTTTGGAGCTAATTTGTTTATGGCTTTAAAAACAAAAAGCAGAATTCTAAAATCAACTCTATAACAAACTGGCAGCCAGTGCAATGACCGTAGCATTGGGGTAGCTCGATCAAACTTCCTTGTGCCAGTCAAAAGTCTGGCTGCTGCGTTCTGAACCATCTGAAGACGACTAATATTGGATTGACTCATTCCAATATAAAGAGAATTACAATAGTCAAGTCTAGATGAAATGAACAAATGAACCACTCTCTCAAACTCTGCAAATGTTAAAAAACTCTTAGCCTTAGATAATAGTCTTAATTGGAAGAAACTAGATTTAACTACGGCACTTATCTGTTTGTCAAACTTGAGAGCAGAATCAAAAATAACACCCAAGTTTGTCACTGAGTGTTTTACATAGGGGCCCGAATCTCCCAGGTCACCATCGGGAGTAACAGAAACACCTGAGGTACCAAAAACGATAACATCAGTTTTGCTCTCGTTTAGATTCAGAAAATGTGAGGAAAACCAGGACATAACGTCAGACACGCACGCTGATAATAAGCTTAGGCCCTCTTCATCATTGTTCTTGAGAGGCAGATAAATCTGGGTGTCATCAGCATAAAAATGAAATGACACCCCATGTTTAGAGAAGATAGTCCCCAGAGGAAGCAAATACAACAAGAACAGAGCTGGCGACAGAATGGAGCCCTGAGGGACTCCATAATCCAAAACAGAAACAGAAGAAGAAAACCCATCTAGACAAACAGAAAACGTTCTAGCATTCAGATAGGACTTAAACCAATCTAAAGTGCAGCCTTCAATACCCACACATTGTTCAAGTCATGAGATAAGAATTTTGTGGTCCACAGTAGGCAGCACTTAAATCCAAGAGTAGGAGAATCACATAATCCCCTGAGTCAACAGACAATAAAATATCATTAAAAACGTTTAATAAAGCAGACTCAGTACTGTGGTATTTTCTAAACCCAGATTGGAATTTTTCAAAAACACTATTTAACTCCAAATGATTCTGTAGTTGTTCCAATACAACTTTCTCTAAAAAGTTTTGATATAAAAGATAGATTTGAAATCGGTCTATAATTGGAAAGTATAGTTGGGTCGAGATTGGGTTAAGTAGTCTGTTATCCTATAATCCAACAGTGTAGAAAACAATAGTAACAAAATGGCAGCACCTGCATTTGTTGAAACAAGAGAGAGTCCACGATACTGGATGGCAGAATTAAATAACTGTACACAAAATATTGATTCGACTTTTAGGCAAATATTTTATTAGCTCACCAAAAGCAAAACTTCCATGAAGAAAAACGTTCCTAGCAAGAGTATAGCGCTGCTGACTTCAGTAACCCGGATGAGCCTGCGTATTCTGTTTTTAGCAGCTGTTATCTGGAAACAACATGCTATAAAAAATTATCTGTGGGTGCTTTGAGCTAAAACTTCACATGTACACTCATAGACTTATTTTACATCTTGAATCCCCTTTAGATAGCTATTCGGCTACTTGTTAACATTTATCAATAGCCTGCATGGCCAAAGTGAAGTCAATGAAAAGGGAAAGATATTTTGTGTTCTTATTAGAGCTGCACGATTAATTGTTAAAATATTGTGATCACAATTCAAACACCCATGCAATCTCATTCCTAAAAGACAACGGTTGCCCGTGTCTATTAAAAGTTTGGCAAAATCACGGCACAGCACTCAGCTCAGCGTTGGCATTGTCGCTGACCCAGAGAGAGCAGTTGTCATGTATTTAACCACACAGTATCATTATTTCTGTTACAAATAGCCTATTCATTTTATCACAGAAGATCTGGGATTTTCTAAATAATTCATTCAGATTCCTTAAACATTTCAAATAGACTGCAGCAATTTTTCAGAACCTTTAGTAAATATTTTGTTTAGTTGTCTCTGTTCAGAATCGTGGGAGAATCGTGATCTCTGTTTTATCCTTGATTGTGCAGATCTAGTAGGCTATTTATTAAAGATAGCAAAATCTAGGCTTTCTTTGGAATAACATAGGCCGATAAATAATTTGCAATCAGAACATAATTGTGCACTTAGAAAGTAAAACGGGTCAATTTTGATTTCATGGTTTTGTAAAACAAACAATATCACTTTGCCATATTACTCTTAACATATCTGTGTCATCATGACTTATATGATGAAGAATTAAGAGTCAGCTATGACGATAGTGCCAATTTGGTGGCACTGTACATCTAACAAAGATTCCCCCTCTCTGCGACATCGGATGTCATAACCTGAGTGCTTTACTGTAAGTCAATGATAAGCAACATCTTCATCGCTGAAGTTATATCAGTGTCTGAAATATGAAACAGCAGTTATCCACTTCAACAGATCACAAAAGACAGGGTCTGGAATGAACTGAATAACCTTGAAAGAGGCAAGCGTCATGCTCATGTTTTGTTTTCACCTAGACAAAGAAATGCAGCACTTTTAATAATGTCTAAGGGCCAATACGTTTGAAAGAGACGAAATTCAATTAGTGCAAGCCACATCTCCACCTCCTCTGACAGGAACTTGGTTGTTAGGCAACACCAAGGACATTCCATTCTCTCAGCCAGCGCAGTTACTTCCAAACGATTCAGCAAATAAAATAAAAAAAGTGTCTGTGAGGTGGTAGCAGCCAGTCTCCCCCAGACAAAAGAAGAGGCATTCAGACGCTGCATGACTTCTCTTGCTGTGCAGCCTTACTTCTACCTAAGAAGTCCACAAAGTCTTTCAAAATGTAGTCTTTCAAAGAGAAATAGATTCTGTCAATCAAACAGCCAAGAGTGAAAACTCAAAAAGAAAAAGTTAGATATGTAAAGCAGAGAATATAAATTATGTTTAATCAATGCCCATTGCTAAATCAGAATTACTCTGCATGTAAAATATTTGCATGAAACGTTTGGGGTCAGTAAACCCGTTTTAAACTAAATTAATAATTTTTATTCAGCAAGGATGCATTCATTTGATCAAACGCAACAGTAAAGGCTTATATTGATAGAAAAAAGATTTTAATTTCAAACAAATGCTGTTCTATTAAAAAACAGAAATCACGGTTTCCACAAAAATATTAAGCAAAACGACTGATTCAATATAGATAATAATAATAAGAAATGTGTCTTGAGCATCAAATAAGCAAATTAAAATGATTTCTGAAGTATCATGTGACGCTGAAGACTGGAGTAATGATGCTGAAAATACAGCTTTGCCATCACAGGTATAAATACATTTTATAGTATATTAAAATGAAAACATTTTAATAATTTCACAATATTACAGTGTTTCTTTATTTTTTGATCAAATAAATGCAGCCTTGTTGAACATAAGGGACTTCTTTCAAAAACATTTGGAGAATCTAACCGGACCCAAACAATGTAACCATTGTATGTGTGGGGGTATATACAGTCCTGTTCAGAATTATTGGCGGCGGGTGAAAATAAATGTGCATTGTTTATCCTTTTGATTTTTCATTCACAAAAAATGTAACCTTTCATTGAAGTAAAATCATTCATTCCCATTTCCACCATCAGGGCAATAATTTGGAAGTTCCAATCAACTGGAGATGTTATGAATCTACCTGGAAGAGGGCATGTGTCTATCTTGTATTAATGTGCGGTGCAGAGATTAGTTATTTTAGATAGTTTGAGTGGCAAAAGACACTAAGTTGAGTCTTGGGGTCAGAAAGCCTTAAAAAAAGTGTTTCAAGAAAATAAATAATGTGCTCTCATCCACAGATAATTATATTCAGCCAAACACTACTGGAACTTCAAATGGGACCAGGTTCTATGGTCAAAATCAGATGAAACCAACAACAAAAAAAAGCTTTTTGGCAGCAAACCCAGAAGATGGGTTTGCTGCCACGGTTAAATATACTGCTGAATCTTTAATGTTGTAGGCCTAAGGTCCTGAACATTTTGTTCAGATACATGGCACCATGGATTCTATCAAATACCAAAAGATAAAATCAAAATCAAAACCATACTGCCTCTGCTAGAGATCTTTTAGTGGGCTGTGGTTGGATCTTCCGTCAGGACAACGACCCAAAACTAATATGGCCACCCCATCCCAGTCCCATGACCTAAACCCTATAGAAAATTAGTATAGTGAACTACAACTGTATTTCCTTGTGCCACTTTTATTAGGTACTAACCAACCACTGCAGTGCATACTGGGAAGGGAACACCCCACAATACCAAGTTGTCTAGCATCACTATTTAGCCTAACACATGAAATTCAAGAACTGACTGTTCACTTGCTGCCTAATTTATGACAAGCACCATAGTAACAATGTAATCAATGATATTCATTCACTTCACCTGTCAGTGGTTGTAATGCTGTGGCTGATCAGTACATAGATCCACTTCTTTTTTTCTAGCCGTGAAACATATCCTGAAATGCAGTATGCAAATCGTGTCATGCTAATCTCTTTTGCATTTAAAGGGCACCAGGATTTAACTTTAATTTCCTGCCAGTTCCACGTGTTGATGATGGACTGTCTGTTCTAGCATAACCAAGAATTAATAATCACCATACAGTGTTGTGACTGTTAAGGCCGGGTATGTTATTCTTATTAATTATGCTAATGTGTGACAAACCTCCTTTCTAATTAATTCACTGTTGTAGGAGTGGGACTATGCAGTGAGTCAGGGGATAAGGAGGCTGGGCTGTGGGTGGGTAGACAAAGAGATCGCTTTGATCATGCTATTTTAGCCATCTTCACTGCTCATGGACACATGCACAAGATTTTAAATAGCTGAAAAATATGTTGGTAAATCTAAAGCTGTCAATAAAATAAAACTGTGCAAATTGCAAATTAATGACATGATACTGTGTGTGGATTAATGACAGTATTTGTCTGTGGCAACAGCTGGGTTGTGATGAGCCACAAAAACATGAAAATGGAACTGCTCTGGTTGGAAAATATATAGCCTTATAAGACAATAAAGAGATAGGAAAAAAAGAAGGAAGACAAGGAATGGAATCAGCGCATTACACTGGCCAGGCTGGTATTCCAGAAAGCAAGGTTAACTCTCGGTTGATTAAACCAATCTTGCTTCCTAAACCGCAGTCTGGAGTAAATTCAGTCAACCCGGAGTTTACGGTGACCACACAAAGACATTCTCAACAGAGCGCCGAATTCAGGACTTACCACGAAAAAGGACACAAAAGCTGAGTTTAAGTTCAGATCATCTTAATCAAAGCCATTTGAAGGCAAGCCTGCAACCTTAGCCGAAAAAAGCGTAACGCTGCAGTACGCAGGGAAGGAGACAAGAGTTTTTTTAATGGATGTCAATGGAATGACAACCCATCAGCTAATCTTCAATATGTTTGCTCAAAGACATTAATTTTGGATTGATCTATTTTTAGAGTTTACACCGAAAAAATGAAGTCATAAGAGAATTCACAGACATTTGCGTGACAGGTATGATACAGTTTACACTACAGCATTTATCATTCATTTCTATGGTATCTGCAAACAGTGATTGACTGACTGTTGCATAATTCTGAACAAAATTCAATGACGTCAAGGCTGTAATGTGATTGGTTACCAAGGCACACGTGATCCAAATTAGTCGTTATGCTTTCTCCAATGGTAGTCACGGACCCTCGTATCTCCCAATAATAAGA
The DNA here is from genome assembly GCA_030578275.1 of Meda fulgida. NCBI lineage: Eukaryota > Metazoa > Chordata > Actinopteri > Cypriniformes > Leuciscidae > Meda > Meda fulgida. Next base: position 15,736,158 of record CM060617.1, read on the forward strand.
CCATCTCTGTTTTTATGCCCTTCCCTCACTAACTTCCCTCCATCTCATTCATTCAGATACGTCACTGCTTACGCTCCATGAGTGTCCACTGCCCACTACTGGCGGTTACAGTTTAAAAAAAATTGCTTATGAATTTGTTTTACGCACCATTCTATAGGCCTTTATTTATGCTGTTGGGAGAAAATAGAAAAATAGACTCACTCCCTCAGTCGAAATCAAGGGGTCGAGTGTTTGTCCAAATAAACTTCCCTTGCCCACTTGACAAGGTTGAACTGACTTCAAACTGGTGGCAGGGATTCCCCCGAGAGGAAGTGCTTTTTTGTCATTTTTTTATATTTTCTTTTTTTATCTTTATCTTTTTTTATCTTTATCTTTTATTTTTTATATTTAATAAGTTTCTTTTTATTACTGTGAACAGGAATTGTATTGTTTGTTTGATGCTGATTATAAATGATTGAACTAAAAACAGTCTGTCCTTGCAAATATAATATGGCTGTATAGGTTTAATATATAATATAATATATATATATATATTTTATGTTTAGCCTACACATTCAATCTGCAAGCAATCACACCATTACCACATGGCACAAGCTGATTGGCCTCTGCTGATTCTGCAGCCAAATTGTTTGCTTAACAATTAAATAGTCTGATTCAGTGTTAGCTGTAGGCTAGTCCATAGTGCCTCTGAAACCACCCACCTCCCCCAGCTTCACCTGTCCATATCTACTACGACAATTTATGGATGTCTACTCACAGCAGTGTCTGTATACAGGCAGTAAGACCCTACTTGCTCTGCAGCAGCGTAGTAGATCTAGTCAACCAAGACCAAATATGTAAACACTGCCATTTTCATTAACTTGGCAAAAATCAAGCGTAGCGTTAGTTCTGGCAGGTCACGTTAGTCGAGCTTGCATCAGCTGACTCTCAGCTGATCCACATCTACCTATAGGAATAGGACGCCTATCACAGTGTACATATAAGCTCCTTCAGTATTATCAGCAGCTATCGTGTTTCTCAGAAGCTCATTACCCTCCTCCATCCCCAGCTCCTCCACTCTTCAGTCAGAATTTGTCATTCTGATTCCCCTTGAATCAGAATAAATTCTCGAATTATGTTGTACTTTAAAATCTTAAATTAAATATATTTGCAAATATTCATGTTGGTTCTGTTCTGTTTACGCCAAGGGGGGTTATTGCTGTTCTCCCTGCTCTTATCCATGCTATGCTGCATGGATGTGCAGAGAGTTCTCGCCCAGAACAGAACCACACCGCCAATCCAAACTGTATGCTAATTGTCCATCGTATTTGACGATAGTGGTCCTGACAGAAATAATTCGATAGATATCTTGATTGAAATATTCCCAATTATTTATTTTTATTTAAAAAAAAAAACATTCCCTTCTGGTGGATTCGTGGCCCTAGACTATAACAGATAAGACAGCCCTGTCACAATATCGTGCATGCATCATCCTGTCATATGTCTGCTTGTCAACCTGGTTATGTTCATGTATGTCGTTCTTATTTTACGACTCATGGTACCAAAAAATCAATAAGCCTGGCAGAGGAACAAATAACCCACTCACAGGAGAATGGCATCAGACAACCTCAACAAGGGAGATTACTGGATTGTGTTAGAAAACATCCTTCCCTTAAATAAACTAATTATTTTTTCTACATGAAAACAATGCACCTCCTCTTTGTAAATTAAACACAAAAAAAGTGTGACTAAGAAAATCAATTCATCAGCCCAAATTACAATAATGAGGAACTCCAATTTTGTTATTGCAAACCCTGGACAAACCCATGCAAATGTGAAACTCCCTAGGGCCTAAATAAATAAATATGCTTAAATTCTCAGCATTGGGAGGAACTGGTCATAAATAATGTATTAAACATACAGTTAAATGGAGATTATATTAAATTAATTAGACTGAAATGACCAGCCACAACTCCTGAATATTCATTGAGCTGCTTTTCTCTTTGTTACTTGTCCAGCTTCCATGACTTGTATGGCAAAACACGCTACCTGCCAACACACAGTTAAGATTGTTTATTTCCAGGTAAATGTCAGTCAATGACTTTCCTAAAAGGGACGGTTCACCCAAAAATTTAAATTCTGTCGTTTACTCACTCTCAAGTTAAAACCTGCTAATTTTATTGGATCTGACAGCAGCTGCATCACAAAACGCAAGTATGCTCAATTATTTCATAAAGCTTTGTTTGAGTAAATGACAGTCTTATATGGATAATGTTTTCAAACAAAAAAAAGTGTTGTTGTCCAACCTAATTTCTAAAATAGACGAAAATATTAGATGGCTTTAGAAGAATCAGAATTTATTTGTAGACCTATAGACCATTTTATGGTGATTGCCAGCTTTTTTTGGAGGTCACATCCTTTAATGAAACACTTCTTACATATTTTCAAGAATGAATTTCCGTGATATTTCCATCATGATCTTTCAGTCATTTGAGATTATTGGATAAGAATTGTAATAATAAATAAATAAAACAATTCTACAACAAGTCATTGTGAATATGTTTGACCGATTCATTAAAAAGAACTGACTCCAAAGAATGATTTGCAATTAGACATCTGGCAAGGTTTGAAATAATATGACCTGGAAACCACCATGGAAAATGTCCAAATATTTATCCTTGACCTTCTCACCTTTTAAGATAAGAGAGCGCTCTAGGTGCAACATACTAAACATAGGCTATACTTCAACAACTCACTTCGTCTCCAGTCCACAAAGTCATAAGTAGCCCGTTCCAAAACTTCAACCAGATGATGTACATATGGCAAGCCATTTTAACATTTAACAGCTAGACTGGATATGTGTTGCAGATATCTGTAATTCAGTATTGCCTAGTCAAAAAGAACATTTCAGATATCCGCAACTACATTCTTCCTATCCATAATTGTCATTTCAGATATACACAAAGACATTCTTCCTAGGACAAATGACATCACTTTTGCCATTCATTTGTATGGGGTTTATCATTACAGATATCTACAATTCAGTTGGAGATATCCACTATGTGAATTACGGATATCTGCAACTGAATTGTAGATATCTGTAATTCCAGTTTGAGATATCTACAATTTGATTATGACTAGTCATAACTCCAGTTCAAGATATCTTTAATTAACCTCAATTCAAGATATCTACATGTTCCTTTTCAGATATCTTAAATTAAGTTTTGACTAGGCGAAATTACGTTGTAGATATCTGTAACTGGAATTATGACTAGTCAAAATAACGTTGTAGATATCTCAAACTGGAGTTAGGGATAGTCATAATTTAATTGTAGATATCTATTATCAATTTATAGATATCTTGAAATTAATTTTGATTAGAGATATCTAAAATTTGAGATATCTCTAACTTTCATTCTGTCTAGTCAAATTGTAATTACAGATATCTTGAATTAGAGTTCTGACTAGGCGAAATGATGTTACCGATATCTTTATGCAAATTAGGCCCGCATCCCACTTTAGGGGGGAGGAGAGCGTGTTGCACAAATCATCAAATAACTTAGCAGTTAACACCTGTTAACTTGTAATTAGTACTGATTAGCACCATGTCTGAGCAGCCAGAGGCCAATTAGTTTTTAATCGTCTTTTTTAAACCTGTTAGCTACTATTTCAACCTGAAATCAATACCTATAGGCTATCATGGCTTTTTACTGTGGGAAAAAAAAGAACTAATCTGAACTAAGAACTATATTTTCTCATCTAAGGAAGTTAATTTTATTGCACTTCCAAGTCTTTATCTATATTGTAAAAAGCCCTATAAAAATAAAGGTGACTTGACTTGACTTTATTAAAGTGAATTAGTGTGAATCTCTCTCATACGTAAATCCTACATCAACAATAACCTACGGTAATTTTAAGCATGATCATAAACATAAAAATGCATGGCAAACATTGCATGTTGCCAATATTTTTGAGACCCCCAGGCTAATGTGAATAAATACAATTTATGTCATGCTGGAAACATGTGCAACACATTTGCACTAGTCAAAATGATGTTTGAGATATCTTTAACTTTCATTTTGCCTAGTCAAAACTGAATTACAGATATCTGCTATTGTCATTTAAGATGTGTGACGAGTTGAATGTCGTTTTCAATGATGTCATTGCAGATATCTGTAATTCAGTTTTGACTAGGCAAAACTGAACTACAGATATCTCTATCTGTCATTTCGGCTAGTCACAATTACGTTACAGATATCTTGAATGACAATTCCAACTATCCAAAATGTAATTATGACTAGTCAGAAAGACATTGTTGATATCTACAATGTTAATTCCGGATAGTCAAACTTATTTTTTAAATGTTAAAATGGCTTGCCATATGTACAAGGGTGATAGATAGTATTGCACAAACACCAATTGAAAGAAATTCACTCATAAAACTAATGATAAATGTAAAACGTGGAAAGATTCTCAAACCTCGTGATGTTCCTGGTTGTGTTGAGCAGGGCATATGCCGCTTTGTATGTTCTCCTTGTGTAGGTTTTCAAAACATTTCAGACCGACCAGTTGTTTTATGAGCATGCCTCAATGCTCGAAAAGACGTTATAGACGGATGATAAACTAAAAACCAATTAGAGTAAAACAACAGATGTATCAATTAGATTAATGCAACTTTCGTCATTCTTTTGATTCAAATCGTTCTAGTGAATTGATCGAAACGGACTGCATGTGTAAACCAGACTCGGCTCTAGTCAACAATCGACTCATTTAACAAAAATAGGCCTACTTTCTTTTTCCAATATGTCAAATTTCGATATACGCCGGGAGACCATTTGGAGAGAACCAAATCTGACGAATGGTTTGAAAAGTAAGTTAATTTAGCCGATTAGAAGAAATGTTACCATGAAAACGTACGAAGTGGCCTATCCTTTGAAGTAGGCTAGGCCTACCAAAAAAAAAGAGTAGGCTTAAATTGAATAAACTTATCCGAGAGATGTAAATTTAATCTTTGTGTTTATTGTTACGTAAATTAGGTTAGGCTATACTTAAAGCTACAATATGTATTTTTTTTCGCCGCTATGGGTCGCTAAACTCTTACAATAACAAAGGCGTATGTTTATGACGCATTGATAAGCTGAATGATGGGATTGATGTATCTAATAGGCTTGTTTGAGATGCGCCTTGCCTCGCCTGAAATGTAGTCGAGAGTAGGCGGCCGCAGTGAGAGGAGGAGTGAAAAAAGCGCAGGCAAGCCGGACAGATCGCTCTTCTCGCAGTGGATCTGACACCTGTGAGATCAAAGAAGGCGGATATCGCGGGATTCACGGGATTCACACTCTTGCACGGTGTTGCTAATAAACTGGATGTAATTTAAGTTTTGTTGCTTGAATATGAAAATAAATATAATGAAGACACCCAAAGTACTTATTTAAATTCCATTTTAAATAGGCCTACATGCTTATGAATAATTTTTTCTTTAATACAGATGTGATGTAAAATCAAACATTTTAAAAGAGAACAATACATCACGGTTGTTTAAACCAATGAGCATTAAGCTGTGCCGTCAGCAAGTCGTTTCCCATCATGCTTTTGATCAGCGCAGTCGGCGGAGAACAACTGCGCGCGACTGCAGAATCCGACACGTGCGCCTTGCGGTCGCGAGAGTTTATTGACACACGTCAGCATGACATCAGAGCAAGGCGGACCGCACTCGGACACATTTCTAACCGGCATGCATCTCGCGCTGATCACCGGTGATCGGTTCTGCACAGATTTTGCTCATCTCAAATAACCTCTTGTTTATGGTTGAGTGAAAACATTCATGTTTTTAACATTATAGTGGTATGAAGCAGGTCGCGATTGCTAAAAAGAGAGATATCACACGCGAGTCCCGCGGATATAAAGGAATAAGGACATTTCATTCTACCGAACTAAATTACCCGCAAGTGCTGAATTACTACTCACAGGTCAGTTTAATAGACGAATTAAACTTGTGAGGTAACTTAACGCAGCACTGTTTCACTTGGTCTAACGTTACTATCACACCAAACAGCATTTGAGTGTGTTGAAAGTTATAATGTTATTCTATGTGTTAGTTTGTATGAGACAAGCAGTAAGCTAGATCAACATTAGAATAACATACTGATCATATTCTAACATTTCATCGTGTTGAGCTATATAACATTGATTGGTTTTATGTTAATTTGCTCACCTAGTCTAATAAAGACAGCGACACCGCTCTTGCACATACAAGTCGTGATTTGTGAAACTCTGTCAAGTCCAAGTTAGTGACGGACGTTCAGCTCAGGGCATCTCGAAAACACCACGCCGATAAAGATCCTCATTTTAGTTCTCCTTTTTTTCCCTCTTTTTTTCCCCTCAAAGTCTGCTTGCCATGGTCTAAAATGTTTGAATGAAACAAGAACAGCGGGCCGCTAAACGTTAAGCACTACGCAGTTGTCCACGTCTGTCGCCATGGTTACGTCATGGTAGTTCGAGCGGAAACCGAGTATAGCGCGCATGGAATTTTATCATACCTAACAATATTTTCTCTAAGGTTGGTGGTCTAGAATTTTTACTTTTATGTGATTATAAAGTAGAAAAAAATCCCCTTAATTTTATCTAAATTCCATAAACAAATGCTCTTAGCATTGTCATTAATCTACAAACAAAATTTCTCCCCACATAGTGCTTCATCTGGAATAATCGTTTTATCAAATTCAAGAATAAATCCTTATTTTATAAAACCTGGTTCAATAATAACATAATTCTAGTATTCTAGTTTCGAAGGTTGTTAAAACCGGGGGTGGTTGTGGGGATAAGCTCCCACTCCCTATAAAATGCCCCAATGGTGTGCGTCTCAAACAGCCTCTGACAACCCAGTCCAGCTCCTGGCCTTCCCGTGTGGCTTAGCTACTAAGCCCGGCGAAACCATTTCCACTAACAGGAGAAGGGGCAAAGGCGGTCCTCTGGCGCCTCAAAACCAGTCGCTTCGGGCAGATGGGGCTCGTCAACCTTGGATGGTAGCTCATCTAAGAGAAGGTGTACTCTGATTCCAAACCTCCGCTGCCTTGCGGTATACCCCTTCAGGGGATAGGCTAAGGGAGTAAACCCTGACAGAAAATCCGGAGCTGGAGTCCTTAAGGCGGCCTGACATAGTATTGTCTTCAGGCAATTCCTGCGGCGCAGCTGGAGCCAAGCTGTATCGACTCTGTCTTTCCCTTGGATTCTTCAGCTTCGCGGAGAGGGGGGGCCTGCTGCATGGGCAACAGCTGGCTCTCCATATAACCCTGCCCAGGCTCTGTAGCTCCACTGGAGAGGACACTCCAGCGCCATCGCAAGATGTCGACTCAACACGGGAGGGGGCAGTTACCGGTTATAAGCTCGTCCAATTGGCGAAGGAAGCGAGCGCCAGGGGTCCCCTTCGACGGTGGGAGAGGTCATCGCGCCTCATTGGACAGCCACCGCCCGCCTCAAGCTGGGCAGCCCCCAGCCAGTAAGGTGCCGTCCCGCCATGGCTCACCTGCCCCACTGGGTGCGTGGGGATTAGAGAGGCATCTCTCAAAAAGCGAGCCACTAAACACTTGCACCAGGCAAGTCAAAGGAAGAACCAAGAAAGAAGCCTCCAGCTCTTCGTTTCGCTAGCTGGAACGTCAGGAACATGTGTCCAGGACTAACCGCAGACCTTCTGCAGATCGACGACGCAAGGAAGACAGCCGTCATTGACAGGAAACTGTCACGCTTGAACGTCGACATTGCCGCCCTACAGGAGACCCGGCTGGCTGACAACGGCACCATCAGGGAAACAAACTACACTTTCTACTGGCAGGGGAAGTCCCCAGACCAACCCAGGCAACATGGTGTTGGCTTCGCTGTGAAGAACACACTTGTCAGTTTCACCGAGCTCCCCACAGTAGGCACAGACTCACCCTCCGGCTGTCAACGTCTTCTGGCCCAGTCAACATTCTCAGCGTGTACGCCCCAACCCTCTGCTCCACCGCCGAGGAAAAAGATGAGTTCTACCAGGCCCTAGATGAAGCGATATCCAGGTGGCCCAGCACTGAAGGCCTCTACCTCTTAGGAGACTTCAATGCAAGAGTAGGAGCTGACCACAAGGCTTGGCCCACCTGCCTCGGAAGCTTTGGGAGGGGGAAGATAAACGAGAACGGCCAGAGACTGCTCGAGCTCTTGTGCCACCACGGCCTGTGCGTGACCAACACCTTCTTCAAGTGTAAAGAGATCCACCAGGTGTCATGGAGGCACCCCCGATCCCGCCACTGGCACCAGCCTGACCTAGTCATCACCAGAAGAGCGGACATTGGTTGCGTCCTCATCACCCGCAGTTACCACAGTGCCGACTGCGATACGGACCACGCCCTCGTAGCAAGCAAGGTGCGCACTACACCCAAAAGGTTGCACCACTTCAAGAAGAAGGGTCGGCCACGCATAAATGCCTGCTGCGCCAGCAATCCTGAGAAAACCCAGCAGTTCATCAGCAGGCTGGAACACGCCCTCAGCGAGGGAGTGTCAGCAGATGACACCATCGACTCCAAGTGGCCCCGCCTCCGCGATGTGGCTTACAATGCCGCCATCACCGCCTACGGGAAGAAGGAGCGGAACAATGCCGACTGGTACGAGGCCCACTGGGAAGAAATGGAGCCCGTGACTGAGGCAAAGAGGAAAGCCCTTCTGGCCTACAAGGCCAATCCGAGCCCTAGTACCTTACAATCCCTCCGGACTGCCAGGAACAAAGCCCAGTAGACCGCCCGCCACTGCTCCAACGCCTACTGGTTAAACCTCTGCAGCAGCATACAGAGAGCTGCCGAGACAGGAAACGCAAGAGGGATGTACGAGGGCATCAAGAAGGCAACAGGCCCAACCCCCTCCAAGACCGCCCCCCTCAAGTCCAAGACGGGCGAGGTTATCACCGAACAGGAAAAGCAGATGAAGCGATGGACGGAGCACTACCTTAAGCTATACGCGACGCTGAATGTGGTGACTGTCACGGCTCTCAACGCCATCCCAGACCTACCAGTCATGGAGGAGCTAGATACCCCACCAACCATGCACGAGCTCAGCAAAGCCATCGACTGCCTTGCCTGCAGGAAGGCGCCAGGGAGCGATGGAATCCCTCCCGAGGTTCTAAAGAGCGGGAAACCAGCCCTGCTACAACCACTTCACGACCTCCTCTGTCTCTGCTGGGAACAGGGCTACATCCCCCAGGACATGCGGGACGCTAACATTGTCACCTTGTACAAGAAAAAGGGAGACCGTAGTGACTGCAACAACTACCGGGGCATCTCCCTCCTCAGAATTGTAGGCAAAGTGTTCGCCCGCATCGCTCTGGCCCGCCTGCAGACCCTCGCCTCCAGCGTCTACCCCGAGTCCCAGTGCGGCTTCAGGGATGGCCGATCAACAGTAGACATGATCTTCTCACTACGGCAGGAGAAGTGTCAGGAGCAGCACATGCCACTCTACATCGCCTTCATCGACCTCACAAAGGCGTTTGATCTGGTCAGCAGAAGCGGACTCTTCAGGTTGCTGCAGAAGATTGGTTGCCCCCCGCACCTGCTTGCAGTGGTCACGTCCTTCCACGAGAATATGCACAGCACAGTATGCTACAACGGTGCAACATCCGAAGCCTTCCCAGTCAGCAGCGGAGTGAAACAAGGCTGCGTCGTTTTGCCCACACTCTTTGGTATCTTCTCCTCCAATACGCCTTTAAAGACTGGAGCGAGGGTGTCTACATCCACACCAGGTCGGACGGCAAGCTCTACAACATAGCCCGTCTCCGTGCCAAGACCAAAGTCACAGAGGTACTCATTCGTGAGATGCTCTTCGCTGATGACGCAGCCTTGACTTCACACACGGCAGACGGACTCCAGCAGCTTGTCAACTGCCTCTCACACGCCTGCAAGCCTGCGTGCTCAGTACGCTCCTTTATGGCAGCGAGTCATGGACCACCTACGTAAGGTACGAGAAGAAACTCAACAGCTTTCACATGCGGTGCCTGCGTCGCATACTGCATATCAAGTGGCAGGACAAGATCCCCAACACCGAGGTGCTGGAACGAGCCAACATGAGCAGTTTGTAGGCAACGCTCAGCGAAAGACGGCTGCGGTGGCTTGGGCATGTCAGGAGGATGGACGCAGGCTGCATCCCCAAAGACCTCCTCTACGGCGAGCTGGCTGAAGGCACCAGAACCACAGGGCGCCCCAAATTGCGCTTCAAAGACGTCTGCAAAAAGGACTTGAAGCAATGCGGCATTGTCTCCAGTGCATGGGAGAGACTGGCTGATGATCGCCCCGCTTGGCGACAAGCAGTCCGGCAGGTAATAATCAAAGCAGAAGCGGCACGAAACGACACTGCCGTGGCAAAGAGAGCTAGGCGGAAGCAGTGGCAACAGCAGCCTGACCAGCCATCCCCCTTTTCCTGCGCCCAGTGCGGCAAGGACTGCCACTCTAGAATTGGTCTGCACAGCCATTCCCGGCGGTGCAGATAGACGCACCGAGCTACACCATCGTCTCCCGAGACGGACGGCTGCCGACGACGACGAGTATCCCAACTATTAAACGTTAATGGATCATTGCTGAATTATTCGGAATTCCTTCACACTTTTGGCATTCTAATCACCCCAAGAGAGTTTCCAATTGTTATGGATGCCATCCCATCTGGTATTTTAACTCTATTAAAAGGGACTGGGAAACCAGATTGCCTACCAGCTTTGGACCCTAAGTTGACCTCAGTTGGTAATGTTTCGCAACCACAACAAGGAATAATAATCGTAATATTCGCTCTTTATTCCAGAGAGATGTCACCAGCACCCCTAATGTTGTTCCCTAACGGTCTAATCAGATTCAATGATCAATGCTAAGCTATGCTAAAAGTGCTTACACCAGACACGGAGATCGGCTGAATGGATTCAAAAACGGTAAAACTCAACTGTTTAACTCTAGGGGAGTTGGAAAATGAGCATATTTCCCAAAAAAGTACAGAAGTTCTGAAGCGTGAAACTTAAATCACGTGAGCCATCATTACACATAACGACACTCGATAGATATTTTATATTTTTTTATTTTATTTTATATATATATATATATATATATATATAATATTTTTTGTGCATAAACATACATCACTAGACAGGTAATGAACAATGTAGCTTACATTCATAATTTATGTATGGCTAAAATGTTGCACGAAGCCTATATGTAACAAGAAAAGTATTTATCATAATGTAGCTACTTTTAATAACATTACAAGTAATGTGAGAAAGATATCAGCTCTGCTGTTGTTCATAAATACCAAGTGATGTTGTACAATGAGGACGTTGTTACGTCGCCAGGAAATTGAGTCATCAGTGTCCCAATGTGTAGTGAGCCAGGGTCGTTACTGTCCTTACCAGTGCCCGAATTCATACACGATATACTGATTCGGGAGCTATGGAGCTTATTGAGACGCACCCATACTCCCCCATTACCCATAAGTAGGTAGTTATTTTGAATAAGTATAATTACTTCTTTACCACAAAAAAATCAGTTCTATATGAATCTGTGCAGTATGAATGTAATACGAACATACTGCATTTGCCATGTTGCCATTATTTTGTGACCTACCAGCAAAATTTTTGACATATTTCAATCTGGCTTTACAAATTTTCATCTACTGAAACGGCTCTTGTTAAAGTGCTGAATGACATTTTATTGGCCACTGACTCTGGAGACTCAGTTGCCCTGGTACTTCTGGACCTAAGTGCTGCATTTGACACGGTAGACCATAATATTCTGCTGTCTCGCCTAGAACACATAGTGGGCATCAGAGGTTCAGTCTCACATTGGTTCCAGTCCTACTTGACAAATAGGAGTTTTTCAGTTAACATTGGTAACCATCAATATTCCTCTGGAAAGTTGACGTGTGGGGTTCCTCAAGGCTCCACTCTGGCACCTATGTTGTTTTCTTTGTATATGCTACTCCTTGGCACTATTTTTAGAAAATATGAATTAAATGATCATTGTTATGCAGACGACACACAAATATATTTTCCTCTTTAACAAAAAAAAACAGCCTAGAACAGATGACTGCCTGCCTAGAGGATGTGAAAGCATGGATGTCCTTGAACTTTTTAAGTTTAAATGAGAGTAAGACCGAGGTTATGGTATTTACATCTTCCAGTGTACATAACACAACAAATGTAGATCATGGCGTTTTGGCACCCTATGTTAAACCAAACGTTAAAAACTTGGGTGTGGTATTGGATAGTGCCTTAAAGCTTGATAGACAGGTAAATAAAGTTGTGAAGACAAGCTTTTACCAACTTCGAACCTTGGTTAAAATTAAGTCTTTCCTCTCTTTTGCAAATTTTGAAAAAGTTATACATGGTTTTATCACTACAAGGCTGGACTATTGTAACTCGCTTTATTTGGGGATCAGTCAATCATCCATTAACCGCCTTCAGTTAGTCCAAAATGCTGCTTCCAGAGTTCTGACAGGAACTCGAAAACTGGAACATATAACTCCTGTCCTTCAGAAACTTCATTGGCTGCTGTTGTGCCACAGAATTAATTTTAAAATTTTGCTTTTAGTTTTTAAGTCATTGAATGGATTAGCTCCGTCATATCTTTCTGATCTATTGACAGTCTATCAACCTACAAGAGTCTTGAGATCTGTTAACTTAGGCCTCTTAATAGTTCCTAGATCGAGACTTCAGACTAGAGGTGATAGAGCATTCTCTATTGCTGCTCCAAAACTGTGGAATAACCTCCCTCTGGAAATTAGAACAGCACCTTCTTTGTCCATTTTTAAAATGAGGTTAAAGACTTTTTTATTTGATCAGTCTTATAAAAATTAATGTTGATGCAGTTATTCTGTTTATCTGTGTTTGTTATCATGTTGTGCTTTTATTTAGTACTGTGTATAGCACATTGGTCAACGGAAGTTGTGTTTAATTGTGCTTTATAAATAAAATGATTGATTGATTGATCAGTTGTGTTGCTTCACTGCCATTCACAAATCCTCTCCTGTTGCCTCATGGAATAGTAAAGTGTCCATCGACGAGGAGGCCTACTACTTCCTGGATGACCTTCTTCTTACGGCGAGATTCCTGTCCATAGTATGTGCACATCAGAATCTCGCCGTAAGAAGAAGGTCATCCAGGGACTTTTTGCCTGCTCTTTAATGAGTAGCTACTCTGAATTCTGACATGCTTCTTTTGTCGCATACTGTTTTTTGCCTACTATATAGGAGGCTAGATTTCGGACGCAAATCCACATTGTAACTATTTTCATTAGCTTTAATATATGTCCCCTATACATTTCAGCTGAATTTTCAATTATGATAACCTGCAGTATACAAAATGTAGCTTTTCTCTGAACACACAAGAATATTATCTATGAAGAGTTAAATCACAGAAGTTTTTTTAATCTTTTAGTAGCCTAAGTTATGTGATCTAGAAGGTCATCCTCATACAGCAGATTATGTTATTGTCATGAAACCCTAATATTTAGATATAAAAATATAAAAAAAGAAATGTTGTCAATATGAGCTAAATTGTATTATTGCAATTTCATGATGTTATTGATGTCAGCTATGCTCCGTCAAAACTTTGCCATCTTCACCACGTGTCAAGCACAGGTTAAAAGCACAAAAAATGGACAGTCCAAACAGATCAATTAAACCCTTTCTGTTCACTTTATGAATGCAATACAATTAATTTAGCTTTAAGTGAGGCTTCTTTGAGTGACTGTCTCATGGGAGCTTTTATGCATGTTTTGTATTGACGAAGATCTCAAAGTTAATTTTTGTCCCACACATCAAACACTGTCTACTCAAAATAATAACTGTAAGAGTTGGCTTGGCCTGCTAACTCTAGCCGTAGGGTCTCATTAATTATCTATAGTCGCAAAAACAAGCCTGGCAACAGTACTATTAAAAAATGTGATCCATGATAGAGTTGGATACCCAGAGTTGCCCTCCGACCATGCTGATAGATTCCTAGGCCTGTATGTCATTCTCTTGACTGAACCTTGCATTCTAATACATTTCTGTTTTGTTTTTAACTTGCGATTTTAAATGAGCTGAGTTCTTTGAACCTTCAAGGTAAACCAATATTGGGTAGAAAAGTCAAGACTCTTCATAAGTAATTTAGGAATGGGTGATAAAATAGTCATGGAGGAAGCCAGAAGCCATGACAGCCAATCCATGTGGATCTGGTCTTGTGGCAATAGGTCAGAAATCAAAGTCATATAAAGGCCACAGAGGAAGAACTAGAGTGGGTCATCGCCACACACGCACATCTCTTGCAATGACATATTGAATACGAAATTGTTTTGCCTTGATAAATGCCTGATGTTATTTCTCCTCCACTGAATGCAACACCTCAAGGGCTGTTTACTTGGGGATGAGTCATGTGGCTTATGATTTTGAGAGAGTCAGATGAGGGCTTTGTCAACTAGGGAAATTATGCTGCTTCTCCTTTTCCTTTGATTAACATGAATAACCAAGGAAGAAAATAATGCAATATTTGGCTTTGTGCTATACTTGAATTAATCATTTGCAGTGATTTATGAGAATCAAAAGCAATCCAATGGTATTTCAAGTGTTCTTGAATAAATAGCACAAAAAAAATCAGCAGAGCAACGTAATATTGCGTGAATGTCATTCTCTTAAGAACAATTTCAATAAATCGCTTAGGCCTTGTGTATTTTTTTCTACCGTTGCAGATCAATGACTGGTAGAAGTGGAAAAAGAGACTCATGAAACAGGATTTCCCTCAGCTTAACGAGAGCACGCCTTCCAATATCGAGGTTTCCACCTGAGCCTTATAATGACTAAAGTGAGTAAACTATTTCATACCATTTGTTTGCTTTCTTAGCCCACCTTCAGCTGTGTGGAGCAACACCAATGGAATCTATTCACCCCCAGGCTCACCTTTCTGTCAAAATTATGTCCATTTCATCCCATGAGTTATTGGATTTCTTACGCTTGGCAGTTTATTAAAGGCAGCAGTGTTGGTCAGGGCACAGACTTAATTGACTCGGTCATAAGTTGACTCATAAGCTTCTCGCTTTTCTCACTCAGTGATCTTCCTCTTGCACCTCTGGGCCTGTCAGTTGCTCTTAACAGGCAGGAGTTTGGGGCTTCTTTTCGTCCATTGTTGATTGGACTGAAAACATCCTACACCAGGTCTCTGATTGAGTGTCTCATCGGAGCCCAGAGGTGACACTCTCCTCTTACCGCGCCGTCTAAAACAACCACAGCTCTCTGTTAAAACGAAATAGAAGTGTTTGAACGAGTAGAATATAAAGAGCTGTTTTAAGAACCGGCCAGAGGTGCCGGTCACCGTTAAAGTACTGGTATACAGATACCTTGTTGTATTGGAACACAAATACATAGTTTAGATAGCCTATCTTAAAAGTGCTTTCAATTCATTAACTAATTTGTCTGCAATGATTTAGAATTTGTATGTTTTTTTACATTTTTACATTTAGTCATTTAGCAGACGCTTTTATCCAAAGTGACTTACAACTGAGGACTAAACCAAGCGGGTCATCGTGAAGAGACAAAAACAATGCAAGAAGTGCTCAAAATACAAAGTTCAGACATTGCTCGGAGTAGCATAAGCCAGATAAGCAAGGATTTTAAAGGAGAAGGAGAGAATTTTCTTTTTTTTTTCTTTTTTTTATGTTAAGTGCTCACCGAAGAGATGAGTTTTCAGTTGTCTTTTGAATGCTGTCAGGGATACTGCATTCCGGATGAGGGTGGGCAGATCATTCCACCAGCATGGCACCGTGAATGAGAATGTTCTGGAGAGTGATTTTGAGGCTCTCTGTGATGGTACCACGAGCCGTCGCTCATAGACTGATCGTAGGCTTCTGGTAGGGATGTAGACTTGTAGTAGTGAGTGGAAGTAGGAGGGAGCTGATCCTGTGGTCAATCTGTAAGCAAGTGTCAACACCTTGAACTAATT
Organism: Meda fulgida; assembly: GCA_030578275.1. Lineage (NCBI taxonomy): Eukaryota > Metazoa > Chordata > Actinopteri > Cypriniformes > Leuciscidae > Meda > Meda fulgida. Next base: position 15,752,104 of record CM060617.1, read on the forward strand.
TTTATTTTTTTATTTTTTGAACTACTTTTTATCTAATAGGTGTGAAACTGCAAATAAATGTTCACACTGTGGTAAAATGTGGCAGGTGACTTCAAGCTCTCTTCTTCTATCCAATTAAATGTTGCTTAAGTTTAATTGGCAAACATGAAAACATCTCAGTGCCATGCAAGGTGATAATTGGAGCTTCAGCCTAAAAGATCAAGTTGTCAGTTCTTGTTAATATTTCTCAGATTCAAATAAAACTAGAGCACTGGTGCCACTGCAGTGTGTGTGGATTTGGTTTCCGCGTCTGTGGGAGTGGGTATTCAATTATTAATGCCTTATAATGAATATTTGTCACGTTTTGAATGGACCTCAGGCAACATATGAACTCTTACTTGGCGCTTCACTGAACAGACATTGTTCGCAAAAAGAATATGGATTTAAAGGTCTTATCTGACACGGTTTTCATATAATTTTTCATCACGCCGAAATTGTTAAAATCAGACATTGACTCCTAACCTGTCGTTTCCTGAAAACTAGCGACAGTCTGCCAGAAAGCAATAATGTTGTTGTCAATAAAGTTCTGATGGGCTACAAAATAGCTTGTCTAATTGACATTCAACTGCTTGAGTGTTGAGGGGAAGCTCCAATTACAGCAAGGAAACAGACAGTTCTTAGAAACAAAACATTGTTCTCTCAGAGAGCGTTGGTAGAGTAAAGAAAGACAGATTTATGCCTCTTTTCATGTTTCTATATTCCTGGATGAGTATGCATCTGTTACCTGCCTCTTTTTACATTTGATTTAGAGTGAACTCTAGTGGTATTGCCGTGAAACGTCAGCTCCTTCGTCTGAATCAGCTTGATGTTTTTCATGGGAATTTTGACTCTAAGCTTTCATTCTTGCTTTTGAACACAGTTAGGGGGCTCATTCAAAATGTGCTCATGCTGCTTTAAAAGAATCAACCGTATTTCTGGAATGCAATAATGGATAGATGTGTCTAATGCTATAATTAGAATATCCCTAACATATCACACGCACACAGGTTCTACACTATTTCTGCATCACTATAGTAACATTAATTGCTGTTAACTTCTTGCTATTGTGAAATAAATAAAGGTATTTTATTGTGTACTATTAAGGTTTTCATTTCATGATGGAGCACTGAATAATACTGAAGCAGAGATGCTGGGACTATCATGTATCATTTCTTCATAAGGCAAGTTTCAGTGAAGGGGGTAGGGGTTGCTAATGAGCGAAATTCATTTACGAAGCCACAAGGAATAGGGTGAGAGGGGGATCATGCCGTATGAGCACAGCAAGTAAAGCTCTAATAGGTTATTATATTGAGAAATCGTTGTGAGACTGCATCCTAAAAATCTCTCAGCCTTTGGAGTTACAAAATGGTGTTTTATAAGCAACATTTATGATATGAAAACGTATATTGTATGTTGTGCCACCAAAGATTTTATAACATATTAGCCTAATATTTTTTATCTAGAGCTTGCTAGCTAAAAATGAGAAAAAGTCTTCATCAGATCTGGATTTTAATTTGCAGTCTACCTATATTAATATTACATCACAATTAATTAATTCAAGAATTTGGTTTTAAAAATAACCACTTCTGTTCCATTAATAACACTAAAAATGTGACGTAAGCAGGGGGTCATAATTTTTTCTATTTTTCAGAATCTGAAAGTGATTACCGGCTAACATTTGGGCTAATGAGAGGTTCCATCTTCGACGGCGTGTACTGACAGCTCTCATCTGACTAGCACAGGATGATATCTGTCTAAATCTTAATATACAGGGGGTGGGTCTGAATACATTTTCCTCATATATATGCTTGTGTAATCACAAGCATGCAAACCAAGCATGTTGCTGCCAGCGCATCCAACCTCCCCACAGTAAAGCCATTATTTTCTATAGACCGCCAGTAAAAAAGAGGCTGGGGTGATTGGGGGTTGACTAGTGTAAAGTGAACCGTCTGATGAGGGAATACAAAGGCTATTAAATGCTTGTTGAATCGTCTATTAACCATTCTTTAGAGAATGTCACCAAGCACAATTCTGAACAAGATACAGCAAAAAAAAACAAAAAAAAAACCATCTAACTCTCTTGGTCTTATACGTTTTTTCCCCTTCTTTATCTGAATTAATTAAGCACAGATGTCTTTTGTGCAAATACACAAAAGCACAAAAGCTTTCCTCAAATCCCTTCACCAAGGTGCAGTCTCAAAATAATTAATGCCAAAGCTAAATATTAAAAGCAATAATTAAGTAGTTTGACAATAGATTGCACAAATAATGTGGCTCAAAGCTAATGTTGCTGAACTCTTTGTTGCATGTCATGAACTGTCCATTGTTCACAGCCACTGCTGATGTACAACAGAAGAGAATCACATTATATATGAAGGCCTTTATGTAAACTCATCTGAGTCACTTGAACTCAAATCAAAGCTCAAGAGAAACAGAGCCCTTCAGGGTAGCTCCGAACACTCTTATCCCCTGGAGATTTGCCCTAAGAATTTCCTAAACCTCCAAATCCTTCTTGAGAACTATTTGGAGCACTGCAGGTAACTTAGTTCCCGAGCATATTGTATGTTCTTTGATAAAGTTTTTACTAGTAAATGATTCACATGTTTATGCATGTCTCTCATTTGTGATAAATAAATAGGGAAAAAGCCAAAAAGCGATTTTTAAAAAGTGGATGGAAAGAGTTGATGGGATTGAGAATAAATAATAAATGAACAGCTGACATCCAGTCCGCCTAGAAAATTGTTCTTCTTGATGTAGGAGTGTGATGTCATATGCACTTTTTATGTGAGCAATGTTTCCATCATCCTAATCTACTGTATTTTTTCTTTGTGTACTCTTCTGATGTCAGCCAATTGTACACCAGACAAAGAAAAAAATCTGTTAAATAAAGGCGTACACTGCTGAGACAAAGTTTGTCTATCTGTCTATCTATCTGTCTGTCTGTCTATCTATCTATCTATCTATCTATCTATCTATCTATCTATCTATCTATCTATCTATCTATCTATCTATCTATCTATCTATCTATCTGTCTATCTGTCTATCTGTCTATCAGTCTGTCTGTCTGTCTGTCTATCTATCTATCTATCTATCTATCTATCTATCTATCTATCTATCTATCTGTCTATCTATCTGTCTATCTGTCTGCCTATCTATCTGTCTATCTATCTATCTATCTATCTATCTATCTATCTATCTATCTATCTATCTATCTATCTATCTATCTATCTATCTATCTATCTATCAGTCTGTCTGTCTGTCTGTCTGTCTGTCTGTCTGTCTGTCTGTCTGTCTGTCTGTCTATCTATCTATCTATCTATCTATCAGTCTGTCAGTCTGTCTGTCTGTCTGTCTGTCTGTCTGTCTGTCTGTCTGTCTGTCTGTCTGTCTATCTATCTATCTATCTATCTATCTATCTATCTATCTATCTGTCTATCAGTCTGTCTGTCTGTCTGTCTGTCTGTCTGTCTGTCTGTCTAAATTAGTGTTCATATAAGCTCAAGTGGATGCTATACCAAAAATAAAAAAAAATTGAAATGAATATATAAATTTCAATTCAGTCGTTCACTCAAATTCTAATGCTGCTCTAATTTGTAATAAAAGGCAAAAGCAGACCCATTGTCAGAATTTTGGTCCCCCTTCAATTTAAAACAGTAAACCATATGCTATTTTTTACCCCCTGCAAACTTTGACTAGTGGCTATGCCATCCTGCCCTTCAATACCTCATAGGAAAACATTATTAATGAGAGCGTCTGGGTCTGCTCAAGTTTTGATATGTTGTCTTCCTCTCGGCCCAGGACCAGCTCTGTCTTAATGTCAAAACCTTCAACCCTGAAATGTACTTGCCTCCGGCATGCAAAGAAGCACAGCCTCAGGGGACAGAGGTGAGAACTGTCATAATCCCAAAGTGGTTCTGACAGTGGCTCAGGAGTTACTGGAAGAGTTGTTATCTGTCATCAATTCATTTCCCATCAGTCAGTCATTCAGTCACCGGTAGCTCATGTGTCCTAAGAGTTCATCGTCAGCCCCACCCTTTTCAGTTAGTGACGGGGCGGGCAAACCCTCACTTTGGCCCTTAAACCCATCTGAATGGGAGAGTCACATTGGTCTTATTTGACTTACGCACCAGCAAATTACTTGTAAGTGTGAAATGGGTGAGACATGTTATCACTTCCTCCTCATTAATGGTGACTTCCTGATAAAGAGAGTGGTAACTTGCTGCTGTCCAGCTCTGAGTTAGCAGAAGAAGTTATTTTAAGGTGTTTTTAAACAATTACCGCTTTATTGGCAAGAAAATGTACATCGATTAAGTTTAATGTTGGCTAAGTAATTATCTTTGACAGGCAATAAAGCAGCAAATTAGATGACTTAGCATATTTAGAGAGCTTATCTCATCATTTCTATTAGATGCTATGCTGCTAAATTGTAGAAGAGCAGTTTGTAATAATGTCAATCAGGAAAGCACCAAACCCATTAGGGAAATGTTTCGAAACACTTTCTAGCATCTCTCTGTGGCTCACTGCAGTCATAAAGTTTCTCACTATCATATATAACAGGCAGGACAAGCAGATGAGTCATCACAGGGAGTGTGCATGGACCATGACGGATTCGCTCTCGCACGCTTGGTTTTTTCTCTCCTGTCTTTCCCATTTCACATGAAATTGTAAAGAGTATGGTTTGGTTTTTAGGGTTCTTTCCCAATCTCACATGTAGACAGGGATCGGGAGTAATGAAAATAAATATAAAATATGAGTAAATTAATTTCATCACGATTACAATAATAATCAAACGTTAAATGATTTAGCCTTTAGAATTAAATAGAAGGCTACACAAAAACATTTTCTGATGAATAATATATCAGATAACAGTTTTATGCACTTTTGAAGTAAGTTTTGAGCAGTAGAAGTGCTCTGTAGAATAGAAATAGTAATAAAATGTCATGTGAACATTTAGCTTTATGTTAAGCTAAACTGCTATTTGTAGCCCTTACATACACCTGTCACAACACTGTAAAAATCATGTTCCTAATGAATATTTTTGTCTAATTTAACATTTAAAATATTTAAAAAGCAGTGAAACAAGATAAATGCACTGGCCGATTTTTTTTTTCATTTGATTTTTTCTAAGCATAAACAAGTTAAAAAAAGATATACCAGTGCATAAAGAAGTTTCTTTTCTTTTTTTTTTCAATCGCTTTGCCACATTTTCCGGAACAGTTTTCAAACACTTATTAATCATATAATATTTATACAGTGTAGTTGCCCTCATCTAACAGTTATTCATGCTCCAAAACCTAGTTATTGTGTCAGTAAATTGGCCAGTGCCACCAAAATAAAAAGTGGTTTTGTCATTGTGTGAGCCATACTGGCCAAAATGTTTTTTTTCACCATGGAAATTTTGGGACCGAACAGAAAAGTGGAACCGAACATTTTTACTTATACAGTGGGACCAAACATCCCACTTACGGTACCATCGAAAAGTGGGACCAAACATTTTTTTAAATTGTGTTACATGTGAAAGAATACAAATTAGTCAAATGTTTAATTTTAGGTTTCCACTCCAATGGTATAAAACTTATAAAGTTTAGTAGACGGATTTTACATGATTATTGAGTCTCCTTTCCTGATAGTCCTGTTTTTCTCTCCTTTCAGCCTAGATGTTGAATCGTTAGGCTGATTGGATTAGCTGTCGGGGAGACTTCCACCTTTTGTCTTTAATGGCTCTGGGATGGCTCTTAGGAACCAGAGTTCCTGGCCACTATCAGCATTTGAATAGTTATGCTAATTCAATTGGATTGGTAATGCCCTCAGAGTAGGGTGTGTTCCTACTTCATTTGCATGCTTTGTTTCAGAGTGACTCCACCCCAATGTAAACTCCTCCCCCTCTAAATGTATAAATTGCAAGGGAACATTTCCCTTAGTTAGACTTGGTTGAGACACAAGCTTGGAAGACTACAGCAACGAACAGCTTGTGTTCTCAATAAAGAAACCTTCTTAAGAGATAATCAAGTCTCCTGGTCTTTTCTTCTGAGTTCCTACACTTTAGAAGAAAAAGTTCACAACAGATGGTGTCGTGACCCGGATAGAGATACCCACCAGAATCCAGAACTGGACTTCAACAAAGATCAACAAAGCTGAGTGAGTTCTGACTGAGTTCCAGCAACTTCGACCTCAACAAAGCTGAGTGAGTTCTGACTGAGTTCCAGCAACTTCGACCTCAAAAAAGCTGAGTGAGTTCTGACTGAGTTCCAGAAACTTCAACCTCAACAAAGATCTTAACAAAGAATGAACATTTCTGACTGAAGTTCCAGCTGGAATCTTTCCTTACAACCAAATGATTTGGTGAGTTTCACTCTATTCAAAGAACCACTGCAGGTCACATTTGGTCGGGGAAAAAAACTAATAATTAGCTATTATTATTATTTGCATTAGGCTATTATTTGCATTGGTGCAATTGGTCAAATCGTTGTCACCGTGAGCAAATTAATGCATTCCCGCTTAAAACGAGCGTTCGTAAATATTTCAAATAAAAGTTGCGCTCATTCTCAAATGTGTATCACTGGATCATTATGGAAAATCGCGAAGTTGTTGTGTTTGGTGCTGCTTTACTGTATTTGCGGAGAAGACGTCGGACTCTGAGATTTTGGGTTCATGACACCCTCCAGGACCGTTATCAATTCGGAGAGTATCACCGGCTGGTGCAGCAGCTGCAGCTGACCCAGCTGATGACGAGACGTTCCAGCGGAACTTCAGGCTGGACACGGAGCATTTTCTCGGAACTAATGTTTTGGTAGGAACGAAAGTTCACTGCGTATGTTTCTCCGGAATCAGCCAGAGTGAAGGACGTCTTTATTCTGATTGGTTGCTGGCGTTTTGCTGCTGCTTGCCGCTGAACCGCGTCATAGCTCATTACCATAAAGTTGAGCTTCTTTCAACTTTCTGATTGACGCTCAAAACGCCCAAAACGCGACGCCGAGTGATTTGACGCTCCTTGCAGCTGAGAGAAGCCAGCTTTCATTGAAAATGAATGACTTCCGGACGCTTTGGAAGCTCAAGTCGGCGGTGGTGTGAATGTACAGTTAGTATTACGTGTAAAATTTTTTTTTTTTTTTACCCTCTGTTTCAGGCAGAGAAGATTAGCATTACGTGTTAATATTGAAAATTACCCTCTGTTTCAGGCAGACAGGGAAGAAAATGTTACCCTCTGTTTCAGACACGGAAGTTTAGAATCTTATGCTACTGATTTAAATACCCTCTGTGCAGACAGGGAAGACTTTAGCCGAAGTTAAGTGTGAAAGGTTGGTAATTTGGAAGGTTAACAAGAATTGATCTGTGTTAACAAGTGTACCCTCTGTTGATCAGAGAAGTTTCGTTTTTTGATTGTGTGATAACAAAGTAGCTCACAAAATGTCTAAAAAAACGCTAGACTGATTCCATCAACTGAGAAATGTGGACTAGCTACCCCTTTATGGACAGACAGTGAGTTTAAGTCATTATTAGGAGAGCACATGGACTTATAATGACTGAGTCAGTCAGATTGAATTTGACAAAGAAATTTGGTATTCACCCTGAAAAAGTATGGTCTACTGAAGAATGCAAGAAGGTGTTAGGTGCATGTATCAGGAAGAGAAACCTAAAAGGCATTATCTGTTACCGGAGAGAATTTAGCTTATCCATTGCACAAGAACAAGCTAGGTGTATAGCTAAGCTAAAAGAACAGAACGAACAATTGTACACTAAGGTGGGCCATAACCAGGTCTCAACCAAATGTGACTCAGAAGACCAACAGTCAGATGAATCCTGATTTTCAAGCTTTCTTTGAAACAGATATAGCTCTCCAATCAGTAACTGATAAGCCTGTTAAAATTGCAGCAGCATCCTCTAAGGTCAACGCAGAGAAGCAACAGAAACGTAAATGTCCCAAGAGATAGGGCAGTTGTTATTACTGTGGTAAGCATGGACATTGGAGAAAAGAATGTAGGAAAAGCAAAAAGAACTTGAGAGAAGTTAACAATATTGCTCAGCTCCTACTCAGTCTGCCTTCTAATCTGAAGCAGCCCCTGCCTTCATCAATAATGAGTTTAGGTCAGGCTGTAAACATAAAATGAGCTCCCCCACCTACAGGGACAGAATAGGACATGGAACATGAGGAGCCAAGAGAAGAACCGAACGCAACATGCGTTGAGGGCCAACTCTGCGGTGAAGACTCCCTCATAGGCCTTCCCCATCCATTAGTCCATCATCACCTCAATGTTCCTTAAGGTGTCAAAATAATTAAGAAAATAGGGAAAGATGGAACAACAATAGCAGACTCAGAAAAAGTTTACAACCCTAGTGTTTGAACAAATACTGCTCTCCTGTCTTTTGTTTTCTCTCTTCCTCTGTGCAGGTAACACTTGATGGCTGACCCGACACCCATACGCACCGACCTCCTCATCTGCGTATGAAGCCACAAACTCAAGAAATCAACTAGACCTACTGCCGAGCCAACTATCACAAAAGGATAAAGAAAAGAAAAAAAATACACAACACAGAGACTACGAAACCTTCAGTCATCCATCGACATGATCAAGATTGTCCTACTACTACACATCATGAAGATCGCACAAAGTCCGGACTCCAGAAACAACAAATTCTTAGAGCTGATGAATATGTCAAAAACGCCTTGTTTGCTGGAAAGAACGTTTGCATGTCACATCTGAAGATGGCTGCTTTCCTGGACTCACTTGTGCACAAACATGGTGGTCCAACAAGACATTCTGGATCTTTCAGCAAAATTACACCAAGATGACTGAAGATAATTCTTCATGGTTCTGAAAGTTGATTGATTACGAGAAAATCACAGTTCCAACCAGAAAATACTCACGGACCCTAATTGCATGTTTTGTTTCTGTGTCAACATGCAATTACAGAAAAACGAACACAGAACATTCCTTATGTGCCTGTAACTATCACAAGTTGCAAGAATTAATTTTTAATTGTTTAAATTTGTATATATTGTGGGAGTTATTTAGAACTCCCAAAGGGGGAATTGAAGGAATACAAATTAGTCAAATGTTTAATTTTAGGTTTCCACTCCAATGGTATAAAACTTATAAAGTTTAGTAGACGGATTTTACATGATTATTGAGTCTCCTTTCCTGATAGTCCTGTTTTTCTCTCCTTTCAGCCTAGATGTTGAATCGTTAGGCTGATCGGATTAGCTGTCGGGGAGACTTCCACCTTTTGTCTTTAATGGCTCTGGGATGGCTCTTAGGAACCAGAGTTCCTGGCCACTATCAGCATTTGAATAGTTATGCTAATTCAATTGGATTGGTAATGCCCTCAGAGTAGGGTGTGTTCCTACTTCATTTGCATGCTTTGTTTCAGAGTGACTCCACCCCAATGTAAACTCCTCCCCCTCTAAATGTATAAATTGCAAGGGAACATTTCCCTTAGTTAGACTTGTTTAGGACACGAGCTTGGAAGACTACAGCAACGAACAGCTCGTGTTCTCAATAAAGAAACCTTCTTAAGAGATAATCAAGTCTCCTGGTCTTCGCTTCTGAGTTCCTACACTTTAGAAGAAAAAGTTCACAACACGTGTAAACTGAAAAATCACAGTTGCTTGTTCATTTTTACATATTCTATCTTCCCCTAACACCACACATTCTTACATATCTTCCCATTTTCCACGACAAGCAACTTTGAATTTTAAGCTTAAATGTAACACAGTTCTCCATTTCTTCTGCTGTTGCTTTTTTGGTGTTGTGACGTTCCTTCTTGTTCAAAAATGGTAGTGCTGGGCAAACTTCATAGAGCCTACTGTATGCTTTCAAACTTAATTGGTTGATTGGTAAGATTGTGATTCCTCATTACAATGGCAGGCGATTTAATTTAGCAGACATTACTAACATTCCATGTCATAGGTATGGAATATGCATGTCTGTCTGACAGATTTTGATAATTGAATGGATCATTTTGAATGTGAAGTCTCACACGATGAAAGAATGTTTACAAATTGTGAAGAGTTTGACAAATTCACTGAGAATCAACAAGTTTTGATCAACAAGTCATGTTTACTTATTGTGCATATTGTAGACAATTGCACTACTATTTTGCACACATTCTGAAACACATGCAATTTGCTTAAATCAATAAGAAATTTAATTCTGATGTGAACATGAAACTAACTGTTCAGAGATCGGAACTTGTTTTGAGAAAAAGAAAGTTCTCATTAGAATTGAGCCAAAGCGTTTGAGAAAGACTGAAATATCTGGCATTGCAGTTTCTCAAGCAAATTGGTCTTGTTTTAAGTATATTTTGACATTTTACATATAAACAAGTCAAACTAGGATAATGAAATAAAAAAAAAAAAAATGAATGCAGGCAGAATTATATTTTAAGTCTAGCAAGAATTAAATTTCAGATTGTAAATGTTTTACTTATAGCAAGATATTTGATAGGAAAAAGATGCACACTCAAAAAAATAAAATCCTTCATGAGGATTATTGTCTTTTAAAAATGAAAAAACTTAGATTTATTTCAAAAGCAACACTGCTCAAGATGTTTAGGCTTGTTTTCAGAGAGTGTATTTTAACTTGTTCTTAATTTTCTATACTTAGAATTGTTTAAAAAAAAACTTCCTCTGTTAAAGAAACAGTCCAAATGATTTCAATTACATTACCTTGAGTTATCGGATGGAATACATTACAAATAACATTTAATAGGTTGTATTCTTTTATATGTAATCTTTCTTATTGACTATCTTTTAAAGTAACACACACACATGCAGGTTCGAGGCTCTAGGAAAGGATTAGCTTTGAAATCTACCGCCCCCTTCATTCTCACGGGGTAAAGCGGCTGAAATGGGAGATTGAGTCAAAGGAACGTTCCTGCCAGAGAGGTCTATGGGGAAAAGACTGCTGACGGGCTGAGAAACGATATTAAATACATCCCTGTCATTTATTGATCTTGTGCATTGACACTGGCCTCATCAGCCTCCTGAGCTTTAGAGCTGCAGGCCAGTTCTCCTGCACAGCCTCCCACTCTTATCCACACTAATGATTGCTTCGCTCCAGTCCAGACCGGATGATTTGTAAATAAGTACTGTGGACGATCCATTCATTTCGGAATATTCATGGAGCAGTTGATTCCCATGGGAGTGCTAATGATGTCTGTTCTGGTAAGAAAAGGCAAGGGCTGGTAAAAATAGTAAGTGCCTTTCAAGGATGTGATGATACTTACAAATTCTTAAAATGCATGCATGAATTAGGTAAATGTAAGATGCAAATGAAGTTGTTTGATGTCTGTAAGTGTGTGTGTATTAGTAAGAGACAGAAATAGATCTTCTAAATGCTCTCTTAGTACATCATTAAAGGGATAGTTCTCCCAAAAATTCAATTTCTGTCATCGGTTACTAATCCTCATGTTGTTCCAAACCTGGATGACGTTCTTTCTTGTGCAGAACACAGAAGAAGATATTTGTAGAATGTTATTTGTTCATTCAAGCTTCAAAAAGGACATAAAGGTAGCGTGAAATTAATCCATACAACTCAACTGGTATGTTCCAAGAATGATGAAGCGAGAAAATCACTTTATAAGCACCCATACTACATTGAATATGGCGACACAAACTGCAAACATTAATGTCTAGGAACCAATAAGGTTCGACTTTAGATCTGTTGATCAGACTGTGTGTGTGTTGATCAACGTCTTTTTTTGGAGATTGAAAGTTTTGGAACTTGTTGACTTTTAATGTACTTTTAACTTTCTTCAAGATTTATTTGTGTTTTGCAGATTAAAGTCATACAGGTTTGGAACTATGTGAGGGTGAGTCAATGATGACAATTTTATTTTTGGGTGAACTATCCCAAATTACAATGTTCAGAAACAAACAGAATGATGAAGACTCTCAAGAAAAGGAGATGATCATTTTGAGCCTGAAGTTGACCGACTTCAGAAGACGTATGTCAGAGTGAAACGTTAATGAGAAAAAAAATAGAGGGCAGGGTTTTTTAGAGCAAATTTTCAGATTTTGACTAAAGATTACAAAGACAACTACGTTTATTATGTGTATTTGTACAGATTGATTGTTCACCACAAGATTAGTAATGTGTGCTAACAGAGTAATTAGGGTGTTTTTTTTTATTTCATGCTGACTTTAAATATATGTTCACCATTTAATTATTTAGACTGAGTGTGAAGTTTTCCAAGAGTTCAAACATCTGTTTTGAAAAGGCTCGTAACAGGTGTAAAAGTCAGTGATAGGTTTGAGCTGAGCCCCCTTCGCATATGTTTTCTCAGTGTCAGAGCTTTCTCAGCCAGACAGTGTCAGGCTGTCTGTGAGGTATTGCATATTTATAGTCAAGGCATATAAATCTTGGTTCAGAGAAACCTGTCTTAAGCTTCAGCTGCTTTTGTACATGCTTCCTTTAAAGTGGTCTGATTATTACCTGTCATGAAAGCTAAATTTTGCTGAATCCTCGCATTTATTTTAAGGAGTTTCCAAATGTGGCATATCAAAACAGCCTTAGGCAAGTCTGGCAGAAAGACAAAACAGGATGTGAGCTTTCAGCACTCTCTTCAGTGCATGATGCACTGCTTACAATAAGACGATTCTTTCCAATACAAAATCCCATTTTACAGGTTCATTAGATTACAAAGGCTCATTCCCTGTATCTATTTTTGAAATGTCGTTCACTGCTGTCACACAATGATGGTCCAAAACAGTCTTGTGACATTTTTGCCAAATATCAGAATGCAGCTGGATGAGGTTATATGGTGGAGAGACCCAAATAAAGATCTAGCAGAGTGCCATCACCTCTCCTAATGTCACTCTCTGCCCTCCCTAGAAATTAATTAAACTCTAATTCCTTTTGACGTCTTTAGCAATGACGAGGTGGAGACGGGGGATACTTGGGTTCCTGAAATTACTGGAAATTAATTGTCTTTTACACCCAGACTAGAGTCACTGGTGGCGACCTTATAAGCTAAGCCAAAGGGGAGTCATGTCTGCCTTTGCATTCTGCCGCCATGCAAGCCATCCATCAGATTTTAAGGTCACTGTCGATTCTTAGTCATTCTAGTAAAAGACCAAGACACTTGTGTACACAACCCACACACTTTCTCTCTCTCACACACACAGGCACATATTAGGTTAACATAATGTGCACACATATAGTGGGATTCAAAAGTTTGAAACCAATGGTAAAATGCTTTTGTTTTGCACTTTTCAGACTCTTAAAACCTTATTTTATGGATTTAATTTAGATATATTCTGCATTATATTATTTAGATTACATCCACATGTTTGTATGCAAACTTTGAGAATTACATTAAAATATGCTTGATGGAAACACAAATATTGAAAATGAGCATTAAAAAAAATTGAAGCTGGTGCTTTTTTGTGAGAAGGCATGTTTATAAACTAGAAATAGAAATATTTAAGTTCCTTGCTTGTACATCGAAAAAGCCATGTGACTTTGCCTCAAGTCACATGACTGAATAATTTGCTCAGATGATTGGCTAATTTCACAAACAAAAGCTATGGCTGCATCCGAAATGGCATACTCTCTTGAGTAGGTACTTATTTTAAAGAAGTAATTACTTCACGACACAAAAGTACTTTCTATATAGAATGAATGTAATCTGGATGTACTACATCCACCATGTTGTCATTATCATGTGACCTACCAGCGTCAGTTGCATCGCTTCAGTGCCATTTACAAATCCTCTCCCGTGGCCTCATGGGATAGTAAAGTGTCCATCGTATGCAAACTTCAGAATCTCGAAGGAAGTAGCTTATCCAGGTACATTTTAATGTACTGGGTACCTACTCTTTTATGAGTACTGGGAATTCAGACATACTTCTTCCCATACTGTTTTTCACTTACTATAGGGAAGTATGTGATTTCAGATGCAGCCTGTGTCTCTTTTGAAGGCTGCATCCTCCAGAGGTCGCATTTGTCAGCCGCATATGTCATTGAGGTTGCCTCATTTCAGGAAAGTAACCATTACAGTCATAAAAATTGGAGCTATTTATGCTTCACAAGGAATAATGTACAATTTTATAATTGTTTCTTTTCTGAAATTAGACATAATTTGCCTTCGAAATAGCTTTGTAAGATCATTTTTCAGATCGTCTGTGTGCTTTAAAGTAATTTATTTATCATAAGAATTGTTTTACAACATTTCTGTTTCTGTTTATCATTTCCCCAAAAGTTATGTTTTTGTTTTCTTCAACACATGGGATGGAATTGTTTTTGCATATTCTCGTTAGTTTTCATAAATTAAATTGCAATCTTGAATGGAAACATAGCTAATATGGCCTAAGATGTTTGGATCCCATTGTAAATGCACAAATTTCATAGGTATCACATATAAACGTATTGCCCAAAGAACTGCGTAAAAATACAAAATGCTCAAAACCGCGGAGGCAATGCATGTGTTACCGAGTTCTATGATCAAAGTTCTGCGACTATAAAAAGCTGTATATGGGAGCTATTTCTGGGAATGCTTGCTCGGGGACATCTCTACCTATTTAGTGACAGACTGAGATGCTGAGAGGTTCCTTTGGTGAGCATAGAAGCAGAGAGGAGGAGGATAAAGAGGAAGAGACCAGCGCAGGCTTATGATGAAACCAGAACAAGGGATCCCTCTAAAGAGAACCAATAAAATCTCACAGTATGATCTGAAGTCCCACTTCTTACTCACCGCAGCAGCTCCCTGAGAAAGAGGAGAAGAAAATGGCTCTCACATTCACATAACAAGTGACAAGAGGCACGGAGTCCAAACTAAGTATACTGCCAACACCCCCTATAGAGTGTGAGTTGGTTACAAAGAATGTGATATATGTACAGTATATTAGCTTGCTTTGTAAATCTGATTTTGCTGTACTTTTTCTTTTTTCAATATCAGCATGAAAATAAAAACAGTGACTTCTTGTAAATGCTAAATTGTTCGTTAGAATTTGACTTTATATCTCATAATTTCATCTTTGTATTTCACAATTGATTTTTTTTTTCAATTGAGAGTTTTCTTTATGCAATTGCAAATGTATATCTTACAATTGTGACATTATCTTGCAATGGGACTTTATAGCTCATATTGCTACTTTGTTTCTCATAATCGCAACTATCACGGTGTGACTTTATATCTCAGAATGAGACATTTCTTATTTAAATCTTAATCTAAATCTATTTATCTCGCAGTTCTTTTCTTTCTTTCTTTTTTTACTCTGAGGTAATAGCAGGCTTCCATATGTGACATAGACATAGTGACATCATTGATAGACAAGATGAGAAGATCAGAATTTAGATTTGATGTTTTCCATTTCTCAGTGGCTTGACCAAACTAGTCAATAAAAACATTGACACATTAAGAGAGTCATCAAATTAAATTCACTAATAAACTGGTGGGAGTGGGAGGGAGCTGATACGATTATTAAACAAAAACCTAAGCTAATCTTAAGTGTGTGTTTTCTGTCAGGCTGAGAATATGGGCTATTTCTCTGTAAAGTGTAATGCTGTGTGAGGGAACTATTAAACAGTCGTGTCCAGCTCTAAAGTAGGTAATGGTCAGCACAGCATGTAAGAGTGTGTGAGAGTTGCTAGTTCACAGTGTGAACCCCACTGCTGTCTGTGTGATTGATGGATGACCATTTCAACCACAGCCTGTTATCCTCACCGCCTCTGTGAGACACGCCGATTTATACACCCACATGCAAACTTTAGACACATACACAAGCAATCAAAAAGTCATATGTGCTATCCACACAGAATTAGATTATTAAACATTATTTAAGTTACAATTGGATCTTTGTGATTTCATGTACTAATTTGGAGGGGACTGTCTCTGTAAATCTAAATAAGGTGTTTATTGTGTGGAGATGTGCATCATTTGCTCTGAATACATGACGAAAAATACTTGAATAACTATATCACATTTAAACATCTTATGTATGCAGATGAAAGGAATTAATTAAGGCAAGATTGAACTTTACTACAGGGTACTATGCTTTGTGCTTGAACCACCAACTGATGTTTTTCTCAGAAAGTTGATCAATTTATGAAGGTGCACCTGGCTGCACAACAATACATTTAGCTTTAGTTACAGTTTTTGATGAAGGTGAATAAATAATCAAAAGCAATAAAATAACAAGGTGTGTTTGTGAAACACAAATTCAGCTAAAAGCTATAGGCCCATCCAAATAGAGCTATAGCACAAAAAAAAAAAGACAGCACACACAGACTCCATGAATACTGGTTTGGAAGACAAGTTGCTCTTAATCTTTTACCATTTTATAGCAAGTTTGTTACCTAGTAACACGCTCCCTTTCCTTTTTATATCACTGATTGATTCAGGACTCTCTGCGTTTAAATATGATTTGAATGCAAATGCAGTCTCCATTTTAAATAACAGTGTAATGCCGAGAGGAGAAGATCAGTGTCAGTGATTCTCGCTGTAAGTAAATTATGTTAATGATCGTGCCGTCAAGTGTCTCTAACTGTTGCTTTACTACTTTATTTTAGTTTGTCAAGAGATTCAAAGTACTGTTTTTGCGCATGTGCGTACGTGCTCTAGTACGTATAAACCAGAGCCATTAAATAAGAGCCTATCTGGAAATAAAGCAAAATATCTGTAATTTATAGCAAAGTACATGTCAAGTACTGCTTTCTATTCAAAAGCACACCAAAGTATTTATTTATGGTTATTTATTATAGGCACATTAAAAGTAATGGAAAGCAATATAGTGAAATATTATAAGAAATAAAACAGCTAAGAAATGAATATTAATATAATAAAATGTTATGCGTTGTTAATCTCTGCAGTCTACCCACTGTATCTTTTCTGTCACGAGCTGTAGTTAAAACTGTTGCTCCGCATGCCTCACGGTATCATGGACTTCCAGCTTAATGATCGCTCTAATTAAAGTGAATGTATTTGTGCAGTGTTTTCTAGGCAGCCAGACAAGCATGATGGTGTCAACAGCATCCTACCCTTCTCCTTCACCAGCGACCAGTGACGCATTTAGACAAATATAATGATTGCTGCCGTTGCTTTGCAAATGGGAAAACACATTTGGTTGAAAATGAGAATAAAACAGCAAGCTATCAATATCACTTTCTAAAAGATCATGCTGCCGTTTCACAGTATGAATACACAAGTGCTGTAATACCTGAGTGCAGTGAGTATTGATTAAGAATTATGGGCCACTATATTCTCATTTGATAATTGAAATTAATCAGCCATTTATAAAACACATGGCAGTTTAAAAATGAACTGTTAGCTCATACAGACACCTGTTGGGACTGACTAACAGCATCTTACTCACTGCACTCATCTCGGGAAGAGAGAGGACTGACTTTCTGCCAGTTACCCAACACTGGCAGAAAGATAAAAGAGAGCAAACTAAATAATACAATAGATTGATGCGTTTTAAGGGAGAGAGCACTTAATTTAAATGTTCTTTTGAGATAATGCAGGTGACATTAAATAGCATGTGATCTTCCACCTGAAGCATTTTAAAAGCCATTTGGAATTTTGTGGGTGGGATGGCTGCGATTAATGATTATTTTTGGCAGTAATTATAATAATCTGTGTTTCTGTGATAATTGACAGAATGCTAAATTATTTCTTAGAGAAGAAACACATCTTGACCTTTACAGGGAAGCACCTTTGAGAATTCAGTGAGGCATCTATTTAAAAAAAAAAAATGAAAAAGAAAATACATTTATTAAGTGCAATTTTGACACATTTTATCTGCTTTCCAGAAAAAATAATGTCCTTTAAATAAATATCTAGCACTTGTCAGATTAGATATAATTAGTTGACTGTAAGTACGGAAATCCTGTTTTGTAGGCTACTGCTTGTAAATTTCTAATCCTAATAGTAGCACTAAAGCTGTCATAATGATAAGAAGGATTATATTATTAGGGATCAGACATCCAGTGTGAAGAGCTGCTGAATCGGGCAATTGAATTAAAAACAAACCGGCTCAGTACTATTTGACTTGTGCCGTAAGTATGAAGTAAATTGTCACATAATTCCAATGTTTTCCTAGTTTTGCATTGTAAAAGCAAGTATGTACTGATGAGCTGAACAGAAGGATTGAGCTAGCATCAATTTTTTTTAATTTTTTTTTATGGAAAGACTTTGCAGATTGCTTTGTTTTTTATAAATGAGGCTTTGAAGTGTGATGTTGTGTGTAGAGAATCAGGATCAGAGACTGCATCATTATATCAGGCGGAGGATAAGCAAGCGCCTGTGTCTCCGGGGCCTGGATTGAGCTGGGCGGGAAGAGAAACAATGCAATTATGATTGATGTCGGGATTCCCTGCTCTCGAGCAGAAGTGAGCTTTTGATGACCGGCTGAAGCCAGAGGCCTTCCTTCTAGCTGCACCTCAATGTAAATTTCTGTCTGTTTTCTGCTCTGTGTAGCAGCTCAGATGAAATCCTCTCAAAGGAGGAGATCGGATCTAATGAAAGCCATTCCTCTTTGTGATGACTGTTAAAATGTCACCAGCTCATTTTTAGGTAGCTATACCATTTATGACATTAAAGAGAGAGAGAGAGAGAGAGAGAGAGAGAGAGAGAGAGAGAGAGAGAGAGAGAGAGAGAGAGAGAGAGAGAGAGACAGATGGCTACCGGTAAGGAGATATGTTAGGCAGCAAAAACAAACCAGGTTTGTCAGTTTCAATCGGGATTTTGAGAACTCTCAAGTTCGCAATGGGTCAGCAAAAGGTGGCAGAAGAGCAGATATTCTCGCAACTACGAGAGATCTTCACACATCTCCCAGAAATGTGTGAATATGTCTGGGAGATATTCACACTTCTCTAGGAAATGTGATTATCTTTGAATGTGACTGCACTGAATCTTATCAAACCACTGACCATCAAAGCCTGTTATTCTCCAGGGTGAGCAGGTACAGCTCTCTTATTATCCTCTGTTGAAAGCGGCACGAGTGGAACATGCCTTGTAATTTATTTCATGAATCCTTGTAGAAGTCATTTAAATTGAATCTGACCCCATAAGATTTGCTGTGGGTTTTGAGGCAGGAGAAGGAGAACGGTCTACTCCCGGGCTAATGTACAGTATTTCTTCAAAACCATATATGCCTGCCATTGTATATTAATTGAAAAACAAAGTAAATCATTGGTCATCAGCAACATGGCTCCTATTGGTGAGAAAGTGATTATTTTTCTACCCAGCAACCTAATGAAGTTCTGGCATAGTGGTTTCTAACAGCTTGTATAATGACTGAGCTTTTGGAAGAGAACATGTGATGATCCATTATTGTTTTTCTCTTCCTGTTAGCAGATCAGATTGAGAAAACACTACGCCAAGACCTGGGTACATCCTGAGTCAGGAGTTTGAAGTCAGCACGTCCTGTTGATTCAAACACAGGACGCACTGCCCACGAGGCTATTGGCACCGACAACCCCCTTCATTTTCTACTTTATACCTTATTTGTGAAAAAGTGCCTTGGTGTTCATTTTGTTCTTTTCACTGTAACTTATGATGTTGCTTATCACGCGCAGGATTTGAGTGCTGTACATTATTGTACATTAGAAGTGACTGAAACATTATTTGTAAACTTTTCTAGAGTAAATCAATCATAAGGTTAAATGTCACAGCATATATTTTTTCTGATCTCAGTTTTTTTTTATTATTATTAAAAATGTGAATGTCAGCATGATCTTCTGACTCCACCTGAGAAGAACTTAATCAATCTAATTTGTCTCTGACGACAATTCTACAAAAATCTGTAGTCAAATACTTCACAGGAAAAGTGACACTAATCAATTAATTGGTGAATCTAGACATGCAACTTGTATTTCCTTTTCAATCTGCTGCAGTGTAATGCTGCACTGATTGATTTACATACTTTCACACCAAGATGTGTTAAACGTATCAAAACTTGCAGTGTTGTTTGCATGTCATCCTCCTTTAGTTCTCTTTTCCCATTCCCATTCCAATAAATAGACATTAGAGAGAAGAGTTAATGAGTAAAACATATTTATATGATTTATTTGATCGATCCTTGCCATTTCTTTGTCTACTGGGATGACGGCATTAAGAGAGATTACCCTCAAGAAATCTGATTTTAAAATGTTCATGTTTTTTTCTACTCTGAAATATTTCATCTAAAATCGATATCATTCCTGTGAGGTAACAATACATTTTTAATGCAGTGGGTGTTGTTTTGGATTATACTGCCTCTGACTGAAAACACTCATCACAGATTCAACAACACATTCAAAAAAGATTCATGTTAGGCACATAGTTTGATTTGTATTTCCCAGTTAAATGAAAGATTTACCATAAAAACTAAAAGCAAAGCTCAAAGGCAATATTGGAATTTTATATCTATCTTTCATTCTTTTGTTTTGTCTGTCTGACTGTCTGTCTATCTGACTATCTAATTTTTATGGCCTATAAAACCTTGGAATTTCAACACTTTTTAAAATATCTTTAAACTTAGAAACCATTTTGTCAAGCTCAAAATGCAATTATGGATTGCAATTCAATGGAATAATGAATGTTTTTCTGAGCGACTGACCTCTGAGTGACAGAGAACTTCTGGTTAGAACATTTTGAAAACATCACTTCTGCTTGGAAAAAGTTACGTGAAACTCCACAACTAGTGTCACTTGAAGAGATGCATACTCACAAAGCGGATCATGCTTATAGAGCCGGGGAGTTTCGACATGGCCTGCCGTACAAATGGTTAATCAGCTTCTTGACCTGCAGAATGGTGATCTGGTCCCTGCCCTTAACTGGCTCTGGCGCTGGTTTGGGATTTGTCAGGCCTTTTCAAGAGGTCCCAGTGGGCTCTATGGCGCCATTGACCCCAGCTCAGATGCGCTTGTGTAAGGCACGGGTCAATGTTTTAATTCAGCCTGAGCCATAGTTGCTATTCTGCCCTTCACACAGAGATCAGGCCCTGGAATAATGAGATTTTCTCCTGCAGGTGATTATATGGAGCAGTCAGCCTGAAAGGCTATGTTCCTCAGGGATGTTCACCCTTCAGGTCTGGACATCAGCATTACCCTGGATGCTAATTTTAGGCATGCTGTTTTTAAGGGGGGCAGCGGGAGCAAACGCAATCATTTCCTTTTCTTCAAATACGTCAGTCTTACTGTCTGCTTCGGTTTGGTCGATCAGTGAACTGTCCATGGACTTCTCATAGAGATAATTAATGTTGGTACTCTCTAAAAATGTGTTTAGATGTAAATACTTTGATAAATAGAATACTTTTTTCGCCATGTGACGCCATCATCGAGTATTTGTGGTTGTACTGTTTTGGAAGGGGAGCAAGAGCTGCAAAAAGTCTGGCTCAATAAAGATGACGAATATGACAGCACCTCTCAGAGCAGTGTCAGCCAATTCGTCATCCTGTCTGATGACATGATGAACAGCCCCATCCACTCGTCCCATATGACTCTTCACAAAGCGCTGCCGAGGCGCGTGTCTCGCCCAAACGCTGCCTGCCAGTCACAGCGTTCCCTTTGTCGCAGATCTGTACCTCGGTGCTGCTTGTGACAGTAGGGGTCACATGTGCAGTCAGGCTTATTTTGTTAATACAGCCATTTGACTGACGATGGCAAAACCCTGCGGATGAGAGAAGCGAAGTTTGACGAAATCTGTCCAACACGCTTGTCTTAATCTCCCGTTTATATTTATTTTTATTATATACTAATTCTTCTTCTTACGCATCTTTTTTTGTCTAATGTTTCAGCCTGAATGAAAATGTCTGACTTGTGTCAGAACAACCGATGTAAAGAGTCTAAACACATTAGGAGCATATAGTTGGCTTCATTACAGCCAGATAGAGAAACATTGTAATAAAACATTATTATGCATCTACTGAACAAAATTGTATAAACAAACTCTTACAAATATTTATCAATATTTAAGGGCCAAGCACTGAAGGTGTGTAGGCACCTACTGTATCTGTTAGTCTT
The DNA here is from genome assembly GCA_030578275.1 of Meda fulgida. Classification (NCBI taxonomy): domain Eukaryota; kingdom Metazoa; phylum Chordata; class Actinopteri; order Cypriniformes; family Leuciscidae; genus Meda; species Meda fulgida. The sequence goes on from CM060617.1 coordinate 15,774,069, forward strand.
TGCTGTCATCTTCATCTTTTCCTTCTTTTTCCACCTTGGAAGTCTATGGCAGCCCATAGAATTGCTTGTGGGAAAGTTATGAAATTTGGCACACAGATAGAGGACACAGATTTGCACATACAGAAAACAATGATACCAAAAAAATGCCATAGTCGCTCGAAATTTCTGTTCGCCAATTTCAATTTCCATGAAAACCTACTTTTTCAAACTCCTTTTAGACTGTTGGTCTGATTTAGAGTCAGATCATCTTCAGACCATGGCGGCAAAAAGTTATACCAAATCATTATCGTTTAACGCATCAACAATTTATCTCAGCAAAGCTTTGGCATATTGACACCAAACTTTATGTGTCATTGTTGCCCCACGCGGACCACACCACATCAATTTGGTCACAGCTCCACCTATTGGTCAAAATTGATAAGCAATTCAATCATATTAATAGTGATTCTATTAAAGATTTTTCAGCCATTTTGACAAAAATCATCTAAAATGTCTTTAATGATGCTCCCCAAGCTTGCATAACTCGTGGCTTAATTGCCTTAATTGCTGCTTGCAGCTATACAGTATTTGTCATTTGATTTGCAACAAGTTAATTTATGATAAAGGGCAGAATTGATATAATCTGAATTAACAGATTCTCTTTTTCACCTAAATGATTAAAAATATCATGTCTGAGCAAATAGGGAGGTTTGTAAGCCTACTTTCCTCATTTTACTTATACTGGAACAATAAAAACTAAATGGGACAGTGTAGACACCAACATTTCACTGATTTGTTTTGTCAAAAAAAAAAAGTAAAAGTACCGGTAGGCTAATACTTTAAATTTTTAGTCCATGTTTAATGTATTTATTTAGTATTTTGTTCTGCTTGTTTTCTGTTATTTGCTGAATTAAGTGTCCTGGGTTTTACTTTTTTTACTTTCTTGAATTAAAATGCCTAAAATAGTTGGGTAAAGGGGTTCATGGGGATTGGTAAAAATTATATAATAACAAAATAAATAAATATATCTATATTTAGACTGTTGTCCGTGTTGTCCCACCACAGGTTATAGGTTGTAAGGACTCTGTCATATGTGCTCTGTGTAGGTTTTGGGACTTTTGTGTTACTTCCTCTCTTGAATACGTTGTATTCATTGTATTCAGTTCATTGTAGTTTTTGTTTTGTTTTGTTTTGTTTTGATTAGTCTCCCTAGGTCTATCTCGTTTTCTTGTTACCTTGCTAATGCCCTGCATAGCCCTTGTGTTTCTCTTGTGCTTTGTCAGTTCAGTTGTCCGTATTTGGTTGTATTTTATTTTTTATGTTTGTTTCATCAATAAACCCTTTGCACATCTTTTCAGCACCAGCATCATTACACACTCTTGTACTTGACATTATTTTACACTGTTTATGGACATTATTTTCAAAATAGTCTGTAATTTGTACAAATTAAGGGAAATTATATCAAAGTCTCCTCTAATAATAAATTGGTAAAATTGAAATGTGACGAGGCTGGAGTTACTCTTGACATTAGAGCACAGAAATGATTTGGGTTCAGATAACGAAAATGCTTTGCTTGTGTTGCCTCAAAAGCATGTTGCTTTGAATAACAACCAAGGATTCAAATACACTGGGATACACATTAAGAAATAATCACATTTCCTCAAAGTATATGTTTCATATGGCTCTATTTCTGTAATTTCCTGATGCCATAAATCATGCAGACAATTAAATACAAACACACACACTTGCACAGTTTTTACAGTGCTGCTAGCCGGAGATGATACAATGGATCAACGGTAAAGCTAGAAAAGCCGAGAAATGAATTACTCTCATAATATGCATCATGTTTGGCAAATGCATTGCTGATGGTTTTCAGTTATGTATTATGAAGGCTTCTTCTAGTCAAAGAGATGACCCATGAGTGAGGTAAAGCACATACATTTTCCACCTGAGAGTATTTCCCTGCAACACTATGGAAATGCAATACAAGCATTAATCTTTGATGCCTTGTTTACTTGATAAACCAAAAATACTACTTTTTGAGATGAGGTTTGAATATGATGCAGGCTGAAATGGTTTCCATAGTAACGCTTCAGAAGACTAGACGATGAGAGAGGGAAAGTCATGAGCAGGTGTGGCATGAAGAAGTACATCAATTACTGTTCCGTTCCCATCTTCATCTTCAAACACAGAGAAATAATAATACAGTGATATATTGGCAATATTCGAGAATGGGCTAATATTGATCACAGTGTGTTGTAAACTGTGAGTAAATCTCAAGGTGGACCTAAAAGACAGACTTGGAGTTTTCAATAATAAGTCACTGAGGCTTGTCGGATATTAGCCTAATGTAATATTTATCCATTATTTTGTATTTATATTCACTCAGTTATGTATTGAAAACCACTTTAAATGTCTTTTTGAGAAAGATCACTGTAAAAAATGATTTACATGATTTATCACAAAACATTTTTTCTTTTGTCAAATTAACTTAGATCATTTATGTGGTTGAGATAACATAATATTTTGAGTTTCTGTTGATTGGTTTACTTTAAGTTAAACCAACACATTTGATTTTTACAGTGTACACTGCCATATTTATGTTACAATTATATTGAATTCAGCCATGATGCTGATTTTTCTTAGTTTTTTTGGTGATCACAGGAAATTATCTTTTACTTTAGCAAATGATTTGCTTTTTAAATAGTCTAGGTGATTTACACTTTAAAAGGAAAGGTGCTCCATAACATCTCATGGCCAGGAAAATGGAAAAGAGAAATGCATAACATGGAACACAGAAGTTGCCTCCCACGTTTACATGCAATAATCTGAAAGCATAAAACTCAAATAAATCATTCTGCCACAACTGGATTAATGTGATCCACCCCCAGAACCTCATAAAGATCATTGTAAATGTTATTATAGAGCATTTCATATAAAAAAACAAAAAACAAAGACTTTTTGCTGAAATGCTAAGCTATATAAGAAACATTAGCTTTGATAAACATTTCTCTGCTTTGCAAAAAATTACTGTCATTTGCTGCCCTTTAATTGTTTCTTGTATATCCCGCAATATGAGGCAATAAAAAACATTTTATTTGCAGTTTACAAATGTAAAACCTAGCCTAGTATTTCCACCCTTAGGAAATATTCTTTGATTATGGGCTTCAGAGGGAGAAGGAGAACAGCAATAAAAGTAATTTTATCTGAGGCGTGAGGGAAAATAAAAAACTCTTAGTGACACGCCTCTCTGTAATTGCTCTTACTGAGACGGCTCATGTTGTTTCATCCTTGCAGAAACATCAGGGAAAATTGCAGCAGGGGAGGAGAAGTGTGGGGTTAAGAGAATAATAGTATGAGTGATGGCTCTCAAGAAGTGATTAGCTGATTTTGGTTTTATTTGGTTTTACTGTCCATTTCCTTTTCATGCTTGCTGAGTGACATACTGGATAGGGCATTTTCAATTGAAAATGTTGCAAGATTTTTTTTCAAATGTATTTAAATAATATGATCATTTGGCAATGGAACTGCATTTTTTGTCTCTTTTTTTCCCCAAAAATATTTTTCACCTAAAAGTAGACCTACCCCCCCAAAAAGCTGTTAATGGAACCAAGAGACACGCGAAACTAAGGGAATCAGAGTCAGATTGTTCAGTTCTTTACATCTCCCAATCTTATTCCTGATCCCACGCATATGCATCTAAATGCCATATTTTCATATTTATGTTCATGAAAATGAAGACTCATTGCAAAATGATGAATGATAAGATGCTGTATTTTCAATTACCTACAAATATGAGAATTTGAGGCATGAGCTTTACAAATAAAGGCATCCTTTTCTGTTTAGAATTAACTAAAATATATCATTCAAAATTGTATAAATATTTGTCTCATCCTTTAGTGACCTAAAAATGGGGCTATTCAGTGGAAATGGCAACACTCATCTAACAGAGATTTATATCCAGTTGATGAACCGATTTTGCATATCAATGCAGGCATCGGAGATTGAAATCCATTCCATTTTACAGATAGCTTTTTGATGCCTTTCCATTATGAGGATGTCACTATAAGGTCGAATGAAAATGCCATCCCAGTCTAAGCCGGGCAGTTTACTGATGGCTCTGAGCCCACTCTGAGATGGTGAAATTTTCCCTCATAGGTTAACCTCAGTCTCCACAATGATAACAGAGAAACAGACCCTGCCAGTGTTTTGTAATAGATGCTCCTTTATTGTATGCTGCATTTTAATAAGCAATAAGATTTGCATTTTGGGGGATGGTTGTGTAAACAGTCCAAATTGAAATTCAGATCTCACTCACTTGCTTAAGAGTTTGCAATGACGGAATTGACCATGATCATGAAATGCAGTGGAATTGACCATGTCATCGGCTTTAAAAATGAAATGATGCATTTATCTATAATATTTGGATATTTCAAAAACATTACTTGTGGCATAGTTTTTATTCCATTTACCTTTTAGGCTAAGTCAGTGAGAGCAGAAAAATATGCCACTCATGCACATGATATGTGCTGTTTTTATCTGGGCAACAGCATGGGAGAAACAAATGCTAGAGTGATTCTTCACCACCTGACGTACAGATGAGAAAAACCCAAGGTCGCTAGTTGAGCCATTTCAATAGTTTTACCTGCGTTTCCCTGGGAACACTTTTTTAGACTTGATCAACCTGTACAATGATTCTCTCTGCCTAAGCAGCGAGTCCCTGATTGCTTTTGTTGCATGGCAGCGCAATCTTCTTCCCTGAACAAGCCCACATCTCCTGTCTCGTTAAAACACTGGAAACAGGTCTGGCTTATGCAGACACGCACATCAAGAGTGCGATGAGGCTCAGAATCACACCTTTTCTTTTCTTTTTTTTTTTTTTAGAAAGTGCAGTACTTGTTTTGATGTGGGATTACAATGGAAAAATATTTGATTTTAAAAACAAAATTACTTCACAACATCACTACCAACACAGCTCTAAAAGAAATAAAAGCTTTAAACAAACTGACAGTAATCAAAGTGTGTAATCACATTCCAATCGTTCACGGGTGTATCGATTTAACTTGCAGAAAGAGTTACTGAAAGATCCCCCCATAATACACACTGCATCTGAGAAAACAACTGGAACCCTAAGCCCTCACACTATTCCTCCAAGTCCACCGTTTTGTGACGTAATGCCTCTTTAGCCCTGTCCCAAATGCCACACTTCATGTGCACTTGCGGTCTTGTGGACTTACAATGGCCACCATTCTGCCACGAATGTGTGGACTCGAAGGAAGATCACCAGGGCTTAGGGTTCCATTTGGACCTATGACTGTCGGGAAGAAGTCTGCCGCAGGGCTTGCTTCAGTGCAAGCGCAGCAAAAGTGCACATAGAGGGTGCATATCGGCCGTAAAGGGGGCTCTCGCAAGCACCCTTCTGAAACCTAAAATGACAAATGGGACACCCTATGGTTTTGTGGCCCACACATGCGGTGGCCTTCGTAAGTTCACAAGACCACAAGTGCACATTAAGTGCACTTCAGGTCCAATCCTGAACATAATGAACCCTTTTCACAGACTGTGATGAAGCGTGTCCACAGTTATCAACATCACAATTTTTTTTTTCACATTTTTATTTTTAGCGCTACATTGTGTTATATTACCTTGGCAGTAAAGGACAAAAAAAATGTAATTAACATTGCTATGAGGGTGATTCTAATACAACAGCTGAGGGAGTGACAGCAAATTTAACATAATTTTCTCTTCTGACTGCTGTAATCAATCTCTGGATATTTTTCCATGTTTTGGGATGTCATGGAAAAGCTATCAAGGATTTTTTTTCTTGTAGCATTGGAGCAAATGGAAATACAAAAAGGGTTCAAAAGAAAATGTGACGATAACCAATTGTACGACGCTGCTGTTTGTTTTACGTGAGTCTTGAGGCATGAGACTAACTCTGACCTGCTGACACACACTCAGCTGTGAACACCGCTGCATGGTCACTTCCTCTGCAGCACGCTCTGCGTTTGCTCTAATTGTGGACTAATGGTCTAAAAAGAACATGACACAGAGATGTCCAGTCCTGGAAATGAGACAGGAAAACGGTCACAGAAGAGGAAACAGACAGTTGGGCCAATCAGCACATAATGAGATAATCAAACTATTGTATTTTTTCGTATTATCTGGCATTTTAGATGGCGTGGCCTGACGTAGCACTGCGTTGCTCTGGGATCAGTGATGTGGGAAATGCATTAACCCTGCACTCTCTGGCTGAGGGAGAGGAGCAGTCCCACGGGACAGTGGCACTGGCTTCTGCCAATGTTATTTCCCGGACAGATTGCACACTTATTGCATTTTGACCTGTTTGGCAGCCCGGTATTGATTTTTGAAGCATTACAGCAATATGAGGATGAAAGCGTTTCTCTGAGGGAAGACTGCAATAAGCTTGTTTGCTACCTCTTCTCACTTCTTCTGGCTCTGTTGTTTTTGTGTGTTTGCCGCTTGTCGATAAAATAAATTCTATGAAAGTCTTAAAAATATTGCCTGGCACGTGGCTTCCTCTTTGGAACTTTAATCAAATAAAGAATTATCTCATTTCCATAACACATTGAATCTCGGCTCCATGTTGTGCATAGGCTGTAACCTGTTGCTTGCTGAAGGACCAAATCAGTGCGCCTGCCAACCTCCCTGCCTTTCCCATATTCCTTCTTTCATTCAGTGTGTGTAAGATTGGATGTTAGCCACAGGATGAACAAATGGTGTCTGTCTCCATGGAGCATTAGTTGGTCTTTAGCATGTATTATTGATCTGAGTCTCCTAATAACTGTCTCCACTGTCAGAAACCACATAGTAATGTGGGCAGACAAAGTGCTTAGAAAACATTTCAGACATTACCTTGGCTGTGAAATACACAATGGCAGAAAACATAAAACGTATATTCAGATTTAATTGCAGAACCTAGTAGCCTATATGAAGTTTATATTGATATTGTAGGCTTCTTGCATTGATGCTAATGACTCTCATGCTAGCCAGACTCGCTTTGTCAAAGATTTAAAGGGATAGTCACACAAAAATGAAAAATTCTGTCATCATTAGGCTACTTATCTTAATGTAAGTTCCAAACCTTTATGACTTCTGTGGAAAACAAAAAAGATATGAAAAGAAGATATTGTGAAGATGGTTTCAGCCTTTTTCAAAATATCTTCTGTTGTGTTGAAGAAAGTAATACAGGTTTGGAACAATAGGGTGAGTGAATTACATAATTATTTTTTTGGGGTGACCTTTCCCTGACATTAGACCTCTTGACAACATTTTCTTGCTAAAGCCCACTAATATGAAAGCCCATCTGATACACATACTCTCATGGCAATTTGTAACATTTTTAAGGTTTGGAGAATTTGTGGTGAATTCGTTTGAATTTCTACGATCTGATTTGTACATTTTTCTTACAATCTGCTTACGGCCTACCGAGGGTTATATTTATAGGTGGGGTTTGGGTGGACATTATGATTAGGTTTTTTCCTAAAAAATGTTTTTTTTTTTTTTTTTACAAATCAAACCATACAAATTTATACTACATCATCAACTCATGAGTTCAGGTTAGTATGATCAGGTGCGCTACTGGGTCACCTCAGGTTATTGCCTTGGGGAAAAATAAGTCGCTTGTCCCTCCCCGGGCCCTTATTCTCATCAACATCAATTCAGTACACATTCTTTCACTTGTGAAAAGTGTAATGTTGCACCTGAACTTGCCCGACACCTCTTTTATTGCCTGACCAGAATGCATGTCCTCCGAGGCCTTGCAAATGCTTCTCACTCAAAGCTTGATTCATCTGCACGCATTTGCTTAGATATTTGATTAAATAGACAGATGGTGGGGTGGTATTTGAGTATGAAGGATTGCAGCTTCTTTCAAAGACTTACACTTAATTGAAGCAAAAGAGGAGAGCAAAGGCACGTCATCGTCGGCGCTCAAGGTTATCCCTTTATCCAACATCTGAAAGCAGCATAGAAAAGTTGTATTTATTTATTTATTTGACACCTGAGTCAAATAATTTTAAAAGATGTGGAATGTTCTAACAGGTCAACTCAGTGCATGCAAGTAATATTATAGTTGTAATTATAGTAATAATGAAATCAAAGCGTGGAAGATAAAGTTATTTAATTCAACAGGATGCATATAAGGTAACGAATGCCTTCAGAAAAAAAAGTGCGACATGGGGGAGTGACAACTGTGAGTGCTGTGAAAATGCGTGGGAGCTTTAAAACAATGGAGATGAATCAATGATGGATTTGTTGAGTTCATTGAACTGGAACATTAGGAATATAATGATTTGAATAATCGTTCCCTGCACGTCATTCCCCAACAACTAACCCTCAAGTTTTGGACAAGTTTTTAGATGACAGATTAATGTTTTATACGTTAGATCCAGGCTGATGACGTAGACATCAGGACACGAGTAGGACGACATGCTCAGACTACATCCGATAGGAGGAGATTAATTAAATGTACATCGTGACCCATTCCAGACATGTAGGTGGAGCAAAAGACTTATATACAATAACAAATAACAACATTACATTAAACAAATTATTCATTATCCTTAAGCAAATGCACTTTTCTCCGTTATCTCCGGATTCATTATCTCCGTTCTCCATCATTTTGGCTCAACCTGAAAAGAAGCCGGTGCCCTTTGCTTGTCTTGTTCTCGTCAGAAAGCCTTATAAATTTAGCTCATCTGTGCTATTTGTTCAGTTGCTGACAGGGACCCCCCCCCCCCCCACCCCCCCAATGTAATCTCACCTCATTAACATTTTAGGTGACAAGACTGCCATGGCCCTTATCAAAAATTCATGAGTAAGGCTTATGGCCATATTAACATTTTAGAGCCAATAAATTACAATCCTCTATATGTCTGTTTGATCTGTAAGGGAGAGAATGAGAAACTCTTGCTTTGTTAGTTCTCAAATGCACTGGGTGCTACCGCAAGCAAGTTTCAAACATTATATTTGGGACGGTCTTCAAGCATTACAATACTTCCCCAATAGCACCAGAAAGGTTACCTGGAGTGTACAGCTAATTAGATTAAACTAGGCAGATTTTGTGCTAAAAATTAAAGAAGCGAGATGAATCTCACGCTCCACAAAGACAGAGCAAAACCCCAAAGAGGAACACGAGGCTGCTTTCTGCCCTTTGTTCGCATGGAGTGAGATGCTATCCATTACCTAGTCATAAACAGCGTGAGAGTCTCCATCTCAGCGCCTCCCGTTGACACCCGCCTGCCTGAGAGGGGGCGTAGTGCTGAGAGGAAGATTTTCACACAAACAACAAAGACTAAAGACAAAGCGACGCAGAACAAAAAAAAAACACACCGAGGTGATGGTGTGGGCACAGACTGGTGCTGCAGAAGTGTGCGAGCTCGGTCGGTCTGTGGGCCAATCTTTGGCGCCGAATCCTGGCAGGGAAGGAGCAGCCTTGCACGGTGACTCACCTTCTCTGTCAGGACAGCGGCATTATGCTGCGGTGAGTGTGGAGCAGTGATCACACCAAACTCAGCTCACTTTCTTCATCGTGACATATCCTACACTGCCAGCGGCACGCGGTCCAGAGGTGCTTACACGCTGCCACTATCTATACAGCCTGATCTGACACAAATTGGACTAGTGGGCCCTCAAAAAGAGGTGCTTTGTTCAAAGCGCGTAAACACAGGTCACTCACGGAATCCTTTTATAATCCATCATAAGTGTGACATGTCTCAACCCATATTGCCCAGAGATAGTTTCAGTAGGCTATATTTAAGGTTTGTAATTAACTAAATTTGTAATTATATTATGAAAAAAGTAAGGTAATAGGTCATGTGCATTTCAGAGTAAACACCCAGAAGTGGCAGAATGAATTAAACTCCTGACACTAAGCCAGTAAGTTGTCAAATGCTCCACCTAGGCTACTTGTATACCAGTTGTTTATAAAGCATCTATTTACCCCAAAGTAAAAGGTAAAAAAAAAAGAATGGTAGAGCCTCTGGCAATTTTAGTTGCCTGTGGGCCCAACTGAGCTCTAGACCAAAAAATGTATTAGGCCTACATATTTTTCTTCTAAAAAATACAGCCATAAGTGATGATTTCATTTAAAATGAAGCATTCACCATTTTTATAAAATAAACTGTGTACAATCCTTACTTCATATTTTTTCACACACACACACACACACACACACACACACACACACACACACACACACACACACACACACACACACACACACACACACACACAAAAGAGTCAATTGCATGATGATTAGGTCATAATCTATGTAATCTATGTAATAATCTATGTAAGGAAAAACGTCTTGTCTCATAGGAGATCTGTATGATGATTGCACATGCATCTTGAGTCGTTTTCAGCTCGCGATAGATGACATGCATCAGCATGATTTCGTAAGCCTAGACGCTTCACGGTGAGCGTTTTTTGTCGTTATGGTGCGTTCACACCAAACGCGAATAGAGCGTCTGGCGCGAGTGATTTCAATGTTAAGTAGCTAAATGTAAAGACGAGAATGAAGCGTTTAGCACGGCGCGAATGACGCGAATTGAGCGTCTGGTGCGATACGCGTGTTAAGCGCGAATGATTTTATTTGGTGCAGTCACGCGTTTGACATTCACTCGTTGACAACTTTGGCGTAAATTCGCGCCGCGTTAACCAATCAGGAGCCTGTGGTGGAGTATCTGGATGCTAGATGCCTCAATAATACATTATTTTGTATTATGACTAAATGGAATAAAATGACTATTTTATTCTACTCTGTTCTAATGCACAACAAAGCAAATTTGATCACATAAAATTGTGTATTGTTTTTTGTATACATATTCATTTTGTATTGAATGCTTTTACCTAGATTATATGAAACATTATTATTCTAATGTAAAGACAACCAACACACTATAGTGCAATGTGCATAAAATACAGTTCGTGTCTGGACAGTGTTGTGTGAGAGAGAAAAAAATCACAGGACAGGTTAATCACTTTTGGAGGCTGGCTCCATTTATCATCAAAACAAAAATAAATTACAGATTAGGTGGATGAGGGCGAGGGTGATCCTCGCTCCGATGCGCGACAACAGGTCATCAAACTGGGCGCGGGACAGGCGGAAGTACCGCTGAAAGCAGCCGTCATCCAGGCGCAGCTCCTGGAGCGAACAAATGGTGAAACTCACCAAACCGGGGACGCCTCCGGTCTGGTGGATTAAATTACGGCGACGATGACCCCTACGCCGCTGTTCTGCTCTCCAGACCAAATACATGCGGTACCTCTCTCGAATGAATGCTCGATCAACATTTGCAGCACTTGCCCCTCCCACAAGAAGCGGATTTTCGCCTCTGGACGCGCGAAGCATTCAAAATGTTCAAGCGTCCAACTAGACGCGAAAGACGCGAATTTGACGCTCTATTCGCGTTTGGTGTGAACGCAGCATTATGCGTTCAATGTTTCATGTGTGTACACTGCCCTCTGCTGGAGTATGAACACACGAGCACAGCCAAAACCAACACGAATGAAAGAAGTCGCTTGCCATCACGTTGAATAACGGTGATAGTTGTTTTTGTTTGATCCTATTTTCTGGTAATTACCATAACATTCACTACGAATAATTAATTGCGTCTGCGGTGATTTAATCACGTAGGCTATGTTGATTGAGTGTTCTTATAAGCCTTGGCCAATACACGAAGGCGTGCATTTTTGTCAGGAGTGTGATGCATCAGACATGAACAAAACCAGACAATCTGTTCAGGCTACTTTATGTTACAGTTTCAGGCTCTGAAGTTAGGTTTAGAGAATGAGTAAGTATTTTCAACTGCTGTATTTTCACTCATATTTGACATGTTCTACATGTCCTAGTTTCTTTATTTTATTTTGTAGTTACTGAGATCAAATAAATCCGGTGAGGAATCAGAAAGAGCAGCAGTCATGGTTTGAGTGAAAATCCCACACTAGCCTCAAGTCTGTGGCCAGAAGAGGAAGGAAGCCTTGCTCAGCTTCACTCACTTTCAGCCTATATGCTTGGCTTATAGAGTTGATCGATAACATTATCTTGTTTACTGCTAAAATAATTGCTAATTAGGAATCACTTGTGGCTTAATTTAGTCATCATCAGTGAAAGCTTTTTGAACTAAAATGATTTTAAATAATCCCCGGATCCCCTAGAAATATTTAAGTAGGCCTGTGGTAACAATTTTGGGGACCTGCGCCCCTGACGATCAAACTGTAGAAACACCCCATCTACATTTACCCCTACACCATGTACAGGCGTGATATACACACCTTCACACTGCTCGTGAAAAGTTCTATCATCTATCTATCTATCTATCTATCTATCTATCTATCTATCTATCTATCTATCTATCTATCTATCTATCTATCTATCTATCTATCTATCTATCTATCTATCTATCTCTTTATGTACCCAATACAGGCACAAATAGCATGGGGTTTAACGTGTCAAATGTTTTTGCAACTCTGTTTAAACAAATCGAAGCATTTCTCTTTTTTATTCACTGTTTTTGAACTGCGGTCACGCCATCTGTGCTTCAGAAAAGCGCGGTCACGCAGAAGCTTTGCGTTTACACGATCACCAAATAATAGTTTCCTGTAACAGAGATAAAGGCAGATGTTTTCAATTGAGCTCTCAACCCGAGTTCTTTTAAAACACGCTTGGTGGGGTATGCAGGGGCGCTATTGTTTTTTCCCGATGACTTCCCCTACCCCCATCCACCACCCCCTTCTTCTTTCAGATAGGCGGCGGGCTGAACCCCTGCAGACTAGAGTCCACCTTCAATTTTTCTGGCTTCTTCGAACTTTGTCAAACTTAGCAGTAAGTTGAACGCGCTCTCTTTATACTCTGGTCTCCAGAGCCTGAAACGCTGCTCAGCCTTTCTCGCTCTGACATTGTGCAGGTTTAGGACTGTTTTGATTTTAGACAATGCATTGCCAGCCACCTTTCCCTAGTGTACAGTTATCCGTTTTATTTATCATAAGCTTTTCTCTCACTCATGGATATCCGTCAAGTCTGTTCCAGGGCAACGCATATTCAGGAGCCGTTCACAGGCACAGAAATAAGTAAGTTGCTCAAGAAATTTTACGAATGTTAACATCAGATGACAATTTAGGCTATATGATGTTCTCTGTATATCATGATGTACAAATTATTTAACCCGCAGCAATCTCCTGGAGTGACGTTTAGCCTTATGCTGTTATTCGATTGTTTCGCTTAAGCAACAGGCTAGAGGTCAATCGATTTATTGAACATTTCTCTGTGTTCATTTCAGTGTTTTTTTTCCCCCATAGTGTTAAAAACATTTGCTTTCATTTTGAAAGAAGATAATTTTAAGATCATTTTCACTTTAACACCATTTTTTCACATTCGGGACTAATATTTATAGGCTAAATGAAAAAATACACGAGTTTGTTTTTGCTCTGCTTCAACAAAAATAACCAACTCAAACTATGCTTATTCTGGTCTCTTTTTTTGTTTCTTGTACAGAAACTGGTGCGCCTTTATTGTCCAAAAGAACATAAGCTGCGCAGTTCAAGGCAGCGTGGAAAGTCACGTTGAACCTGAACGCGCGCAGTGTCCCGAGCATCAGCCTGACTGTGAGCCACAAATGATGTAAGTATACTCTAGAGACAGGGAGGGGCATGTGGAAGTATTGATGTTAGGTAGTTTCTCATGCTCCATGGACTCAAAGATACTACACCAAATCCATGATTCTTGCTAACCCTAGTTACACATATCCTAAACAGAGTGGCTATGGACGACCACTTTAATTGTGAGTGTGATTTTTGCTTTTACGACATAAACAAGAAACATAAACAAATTGTTAATATTAGGCTACTTAGCCAGTTGGTAAAATATTTGCAGCGCAAACAGCGAGAAGCGTTCTGTTCTGGGGCAGCGCTCTGTAATCATTCTGGATTTTCCAGAACATGTTTTTTTTTCCTTCCAGAAAACACATGCTCCGATTTTGGGAGAAACGCTTTTCCACAGTTCACATACTCTAGTCTAGAATGACGTAAACAAAAGCGGAGTGATACAGTCAGTAAAAAAAAAAGTTGTCTCAGTGCAAACTTTTTTTTTTTAATTACCGTTTTTGTGTGTATTTTATGTTTTGTAAATTGTCCAAGATGTACTCAAGCTGTTCACAGTTAGTTGGCTTTATATAAATAATATTTAGTGCTGCTATATATAACTTTTTGTTATATATAGGCTATAGCACTGACAAGTGGTCAGTTTTGCTTCATATGTAGCAAACATTTAGATTAGGGTACATTAAAGACATTCACTTATTCAATTGAAAGTCCTAGTCTATAATAGTTATGACAGACTTGTGATGCATTTTTAGAAAATGTTACTCGCAGTATTCATAAACTGAGATTCATTCCTGCTGCACCACTACTGCCACAAGAAATCATGCAAGCTGTTGTTTGCTTTAAAAGCCCTTTGGGTCAGACAAGTATTTGATTTACTGAATATGTGGAGACTGTGTATTACAGTATATGCATTAAACTGTACACTAAGTTGAAATAATTACAATGGAATTTTGACATATAGATAATCAAAGCTATATTTAAGGCATCTAGCCTATTTAATACAGATTATACTTAAGTGATTAATGTTGATCTCATTCTCTTTAATATAAAAAAAAATTAGGTCACATTTGCGGTCATGTAAGGAATTAAAGGCTGTCATATATGGCTTTGTCTGAATACTCACTTTTGCACTATAGAAGCATCTCACCAAGGGCTCTTTTGCTGTCATCTGAAGCAACTGATTTTAATTGTTTGGCTCAACTTGCTGTGGCAGAAGAACTAGAATGATGGCACTTCTAATTGCAGCATTATCCATCAGATAGTTGATGGTTTGATCAAGTCATTTTTTTAAATAAGATTGTGGAGTCAAGTTTTTTTGAATTGTGTGGGAGTTTTTTTTTCCATGTAATTTCATGTAATTCTAATCATGTTTTTTTTTTTTTTTCAGATACCGTACTCAGTTTCGGCCGACTTACAAGATAGCATACAAGACTGTCACTGAGTTAGAATGGAGGTGCTGCCCGGGATACCAGGGCCCAGACTGCAGAGAAGTAAAAGGCTCTCCAAACAGACAGACAGAATATCCACAATCATACCCACAACACCCACAGCCACAGCATGGACAAACTCGACCTGCACAAAGTACGTTGTTTGAAAAAGTATGGAATTTGGAAAATTTGGATTGGGCACATTTTGGCCGTAATTGGGCGGGTTTTAAATAGCAATTGAACTGGTTTTGTTACGCTGGTTTTGGCCGGATCATCTCTCTTTCACTTTACTTAAGTTACAGCACGAAATAATCATGAACAAACATCAGAAGGTATGTCGAAAGATACAGTACAACTTACCAAAATCCATTTCATGTCGCATGTAATTGCTCCATCAATGTTCGCTCCAAACAGCGTGTAAACAATTTCACGTATTGTTAACCTCAGAAAATCCTTTTAATGACCATAAACTTGTTAGTCAGTTAGTCTAGAAAAATGAACTTATCGAGAGGAGCATTTCAGTATTTCATTTCATGTTCTTCAGTATTTAATGTATGTTTTGAATAAACCCATTTTTATGATAGTTTTTCAAAAAACAAGTAGAAACATAATTCTGCCATTCAAAATAAAAAAACTTCCTTATGCATAATTTATATTTAAATAGCCTATACAAATTGGTTATTTTTAACCGTTAATACAATTGTAATATAGGCTACAAACTGGGGTTCCCTGTATAGTTTACAGAAATGGTTGAGGCAATTTTTTCCTTAAGAAACTTTGCCATGTAGCCTACTTTACCCTATTACATACATATTGTTTGATTGTCAAACATGACTGAATTAATTATTTACCATAAGTGAGTCTCTTTTGAACTTCACTAAACAAATGTGTGTGTGCCACTCAAACCAGCAATACAAAAAAGGGCAAACAATCATCTAAATCAGAATGTACTTAGCTGTTTTGTGAGCATGCAACATCAGACCACATTTAAGGGCTTTTGACACTGCCCTTAACCCTGGGTTATCGTCGTTCTAATCACCGCTTTTAACCACGGGTAAAGTAACGTTTCACACTTTATTAGCAGGTTTCAATTTAGTTTCAATTTAGAAGCAGGGTTAGCACCGCTTTTGCAGTGTTATTCCGGTGTTAAACTTGTACAGTGTGAAACGAGAATGTTAAAGAATGTTAAATGACTTTTAGAATAACCCAATGCTTACTATTTTAAGTGTAAAAAGCCCTTTACAGTATCAAAGTGATGTGTCAGAGGTGAATATATGCAGGTCATAAAGCGTTTTAGGTTTCTTCTAAATAAAGTGATTATCTCTTCTTTTCTTCTCTTTTCTATAAAAAATAAAAATATTTACAGATGACTATCTATGTTAAATTTATAAAATCTAAATATATATATATATTCAATGATTATTGTCTGTTAATGACTTATTTTATTTTGTAACCACAGGGTCAGAGCGCCGAGAAACCGGACAATATGATATCAGACGAGGAGCTGACAAAACACGCATGTTGGAGGAAGAAGTGCAGCGTCTCTCTCAGACTGTGCTGGATCTTCAAGCAGCCATGACAGGTATGGCTGAGAACCTGCGGACAGACTTACAGGAGGACACCAGCAAGATGCTCATTACCCTCCTCAATGACAGGACTTCACCTGACAGCGCAAGAACGGGAGGCACGGAGGAGAGTGTGGTGCATCTAGATGGCCACCAGGCCATGAGAGGCCACACTCAAGGAGAAAGAGAAATCGAGACGGTGTTGGCCAGGCTCAACGATATGACAGATGCTCTCAAAAGCAAAGACGACGCTCTTGAGGAACTGAGGGGAACAGTGACAGGGCATGACGGGCAGATCCGAATGCTTATGGATAGTACCTCTCAAGGCCTACCAGTCACAGGTACTGCTACTCAAGATATAGACATCCTACAGACTTATATTGATGAGAAATTTGAGAAGCTCAAAAAAGAGATTGTTGTAAACATGGAAGACGAGATGGCTAAGCTGAAAAATACGTGTGATGAAAAGATTCAATCTCTTCAAAAAGCATCTGGAGAAGGAAAGGAAAGCGGCTATTTGAGCATCACAGATCTAGTGCACAACAAGGAAGCTGAGCTTCGAAAGGAGATCCGTGAGCTCAGATTGGATTTGTCCATGTCAGATGGTCTAATGCGCGCAAACCGGGAAACAGCCATTGGAAAAGACTATAGTGACTACTATGACTTGAGGAAAGAACTTGTCCGAGTGGCAGAGGCCCATCGTGTCCTGAATGCCAGAGTGGACAATGAGCTAGAGCATCTGTCCTCACTAAAGATGGAAGACATGCTTGGTTCACGCATTGAGGACCTGGAGGACAGGATAAACGTCACTGAGAGAAACGCAGAGACTTATTGCTTCTATGTGGATGAAAAACTTACCAAGGAAATTATGGATGAAGTAGCTATGCTACGTCAACTTCTGGACCAGAAACTCCATGATATGCAGGATCAGTTCACTTCCATGTTGATTGAGATTAGCAACAACTCCTTCCCTGTGATGTCCAGCGATTCTGATGATGCACTGCAAACTCAGGTTAACGCTAACAGACACCTTATACAGGGGTTGGAGGACAAGTTTAATGCATTTGGCCAGATATGCTCAACCGACTGCAAAACCAACCTAACTACTGATTCCCAAAAGCCAGAAGGTCTGGATAGTCTTGTAAAGGTCTTGAGAAATGATCTGAATGTTTTACGTTCTGATTTTGTGAACAGTGGAGCAAAGATTCATGCATTAGAGGATACTATCAGGATGTCAGCTGAAAAACAATTCATCAATGCACATATGCAGGACACCCGCAAAAGACTAAATGCTTTGACTGACAACGTTAATGGCTTGACTGGAGCTTTAACGGGATTGGGAGACACAGTTAGCAAATTTAGCCAAGACCTTTACACTTTAAACACTACTTGTTGCCTGCCAGGAAAGGTAAGCGGACCTTCTCTCTGGGTAGAAACTGGCAAACCAACCCACAACCAGATCGAGGAGCTAAAAGACAAAGTGGATGCACTGAACGCTCATGTGACCACAGAGTTGAGCGTGTGTAAGTTCAACACAGATGGAGTAGCTAAGAGTGTGTCGGCTGTGGATGACAGGGTGACGGCTCTGGAGAAGATCTGTGGAAGGCTTGACATTGGAACAAACAATATCCAGGACCTTTCAGGGGAATTGGAGAAGAAGGTGACACAGATTAACCGGACTCTGGGCAGTCATTCAGGAGAGATCACAGCCCTTCAGAACTCCCTTCTGAATTTTCAGAGCCAGCTAGCAGGAATGGCTAAGCAGATCCTTAAGGACCATACAAGTAAAGAACAAGGTAAGCTTTCAGATGTTAAAGGCAAAATGAGGAAGCCAGAGGAACCTGTTTTTATGTTTTAAACCAGTTAGTGTTGGAAAATGGAAACTGAAGGATTTGAAAGTCAGTCTTTGTATTTGCCTTCCAACTTGAAACTATCAATTTTTGTGACGTCATCTATTGGGATCGGGTACCAAATGTGGTATTTCCATTAATCTAACAGTTTGGAGTCTATGGCATGCTATGTTTTGCAGTGGAACCTTTCTCCATACTGAACCAATAATGAGATTCATATACAATAACCTGTTTGCCCCCAAGCTGTTAAGAGGCAGGGGGCCAGCAAAGGTTTCCTGTGGCCTTTGCATGTGCCTGTAATATGTCAAAACAACAGTTAAGCATTTTGGAATGTATCATTTTGCTTTTTATTTTCACAAATCATTAGTATGTGAACTTTATGTAACTTGATCAATCACAGTTTTCGTTTTTTAACAACATTGGGTGCCTTTTGAAAGCATAAATGATTTATTATTTATTAACTGAATTGCTCAAATGTTTAACTCACTTTACTTTGATCAGTACATTTTAACCGATAAATATATATATATATATATATATATATATATATATATATATATATATATGCTATACAACACGGTAAATATACTGTACATAGCTCACAGTATGTTTATATTTAGCATCACAGAATCATTGGTCTTTATGAGTGGAGACGTTGTGTGGTCTTCGAATATCTTTTAGTTATGCCCAGCTTTCTCCGCCCATAACATTTAGAACTGGCGAGCGAGTTCAGTTGCAGGCGGATCTGTTACTCATTAAGCTGCAAAGTCAGCGTACGGGCCTCAGGATGTGACGAATTCCCACACCCCTCTGCAGATGTTCAGCTATGAGATGACTGTGATGTCACTAGAGAACATTCTCTTAAACTCCCGTTAAAGGGTGATGTCATCATTCCAGATAAGGGTGGAGGTCCGTCTCTTGCAGAAAGAATAGCTGTTTTCCCAAGTGCATCGACTGTCGATGGGCCCATTGTCAAAGAACATTATATATTTAAATGTAAGGGCACGTATGCAGTGTTAATACACAATAAATTTGTCCTTTAACCTAAAAAAAAGTGTTGCAGCCAATTAAAAAGCTAAATCCACTTTTTAATGAATCAGACACATGCAGCTAAACTGTGATTCTTAAATCTCTTGTTACTGATTGGTTGTTCGTTTGACAACATGTAGTAAAAGATGCACTTTAGGTTTGTCAGTGAAAAAAAAACCCATTTAGATATGTAAGATCACATTGTGTGTTTAGTATTATGGTGTAGCCTAATATATAGTATAATATTTTGGTTAATTACTGGGCTGCAGTCATTATCATGCATGTTGTCTCTAAATAGACTGACCACTCTGTGTAAGTCCTTTTGCAAAAAAATGTAAATTTAAAACAATACAGGGCATCAATAAAGCCTGGGAATGTTTTTGAGGGCTGCACACCCTCAACTAATGATGATTCATTTTTCTGGCCACGAATCAGGCGTGTTCAGAAAACTCCTCACTGTTTGCTTTGGAGACAATGACTTAATTTCAGTTCTTGAATACATTTTGAACCTTTCCATGTACTGTGGAAACATTTGTTAGGCAATGATGTTGTTTAGAATTCTCCTGATACCCCCAAAAATGGATATATGAACTTTGAATAGTGTCCCCTTCTCCCCACACTCTTATCAGCCGTGTCCTTGTTCCTTTCTCTCTCTTCCTGCTGATTAATATCTCTATGTCAAGAGGATGTCAGGGAAAGTCTTTCCTGCTCTCTCTGAATGTGTTTACACTCTTGTTTTACTTCATGTAACATTGTGTGAAGCCATAAACAGACTTTTATGTGCCAAACTTGAAGGTGTTCCCATTTGGTCCGAGGTTAAAGTTCCTCTGGGTCTAGAGAAACCAATGTGGAAGTTCTCAGACTGGATCAGGCCAAAGGTCTGATCATTACAGCAGGGTACAGTTCACAGAGCGTGTTTTTCCATTCCACTGCGCTACTTTTCCATTGTTTTTCAATGTAAATGCACTAGACAGACTTGTTTGAGCATTGCACTCACGTTCCATGTCTTTTACAGCGTCTTGTGCTTGACACGGCATTCTAAAAACGTTGAGCTCAAGTTAAAAGAAGTTCAACTTTTAAAAAACGCATCTCTAAACCATGCGCTTTTTTTTCCCGTTCCACTGCTGATTAATATCAGCCAAAACACATTCTGTATGAACCGGCCCTTAGTTGTTTCACTTTGTGTGTTTGTGTTCATGTATCCATGCACAAAATCACCACGCCCAGAGGAGCTTTTTTCCTTCCAAACCCAAAACTGTCAACAGAAAGGCCATTCAGATCTTCCATTCATCATCTAAATATGTTTTTAAATAAGGCTCTCCACATCACAGGGTGGTGAATCCTTAATTTCAGTTGAGTGCTTTTGACTCATTAAACCCACAGCTATGAGTCCCTGCATCCAGTATTTAAAATCAGCATCTCCATCATTTACACTGAAGCATGTGTTTGTCTTGCTGCCGTGAGGCATTATGCATGTGATGAGTCTGTTATTTGCTCAGACTGCCAAGCAGGCTTCTGGGAAACCCACAGATAGATGCATATTATCCCTTGGGAGATTTAATGTATGTGGGTGGGAATGTGTTTGTGTGAAATCCGATATTTGGGCAGCATCTTAAATGCAGAGAAACGGCACTGACGCATGATTTTAGCTGTGTCCATTTTGCCAGTATGAGTAGATTACCTTTGAAGTGAACCCATGGGACTCAAGCTCCGCCCCTCTTTTGAATCACTTCCTACTACAGCCAATGGAATCCGGAGTCCAAATAGACCCGAATGTCAGGAATGACGCATTACACTTCTCAATTTAGACAGCAGCATTTGGTAGGACAGGAAAGTTGTTTTCTCACATCGCTGTAGAAAAGCTTGTAACCCACTGACAGTGAAAGGGGATTAAATAAATAAATGCAAGGTTTTGGAAAAGAGCGAGAGAAGTGCAAGATCTTGAGGGCTAGAAGTGTAAGCTGAAATTAAAAAAAAAGATTTTCTCCCTCATTAGACTCCAAGCTGACAGCACTGCATTACCAAAAGCCTTTATAACCAAAGTGAGACATTTAAAGCTCTCTGTGGTGTTTTATTTACAAGCATTGGCAAAAGTACTTTGGCTGAAATATTAGTCAAATCAAAGGTTAACAGCTTCTACAATAATGTGTTCAACGCCATTAAAAGGCTTTATAGATGCTTTCAAAAAGAGGGCTGGCAAGCTGGCATTCCTGTAACCTTAGGCTATATTTTGTGTTTGGGTCAGTGATGTCCTGTTTATCTAATAAACGGACAGTTAACTCAGAAAGGAAAATTCTGTCATCATTTACCCACCCTCATGTATTCCCAAACTGTATGACTTTTTGTCTGTGGAACACAAAATAAGATAATTTGCCTATATTGTGATATGTCTGGTGTTTTTTTCACGTTTTTTATCTCTCTCCAAACAATGGAAGTCAGTAGTGACCAAAACTATTTACCAGCATTCTTCAAAATATTTTATTTTTGTGTTCCACAGAAGAAAGTAAGTCATACAGGTTTAAGAAAACATGGCGGTGAGTAAATAACAGAATTTTAATTTTTGGGTGAAATCTCCCTTTAATCGATTAATTAATATCAAAAACACATTCAAAATCCAATTCACAAAAACACATTCAAAATGCAATTCACAAAAACACATTCAAAATGCAATTTACATAAATAGTACAATGACTTACACATCTTCTATAATGATGTTTTAAATGACTCAAATGAAAAATGATATTGATATTTTAGGGGGGTAAAAATGTATCGTCGTACATCTGTCCAGTGTCCATAATGAAGAAAAAACATGTTAACCTCATTAACACGCGCACGCACACTCAAACACAATACAATACAAACACATTTCTTGTGTTCTTGCAACCGTCTTAAAATTAAAAACGTTTTTTTTCCCATATCGTTGACACGTCTTTCAAAAATCAGATTTATTCTAATAAAAAATATATTTTAAATTGTAATAAAATTCCAAACTTGTACAGACCCTTAATGGGTAGTGTATGTTATTGACCTGTTTATTTAATGGCCAATTGGGTCTATTATCCTAAATCTCTATTTTATTTTTTCTCACAGGACTGCCTGTTCGACAAGCAAGACCTGCATCTGTCCCTGACACTAGAGCTCCAACACAACCCATGAGACCTTATGTTCCTCATATCCACATACCTTTGATCATACCCCATAGAACAGTGCCAGTCCCCACTGGCCGACCCCATGTGCGCCAGCCATACGTCCCACACCAGCCCTACTTCCCTCAGCCACCCGGCAACCCCAGGCATCCCATTCAACCCCACCAACCTGCCGTACACCAGCCAGTGGTGGTCACGGGGCAAGCTGGCCCACCTGGGTATGTGAGTAGGGTCACGGTCAGACGGGATCAGAGCTCAGTGGACTCAAAAACACCTGTGAAAGGATTTGCTGGTGCTCCAGGTATGAAGTAGAATTGATAATAGAAATGTTTGGAAGCTCATGCTTGAAGCATCACAAAATTAGATTGTTCCCCCCCCCTCTTCCCATAGGTTATGCTCCTGTCTCATATGATACCAAACAACCTCATTCATCAGGTATATTTTTTCTTTCTTTTCAGTGTTTGCTTTATAACATATTTTACGTGAAAAAATTAAGAGTATTAATTCTCATTACAGTTGCCCATGTCCCGTGGAGTGCTGCAAATCAAAGACCCATTGCTACTCCAGGTAACAAGTTATAATACAATAAAATAGTTAATGTCAGATTATGTTGTAATAAAAAAGGATTTTGAAATATTCCAGCTATTTACAATTGCGTAACTTGTGAACAGGGTCCAAAATGAACACTTGCCAAGTGCAAGTTGCAAGTAAAAATGGGCTTTGGCAAGTTCCTTGTCAGTGCCTGATAACTTTATTAGGAACTGCAACATAACACATGGGGAAATGGAACTGATAGTCCGATGTAAGTGATGTGCATTATTCAAAGACATACTTTACCATCAAGAAAACTCTTAAAGCCTTCTAACGACTTTACTTAAATACATTTTTCATAGCATAGACCTTAATAAATTGATTTATGCTTTGTGTATTTGATTTATGCTTAAAACACAATGAATTTATCAGTTAGGTAAGTAAAAAAAAATTAAGTCAAAGGCAGTGTTGTTATTAATAACTAAAAATATTAACAATTGTTTTGTTAATTGAAATATATCAGAAATAAAATATAAACAAAACAAACTGAAATAAAGTAAGTTTAAGCTGAAGTACTAATGACTATCTGGAATCTAATGAAATGAAAGCTAAATATTTAGAAATATAATAAAATGACAAAAGCACAAAATTAAAATAAAAAAGTACAATATCAAATTCAAAATATTAATAAATACTATAATAGTATAAAAAAAGAATAAAATAAAATAAGATACAAACTGCTTAAGAATTTGTTGGTTTCATGGCCAATGAAAAATGTCTCTGACTCAGGTATGTCAAAGTTAATTTTGGACTCTGCTCCTAAAGATCAAAATGTATTTGTCAAGATCAGTATGTCTAACCCGAACATCTCTCAAACATGTGATGTCTCTATGCATGTCTCTCCTTCCCAATAGTGTCACAGCAGAACTCCTTGACGGATCCATTTTCTTTCTCTGCTGGCCTTACACGGCAAACTTTCTCAGGGGACTTTGGTATCATCCGCTTTAATAGGGTGCTGGTCAATGATGGAGGACACTATAACCCTCAGACAGGTAAACAGAAACCCTCAAACTCTATTTGAGATAAACGTGTTCAGATAAAAGTTAACTGGTTTTACTTCAAGAAGAAAATTTTGATAGAGGTTTTCTCTTTCCATAACGGGGCTTTCAGTTTACAACCTATATCCTATTTGGCCGCTGATGTGTCACCTCCCCCTCTGTAGGGATCTTCACGGTTCCCATCGACGGTCGTTATTTGGTGACTGCAGTTCTAACAGCTCCACGGGGCGAGCATGCAGAAGCTGTGCTCTCGGTGTCCAATCACAGCGTGCAGAAGTTGGACACAGCGGGTTACTGGAGTGGCCACCCACGGCTGACCCCAGATCAGTGCGCGTGTGGGGGGTCTGCGTCCTTCAGCCTCATCCTCCCTCTCCAGCGAGGTGGCACCGTGGCATTGGTCCGCACTGCCGGGAAGCTAGCGATCTCCGAATCTAGAGAGATCCTCTCCACCTTCAGCGCTATATTCCTCTACTCCCCACAAGCAAAGAGATAACCCCGTCACTGAGAGGGTTACTAATGTGACTTTTAACACAAATTGAACCATTCAGAATGCTGCCTCATGTGTAAAGGTGTAGTCTCATTAGCAAAATTTCTGCAACATTTTCAAGGAGGTGAATTGGCGTGACCAACTTGAACGTATTTACGAAACCTGCATGGGGAAATCTTTCGCCCTCAAGTCAAATTCCCAATCACATGAACTACTATTGAAATGACTGGATTTGGCATGCAAAAATTTGCTGAAAAACTGTAAATGTGACCGCACCTTAAGACTACGCAATAGTTTGGTTTCGGTTATTTATCAGAAACACAAGATTGAATTGTCACTTAGAATTTTAAAGGTGGGGTGTGTTTGAGGTGTTAAAATATCAATCAGAAATGCACTAAGATTGTTGCCAAAGAAACTGAGCATACCATTAGCTCGAAGTAGTAATCCGTATATTTGCAACAATCTATATAGTTTCTTGTAAAATTGTGATCTTAAAAAATATCTATAAATGTAAAATATTTTTTTTCAACATTAACAAATGCATACTTTTTTTATCCTTTTACAAATGGTTCAACAGTTCAGAGTTTGAATATCACTTTTACAGCTAATATTTTTATCTATAAATAAAAAAAAGTAATAAAATACCAAGCTTGAAGGGCTTGTGCATGTTATTTTCAGGGTATGGGATAAGTTTTTCCCAAAAGATGATAAATATATATATATATATATATACGCATAGCTGCAATCCAGTGTAACAAAATGTACTTTGGGTGAATAAGTACCCGGAGATCGGCTGAATGGATTCAAAACTGGTAAAACTCAACTGTTTAACTCTAGGGGAGTTGGAAAATGAGCCTATTTCCAAAAAAAGTGGAGTGTTCCTTTAAACAGAGCAAATTAATGATCCATTCATCGTGACAAATTGTATAAGTACGATTTCACAGCACTATAAATAGTCAACACAGCTGTATTAAATACATGTTTAATAGATTCATAAACATTGTCCAAACCATAGTTTTTGTAAATTTATAGTTCAATTATCCATTTAAAGGTATTTATGCTGGTCAAACGCAATGTGAACCTATGGAGTTAAACCATGAAACACACCATCCCACTCGAGTACACAGCAAGAAATAAAAGCAAGTAAAACAAAAGGCATCAAAGATCAAGAGGAATGACAAAACACATTCAGCACTTATAACAGCATTTTCATCAATGAATAGTCTTTTTTTGTCAACATCTTTTTCTGTCTTTTTACCATCAATTTTAGTTTCATACAAGATGAGTGTGTTCATCTCACACAAGAGGTATTACTTTCATAGAAAGAATGGGATTCCTTTAACAATAAACATATTTCACTTCCAAACATCATAACTGCAGACAAGAAGCGCAACACACACATATATTAAATCACAAGTCAACTGAACCATGAAATGCCCCAATTTTTCCCCAAAACAATGATTTGACTTAAATAAACAAACACAAAGAAATTATTTTACTGTGCTCTAATTCTGTACATCTATTTTAACATCCAGCACACAGTGCTCTAAAACTTACCCTTGTGAGATTCTAAAGCAACTTGACCAAACCCCATATGTAGGAGCCAAGAGCTTCGAGACCAGCTAGTGGAAAAAAGGGAACATTAATCAATGGTGATCAAGTAGAAAGATCTGATCACTTTTTTTTTTGCTTCACTTGCACATCAGATTCAATATTTTCCAATAATAAACACTCAGTTTCTGCAGCTCAAGATCATCCAATAGCGAAAACATGACAACCCTTCAGACTGTCAACCCCAACAGAAAGAATCAATGCATTTGTAAAACATAAACGGTCCTATTTATATTCCAAATGAAGCATGCAAAGGCCTGGTTAGTGGAAAATAAAAATAAAATTTTAAAGACCATTTGATACCACTACTCTCTCACGGCCTGCAGCCTATTCATTTTGAAAGCAAATATATACTACACTCTTCATAACTTAATACAGATCTCTTGAGGTTTACATAAAATCCTCGCATTGTGCACAAAAGGCTGCTAAAAAGCTTTGAACGTTATTGCAATTCCGTCATGAGTTAAGTGCAAGACGATCTGATGTTTTTCCTCTCTTGGTTGCAGCTGAAAAAGTGCGATCGGTAAGGCGTTCTGCAGCAACCAGACGATGAAAATGTCAACAGTTGGCAAATAACAAGAAAGCCCAATTACAATGAACTCTGTGTACTTTTCATACAAATCCAGTTGACTATACGAGGCTGAACGCGCTAAATCTGCAGAACTGTAAATGATGAGATGTGTCCTCACGTGGCATGGCTCATTCTGTATTCCAGTATCTACGAGATTCAGAGCTCATTTCTCACCATCTGGCAATACATATTCAAACTGTCATACCGTCACCACATCTTAGAGGCAGTGAATGTTAATTATTTAGTTCTAACTAAAGCCTTTGTAAATAAATAATCTATGCTCTATAAATGCAAATTAGTGGTTGTAAAGAATATCTTTGTTCATTACTTTCAATTGTAAGCATATTTTTATGCCACCTTTAACCTTACACATACCCAAACAAACAGCTGCGCAGTGCGCACTCATTCCGCTGGCCAAGAGGCCACTGATCGTCTTTCTAATACTGTAAACATTAGCCCATTAACAATAAATTCCTTCAGATCTGAAGCATAACTTATAGCAGCTAATCAAAATGATACAGATTGGAAATGATTGTTATGGAGCAGCACCAGGTGTTTTAGTTTGTGGAAGTTCTGCCTACATCCCATTAATGTGACTCTGGGGTGTGTTTTGATGTTTTCTCTCTTTTTTGTAGAGTTCATGTTTCCCAGGTGGAATACGGTGGCCACTTTATTTGTCTTTAACTAGAGATGTGAGATGTTGCAGGGTACCATTTAATTGTTCCAATGGCAGGGATGACAGTGACCATGTAATAGATGGGCCTTCAGGCATGGTCTATAAATTCAGGTCCTCCGGACGGATCTCAGGAATAGGCTGACGCCAGAAACAGAAGGTACTGAATTCTGGGAAACTGAAAGCTGAACTTTGTTCTTTACTCAGCAAGGGAAAGACATGATCCACCAGCTCGCTCAATCTACTGTACCTACACACAAACAGAAACAGAAAGAGTGTTAGACAGCTAAACAAACAAAAGCACCCTTCGACTCTCAAGAAGACCTAGATCAAAGTTCAAGAATTAGCTCTCAACCTTCGCATCAGCATAATCTCTGACAGTTGAAGGTGACTTCAGAGTTACTTTTATGTAACTCTGCAGATCAATGTGCGCACTTACGAGGACTTGTTGCCCTTGGTTTGCTCTTGTATGAGCTCTCCTTTGGGGTTAACCGTAAAGATTCTGCAGAGTGGCACTCCAACCTCCTTGTAGGCAAAGACGTCCTGAAATAGACAGTCAGAAGATCAGACCCTAGTTGTCAACTCAGGACAATCTCTGCTGTTCTTTCCACCAAGTCCACAAACAAAAATATCCTTCTATGCTAGTTTCTGACATTTTATGATGAAACCGATGCATTCGTGCCTGAATAAACATCCAATGTCTTACTCCACCCAAACATTAGAATTTATTCAGCTGGCCAGTCTGTAGCAGCTGGTCATGAGCGTGTAGCCTGAGGGGACCTCGCTTCTAAGTTCTAAACCTCACACATAAATCTTTATGCGGACCTGCTGTTGAGGTCAGCATGCATTGAAAAGAAAGGTAACTGCAGTCCAACTTACATTCGTTCGGTTTCCAAATGCAGCATAAAAGGGATGTTTGTTGAGCAGGAAAAGGTTCTTGATGTCAGTAAGGCATTCGATTTTGAAGATTTCAGGCTTCTTCTCAATCACCTCCCTTTGAGACAAAGAAAACATTTGGAATAAATTAAATCAACTACTTGGTACTTGTATATGAATTATGCTTCATTGTTTTTTTA
Source organism: Meda fulgida (assembly GCA_030578275.1). Classification (NCBI taxonomy): domain Eukaryota; kingdom Metazoa; phylum Chordata; class Actinopteri; order Cypriniformes; family Leuciscidae; genus Meda; species Meda fulgida. The sequence continues at coordinate 15,802,695 of CM060617.1, forward strand.
CTATTATTATTATTAATTCTGCTTATTAAAGGGATAGTTCACCCAAAAAGGAAAATTCTGTCATTTACTCATCTTCATGTACAGACCTGTTTGACTTTTTCTGCAGAACACAAATAGATAGATATCTTGTTGTCTATATATTAAAAGATATTTTAAAGAATGTTGGTAAACCAAACAGTTTTGGTTACCACAGACTTTCACTGTATGGACAAAGAACACTGAGGCATTTCTCAAAATATCTTCTTTTCTGTTCCACAGAAGAAAGTCATACCAGTTTGGAACGAAATGTGGTTGACCTATCAATTAAAAACTATGAAGTTTGTAAAATACCTGTGAAATGCTGAGAAAAGGCTACTAGGAGAGAGCATGAGGGGTCCACGGGGCAGGATAATGCCTCCGTCATTTACCCACAGCAGATAACCTCGCGTCATGTCTGCCATGCCAATTGCCCTTGCTGAGCAATACAGGAATTTATATCCATTCCTGGAAAACACAAGCACCCTTTTATCAAAACTAGTGTTTCAAGACTCTTAGTCAAGCTTGTTTGTCCCCTTTTAAAACATGTCTTCGAGGAGTGCATTTTCATGCGGTTGAGGATTAAGAATGCAAACTCACTCAGCCACGGAGTGGTAGAGTTTAGCAATGCCCTGGTGCGTCCAGTCCTTCCCAAACTGAGGCAAAATCTGCCCGAACACATCTGATCTGAAAGCACATAAACATACGGGTGAACATGGCATGTACTAGCAAACGAAAGGAGCAAAATCCTCTGGCGCATATTTGTTCTACTTAGAAGGACGTCCAAGTCTCATTCAACTGGGTTCCTAAATATAGCTTCTGACATTCTTTTTATTCTTAGAACTAATAGACTTGCGAAGAAGAGAGATTTTTTTCTCAGCTTGGGCAAAACTCTGTGTCATCTACTAATGAGGATCCTCTCCCCACTTTAGCGTTTTATCTCAGACTCTTTCTGAGTGGCATTATGAGAGAGCAAGATTTAAATTGGCTCATTACGGTGACATCCTCCTCCTAGTCCAACCCTGGTCTGGGCGCACCGCACAGTCAGCCGCCCTGCTTCACAGCCTCACAGAGATGTGTCAGGCAAGCAGGTCAGAGAAATAATAAGCGACAGTCAATCTGCCCGTTTGATGTTTGCCACCCACCAGCCACTGGGGGCACGAGTCTGGAGGTGGAGAGCATTCATTTGCATATATGCGTTTATATTACAGCCGGCTTTGCAGTAATTAAAAACCAAAGATGGCGGACCGGTATCACACTAATACTGGAGCTGTGAACTTCATCAAACAGCCAGTAAAACTCAGGGAGAAATTGTCCGTTAAATGCCACATTGTCTTCGTCATTGTAAGCATTAGTGGAGTGGGTTGCGATGCAAGATCATTATTAGCGGTTCATTATTTGTCAATTGCCACATACCCAGAGTACTTGTTTTTGAGCTCGGCCTTGATCTATAAACCTGTCTTGGTTCTGGCAGTAAAAAACCTGGCAGTGAATGAGTTCTTCTGCAGTAACTAATGGAAATGTTTATGCACACCTCAGCCTTCCCCCCCCATTCATGACTACAGTAAAATATAAAAATGAAGAACAAAGGTGGATTTTCAACAAACAACCCAGCAAATGTTTTTCCTTAATGTGATGAATGTCTGTGGAATACATACTTGGTTATGGTTCCATCAATATCTGAGATGATAACTTTGTCATCCCAGTTCCAAAGGTAGATGGTGCCTTCACAGCGGCACGTGCCCTGGTACTGTGTTGTGATGCTAAATGTCACATCGTTGGGTCCTTCCTTCAGTTTCAAACTAGCCTGTAAGTCAATACCACCTGATCAATGCATCTCTTTAACAACACATAGCATCTTTTCTATCTGTATTACCACAATTGCAAAAATTATGGGTTTAGAATTGTGACATTATCTGTATAGTTAACTAATTGATACATAATCCTCTGCACCACACACTTGACTGCTGAATCCTGCAAAATATAAAAATATGTGCTTTGATAATTGAAACAAGATTTCAGATTAAAATGAATTTGACCTGAGTCCTGAGACTAAATTTTGCAATGCAATCAGTTCATCTACACTACAAAGTCTATAAATTTATAAACTCATATATTTATGAAAAGACAAAGGCTAAGCCTTATTTAATGAAGTAGATTTTCTATTGCATAACTGCTTCTCAAGCTGCCAACAGGGGGCGGTCTAGTGCAAATCAACATCAAGGCACTACCCTTTCAGAATGAGTCAGCTTTTACATAAATTCCTGAGGGAAGCTTAAAGGGCAGCTTTAATCACCTGACTTACAGAGAGCAGTTGCACTACAGGCAACAGACCTCTGGATCTTTCAGTCAAAACCACTTGAGCAAGTGTTGAAGATGCTTATGTAAATAATAGTCACTGTGTAGAGTGACTGTTTTAGCAAAGAGTACGGTATGTCTACAGAACTAAATATTTCCGTCTCCTAACAAAAATCTAGACTCACAATCTGGTCGGAGGAGAGGCGCAGGGACTTGCGGTAGGAGTGAGTGGATGTGTGGCCGTGCGGTTCAGAATGGACCTTGCGCTCCATTGACGATGCGGCAGCGCTCACCTCCTTCCCCTCCTCATCGCTGGATGAGTCCCTGGTGTCCACTCTGCACTCAAAGCAAACAGGGAATCAGTGAACTAAATTTGCAATTACATCCATTCCTAATTTAGATTAAAAGAGCACCACAGAGAATGAGACAAAACAGAAAGTAGGCTGGATCGTTCTGATTCTCTTCTTCTGCATTAAGGGGGGAAAAACTAGTCACCAATCAATCAGAGGAAGGGTCAAGGATAAAACTGATACTTTTATCTTTTACTTGTTTTTGTACAACTAAGCCAGTTAACATAGCTAGTCTATAACCTTCGGCTATATTCTGGGACAACAACCAGTTTCATTATCACAGACTCACTTGCGGGCATGACTTTCCATTGGCAAAGAGGAGCTGCCATCCTCCATTTGGGACTGCTTCATTTCCAGCTTTCCAGTGCTTTCTGACTGTTTAACAATTCAAAAAAAGCATTAGTACATCAAATCACACTGCCACATATTTAAAAACTGCAATAACAAATCTGTGTAAACATGTCACCATTTGCTTTTGTTGAGACATGTTGTGACTGACTACATCACCATTTCATCCTCATGCCTCCAGGTTATTACTAATAGTCTGATGAGCTCCCTGGCCTAATTCTAGGCTGTAAAATTCCACACCACAAAGTGGTGCTAATTACAGAAGTGCCAGATGAGGGCAACGAAGGAGCTTGATGCCTGAATGACAGCAGAAGCTCTAGAGACAAGATCTCAGAGGCAGCACAAATCATCTTCTTTGCAACAAAGACATTCGCTTGTCCTTTTGTTAAGGCAATTAGGTGAATGTTGATGCTTGTGTAATTAGATCTGCTGACAGAAGTCTAAAGACTAGGGCTGGAATGCAGTGTGATTAAAAGACCAATAACTGCTTAAAGGTTTTGTTCCTACTCCTTGATTATAACTTAATAAATACCTTTATGTTTAAATGGTATACATATCTAAAAGTCACAACGCTCTGGTCTTACCTGTTTAATAGTGCTGTCTGCTCTCTTTCTCCAGAACCACCAACGGCCCGATTTCTTTGGCATCCTCTCTTTCACCCAAGCTTCCTCTGTAGCCTGAACATATAATTGACAACAGCTATTTGACCAACTAGAGTCTGTTTTGAAGGGGTTCTGAAATAAAAATATGCTATTAGGGAGAACAAAATACCTTAGGTAAATTCTTCTGAAATGCTTGCAAACTTAAGATCAAAGGGGCAGCCAATGTCCAATTGTAATACCTAAAAAAAAAAGAAAAAGAAAGGCAATTTACTTACTAATGTGAGCATTATACAAATATCTTTTTCTTTTATTAAAATTCAAAACCAACCTGTTTCCCATTTTAACAACTAAATTTGGGTTGTCTATGATAGCTGGATTCTCTGCAAATTCATGGTATGTGATGATATGCTCCATGAATTTTTCTAGAAACAAGCAGAAAGAGTCATTTAAATCACTTGAATTATTTTCATTTGCAAATCTCTTTGAATAAAAGCACGTGCTAAATCCATTAATTATTATAATGAACAGAATTAACCACATCCACTGTTTCCACAGCTACAGCTGTGATTTCCGCAGAATGAATGAACACACCAGAAAAACTAAGATACCTTTCGAAATCTCTCCGTTCTCACTGAGTCCTCCACACAGAGACAGAGTGACATCAGGCAGATCACTGGCAGAGTCAGACAGACATTCAGTGCCACTGTCGGCCGCAGCACTGCCCACAGACTGTGGGGACTGAGAGCCTGAGTGCATCCCAGAATCCATCCAGTGCTTTGAGCCGGAGTCTGAATCACTGCGAATACACATAACACATCAAGGTCACCTGACACCTGATAAACTTGTTATGAACTACTCCAAGTACCGTAATCTAATCTTAAAAGCAATATACTGCAGGTCAGATGTGTGATTCGCTTTCTACCTCTTAGGAAAGTAGCGAGCAGCAACATCAGGCTCCAGAACATTCAGGTCATCCAGGTAGATGTCCTCTGGGCCCTGGTGCTGACTTCTTTTTGGGACGCCTGAACAAATTTGCATTCAGTATTTTAGGTTTAAATAAGTAATCAGAACAGCAAGCTCTTAAGTGCTAAAACAAGCCCTCTGAACTGAGGAGGCATTATCTTGATAGAACTACATTATATTGATTTAGGTACACAATTTTTATTTCTAGAACACATTGAATTAGGCTTGATAAACATGAATCAGCCACAACTTTATTTCAACTTTATCTACTCCCACACTTCCACTATCAAATAAAGATAACATTCACTGGTAAAATCCGTTTTAAAATCAGAATTTCCTTGAAAGTAAGAAAGGGAGTGGTGCTTAACAGGCCCACCTTTCTTCTTGGAGGGTGAGTCAGTCTTAGGGCCAACATCTCCCATGTCTGGACCTATATGAGCAGTAGAGGCAGCAACAGGAGCAGTGGAAGCAGCAGGGAGGATGGATGAAGGAGTGGAGGTCAACATTCCACTAGGTACCATCTCCAATTCCAACTCCGTGGGAGTTTTGGGGGTCACAGGGGTGCGAGGTTTAGGCTTGACTATGGTACAGCTAGGAGCCCCTAAGGCCCGTTCTCTTTCATCCGTCTCCATGGCCTCTGAGCTGAGGATGACTCTGAAGTGAGTGTTCTCTGAAGGCATTATGGTCACAGTCTTCGGCAGCTCAATCTTCTCTTTCTTAGAAACCTGGGAATCATATTTTTCCGAGTGGCGATGAACAGAGATTTATTCATGACCTGTTAACTCAAAATCATAGCATAAAACAGAAAATATATATTTCACCTATATTCACCTATTACTTTGCAGATTTTTTAAAATTGATTTTCTTTAAAAATGGGGGGATGGATTTTCCAGGAGAATGGATTTAAATATGATCAAATGTTTTATTTATTAAACAAACAAACAAACACATCTAGAACATTAGGAAGAATAGCCATTCAGATTCTATGGAAATCTGCAGTACTTTTCATGTGAATGATATAAATTTAAATAACATGAATTTCAAAGAAAAGAAGTTTGATATGTGTAATTTACCCTGGTAGATTCTGGAAACTCTCCCCATGTCCACTGCATGTGTGACTCCATTTTGAGCAGGCTCTCTGAGGGCCGAACGACCAGTTCAGAGTCACTCTTCGGAGAAAAGGCCTCTGACATAGCATGACTGCTTAAAATATAATAACAAAAGGGAAAGTGAAAGTAAAAGTAAAAAAAGAAAAAGAAAACCAAAAGGAGAACAAAGTCTAAAAACATATTTTGGGCAGTCCTCCAATGTTATAAGGATCAACATATTTTGAGGTGTGTGCGATATAACAAACCTGTTTGATGGAGACCAGTCTCCGTCAGAGTAAGGGTAGTTATCTAAAGAATGACGAACTGTTGGTATCCTGGGTTCAACTTCTCGAACTGTATTGATTGCAGATGATCTGAAAGAAGGATTTCCTTTAATCACAGATGTCCACAACATCAGATATCAGTAGATCTGGTGCATCTATGATTTGGTTACCTAGTGTTGGAAGCAGCGTCCTCATCAGAACTCAGTTCCATCTCAAATATGTCATCTGTTGAAGGGGTAGAGCTGATGACGGCAGGTGGGGTCAACTCCTCTCGCCGTGGGTCACCTTTATGCTTCTTCCTCCGTTTCTTCTTCTTCTTGGCCCCCCCTGTGCTGGCAACAGGAGGGTCCTCGGGGTCCAGTGGATCGTCATCGAGGTTCTGACTTGGTCTGTGATCGCTTCCAATCCAAAACAGGTGACTCTCAGTGGGGATGGGGGAAGTGGCCAGGTGAGCTGGTACAATCTCCTAGAAAAAAATAAAGACACCATTAAAGAATGGGAGATAAACAGTCTTTGCAATTCAAATATTTTTCAAAACAAAATGCCATTTTCATACTAAAATAGAAGATGTTCAGTGCAGTGATTAGTATGAGAGACAGCACCAGTGAACTAGGGGACTTACATTCTGCTCCTCAGTTTCCTGCACAAAGAAGGCTTCTCCATTATCTCCCAGCTTCATGTGAAGATCCACAGGCTCCCCGTTGATCTCTATGTCAATCTGTAGGAAGTGCAGAGGATTCTTTTAAAACAGCCTTAATATGGAAGCCATCAAAAGATGTAGCCAAAAAACTTTCAACTTATAACTTAAGAACTGTGCTTTTCTAATTGTCTGACACCTTGATTCTAAATCAGATGTCTGACCTTTGCAATGTTCATTTATATTTTTATAAAAAAATATATCCATGTGTTTTAGATGACCTTAAAAAGCCAATATCCGTTGACATTTACACTGCGATTCCATTCTCAACACATGACTTTTCACTCTCCCACAAGTGTACAACCAAACTTGGACAAACAGAAGGTTTACTCTCGTGTCCACCCACGCCGTTTTAATCGTTTGCTCACAGGAGACACAATACCCATAGAGGAGGATCTTGCCAGCAGCCACCAAACACAATTAGTGAATATGTGCCGCTCTGAGCCAGCTGACCTGCAAAGATGATCACATCACACACCTGATACTGCGACCCAGCACAACGGCAGCCTGACATCGAGCTGTTTGAGTCTCAGATGACATCCAGAGAAACATTATCCTTCAGACAGACCTCCAAGGAAATACAATGTATTCCCCTGTGTCCTGTTTTTTTTTTTTTTTTTTTCTGTTTTCTCAAAATTGCTTCTTTGGGCACCTCTCATACCAACTTGTTTTGTCTATTTGGAGGCATCTGAGCCTCAGTATCAGGGTTGCTGGGTGATTTATGTACCCAAATTATGACCCTGAGTAAATCTCGAATAGAGATTTACACACATTTACTCTAACTTGCTTATGGACAACACAATCTGGATTTAATTTCACAGCATAGTGAGAAGAGAGGGACGGATGTTGCTGTGACTCTTAATTTACTGTTTTGTATCAGCAATATAGTAGTAGTATCCTTTTATTTCAGACTCATGATCCATCCATACAAATAAAATAAAATACAATAATACAAATACAAATACAAATGCACAACACAAAGTTACAAATGACTCGTTTTTAAAAGACACTTGTGTTCCCAAAACTGAGACATGCAGCGTGTGGCACATTCACCAGCACCACAACAACTTGATTTACAGAATCATTCAGTCGACAAATGAACCGAAACATCGCTTTTCGCAGGACAGACTGCAGTGTGTCCACTCTGGTGCTCACAAACAACTCACTCGCACAAGTTGATCTGGGCTTTTTTAGTAACATCCTCAGAGAGTCATTGAATGCTACTTGCAATTTCTGAAGACTAGCTTTTTTATAGTTCAGCCACAGATGTGCAGTGTACAACGGTATGTTGTGAACGGTATGCTTTAAATAGGGTCAATGTAGCAATGTTCAGGGAAGAAGGAGGCGGGAACCGGCGAACCATCAAAATATAATTTATTTAAAATAAAACAAACAAACGAAAATACCGCCAGCAGCCCCTCGCGGACGACTGCTGGCTACCGAAAATAAAAATAACTGCCAGCAGCCCCTCGCGGACGACTGCTGGCTAAAGTAAAATACAAAAACAACAACTAAAATACAGGCCTGTTCCTCTCTCGATCATCAACGTCGTCGCTCCTCCTTTATGCTTCCGCTCCTCCGTGAGAGATGCGAGACCGGTGTGCCTCACAGGTGTTGCTCATTAGCAATCGCACCACCGGCCTCGCGCCGTTCTCTCACGTCCCTCGGCCGTCCTGTTCGCCACATACCCCCATCGCCCCTCACAGGCCGGGGGGTACCCACGAGTCTGTGCCTACCCCCCCCCGGCGGCGGCGATCCCTGGGGAGTATGGACAGACAAACCGAGGGAAACGGACACGGAAGCATGAGGAGCGACAGATCGAGAGAGGGGAGAGAGGAAAAAAAAAAAAAAAAAAAAAACTTGGTCCAGTTCCCACAACGCGCTGCCATCTGGTCCCCCACCAGCTGTGTGCTCTCCTCCGCTGTGCCTGGCGGTGACGCTGGGTAGCCCTCGGTGGACGGCTCGACGCTCCTCCGCCGCCCGGTGGACGGCGACGGCTCCTCGGGTGCCTTGGGCAGACGGCAGGAGTCCCCCGCTCCCTGCTCCTCCCCTTCACTGGTGGACGGCAGCAGGCTCCGGCCCACGGCGAGCGGCGACGACTCCTCCTCTCCCTCCCGGATGGCAGCCGCCCCTCCAATACCCAGGCGGCCGGCAGCGAGCTCGACCGTCCCACCGGCAACTCACTCCAGCGCACCGCCTCGAGCGTCCGTGGCCGCGAGTCCCCCGCTCCCTGCTCCTCCCCTCGCTCGGCGGATGGCAGCAGGCTCCGGCCCACGGCGAGCGGCGGCGACTCGCGCACCATGGTCGATGGCACCGCGGATTCCCCACACCGGCGAGGACTCTCTGACAGCGCGTTCCTCCCTCTTCCCGGGTTTCGGCACCAGTGTAGCAATGTTCAGGGAAGAAGGAGGCGGGAACCGGCGAACCATCAAAATATAATTTATTTAAAATAAAACAAACAAACGAAAATACCGCCAGCAGCCCCTCGCGGACGACTGCTGGCTACCGAAAATAAAAATAACTGCCAGCAGCCCCTCGCGGACGACTGCTGGCTAAAGTAAAATACAAAAACAACAACTAAAATACAGGCCTGTTCCTCTCTCGATCATCAACGTCGTCGCTCCTCCTTTATGCTTCCGCTCCTCCGTGAGAGATGCGAGACCGGTGTGCCTCACAGGTGTTGCTCATTAGCAATCGCACCACCGGCCTCGCGCCGTTCTCTCACGTCCCTCGGCCGTCCTGTTCGCCACAGTCAACTTGACTCCAGCAGTGCAGCAACCAAATTTGCGTACCAGAACATTTGCCCGAACATACAGCACTGACGATTAATGTCATTGTCATCTGTAAGCTGATCTGTAATCAGATGACCAAGATATTTCACTTTACTGCAGATATTAAGAACATTGCCTGCGAGCCTAAAAACAGGAAAAGTTAAATGTCTGTCTTCTGCGGTTCTGCAGATCATAACACTTTTTGAGTCATTGTACTTTACATCATGTTCTTTCCCAAACGCAGAACATATACTAAGAAGATGCTGCAGTCCAGCTGAGCTCGGGCTAAAAATCACACAATCATCTGCATACATAAGATGGTTCATCACTGTACTACCGACCATACAGCCAGTTTTACCTCGGTTTAATTTATATGATAAATCATTCATGTAAAAATTGAATAAAATGGGGGATAAGATGCTCCCTTGTCTTAATCCATTACTCATATGAAAGGGAGCCAACATACAGCTGTCCCATTTCACTTGCATGGTCTGTTGGGCATACCAATATGATAGGATTCTGACAATGTATTTAGGGACTCCTGCTGGATCCAATTTTAATGCCTTAGATGCAGCTAAAAAACATTTAAAAACAGTTTAGTTTTTTTCTCTTATAGTTGCTTAGTAGTTCCTTCAGGACATATATGCACATATCCGTAACATGCTTCGGTTTAAAACCAAATTGATTATCTGCAGAGGTTATTAATTCATTAATCCTCTTAAGGAGAATTAATTCCACAACTTTTGATAATATATTAGCTAAGGCGATGGGTCTATAGTTGTCTGAGGAGCCCACTTTTCCTGCTTTATCCTTAATCACAGGAATCAACATCACAGACATCATTGAGTCTGGAAGAAAGCCATGGATCATGAAGGCAGTAAAGCCTAGTGCAAGAAGTGTATATAGCCTTATGCTTGCATTTTTTAGATGTTCAGCCGAGATAGAATCCAGGCCAGTTGATTTATTAACTGCTAAGTTCCTAATAGCTTTAGAGACCTCATGAAATTTGATTGTATCTACATTGTCAACATTATCTACTATAAAACATTTAGTCTGTACACAATTAAACAATTTTCTATAATGCATTCTATAATGCAATATAGTTTATTTAGTTAAACAACACATATCTACTTCATAATGGTGGTAAGAGAGCGGGGTCAGCTGTCTTTTATCTGCACTGTGGGCGAATGTGCTACACCACAGTCTCTGACAGAAACTCCAGTGAGAAACTGGGATTAAAAATGGCAAAACTGAGCTTGAAATACCTTGCAAAGGAAGTGAATCTCTCCAATCACAGAGACAACCTTGACAAAACTCTCACTCCTCTGCTTCCATTTCCTATCTCTTTTTAGTCATAGAAACCTGTTGCCATAGCGACCACTTCTTTCTAAACCTCTTCACACATCCTGTAGAAGATAGTGAGAAATGTTCCATCCCCCATCTACCGCTGTTGCTCATGCACACTGTTAAATGTTTTATGCTAAACACTAACACATTCTGTCTGTGTACTATAGATTATTGGAAACATCAGAATGGCTTCAATATGACCAGAATGCTTTCAAATATGTTATTTATTGCCTACAATCTTGTTACTGCTGGAGATAAACACTTAGAATAGAATGCACAAATGAAAAATTCTCACTGATTAAGTCTACACCCCATTTCCTCAACAACTACAACATTTCACTGTGTTTAAATGTGAACAATTGTACACACTGCTTCCGCTCTCACAAGACAATAAATAAATCATGATTTTCCATTCAAGCATTGATTTAGCCTGTTCTCTTAACGCTCACAGAGCCTATAACACATGGAAAACTATATACTTTGCACTTTTTTGATGACCCCACAATTATTGTATTTAGTTTTTAAAACATCCTACAGTACTTGCACTGCAGTACTCACCACTTTCTCTTTGGAGCGCAGCACACCCAGTTTGCCGAAGCGCACATGGAAAGGGGAGCACTGATAGGTGCCGTCCTTCTGGCGGACCACCACTACATCGATGCAGCCTGAGAGCGTGGCCTGGTTAATGCCCTTATACAGCTCCTTCATGGTCACCAGCACCTGACCTGCCAACTGCCCCACGTAATTCATGGTGCCTGCCTAAAAAAAAAAAAATAGGAACAGAAAGCAAAACACATTTAATAACCACAAGACAACAAACACTGCAAACCAAGAACCACTCTTTCTTTTTGTAAATCTTTTAAAATACTGTATTTGTACAAGGCAAATGTGGCATAATCACCCCTTTACTCTTCTTAAAAGTGAAAGTCTCAGTTCTCTTTGGCTGCCTGCCTTTTTAAAACTGTTATCATCAGACCTGCAGACGGCTTAATGCGGTTTCATGAGTGGTCTTCTGAATGTGCTCCACCACCATGGTCAAAAAGGTGAACATAGAGAACAAACTTATCACAAACAACTGTGTCATAAGGACACAGGATGAGCAAAGAAAAAATTGTTTTACTGACATACTTTAAATGTAAATATCAATGTACATTTCCATTAAATTGCTGCTAGCATACTTCCAGTACCTGTTTAACAAGTATAAAAGACCTGGTCTGGATCTGGAACTGACTAGCATGTTAATCTATGACAATGATTTAATTGTAAATAAAACGAATTTTAAATTTAGAAATCATGTCTAAATTTAAGGTTAATGCCTAGGGTGCGCCATGCTAAATTAATTCCCAGTAGATTGTGTTAGTGAAGTTCACAGAAACACTATTTCTGGAATGTATTATTATGCTAATGACGCTGAGTGATTCTGATTTAACAACATGGCTCATTTTAGTTCTAACGATTTAGTTCTAACGATATGGTCTAACGATGTGAAAATAGGCTAGTTTTTTTTTTTTTTTTACATCAGATCAAGGAAATCACAAGATTAAATACTATCACAGCTTGTATAAATGCCTGGGGGGTTGGTGAAAGGCAAACAACTAAAGTAGAGCATTCTCTCTAACCATAGGGGCAGCCAGAAAGGTCTTAACAGACTTTGCACCCATGGCTAAACTACTTTTTCTTTGGCACAACAGTCACTATAAACATGAACCATATAAAGCAGGCTTTTGCACACATGCAGTTGCCTTTCAGGGGAGAAAGAAAAGGGATATGCAAAAAGCTGAGCACAGCATAAGAGTAAATAACACTTGGCCTAATAGGAAGTGCACTTAAAGTAAAATGTACAACATGCTGCACATTACTGTAAAAAAATGTCAGTACATAGAGTAGCCTATCCTTTCAAATGGTAGACTCTAATATTCTAGAGTATGCTCAAAACAGTACCTTATGTGTTGTGTTGTGTTGTATTGTGTAGAGGTTAAATTGGCCATACGGGGCAGAAAATAAGTTGTACTAAATAGACAATTTATTAATTTAACCTTATGAAATACTGTTCAAACGTTTGGGGTCGGTAAAATATGTTTATGTTTTTATGTCTCTTATACTCACCATAATTTATATACCAATAATAATAACATTTTATCCAAAAACACAATACAAATAATAATATTTTTAAATACTATTACAATTTAAAATAACTATTTTAATACATTTTAATTTATTCCTGTGATGGAAAAGCTGAATTTTAGCAGGCATTACTCCAGCTTTCAGTGTCACATCATATTTTTTAAAAAATGCTGATTTTGTACTCAATAAATATTTTCTATTATTATTATCAATGTAAACAGTTATGCTGCTTAATATTTTTGTGGAAATAGTCACATATTTTCAGTATTCTAATGCATAGAAAGTACAATTTATTTAATTTTTTTTAGTATTGTAAATGTATTTACTTTTAATTAATATAATGTATCCTTGCTAAATAAATTTATTAATATCTTTAAAAACAAAAAATTTATTGACCCCAAATATTTAAATGGTAGTGAAAACATTTGTTAAAAAGGGACATTGATTGAGAAAAATAATTGATTCTGCAAAACTGAACAATTGACCACAGTCTCACAATGTATTTGCAGGGTAATTTATAGAGGACACTGTGAGCATGGGTCATAGCTGTGACACTCAAATCAGCTCCACATATCTAAATATTTGATTATCAGAAAACAGCCTTAAATACAACGGAACAGAACAACAAACATATGACACCCATGGTCAAGTTGAGTCTTTAAGACTTACTGTGAAAAGTTAGGTGGAAAACTTCTGTCACTTAAAAGTTTTAATTTCTCCAACACACCAAATGACACTGAACTGGACATAGTTCAAACAACTATTAAAATATACTTATGCAACAACAATATCTTTGTATAACTATACTTTTTGAATGATTTCATATCCTAAACATAACAAGCTCATAATGTAAGCCCAGACATTTTTGAAGGCTGTGAATGTTTTAGAATTAAAGGGTGAAAGACTAACAACACAATTCATTTCATTCAATAATTTTATTGTCAAAAACTGTAACTACTCTAGCGACATTATTTGTAAAATCAAATCGGATGAAATCTTCAGTCACTGGCAAATAGCATTTTGCTAAAAAACAAACATAAATCTTAGACTAAATATTAAAAACTCCACTTATTCCAAAAGATTTGAAAATATATTTTTTTCCCCTCTGGTTTTAACTTCAAAACGTAAACAGAAACATCAGATAAAAATATAGTTGTGTCAATCTGTTTTTGCATAAACTGTGTACTTCACCTGATAAAAAAAAAAAAAAAAAAAAAAAAAAAAACACGTTTTAGGGCAATTACGTGACCTAAAACAATGTCAAGTCATTAGCCATAATCAGCACATGATAAATGCGCACATAAATGCGCTCAATGTGCTCAATGTGCAGTCATTTTTGGTGATAATTGCTGACCAGATAATTAAAGCTTAGCTGGAGTCTTTACAGCCATTTATCAATGATATGTCTCATTTGCATTTCTCACTCACCCATGATGCCCTAAGGGATGGGGACTCATCTTGCTCACTGTTGTCCTCAGTGCAGCTGCCAGAGAGTTCTGGTTTTGCCCTAGGATGGAGTCTTTTCATCACCGTTTACTTCAAGAGATTCCTCCCTTACAAAGAATCAATTTACCTCTGTCACCATTAACACTATGTCAGGTGGCCCACCTACCTGGTTTGAATGACTGAACTTCAAGGATCTTCTCATAAACATAAACTACTCTAACCTTTCTGACAGTCCATACACATGAATAACAGAAGCTGTATTTTAGTTTCGTCAAATCACGTCATATTAGAGAAGGCCTGAGAAATCAACCAATTAGGTACAAGAACCTACTCTCTCTAGCCAATGAGGTAAGAGTAAGGGGTCAGCAGTTCTACAACAGATAAGACTTGTTTCCGGCGAGGGGGCCGGTGGGGCTGACCACTGATAACGGCCTTGAAAAAGGGAGCTGGAGGAAAACAGTAGTTGTATTGCACCCGTCTGTGCAATCACATGAGGAAAACGTCCTCAATGCTGATTCTGACAAACATTCGACTTGCTTTAGTTAATGATTCAACTCTCACAGAGACAATAATGAAACTGATCTCATTCCAATTTTGAGTCTAAACTAGGACTCCGCTGATATTAAAATTCAGCTCGATACTTTTCATGCTACTATGGCTAACAATTAATTAAATGGAAAATATTATAAATATATCAATTTTGTCAAAAGTAAATAAACAAAACAAAATAAAATCCATAGTTTTATATGCTACAACCAAATTTATTCATCAGAACATTAAAATGTACAGTATCAAGATGGATAACTTAATTTTGAGATCTACTTAAAATAAAGTCATTATTAATAGAGAAGAGACCTCTGTCCTAGTCTTTAAAAATCTCTGGTTAGAGAATAGTTATAGGTTTGTATACAACGGGTTCCTGCAAGTGTGGTCTGGAGTGGAGTTGGGTAAACATGCAATATTAGGTATAAATGATTATGTTGAAAAAAATAACTTTTTGTAGCCTTAAGATTAACACAGAATGTAATAAACAAGATTTACAATACTGCATCAAAACTAAAAGGCATGACGAATAATTAATATATACTAAAAATAAAGAATAATCTATATAGTCACACTATACATCAATGTGAAATGCAAAAACATGGATAAATGAACAATTTCTTTAATTTAAAAAGAAAAGTTTATTACACATATTATAGTAAGATTTCAGCTGAGTAAACAAGTAATTAAAATCTAAAAACCAATAATCGACCAATAGCCAATGTGATGCAAATATATCTTACATCCTAAATAGTCTATTGATTTACAATTTAGTCAAATAAAGCACTGTAATCTAAGATGTCCAAAGGTGTTTATGTTCACCTGCTGTTTAACTGACAAACAATACCTAGACTGGATGCAAATTGGTCTGTGTACCTGTGGTCTCCAGGAACCCCTCTAATTACAGAGGGCATGTGTATTTGTTAGGTACATGTTATCAGTACTGCTGTTCAATAGGAAAAAATCAGGTATAGTACAAAATGTATGTTATTTGCCATGACAGGCCAAGTAAGCAAAGGCTGTTGACCTTTAAGGATGCAGTGCTTTTGCAGTCATATCGGGCTGTACACAAGAACACAATAACAGTTATTCTTTAGCTAGACTCTCTGTTATTATGAAGCAAAGTGATCTCCACAATAAACAAGCAAACAAAAACTTGAAGGCTATTGGGTGGGATATCAAAATTATTACTGTGCTGTGCTGCTGACACAAATGTTGCAAGTTAAGACGTGACCAGGGAAAAACAGTTAAAAAGTCACTTAACAAAATCACAATAATTTGATCACCCCTGTGACTTTGAGCAGCACACTTTAGCCCATTCTACTGGTTTTAATGGTCAAATTAGGGCTGGGCGATAAAACGATAACGATAGTTATCGCGATATCATTTTTCTCGATAAAATGATATCAAGAGTTTGATAAATGTTCGATAATGTTTGTGCGCCAAAAGCGGAACAAAACTCATCTGAACCGCGCGCCTCATGGACCGTTTATCCGCTCGGCTCAAAGTCCAAACGGCAGCGCAGCGCGAGCTCACTAGCAGACGCGTTTACTCTGATCGTCTCGTCACGAGATCCAGTGAGAAGCGCTTGAGTTCAGCGAAGAACACAAATGTCTCAGTGATTTAAACCAGTTTAAAGGCAGATGAAACAGCGCTGACGAACAGGAGGAACACTGTGCGCAACGATCCAGTCAAGCTTTTCCGGCTACAAACTCCCATCATTTACCATGGATTTACTGTAACGTTAGCCTACTAATATTAACTGCACTATGAAATGTGGGATATACATATTGAATTGTATTATATTATTATTGTAGACAATGTATTAAAGGACTAATTGAATATAATTACAATATTTAAAAACGTATTTAGGCTACTGTTTTTCATACAAATACCATAGAAACCATAAAGTAACATTTAGCCAACATAGTGAGGTGCTTTTATCTGTGGTTATCATGATCTAAATGCATGATGCTGGATGACCAATGGCTAATTTTAATTAAACTCAAACAGTCAGAATATTACATTTTACCAAATAAAAATTAGCACATGCAGAAACTAAGAAATATTTTTTTCTATTAAGATATTTATTTTGTTAAGGAAAAATTACAAAATGTTTGAATGTTCTACCTCAGATTTGTTTGTCATGATATGTTCTGACAATAAGGAGTAGTTTAAAACCACAATTAACACTCTGGTTTCTACAACTTTCACTTAGGAGCAAAAATCTGCTTGAAAGAAATAAAGATTTGGCGTTTATCGTGATAATTATCGATATCGACTGATATAAAAAAATTATCGTGATAATTTTTTTTGGCCATATCGCCCAACCCTAGGTCAAATGATGTAGGAGTCATTTTGGATGGAGCATTTACTAAATGGCAACTAACTTTTAAATTCAACCACCTGCTTTGCTTTACATTTTTAGTGCTTCGCTGTGTCATGAGATGTGGAGCCCGGCATGGAGTCGTTCATGCATTACATAAAAAGGTTCACTTGCGTAACATAAAAAAGGTGATTTGCGTAACATAAAAAAGGTGATTCGGTTCAAGTTCAGTAACAAAGGGCAATCAAGTCAGCTGAAATATACTGTCTTATGGATTCTTTCTTGATGTAAAAGAGTTATAAAGCCAATATAATTTGAAATGTCAAAATATACATTACACAATTCAGTTCCTCAAATTTATAAACACCCTTGAGGTTTCAGGTTTCATTTTCAATTCTTTGACATTCAGTAGTAAACAACATGACTTGGTATCAAGCATATGGTACCAAGGTATCAAGCATGTATGAGAACAGCAAAGTCATACTAAGATATTGTCAATGGTTATACTACATAACTCTAAGCTATAAAGAGTAATCTAATATGGAAGCAGAGAGAAGTTAACATGGTGTCCTACATTTAAAGTCTGACTAATACTTAGTTAAAATCAAAAGTGCTTTTGCTGCAGTTGTAAACAAGTTCAGGCAAGTTTGCCTGTTCAGCTGTTTTTATCAGACCCTAATGCTCACTAATACTACAGTATGAGCCTGTCATGCTTAACAGCCCTCATTGTTTGATGCAGTTATTACAGCAAAACCGTTTTGTAATCGTTCTTATTGAGACGCCTAAAAAGGGCATTCACTTACACGCTTAATGCTCAGTGTCCAAAATTCCATTTGGCCAATGCAATGACAGAATGCTGTTGTAAAGTGAAATTGTCGTATTTTGCATACAACTCAGCATATAATTGGAATTTTATCTAAAACTGTAGCCTTAATCAATTCTAAATAAATAATGAATAAATATATAACAAATAAAATAAAGACATGTCTTGTTTGGTTTTAACGAGATAATCGGTTACAGAGAATGTTTCTGTCACAGCTTCAGCATTCTGCTTAACGTTAGCTCGACTAACGTTAGCCAACGGGCTAAACTGACATTTACATCTCTATACAGTCAAATTACAACATGTTTATGTCATTAAAATACATGTTATATACGTTCATATGGTATATTTGACCGCAATGGTTAACTCAAAAAGGTCTCGTGTAATGTTTACCTTTCAGTTGCTGTTGTTGTTTCGAAATTGGACGTTATGTCGCCGTCTGCTTGTCCGCTGCTCTCTCGCGCCGACGTTATTCATTCATTTCTGAACGAGCACGGCTGACGGCACCGAATATTTACACCTCTCAGCGCCGACTGGATCCCTCCTGTTTTTATAACAGTGGGCAGTTTTTCAGAGGGTCACATCAATGGTACGACAACCGCGAACCGGTCAGTCAGCGGCTCACACAGCGGCGGCGGCTGGCCGTGACGTGAGGTGACGCGACGCAGCCACTTCAAAAAGAGGCCTCTCACGTGACTCGACAAAGCAGAATTCCCCCGTGCGCAGTCAAGAGCTCACGAGATAACCACCACAACCACTTCGTTTTAGGAGTCTGTTTGTGATTGTTTTGTTCAGTTACTATTAAGCAAACAACCGGTTTAATTTACGAATCCTGACTGACATGTGCTCATATTCATGCGCTTGAAGCATATATACAGGTCCTTCTCAAAAAATTAGCATATTGTGATAAAGTTCATTATTTTCCATATAATGATAAAAATTTAACTTTCATATATTTTAGATTCATTGCACACCAAGTGAATATATTTCAGGTGTTTTATTGTTTTAATACTGATGATTTTGGCATACAGCTCATGAAAACCCCAAATTCCTGTCTCAAAAAATTAGCATATTTCATCCGACCAATAAAAGAAGTGTTTTTAATACAAAAAAACTAAGTCAACCTTCAAATACATGTTAAGTTATGCACTCAATACTTGGGCGGGAATGCAGCGTGGCATGGAGGCAATCAGCCTGTGGCACTGCTGCGGTGTTCTGGAGGCCCAGGATGCTTCGATAGCGGCCTTAAGCTCATCCAGAGTGTTGGGTCTTGCATCTCTCAACTTTCTCTTCACAATATCCCACAGATTCTCTATGGGGTTCAGGTCAGGAGAGTTGGCAGGCCAATTGAGCACAGTAATACCATGCTCAGTAAACCATTTACCAGTGATTTTGGCACTATGAGCAGGTGCCAGGTCGTGCTGAAAAATGAAATCTTCATCTCCATAAAGCTTTTCAGCAGGTGGAAGCATGAAGTGCTCCAAAATCTCCTGATAGCTAGCTGCATTGACCCTGCCCTTGATAAAACACAGTGGACCAACACCAGCAGCTGACATGGCACCCCAGACCATCACTGACTGTGGGTACTTGACACTGGACTTCAGGCATTTTGGCATTTCCTTCTCCCCAGTCTTCCTCCAGACTCTGGCACCTTGATTTCCGAATGACATGCAACCACTGAGCAACAGTCCAGTGCTGCTTCTCTGTAGCCCAGGTCAGGCGCTTCTGCCGCGATTTCTGGTTCAAAAGTGGCTTGACCTGGGGAACGCGGCACCTGTAGCCCATTTCCTGCACACGCCTGTGCACGGTGGCTCTGGATGTTTCTACTCCAGACTCAGTCCACTGCTTCCGCAGGTCCCCCAAGGTCTGGAATCGGTCCTTCTCCATAATCTTCCTCAGGGTCCGGTCACCTCTTCTCGTTGTGCAGCGTTTTTTGCCACACTTTTTCCTTCCCACAGAGGTGCCTTGATACAGCACTCTGGGAACAGCCTATTTGTTCAGAAATTTCTTTCTGTGTCTTACCCTCTTGCTTGAGGGTGTCAATGATGGCCTTCTGGACAGCAGTCAGGCCGGCAGTCTTACCAATGATTGCAGTTTTGAGTAATGAAACAGGCTGGGAGTTTTTAAAAGCCTCAGGAATCTTTTGCAGGTGTTTAGAGTTAATTAGTTGATTCAGATGATTAGGTTAATAGCTCGTTTAGAGAACCTTTTCATGATATGCTTATTTTTTGAGACAGGAATTTTGGGTTTTCATGAGCTGTATGCCAAAATCATCAGTATTAAAACAATAAAACACCTGAAATATTTCAGTTTGGTGTGCAATGAATCTAAAATATATGAAAGTTTAATTTTTAGCATTACATTATGCAAAATAATGAACTTTATCACAATATGCTAATTTTTTGAGAAGGACCTGTATATGTTTAGGGCAGTTCCAACCAGGGCACTCCAGGTTAGGCAGGTTTTCTAGTCAAATACATTATCTGCATTGCAACGGGTTCATTTTATTACATAGCACTGACCATTGGTTTTATGATTAAGATATTAGTCGGCTGAAATGAGCACAAAACAACAAAAGCTTCATAACAATTAGCTGTGCCAATGATATCTGAAAGACAACACAGATTAAACTACCTTGCAGCAGTGCCAACTTAATTTACTAGGTTTATGTTTACATATAAAACCACAATATACATTAAGCAAGATTAAGCAGACATATAACAAATCATATAACCAAAAATAATTATTTATCCAGATTTTTTTTAAGAGAGAAAGAATTCGCTAAAATAACATTGGTTTAGCAACCTTTAGCCAACTTTAACATTCTGTGTACTTTTAAATGTAACATTTTAGACATGATACACTGTCAAAAAAGAAAAAAAAAACCCAGTAAATTCACACTGGAAACTACACCAATTTTAATTAAAATGAGATGACAGTTGAGATACACACTAATTTTGCACTACATTCCAGTTTATGCTTAGAAATAAAGCAACACCCAAAGCTTTTTAATTCAAAACGTATTTTAAATGTTCATATTGTCTTTATTACCTGCAGCAGGTGCATTGCGATTATTTAAAGCAATGAGATGAATATATCTTCAGTTGCTAAATGGGCTTTGAATTGTTAACCCAGGATTAATAAATGGCTGCATTTTATAAGGTTTATACAAATTCAGACTGCATACCTTTGGTACTACAATTTGAGGTTAACACCTCAATATGTAAAATTTTCCACATGATTTAATAGATTAGTCTAGGTTAGCAATTCACATGGTTAGCAATTCACATGGTACACATTTGGCATTGGCACCACAATTTGGGGTTGACACTTCTGAAGCAGGGCTTCATAACCTTGCTAACCTCCTTGCAAATGTGAAACATTGCTTAACCCAGTAGAGTTAACCCTGGGTTAAAAAACGATGTTAACCCAGGGTTAAGCATAGTGTGAAAAACCCAGAAGTAAATCCAGGCATAACTGGCCCACATCATTTGGCCAAATTCCTTCAGTTTTTTAACCACAAACAAGTTTATTTAAAGTAAAACCATATCATATTGAACTGTGGGTGTGCATGCTTTGAATTAAAATGCTTTGGAAGGTATACTGGTCATTTGTTGTAACCCTCTCTCCCTCTGTATGTCTTTACTACTTCTTCTCCACTTCCTCATCTGGCATGTAGACACTGACAGTAAACGCCCCTGCCTCTGTGCCGTACTTGTTCTTCACCAGCAGGGCATATTTCCCAGAGTCGGTTGTGGAAACAGCAGAGATGGTGATGCTGGCAAACTTGCCATGCTCAAACTTCAGTGTGTAGTGCTCATCACACACCAGCGGTTTTTCATTCTTCATCCAGCTGACCTCGGGAACAGGATCACCCCACACGTTGCCAGTGAGGTTGAGGGACTGAAAAGGGCGAGGAGGGATAAAATGTTAAGCCACATTTTCGATAAACTCATTAAAGAAATGTGATGCACATAATTGATTCTATTACCTTGCCTTCCTGAATGGTGACTACATCAGGCAGGCCGCCTACCACACGGGCACGGTCTATAGATGCACAAATCATTTGATAAACTGCAGATTCAATACGTTTTTTGAAAAGTTTTGTTTTCATGATGAAGTGAATCGATATCTGTTCTCTCTAAAGAAATGAACTGCATTCCTAGCTGTCTGAAATATTTCTTTAGGTATATTCACTACGCATATCAAACAGAATAATAATTCTGCAAGTGAAATGTTAGATTGGATCGCTTGTATAGCGTGCTTTGGTATCTGTACACAAAGACAATCACTTACTTCTCTCTGCTATGGCCGCCGCCCTGAGGAAGGAAAGGGAGATTAACACAGTTATTTAGGTCTTTAAATAGTGTCAGTGACAGCAAAGGTAATACATGCTTCTCACACTTTTCAATATCAGGAAATGCTTTACTGCAAGCATACTGTAGCGCACTCATGGGTGGTCTATTTTAGTATTGTTGTGACAGCTTATGTAAGAAGGTCTTGACCATGGAAAAAGATAGATAACACATCCTTGTCACATTAATAGAATATGATGGTTTAGTTTAAACTTACTTCAGTCTCTTGAATTCTTCAAATGCTTCCTCCCATACTATAAAGTGGAATGACAGGGAAAAATAATATAAAAGGCAGTACCAGGTATGTAAATAATAATAAATAAATAAAAATAATAATAAAAAATTATATATATATATATATATATAGTATATACTATATATATATATATATATAAACTTTAAAAATTATAATAAAAATAAATATAATAAATTACAGTAAACTTAAAAGTAAGTTGGCTACCCAAGTGAAAAAAAAAACTACCAAAATGTATTTAAAATACATTATCTCATACTAGGTATACTACAAAACCATGAACATTTTCTGACATTTCGTTTGAGAATTACTGATATTAATATTATAATTAAACTCTTATTTAATGCACATTTCTTAATATTAAGCCTAAAATGTGTTTTAATATCACTATTAGTAAGGATAGTATGATCTCTGTATAATATCAGTCTGCAAGATATTTAAAGTTTACCTAAAGTATACTTCCAAGAGTTCCATTTTAGCACAATCAAATATACTTAAGTATATCTTTAGTTGGACCTCAGCCCTATTTCCGGATAGCTAAAGTGCATTAAGTACAAAATTAGTTGTTCTAATTTAGCAGACTTTAAGAATACCAATTTAGTATATTAAAAGTGCAATTGCAGGGTATTTATATTAAGTACATAGATGTGTAAATGTATTTATAGTATACTTAGCATAAAATAAATGTATTTAAAAATACATTTATATTTTTCACTAGGGTGCATCCTCTAATGAATGCAGAAGGACTGCAAGGCCCTGTGTGTTGGGACACCTGAGCTCTTACCTTGTCCTGACAGGTCAAGAACCCTCTTGACGCTGCCTTGGCCATCGAAGATATCAATGGCATATTTGCCCTTATCCTTCTCGGTGGGCTCATTAATTTTGAGCCACAGCTGGTCTCCGGTGACTCCACACTGCACTCTGTCTGAGTGGGAGATCTTTGATTCTCTGATACCAGTTAGAAACAAAGGGGGAAACATATAAAGTCATTGGCCATAGTTTCATGTGGTGATATGGTACAGTGAGCAAACAAATTGACAAAACTTTGGACTGGATTGGTTTTTGGAAGAAATTATGTTAAAAAACCCCAGACACTGGTAGATAGAGAATGCGGGCAGTAAGCCTACTTGTGAAGCCAGCCAACACGGAGATCTTCAATATAGTGCACAACAAATGAGTAAAGAATGATTCCATGTTCAGTGCTCATAATCTTGAGCTCAGTAGAAGAGTTGGCTATAAGAACAGAGAAACAAATGCATGAAAATTGCCTGACATTCATTGATTCAATCCAAATGCTTGAGAGTACATTCATAATGGAGAATCATGTTACTGTACATTTAATAACACTGAGTGGTGAAAGATTGATGGCAGAACACTTACCAATAACTCTAAACACTTCGTTCAGCACTGCTTGATAACCTGTTGAGAAAAAAAATCAGATCACAGATCACTTTTAAATAGCCTATCGACCGACAATATACATTTACTGATTATGA
Organism: Meda fulgida; assembly: GCA_030578275.1. Classification (NCBI taxonomy): domain Eukaryota; kingdom Metazoa; phylum Chordata; class Actinopteri; order Cypriniformes; family Leuciscidae; genus Meda; species Meda fulgida. Next base: position 15,826,824 of record CM060617.1, read on the forward strand.
CAAACAAGATGCAAAGAATAAACAATGATATATTAAATTTGATATATTTTCTAAGGGGTTCTCAGAAGCGGAAGTTGTCAGTTGGGTAAACTTCTATAATGGGGAATGGGAGATGACAGCAAATATAATTTTTGTATTTCCAATTGATCTAATAGCGGAAGACGATTACAGACCTTCCATGACTTTCCAAAAGAGGAAAAAACTATAGAGACATTGCTTAAATTGGTCAGAAGAAAGAATGATGTCAAATTTACCATCACTCCCTTAGCCATTGTACTAGAATCACCCTCATATCAGTGTTAATTTATATATATATATATATATATATATATATATATATATATATATATAACACTAAATTAACAATTATATATATATATATATATATATATATAATATATATATATATATATATATATATATATATATATATATATACATACACACACACTGTATATATAGCCCATTTTGTTGCAGTACTGGACTAACAAAATTCTGTTGGGTGTCTGTGCTGAATTTCTTTGAATTGCAAATGAGTGAATTCCACTTCCTGTCATTCAATTTCAAATTCCAATTTAACATCCTGTATGATGTGGTCAGTTCGATGCAAATTCCATCTCATGGACTGAGAATTTTGATCAAGCCTGGTGACAAAGTAGCTCCTACCTGCATCTGTCAGGTTCAGCAAAGTTTTGTCCTTTCCTCTTTCATCCTTCAGTTTAACCTCATACACTCCTGCATCTTTCTTTGAAATCTGTTGGGGAATTGAGGGAGCAGTCAGGCATAGATACTGGACACTAGTTTTATCAATACAAATCAGAAGTTAAAACATATTTGAACAACATTTAAATAAACAAAACAGGAAAGACCGAAAAGCCAAGCTTTTCTCCTGCGGAAGATGCTGCAGGCCAACAGAGTAAGAGAGGAAAAGACAGCACCATCACAAATAACAACACAGTGACATTGATGGCAACTTATAAATCAACGCTCCAGACTTTTGGCTTGCTTGGACTTTCTTCGGATTCAGGTTTCTTTTTCTGTTGTGCCTTTTCACTCTTAATAACAAGCTGTGAATTAAACAAACATTGCAGTTAATGCCAGCGCCCCCTACTGGATTGGCAAGGGAGTTTTCCTCTCTTCTGCAGCATGCACTAAATCCACCCTTCTCTCAGTCCATCTGGACCGGCACCTTATTGGTAGTTGAATTCAGTCAAACTAAGATGGCTTTTAATATTTATAACCCATTAATAGTCAGACTGGCACATAATGATAATTTCCATTACTTTACAAACGGCCATCCAAATCTGATTGATATCAGGAACTGCCTTCCCTTTAAACCAAGTAAATGTAAAGAGGTTCACAACAATTATTTAAATTCACAAATATATAAAATCAGATTTTAAAAATATTTACAAATGTGTTTTATGTCACAAACACAACTCTGCCTGGAATTAATTTGCGAATTGCTTCCTGTGCATTTGTAGATCCCTGCCTGCAGGCATTTGTGGATTTTAAGTAGCTGACCAATGAATAATTGGATTCAACCTCGTGATAAACATGCAAGTTTGTGTAATAGGTTACTGTTTTTTAATGTCACACAACAGCGTTTCCTACTTCTTCAGTGAAGCAGTTTTAATGACGGATATGGGTAGCTCCTAACGATCTATAGAGCATTATAATTAGTATTTTAAACATTAAATACATGTAGTATGAATCCCCTTGTTTGTAGAGAAGATATAGGTGGGTTCTTTTTAAACTTATGGCAGGTTGTTGAATTCCAAAGAGATCATATCATGCATTTAAAAGTGAAATGCCCAGCAGACAAGCGATATGCATTTATTTATCGGTTAAAACACTTGAACACACAAGTAATATTTCATATGAATCAGACTTAATAGTTTTTGATTGTAAAAGTAACTTACAGCATCCAAAATAAAAGCAAAGATATATTTTTCAGCATTGTAAGATTTTTATTTGCATTATCCATTGACAAAACCCCAGTACAGCTGCAGTGATGCCGAGGCTCATAATTTTAAATCAACGATGGTCATTTGGGCTTATTTGGAATTATACATGATATTATATCCTATATTTTTCATCACGATTGTGCTTTTAAAAGGCAAAATCAGCCGTTGTGCCATGTCTTACATCATGTCTACCCTGTGTGAGGCTGTATACACTGGACGCGTCAAAGCAAATGTGCAAATCATTTGTGTAGTCCTTAAGAAGTAGAACGGGCATCTGTTTACTGTCGGTGAATCATCATGTCGTATTGCGCTGCGTCGCATCCAGTGTAGACAGTTTTATTATTTAATATAATTGACACTATTTGCTGTGTTGTGCCGCTTGTGTCTGGTGTTGAGAGGGTGTTACTGATCATGATGCTCGGGATCTGTGAATGATCATAATTTGTGTATAATCCTGAGTTTATCCTGATCCATTGAGTTTATAAAGCCTTAAACCTTTATAAACCACACAAAGAGCACTTCAGCTCAGTTTGAACGAAGCGTACATAGAATACAGTTGCTTTCAGGGGTGCAAAATTAATCTGTTCCCGCGGTGCCACGAGTTTAAAAGAAAATGAACACCAGGCAGAGTTGTGTTTGTGACATAAAATACATTTATAAAAATTAAAAAAATGTGCAACTCTCATTTTATTTATTTGTGAATTTTATTGATTTTTGTGAAACCTTTTACATTTATTTGTGGATCTTAATCTATTTATTTGTGAATTTGACACATTTTTGTGAATTTCTTCACATTTATTTGTGAGTCTCAATCTATTTATTTGGAATAGTGCAACAATTCTATCCCCAACATATGCCATTTCATATTTACTTGGCTATTTTACTTCCATAATATGCCATTTAAATTTTAATTTTTTAAAGGTTACAATGAGTAAAAAGTAGCCAAAAATAGAAGTAAGGCGGAGTAAGTTATTACATTTGGAATTTCTGGAAAAAGTATGAATGAATTATGCATGAATTAGACCAGGACCATGTATTCAGAAAGTAAATACAGTAAATTTTCATTTCATGTTGATTTTAAACATTAGCTAATACTTTTCATTAAGGGTTTTGACATGTAATAAAAATAACTTAAATCTAGTTAAGTCTAGGAAGAAAAAAAATATTCTCCAGCACTATGCAAATATCTCATCATTTATGAATTTGTGTGTCAGAGAGGAGAGTGGTTTTTAGCGTAGCAAAGTCTGTAGCATATGTCCTATATAATACTGCATCCAGCAAAAATGCATTCATTATAAAAAATCATATGAATGCTGGAATCCCAGCTCAAAAACAGCCCCATAATAGTCTGACCTTTCCAATGTCAAAGGTCAACACTTCATTAGATTTTCCGATCTTCTTAGCATCCTCATCATCCTCTTCAATCTCAATTCCATCCTTAAACCAGGCAATCTCAGTGGCAGGTTTGATGTTTCCAACCTGTAGCATGAGAAAGATGGAAAAAGGGGGATTTTAACAAGTATCTTTTCAACCCGAAGCACTGACATGAGCCTACCTTTGAATCCTAGAGCCTTACCTTGCATTTCAGATGCACATCACATTCTGGGGTGACCTCGAAACTAAGATACTCAACGAAGTGAGGACCTGTGTGTGGAAGAATATTCTTTGAAGACCTCTCTTCAAAAATTAATATGTGATTTAATACAAAAAAGACAGTGTAAGGACAGCGTACCTTGCCTTCGGACCCACTCTGCTCTCTCAAACTCAGATTTCTTCTGAAGCTCAGCAAACTCTGTAAAACAGCATTATAAAAAGAAATGATCAAAGCATGCAGAATACAGCTTAGTTTGAGTGTCGAATACTGTTTAGAGGCCATTCATAAGCATTTCCCAGAGCTAGAACACAACACATTTGCTGTCACCCCACCTGTCTAGTTCATTTGTATTTGGAGCTGTTAAATGGTACTCTTCTGCCCCCTAAAGGACATACTCAAATAAAGCTCTATGAGGTTGGTGTTCTAGTAAGATTGGTTCATGCCAGGATTGCAGCAAAATTATATTTGATCAGGTAATGACCACACGTATATGGTGGGGATAAAATATGGGATTAAAAATCTAATTAATTAATTAATTAATTAATTAATTTTCTTTCAAATTAAAACAGAGAAAAGTCATGATGTGAAATGGATGAAAAATATAAAAAAATCTGTTTGTATGATTGTCACTAATATTTCACTTATTTTAATTATTATTAGTAGTAGTTATGATTTAGAAATGACGATTTATGAAATGGAAGCATTTAGTCTCAGACGTTTGCCTATAGTGTTTTCTTTTTATTAGGTTGACTTTGTACAATTATGCTATAGGCAAAAAAAACCAAAAAAAAAACCAAAACAAATAAAGACATGGCCTCACCTTCTCCGATAAGCACCAAGCTGGTGCGACCAGTTGCTTTACCATCAACAAGGTTGAATGTGAAGGTTCCTTCATCAGTAACCTCCAGTGAGTCCATGAACATCTCAATGATGCCAGTGTTCTTGTTAAAGTTCACTGTGTACTTCTGAAGAGTTTGACAAACAAAAGAAACAAAACATGATCATGTATGCTGTACAAGACTGTTTGATAAATAATGTCTGTAAAGTCCATTTGAGCTAAAATGTTCTGATATCTCGTACCTTTCCTTCATGGATGATATTATCATTGAAGACATACTCCACTTGGCAGTTAGAAGTGAACTTGGCAACTTCGGCCCAGAAGCGCACACGGCCCTTCTCCTGCAGCTCAATGGCCATTTCACTTTTGAAGGGAATTACTGAAGAAAATTGCTCACAATTAACTTGTAACAATCTACGTATAAGTGGTAAATGCATATTAAGTAAGCATACTGTAATATACACAGTATATTATATACACACAATAATATATACACAAGATATATATAATATATACAAATCTGCAGTTGGTCTACTACAAGTTAAACCACTTACTGGGGAACTGGTGGTCACGGCTGATGTCCAACAAGCGCTTAAGTCCTACAAAAAGTAAACAACATTTTATATAATCAAGCTTATGTTATGTACTTTTCTTACTGGACCCTAAGAGAAAATCAGTGACGTGAATTATTTGTTGTGTGGAATCATTTGTTTATTGATTATGTAATAGAAATCTGCAGCTGCTGTACACTCCAAAAGAAGCAGTGATCTCCTTATGTTCCCTTCTTAAGCATGAGCGTCACTTAAAGAAATATAATGGGATGGAATATCACCAGCTGCGATTGTGTATTAAAGGAAAGTGACTCACCTTCCTCAGTGAGCGTGTAGCTGGCAGAGACACCGTCAGTGTTGGTCACAACACAGGAGTAAACGCCCAAGTCATCCAATGACGGGTCATTAAAGATGGCTCTGGACCTACAAAAAAAAAGGAAAATGAATCAATCTGTCAAAAATAATGCATAAAAAATTACTCGTAGATATAGTTAACCATAATATTAGCCATAGCACAGAGACAGTGTTGGTAAAAGTGCTAAATGACATCTTTGTTTCACTTGATAATGGTGATAGTGTTATTTTAATTTAGCTTTACCTTAGTGCAGCGTTTGATATCGTGGACCATGAGATTTTAATCAATCGCTTAGAATATTGGGTTGGCCTAAAAGGTAATGTTCTCAAATGGTTTAAATCTTATTTTACCGACAGATTCTTTTCTATTAGCTTTGGGGGCTGTGATTCTTTGAGATTACCTCTTCCTTGGGGAGTCCCACAAGGATCGATTCTTGCCCCAATTCTTTTTTCCATTTATATGCTACCATTGGGGTAATCTTTCAGAAACATAAAGTGTCATTCCACTGCTACGCGAATGATACGCACATTTATATGCCCGTGAGAGAATTAAATTCAAACTCATTTGATACTTTATTAGCATACTTACATGATGTTAAGGAGTGGATGGGGGCAACTTTTTGAAGCTTAATGAAAATAAAATTGATGTCATCGTGTTTGGCCCTAAAAAATACGACGTGCTGCAGTGCTTAAATACAACTTCTTTGAATGGTTTTGTTAAATCCAGTGTAAAAAATTTGGGATTTGTTCTGGATAGTGAATTAAAGTTGGACAGGCAAATTAGCTCTGTGGTGCGATCCTGTTTTCTTAGCTTACGTCTGTTAGCTAAGACTAAACCATTTCTATCTACTTCAGATTTTGAGAAAGCCATTACGTCCATTGTCTTTTCTAGAATGGATTATTGTAATTCCCTTTTTTATGGTGTTGATGCCGGAGCAATTGTGCGCTCACAGAAAATTCAAAATGCTGCAGCTAAAATGATAAAGTCGGCAAAGAAATACGACTCTGTGACTCCACTATTAATTTCATTAAAGTGGTTGCCAGTAAGATGTAGAATTATTTATAAGATCCTGATACTAGTTTTTAAGGCCTTGCACAAATTAGCTCCAGTGTATTTATCCAGCTTGGTGGAAATGTACACCCCTTCTAGATCCTTGAGATCTGAAAATAAACAGCTGCTTCGTACTACCAGGACTAAATATAAGCATAGGGGTGGTAGAGCATTTTCTCGAGCAGGACCAAAACTATGGAATGACCGCCCTCAATCGATTAGATCTGCCAAAACACTATCCATGTTCAAAGCAATGCTAAAACAATATCTTTTAAACTCTAAAGAAGAGTTATCTTAACTGGGCTACTGTCTATCTGTCTCTTTTTATGTGATATGTTTATTTATTCTATTATTCTGTGTTTAAAAAAAAAAAAATATATATATATATATATATATATATATATTGTAAAGCACCTTGGGCAACGCCAGTTGTATTAAATTGTGCTATATAAATTAATAAACAAACAAACAAATAATCTTCTGTTAATATTATATAAATACAAGGTTAAAGCTTCAGTAATATCTATCTGTTGGATTCTGATTGTCAGAGAAACCTGAATGGGGTATTAATTGTTTTTTTGTCAGAGAAACCTGAATGGGGTATTTGTTGTTTTTTTATTTTTAAAAGTACATTATTTCAATACCCAAACATAAAAACAGTCAATCTCAACAAAACATGATAAGTTAATAAAACTGACTATATTAGACAGTTCAGAAGTCGACATACTTGCCCCCAGCAGTCTGAATGGTAAGACGAGACGTGTCAGTGAAGGCCTCGTAGTTTTTAGACCACACAAACTGGGAGTCTTCTTTAAGATCAGAGCACTCAAAGATCAGAGAGATTACACCATCGTCATCCACATCCACCACAATCTCATTGGTGCCTGTGTAAACATTTGTAAACAAATTAGAAGTGCAAGTGGAGAGAGAAAGATGTTTTCCTCTATGGCACAGCTTTATCCATGTCCTTGAACAAAATCTCACCAGGGCGGGTCTCAGCCATAATTGCATCAGTTGGCTTTGATGGTCCTCCAACACCTGCCAGATTCTTAGCATGGACGCGCAGCCTGTATGAAACACCCTCTTGGAGACCAGATAACTATTAAACAGAGAAAACTATTATGAGTGAATATCCTTCTGACATTTTGTTTTTTCTGTTCTTTTGTATAATAACTAAATGTCTCGACACAAAAAAATAAAGACACATAACAAAAACATCATTTAAAATAATTACGCCATGGGAACAGCTCTGTCTCCACAAAAATGAGCTGCATAAAACAAAATGTCTAAAGTTTGAGAACCAATACAGGCGCTGTAACTAGAAATATCTCATTTAATACCTGCATGTAAGTATGTTTTGTGGATCTCTCTTGGAAACATCTCCATTTGCCATTCTCTTCCTTATAGTCCACATAATATCCAGTCACAGGACTGCGGCCATTGAATGTTGGCAGTTCCCACAGAAGCACCATGGAGTCTTTACGCACCTCCTGGACACGGAGGCCACGAGGAGGGCCTGGGTTTGTAGAAAAGTAAAATGCACACAAAGAAACACCTGTCATATATCACTTCAGGTAAAATGGACAAATAAAACTTATCATGTAATTATTGTTGACTAAATTTAGGGTGCGTCTAAATCAATTCCCTTGCTTCCTAGGTCATGAACCAGTATATCATGTACATGAATTCAGCCACTGGTAAGGAAAACATATTAACTGTTAAGTCAGGACATTTGTCTGCCATCCTAAATACTTAATAGGAAGCTCATTAATGAAATCTCCAAAATTATTTCTTAAGATTACATTTAAAGAGCATTTTTAATAATATTTGTTTCAAATCAGCAATAAAAACACTGCACTCTACATTAAGGCATTCTACAGCAGTGGTTCTCAACCAGGGGCCTCAGGAGACTTCCAAGGGGGCCTCAAGAGAGTATTTCAAATAAGAAAAAAAACAAGCATTAAAAAATAAACCAAAACACAAAATCAAGATATGGCTACTTTTTGATTCACGCCCTCGCCAACAACAACTGTTTGTTTTTCTTTGAAGAAATAGTGTTCTCAATGTCTTAAAAACACCTGGATGTATGATTTTACATAGTTTGATTTCTGAACCTGTAAAAATAATTAATATAATTTTCATTTTACAGTAAATATTTTTTTCTATTTTATCAGCTCCTTAGCCAGTAAATCGTGAACAGCTGAAAAAGTCATGGGGCCTTTAATATGGTTGTGGATAATAGGAGGCATTGAGAGTCAAAAAGGTTGAGAACCACTGTACTAGAGTAAACTAACTCAAAAAGCCAATTTACACTCCTACAGCTCATATAACATGTTGAGCATTACCATTTTCCTAAATCATTTTTCTACGAGTGGTCTGTCTTTTCCCCATTATAATCTCTTGCCTTTATTGATTTAAACAAGAATGTATGTCTATAAAAGTGTCTAATATAAATTCTGACTGGTTTACCTGGAACAGCAATAGTCCATTCCTTGCACTCCAGGGTGACAGAGGGAATGGAGGATTCACTAATACCAGCTTGATTGAATGCACGCACCTGGAACTGGTAGAATTTGTTTTCCTTCAGGTCTGTCACCTATGTCAAAGAGACAGTAGGAGAGAAAGAGGAAAAACAGTTATTCACTAGACCATCAGTGTTGGTCTTCAATCTTCAGCATCATAAGCATTGTCATCCTAAATGTTAATTTCATCAAATTTTAGAAGCAAAAATGTCAAATGTGTTGTTTTCCAAATGTGTTTTCATTTCTTAAATCCAACACTGATACCATGACCCACCTTATAAGATGTGCCAGTGACTGCCTGGAGGTTGAGTTCATGCCACTTGCTTGTGACTCCATCCTTCACTGTTCTGTAGTCCAGGTAGTAACCTCTGATGTCTGCTCCACCAGTATTAGCAGGAGCTTGCCAGCCCAGCACCATGTAGTCACGGACCCTCTCTAGAAGGGTCACACCAGTGGGAGGGCTTGGGACGGCTATAGAAGGATTAGACTTAGTTTAGCCCAACAACCCATTCAAAGTTTTACATCTGTTACCCCAACAAAGAACTAATGCACATTCTCTTCCCGAAAGAGCACAAGATCAGTTGTGTATCTTCATTGCAGGACATCAGCATTTCAAAGTCTGATGACATTTGAAGTTTACCTGTTGTGTGCTCTTAAAACAAAACCATGTTACTTTATACACACTTCTGCATTTCTATTTTCTTTGAACAATGCAGTCAAAATAATAACTTCACAACATTCAATTACAGACATCGCTTGTGATCTTCACAAAATCAGTTAGTCTGTAAGCATGCCGCTCTCGTTATGAAAAAATGTTAGAGTTAGATTTAGAGTTTACATATTGCATTAATAAAATGAAGCCTCCTTCACATTCTCAGTATCCAACTATAATGTGAAAAACAGCATTTTCTTAATTGTAATGCAAAAATAAATAAGTAAAATAAGTAACCTACAGAAATCAATGTTATTCTCTTAACTATTAAACAAAAATATAATTTATTTCATAGATATATTACTGTGTGACCATTTTCATTACTGCAATACAGTAAAATACAGTTTTCACATTGTAATACAGTGTTCACATTACACTAATGACAAATTGGGCAAAACATGTGCTTAATTGTTATAAAAGTACATATTTAAAAAAATAAATTGTATTTTTTTGTATTTAAATTTATGACCGAGGATACTCTTTGAGATTCCCCTGCCTGCCAGTTACACATAATGAAATACAGGTCCTTCTAAAAAAAAAATAGCATATTGTGATAAAGTTCATTATTTTCCATAATGTAATGATCAAAATTTAACTTTCATATGTTTTAGATTCATTGCACACCAACTGAAATATTTCAGGTGTTTTATTGTTTTAATACTGATGATTTTGGCATACAGCTCATGAAAACCCAAAATTCCTGTCTCAAAAAATTAGCACATCATGATGAGGTTCTCTAAACGAGCTATTAACCTAATCATCTGAATCAACTAATTAACTCTAAACACCAGCAAAAGATTTCTGAGGCTTTTAAAAACTCCCAGCCTGTTTCATTACTCAAAACCGCAATCATTGGTAAGACTGCCGACCTGACTGCTGTCCAGAAGGCCATCATTGACACCCTCAAGAAAGAGGGTAAGACACAGAAAGAAATTTCTGAACAAATAGGCTGTTCCCAGAGTGCTGTATCAAGGCACCTCAGTGGGAAGTCTGTGGGAAGGAAAAAGTGTGGCAAAAAACACTGTACAACGAGAAGAGGTGACCGGACCCTGAGGAAGATTGTGGAGAAGGACCGATTCCAGACCTTGGGGGACCTGTGGAAGCAGTGGACTGAGTCTGGAGTAGAAACATCCAGAGCCACCGTGCACAGGCGTGAGCAGGAAATGGGCTACAGGTGCCGCGTTCCCCAGGTCAAGCCACTTTTGAACCAGAAACAGCGGCAGAAGCGCCTGACCTGGGCTACAGAGAAGCAGCACTGGACTGTTGCTCAGTGGTTGCATGTCATTCGGAAATCAAGGTGCCAGAGTCTGGAGGAAGACTGGGGAGAAGGAAATGCCAAAATGCCTGAAGTCCAGTGTCAAGTACCCACAGTCAGTGATGGTCTGGGGTGCCATGTCAGCTGCTGGTGTTGGTCCACTGTGTTTTATCAAGGGCAGGGTCAATGCAGCTAGCTATCAGGAGATTTTGGAGCACTTCATGCTTCCACCTGCTGAAAAGCTTTATGGAGATGAAGATTTCATTTTTCAGCACGACCTGGCACCTGCTCACAGTGCCAAAACCACTGGTAAATGGTTTACTGACCATGGTATTACTGTGCTCAATTGGCCTGCCAACTCTCCTGACCTGAACCCCATAGAGAATCTGTGGGATATTGTGAAGAGAAAGTTGAGAGACGCAAGACCCAACACTCTGGATGAGCTTAAGGCCGCTATCGAAGCATCCTGGGCCTCCAGAACACCTCAGCAGTGCCACAGGCTGATTGCCTCCATGCCACGCCACATTGAAGCAGTTATTTCTGCAAAAGGATTCCCGACCAAGTATTGAGTGCATAACTGAACATAATTATTTGAAGGTATATTTTTTTGTATTAAAAACACTTCTTTTATTGGTCGGATGAAATATGCTAATTTTTTGAGACAGGAATTTGGGGTTTTCATGAGCTGTATGCCAAAATCATCAGTATTAAAACAATAAAACACCTGAAATATTTCAGTTGGTGTGCAATGAATCTAAAATATATGAAAGTTTAATTTTTATCATTACATTATGGAAAATAATGAACTTTATCACAATATGCTAATTTTTTGAGAAGGACCTGTACACATAGATTTTTCAAAGTCAGAACAGGTTTATACTTACTGTGCTAAGGACGTAAGATGACCTTCACTCAACTTGTTCTACCACCCAACTTGCTCATGCATGGGTTTGCATCACACACCCTGCAGTTATTCACGAAACATACAGCACAGACACACCTGCATGACAACACACAAGCCACACTGTCCGATTTTCAGTCAGTCAACGTGATATACATTCTGGGAAAGTTAATGAAATACCCCAATAGTCTCTTTCACATGGCTGCTTTGTTAATCTTAGTACCTGGATGTTTGTGTCAAGCAGGATACACTCAGGTAATGCTCCTTAAAGGAGTACTGATCAGCAGGGCAGGGCATGCAGAGGCAGGACTTACTTTAATATGATTTTCATGCAGCATGCATTGCAGGCTTAGTTTTGTGTTTTTTTTAGATAGGCAATACTAATATGCAAAGTATGAGTAGCACAGCCATTATATATAAGGTGACTTCAGGATAGCATTGAAGCCTAAGCAGAAGATATTCCACAGAGTGAATCTGGAGGATGATTTTGTATGGGACAAGGACAGTATGGTGCTAAGTGCTGGCACAAATCATGCAAGAATGAATCACAGAAATTAAATGTTTTTTTTTTAAGCGTTTCTTTCCCAAAGCTACAACAATAGACAACAATGATATACATAATGAATGCATTTTAATATAAAACATTACATGCATGAAAAAATGTAAACATTTTAAAAAAAATAAACTTATGTTATTATCAAAATTATTATTATTAGCAGTAGTAATAATAATACTAATTAATATAGTGTTTTTGTTTAATTTAAACCAAAGCTAAAGTTTAGCTAAATATTTCATTGTGCCTCAGAGCTAAATTAAAATGCGAAATAAAACAATTAGAATGGCTTTTCAATGTTAACATCAAAACTAAGTTTGTAAATGATATGCCATGCAACTTTGTACCCTGCTCAGTCTCTAAAGGGGTACTTGGCCTGTTACTGGCACCAGCAATACTCACCAATGCTCGCTTGCACAATGCAGACCTCAGATTCTGCGGTGCTTCCACTGTATCCTGCAGCGTTCACAGCCTTCACCCTAAACACGCATTTGTCCTCAGTGTTCAGCCCATGGCACACAAACCTGCACACCAGAAGAAATTGATAAGTTTCAAAACAAGTTATGACCAGTGATAGAACAGTAGCTTGGTATAAATATCTACATAAGATGTTTCATTGTCATTTATTTGAAAAACCTCTCTAATTTTAATAACAATGCACATTTATAGTAGTTTTCTATCTCAGAGCTCCTAGTCAGCCCCTGGTTGGCATACCTAGTGCCTTTGACTGGCTTGTTGTTGCAAGGAACCCACACACCGCTGCCATTGACGCTGACCTCAATGTAATAGCCCACCAGATTCTTAACTTCCTTAGATGCCCCCCAGCACACAACCACAGAAGTTTTAGTGTTTCTGATGGGAACAACAGGCCCTGGGACAGAGGGCAGGTCTAAAAACAAACAAAACAAAAGAACAGTGTTCATCCAATTTTAAGGCATGTCATACTCACACTTATATTTACAGGATCATAGCAATCATGGAAAACATTTTTTTTTTAATATGGCAACCATTCAAAAGTGTGGGATCGGTAAAAATCGATGTTTTTGAAAGAAGTCTCTTAAAAATTCAGTAAAGACAGCAATATTGTGAAATATTATTACAATTCTAAATAAGTTTTCTATTTTGATATATTTTAAAATGTAATTCCTGTGACGGCAAAGATGAAGTCTTCAGTATCACATGATTCTTCAGAAATTATTTTAATATGCTGATTTAGTGCTCAAGAAACATTTCTTATATTATCAGTGTTGAAAACAGTTGTGCTGCTTAATATATTTGTGGAAACCATGTTTTTTTTTTTTTCCAGGATTATTTGATATTCAGAATAATAGCATTTATTTGAAATAGAAATCTAAATGTCTTTATTGTCACTTTGATCAATTGAATGTGTCCTTACTGAATAAAAGTATTAATAAATTATTACAGACTGCAATCTTTTGAATAGTTGTTTCCTGAACTGATACTACTAGTACCGTCCAAAATTCATTGCCATGGGTTGTTTCTGAAGGATTAGAAAGTGTATAATATAAAAGTGTACAACCTTTGAGGCACTTGTCAAAGAAGTTCTGAAACATACTATCTATCATGCAATCTAGAACATGTGTCACTAACCTATTTTCTTTTTTCGTGTCAAGTGCTAATACTCACCCAATCTGTCTCCCACAGTAGTCGCCCCAGTTTCCTCCGACGGCTCTGAAACTCCAGCAGAGTTACAGCTGCGGACACGGAAGCTGTAGGATTTGCCCTCAGCAAGGTCAAACAGGGCAAAACGGGGGGACTTCACTGGCATCCCAGTGTTTACCCTCTGCCATGTATCTGTACCCACCAAACACTGGGAATAGATGTTAGTCTCAAATGAGATAAACATACAAGGGGAAATCAAATACTTTAAAGTGTTTACATTCTGCCTAACCTTTTCCACATAATACATGACACCCTCGTGTCCTCTCTGGATTGGTGGTTTCCAGCTCAGGACCACGTAACTCTTAGTCGCCTCAGTGACAGCCAGGTCAGTAGGTGGACCAGGGACCACACCCACTGAAAGAGACAAGAGAAATAATAAGAGAATAGGTTTAATATTCCACACGCTCATTTCCTCTATTTTTACATTTAGATTAACTTTGACGTCATCTAAACCTCACTTGAAATGAATCTTTAAAAAGACAAATTTATTAACACTGTTAAATGTAATGCAACAAATCTGTACGTTATATTTCTGTGATGCTAAAATTTACTTGTAGCATTTAATACAATTGATTTTAGTTTTCAGCATTTTGTTTTTTTTTCACTACTGTTCAAAATGTATGGTTATTAAGATTTTTTTAAAATAAATGAATACTTTTATTTAGCAAAGGCACATTCAAATTATCAAAAATGACATTTAGATAATTTATAACGTTACAAAGGGTGTTCTTTTTAACTTTCTAATTATCAAAGAATTCTGAAAAAGTATCATGGTTCACACAAAAATATTAAACGGCAATAAGAATATGTTTCTTGAGCATAAAATCAGCATTGAAGGATGATTTCTGAAGGATCACGCGACACTGAAGAAGATAATGATGCTGAAAATTCAACTTTGCCATCACAGGAATACATTACATTTTAGAATATATTAAAATGGAAACAGTTATTTTAAATTGTAATAATATTTCACAATATTACTGTTTTTTACTGTATTTTTAATAAGAGACTTATTTCAAAAAATCTGACCAACCCCAAACTTTTGAACAGTAGTTTAGACAAATTGTGTGTGTAATATTTCACCCGTGGGATCTTCCTCCGTGAATTTGATCATTCCCGTCCATGGTGCCGAAGGGCCAGCTGTGAAAAAAAATAATACTCATAAAGAAAAACTGACTGTCTTTCTTCTTCTGTTTTTATTCTTTGCAATTCAGTCTTTATTCTTTTACATATATCCTGCACCTCTAAGACGGGCCCGGTCTGATGGGTCCATGGCAACTACGGTGTCAGAGGCCCGAGACGGACGGCTCACACCAGCATTGTTGAGGGCTCGGACCCTAAAGGTGTAGGAGCGGCCCTCAATAAGCCCAGTGACAGGAAAACGGGCGTACTTCACCGGAGTGTCATTACACTGGGTCCAATGATGAGTGCCAACCTCCAACCTGTAAAGAAATATTTAAATAAGGAGCACTGAGCACATCCCAATGCTGGTGGCATTTGACTCACCTGTCAATAAAGTAGCCCATAATGGAACTACTGCCTTCCACTGCAGGCTGCTTCCAGGTAACAACTACATAGTCTTTATTGACATCATGACAACGCACATCAAGAGGAGCAACAGGAACCCCCTCCTCCTCCACATCAGCATCTGAAACACAAATCAGCTTGATTAGCGCCCTGCTGTCATATCTAATTATGGCAAAGTAAGATAAATGTCAGCGCCTCTGCTCTGTGAACACAGCTTGCTAATTTCAGCTCTCTCTTAACTTAGGAAGTATTTTAATGATTTATCATACTTTTATTTGTTGTATTTTCCGGTGGATTGTGATTTTATGTACAGCGCTTTGAGAAGCTGCTTTTAAAGGCGCTCTATAAAATAAAGTTTATTATTATTATTATCATATAAGCCTCAAAAAGATACTTCCTAAAAACATTTGTATAATACTTCTGGAAAAAACACATCCCATTTTTGAGCCAACGACAAGCCTAAAATCCTCTGAAGTGGATATAATTAGTTTTTATTCAAAAATATATTTAATTAAAAAAAATAGATGAACACTATGATATTTTATATTAGCGTTCAAAAGTTTGTGGTCAGTATTCTTTTTTTCATGTCTCTTATGCTCACAAAGGCGGCATCTATTTGTTTATTTTTTACTGTATTTTTTATAAATAAATAACACAGATTGTGCAATATTATTACAATTTAAAATAATGGGTTGTTAGTTTTATCAAATTTTTCAGCATTCTTTGATGAACAAAGTTTAAAACAGCATTTATTTGAAATAAAAATATTTTTTATAGTTCGCTTTACTGTAATTATTTTTTATGTTTTTAATGCATCCTTGCTGAATAAAAGTATATATTTTTTTTTAATGTTACAGGGCCCAAACTTTTGAACGAGTGTAACTTGTTCTCCACACTGGCTGTCTTTAGTGCCGTCGACCAAAGATAGAAGCAACATTCCCAGAGAGAAACTGAACACTGTAGCAACTCACTTCTTAAAGATACAGTGCACACAACTTGTGCACCGACAATAAGACATTGCCGTTCATAGCAAAATGAGACAACTTAAGATTACTCAGCACAAATGTGCAGATTGGACTCACCTCTGACAAACACATAGGCAGAGTGGGTGTCAAAGCCTGACTTGGTGTTGACACGCAGGGTGTAGAGACCCTCATCTTCTTTGTTCAGATGCACAAGAGTCAAAGTGGCTCGCTCACCACTCCAGTGCATATGCACCCACTTAGAAGGTGACAAGACGACACCTGATTAAGAAAAGTGATCATTACAGACTGTAAACTGCACTTTAATTAATGGGTAATGCAAATAAATAACACAGCGGATGAAAGTGATTAGGAGATGGTGACTTATGCTTCAGTAAATTTGCAAGTAGCTTTTTAAGATGCACAATAACTGCATGGTGCAATACGTTCATACCTACCATTTCTGTACCACACTATATCTGGCTGGTAGCGCTTCACAGTGGGGTAGACAATGACTGTACAGCCCAAACTCATGGTTTCTCCCTCACGGCCAAAAGAAACGTCAAACTTATCGATGATAGCAGTGTTGAAGGTCACACCATATTCAGGGCTGTAACCATCTGAGCAGAATATGAATAGAAACAACTAAAAGGTCAAAAAATGATATTATTATACATTCAAATAAAGATATTATAACAATTTATTGTAAAGGCCAAACCATTACATTTGTACTCATATAAAGGTTTATGTACTTTATATGAGTTCAACTGCAAAAACAAAAAAAAATAATAAAGTTTGTATGGGAAACTTACGGGGCCTTTCAATCACCTCTTCTCCTTCTTTGAATCCTTTAAAATGAGATTGCAAATAAACTTTTAGTGCTTTTAAATGAAACTACATAACTGAATGCTGCATTGCAAACAGAACCATCTTTTTCCCTATAAATATTGAAATTGACCTTGCACACAAATGTTACATCTAACAGTATTAAATAATAAAGATCCAGTCAAGACATTTCATAGCATTAGCCTGTGCAGAGGCAGTGAAAAGACGCTCTAGAATAGCACAAGGCATACTGAGGTGCTGTAAGGGTCTTAAAATAGAATGTCAAGAGGACAGCAGGTGTAAACCAGACCAGAGTGAGTTACACACTAGTGTAGGTACACACAGCACCGTTTCTTCATTTAGTATAATAATGTAGACAAAACAAATGCACTGCAGAATGACCCCTTGATTATGACCTTTATTAACTAACTAAAAATATACATCATTACATTATTTCTAAAATAATTCAGGTCAATGAATAATATCGACTTAGTATATGAAGCCAAGATCTGAGCCGCCAATCCACACCAGTATGACTTTGAACACATGTAAAACACTAATTAAAAATGTGAAAAATGTTTTAAGATTTGAAATGCATTAAAAAAATACTCACTTTTAATAATGACGGAAGCAAATGCAGAAGTTTCTCCCTTCACGTTGAGTGCAGAGATCCCGTACTCAGCAGTGTCGCTAAAATTACAGCTGTAACCAACAAGAATAATTAAGATATAATTTCAACAATTTAACAAAATCAAAAAATATGCAGTTTGTAACAGCCGTGCCCTTATTGTTTATCTTTTTGCATCCCTTTGATATTACTAATAAATGAAATCATCCCACAGATTAAGTGTAATATAATAAAGAATCCCAAAAAACTTCAACAAATAAATAAAAACTTTCTTTACTTCTTAATTTCCAGAGAATGCATGTTGTATTGGCTCTCTGCGAAGTATTTCTCAGGGTGAGCCTTAGCATCGATTAAAACATTGTTTTTGTACCTGAAAAGCAGAATAAGATGGAGGGAAACAGAACAGGGTTAAATTGGTTGAACGTTGGTTTAATGATTAATGATTATATCTATCCAGAAGTGTTTCTGACCAGGCCACGCGGGGTTTGGGCCATCCAGCCACAGTGCAGTGCAGCGTCAAACTCTTCCCCTCCCACACGGTCTGGCCACGTGGTTTCACAATGAACTCTGGGGGGTGAGTCAAACTGTCTGGATTCATCTTCTTTTGGAATTCTGCTTTCTCATGCATCTAGAGTAAAGCAATTAATAATTAAGACCCTGGGATAAAACAATCATACAAATACTGACACTGTTGAAAAAGTTCAATCAGATAAATCAGTATGAATAACGTCTCGGTTACGTATGTAACCCTCGTTCCCTGAGTAGGGAACGGAGACGTTACGACAGATGACGACGAATGGGGTTTCGCTTAGAAAGCCTATCAACTTTGAGTATTTAAAAACGAGCCAATGGCAAAGAAATGCCATGGGTCTGCGGAATTTGCATGACGTAACTCCGCCCCACCTCGTGGGTATAAAAGGAGGACGCCGGCAACATGCAGTTATGTTTCTTCGCTGAGGAGCCAAGACTGAGCTCAGGCGATCCCCGCGGTACAGCGGAAGTGGCAGGAAGACGTAAAGTCTCCGTTCCCTACTCAGGGAACGAGGGTTACATGCGTAACCGAGACGTTCCCTTTCGTTGTCACTCCGAGTTACGTCTGATGACGACGAATGGGGTTATCAGTCTAATCACGCCACCTTCACAGCTGTCTTCCAGTGCCCTGCGTAAAGACCCTTGTAAGACTTGTAAGGACGAAGGACTCCTATTTAACACAGGAATACCAAGGTACACTGGGAACCATATCCCATAGTTAGGGGAAATATGCAATTAACACCAACCCGGGGGGGGGGGGGGGGGGGCATTTGAGAATACACATATGACCCGAAGGAAACATATGGATAATACTGAGGTGTCCAGCCGCAGGTGGAATATTTCAACCTCAGGGGTGGCACGGTGGCTTGCCAAGGGAAAGACACATGCTCAGAGAGGCTTACAGTGGAAATACACGTGTGGGGGTAGCTCCGGGGAGGGACCATGCACACGGGAGGCACCTAGCCGACGAACAGGCAATAGACACTGGCGCTAGCATCAGGGGTGCTGGAGGAACTCAGGGCTTGCGGAGAAGCTCACCTGAGGAGAATATCGCACGTAACCAGTCCGTGGAGTGGAATGGCGAGCAAGCGAAGACACCTGAGCGGGTCCAGTACTAGCTATTTGAAGCGAGTACATGAGAGGACACAGGCTCCACTCGGAGATTGTAGAATCTGGCGAATGTGTTCGGTGTCGCCCAGCCTGCAGCTCTGCAGATGTCTGTTAGCGAGGCGCCATGCGCTAGAGCCCAAGAGGATGCCACACTCCGGGTGGAGTGGGCAATCACACCAAGGGGGCACGGTCGACCTTGCTGCTGGTATGCCAAAGCAATGGTGTCCACTATCCAGTGAGACAACCTCTGCTTGGAGATAGCCTTTTCCTTCAGCTTCCCACCATAACAGACAAAGAGCTGGTCTGAGGTCCTGAAACACTGCGTCCTGTCTACATAGGCGCGGAGAGCGCGTACTGGACAGAGCAGTGCCAAGGCTGGGTCTGCCTCCTCCAAGGGCAGCGCTTGCAGGTTCACCACCTGGTCCCGGAAGGGAGTGGTAGGAACCTTGGGCACATATCCAAGCCGGGGTCTCAGGATCACGTGAGAGTAAGCCGGCCCAAATTCCAGGCACGCTTCGTCAACGAAGAATGCGTGCAGGTCCCCGACCCTCTTGAGAGAGGCCAATGCAACCAGGAGCGCTGTCTTCATTGACAGGAACTTAAGCTCCACTGATTGCAGAGGCTCAAAGGGAGCACTCTGCAGGGCAGTTAGAACCACTGCGAGGTCCCAAGAGGGAACGAGAGGAGAGCGAGGAGGATTCAGTCTCCTCGCCCCCCTCAGGAACCTGACGATTAGGTCATGCTTCCCTAAAGATTTACCTTCCACTAAGTCGTGGTGTGCGGCAGTAGCGGCAATATAAACTTTGAGGGTGGAGGGAGACAGCCTTCGCTCCGACCCATCTTGAAGGAAGGAAAGCACGAGACTGACCGAACACCTCCGGGGGTTTTCTCGGTGAGAAGAGCACCAGTTGACGAAGAGGTTCCACTTCAACGCGTAGACGTGCCTCGTGGACGACGCTCTAGCGGAAGTGATGGTAGCCACCACCGCTGGTGGTAGGGTACTCAAACCTGCCTCGTCCCGTCCAGGAGCCACACGTGGAGGTTCCAAAGATCGGGACGAGGGTGCCATAGGGTGCCCCGTCCCTTTTGAAAGGAGGTCCTTCCTCAGAGGAATCGGACAAAGAGGTGCTGTCGCGAGGAGCACTAGTTCGGAGAACCAAGTCCGGGTGGGCCAGGACGGCGCAACCAGAAGGACCTGCTCCTCGTCCTCCCTGACCTTGCGCAAGACCTGCGCAAGAAGGCTCACTGGGGGGAACGCATATTTGCGGCCCCGCGGCCAGCTGTGCGCCAGAGCATCCGTGCCGAGCATGCCCTCGGTCAGAGAATAATACTGGTCGCAATGGGTCGAGTTGTGGGAGCCAAACAGATCTATCTGTGCATCCCCGAACTGGTCCCAAATCAGCTGGACCGACTGGGGATGGAGTCGCCATTCTCCGAGGAGGGGCTGAAGCCGTGAGAGCTTGTCGGCTGCACAGTTCAGGGCTCCGGGAATGTAAATGGCTCGAAGGACCTCAGATGCTTCTGACTCCATAAGAGGAGGTGGCGAGCGAGATGCGACATACGACGGGAGCGTAGACCACCTTGATGGTTGATGTACGCTACAGTGGCATTATTGTCTGATCGGACTAGTACGTGTTGACCCTTGAGCAACGCCCGGAAGCGGTGCAGGGCAAGGCGTACTGCCAGCAACTCGAGGCAATTGACATGCCATAGGCGCTGGGGTCCTGTCCAGGAGCCCGCGGCAGCATGTCCATTGCACATGGCGCCCCAGCCCGTGGTGGAGGCATCTGTTGAGACAACAACATGTCGGGAAACTCGTTCCAGGGGGACACCAGCCCTGAGAAAACTGAGGTTCGACCACGGGGTGAAGATCTGACGGCAGGTCGGAGTAACTGATACTCGGAGCGTGCCTTGTTGCCATGCCCACCTCGGGACTCGGTCGCGTAGCCAAAGCTGAAGCGGTCTCATATGAAGCAATCCGAGCGGCGTCACGGCGGCTGCAGATGCCATATGCCCCAGGAGCCTCTGAAAATATTTCAGTGGAACCGGACTCTTGCCCTGAATTTGTCTCGGACAAGTCAGCAGTGACTGCGCGCGCTCGCTCGTAAGCTGCGTGGACATGGCGACCGAGTCGATGTCCATACCGAGAAAAGAGATCCTCTGCACGGGGCAAAGTCTGCTCTTCTCCCAGTTGACCCGAAGGCCCAAACGAGCTAGGTACCGGAGCACAAGGTCCCTGTGTTCGCAAACCTGATCTCGAGAGTGAGCTAGGATCAGCCAGTCGTCGAGATAGTTCAGGATGCGAACCCCGTGAACCCGAAGGGGAACAAGGGCTGCCTCGACGACCTTCGTGAAGACGCAAGGAGATAGGGCTAGCCCGAAAGGGAGGACCGCGTACTGGTATGCCTGCCCCTCGAAAGCAAACCGGAGGAACGGTCTGTGTGGAGGAAGAATGGAGACATGAAAGTAGGCGTCCTTCAGGTCGATCGCTGCAAACCAATCCTGGGGCCGAACACATTCGAAAATGCGTTTGGCGGTGAGCATCTTGAACGGCATCCTGTGAAGGGAGCGGTTCAGCACGCGCAAGTCCAGGATCGGTCGTAACCCACCGGTTTTCTTGGGGACAATGAAGTAAGGGCTGTAGAAGCCGGACCTCATCTCGGCTGGAGGGACAGTCTCGATTGCACCCTTCGCCAGCAGGGTGGCAATCTCTGCTCTCATGATGGGGGGCATTGCCACCGACCAATGTGGAGCGGACTCCCCTGTAGCGGGGAGGAGACTGAATCGCATAGCCGAGCCTGATGGTTCGGGCGACCCAGCGGGACAGACGGGGAAGCTCTATCCAGGCTCCCAGGAACTGAACCAGCGGGGTCATGCAAACCACAGGCGTCCCCCCGGAGGGTCAGCGAAGCGGAGTAACTGGCCCAGACGTGGACGGCATAGCGGCCGGTGTGGGAGCACAGTTAACACCCGCGCCCTGGCAGAGGGGGCCAGGGAAGGACCAGCGTTCCGCGGGGGCCTGCTCTGCCAGGGGTCTGGCGACAGAGTGGGACAGGGACAAAGCAGTCCGTGGACGGCACGCCGTGTCAACCGACTCTGGGACAGAGGGGGACGAGGAGAGCACGGCTTGTGGGCGGCGGTCTGTGTTGTCCGAGAACTCTGTGTGCTCAGGGATGAGGGGGTTGTTTCTTTCTTTAACCACATTAGGGTGCTGCCCACCCGTGGGTGAGCAGCGGGGAGTGGAGAACAAAAGATTCTCCCCCGGCCCTCCACCGGGGGAAGGAGTGGTCCTGCTACCATCTCCTGGGAAACAACCATCATCCCTGAGCACCCCGTCTCAGGAGCGCTGCTTGGCCCGGCGCTTGGCGGGGGGCTGGGCTGGAGAGGGCTGTGGCGCCTTCCTATGGCTTCCTCCGCGGCTGGGCCTGGGTGAAGGCTGCTGCTTTGGCCGAACGGGAGGGCCGGGAGCCTTAGGAGGGCGCTCTCGGCGGGAAACAGGCTGAGGCGTCTGCCTAGCCGACGTCGAGGCAGCAGCGGGTCGGCGGGGCAGAATGTGCTTGATTGCCTCGGTCTGTTTCTGTGCAGTTGAGAACTGTTGGGCGAAATCCTCAACTGCGCCGCCGAAGAGGCCGGCCTGGGACAGGGGTGCATCGAGCAGACGAGTCAGCTCGGTATCCCGCATGTCGGCCAGGTTCAGCCAGAGGTGTCTCTCCTGGACCACCGCAGTGGACATCACCAGACCCAGGGAGCGCGCGGCTACCTTCGTCGCCCGAGGGGCAAGGTCGGTTGCGGCGCGCAGCCCAGAGAAGAGCCCTGGGTCTGTCCTACCCTCGTGCATGTCTCTCCGCCTGTCCCGCCGCTCTGTAAGACTTCGCCACCAGAGTAGACGAAAATCTACAGGCTTTGGATGGGTGCTTAGGCTCGCCCCGAGAAGAAGCACTCTGAGGACACAGTTGCATCGCAACAGAGCGTTCAACCGGGGGAAGCCCAGTGTACCCACGGGCAGCTGCCCCATCGAGGGGAGGAAAGGCGGATGAGACCAGCGAGCGGTCCCGAGAAGACAGGGGGGTCTTCCAGGACTTCGAGATCTCATCATGCACGTCCGGGAAGAAAGGTATTGGGGTTTGCCGTGGACGTGGGTCGGCGGCCTTACCCAAAAACCAATCGTCCAGCCGTGAGCGCTCAGGACAGGGTGGAGGCCTCCACTCTAGACCGATGCTCGCGGCTGCCCGGGAAAGCATGGCCGTCATCTCCGGATCCGACTCAGGCACAACCGTATGCACACCGGAAGGTGGCAGCTGCGCTGAGTCTTCGCTTCCAGAAGAATAAAGCCCACCTTGTGATGCTGCTACAGACATAGCATCTTCCTCTCTAGCTTCAACCGAAACTCGCGGGCCACCCGAAGGTCGACTCGCGGGAATCGGAGGTTCACTAGCGGGCACCGTCACACAGGAGGGGGGCTGGGGTCACGGACAGATAGTCGGCGCCTTGTTCCAGACCGTAACCCTCAGGTCACCCTGGCCACCAGCCGAAGTAGCACCCCGCGGGGGAGCGCTAGATCGGGGTGTGGATGAGGGGACTCTCACTCTTGCGAGTTCATTGAGTCTCGACCTAAGTGACGCGATGGTCATGTTCCCGCAGAGAGAACATGACTCATCCACAAGCGCTGCTCTAGCGTGATCCATCCCCAAACACACTAGACAGCGCTCGTGCCCATCAGAGTCAGACACTAATCTGCCGCAACCAGAAGTGCACGGGCGAGGCATCTTTAAAAAGACGTGCCGCGTGCAAGCTCTTTTATGAGAGAAACAATGTTTCAAGTGTTGAACAAGTGTTGAAGCGCCCGGGGAGACACGCACTCTCTGGCAAACCACTGCACAGATAAGCAGGAAGCGCGCGCCCCCCTGGAGATCGCCATCACACCAACACCAGAGGAACTCGTTTGTGAAGCTGACAATTCAGAGATGGCTTGTGGAGTGAAGAGAAACCCTTGGCTCCGAAGCGAAAACAACTGCATGTTGCCGGCGTCCTCCTTTTATACCCACGAGGTGGGGCGGAGTTACGTCATGCAAATTCCGCAGACCCATGGCATTTCTTTGCCATTGGCTCGTTTTTAAATACTCGAAGTTGATAGGTTTTCTAAGCGAAACCCCATTCGTCGTCATCCGACGTAACTCGGAGTGACAACAAAAGGGAACCTCTGTTACAATAATGCTCAAAATACAGTTCTGACATACAAACGGTTCCACTAACCTTTTTAACATTTAAAGGCACAATGTTTTACACAAGCATCTTGTTAAACATATAAGGTCAAACCTTCTTGCTCAGAGTCAGGCGTTCAGCAGACTCTCTCATACTGGTCTCTCTGGTCTTCTTCACAGTTTTCATCTTGAAGTCGGTCTCTCTGGAGAACAGGTTCCTCATGACGACATACCCCACACCCTCTTCCTTCAACTCCTCCTGAGTCTCCATCAGATCCTGGGTGGCCAAATGACTAATCCAGAGGATTAAGTTAATGAGCACAGTCTGGCCTAAAATCGACTACTACTGTTTGAGTTCCATGTTAGATGTAACTGTTCTAGAGGTACAGTTTTTACTTAGACAGCAAAGGAACCTGGGAACAACTGACTTAACGTGTGTTCCAACGAGAAAAAAAAAGAAAAAAAGGCATAACAAGTTTCGATGACATGAAAGAGGATAGATGATGACAGAATTTTCAGTCAGAGTTAATATAGTTAACTGAAACCCAAACTAAAACCATAAAAAAAATGTTTTACTTGAAATAAAATAAACTTATTTCAGCAAGTTGCCAAGATAACATTTCTTTTTTCATTAAATGTAACTTGATGTAGTTGATGTAACTAAAACTAAAATAAATCATTCAAAACTATATAGAGAAATTAATATATATATATATATATATATATATATATATATATATATATATATATATATATATATATATAAATGCAAAAAACACCAAAGATTACTAAAACTTGAACTAAAATTACATATGAAAACAAAAACTAATCAAATTTATAAAAGGATCTATAATATAAGTTACATTTAAATGAGCAAATCATAAAGGCATGTCCCCTTTAGTGTGTCAAAATTAATTGATAAGATTAGATGACATTCGCAAAGCAAACATTCCACATTAACTACAATGAACAAGTTATTTCAACTACCTAAGTGAACTATGCAGTCACCTGCTTCTGAAGACTGGCACAACGTATCCAATGACCTCGTCTTCTGTGTCCACCGCCAGGCGTGAGCGCTTTTCTTTTTTGGAGAGCGCACTCAGTTTCTTCTCCTCCTTCTTCCCTGAGATCTTGTGCCTAAACAACAGTTAACATCAGCTATTTCAAAAAACAAACAGTAAGATTATATGGCAAAAAACATCAAAGCCACTAATTGAAAGATTTTGTAAATGGATGAAAATACTTTATTCAATTATTCCATCAAAAAATGTCAGTTGTTTATTTTTCTTCATTACTTCATTATTTTCCTAACGCTAATGGAACAACATGTTCAATATTTCAGCAGGGTTAATGGAATAGGATGGAATAGAGCCAGTTGAAAGTCAATCTTAGTGTGTTAGTGTAAAGTAAATATTAGCACAGACACCCACTAAATTAAGCATTTAAAAAAAATGAAAAGCCTGAAATAAGCAGCCCTTTAGAAAAATCAATTAAATCAATATACACTACAGGTGGCAGAGCACATTTTTTACTCCTCGAAAAAGTTTTATCTTAACTTTATTTATTTTTTAAAGCCCATTTTTGTTGATTGTTGGTAAAAGAATAATCATGACCAGATGGAAATAAACATACTTGAAATGTCATCAGGAGATAAATCGTATATGATCTTGACACTCATTCATAACTCCCAACAACATTATAGGCTTTGGACTGATTTATAGATAAATCATAGAGCTCTGTCTGTGATCTGAGAGACTTATCTTTGATCTTTAACACTATTACAAAATAGTTTAAGATTATAGCAGCTTCCAGTCTAAGAATATTGTTTCATAAGAAAAACAATAATACAAAGTGCTGTCATATTTTGCAAATTGTTCTCTTGAACGACTATAGGCTAAACAATACAATGGTAAATAGGAAGATTATAAGTTGATTAATCAGAAATACTGACATATATTACAACAATTCAGACTTGCTGTCAAGAACATTCGACAAGTTTAAAAAATGAAATTAACCATATCAGAGTAAAGAGTGTTTGGTTTGTCATACTTCATCATTTTCTCTGTATTCTGCCTAAAAGGTCACACAAACGTGAAAATTCTGTCATTATTTACTCCCCCTCATGTAGTTCCAAACCTGTAAGACTTTCTTTCTTCTGTGGAACACAAAAGAAGATATTCTGAAGATTGCTCTGACCAACCAACATTGGACCCCATTGAATTTCATTGTATGGACAAATTAATTCAAAACTTTATCAAAATATATTTTTGTGTTCTACAGAATTAAGTTTTAGAATGACGTGAACGTGAGTAAATGATGACAGAATTTTAATATTTGGATGAACAATCCATTTAAAGCAGCTCAAGCAGCAAAGTGTTGTACAGTTTATGTACAGTTACAGTCCAGCTAAACTACTGTGATTTCAATTTCCAGTGACCATAAATAATCCTTCAGGGACCATTAATAACTTTGGCCCATTCCCACAGAGGCTCAAATTCTTCCTGCCAAAGAGTGCAGTCCTCAATAGCACATATGTTCCTCTATAACAAAAGTCTCTGACCTAAATATTTATGAACATAGTTCCAAAGCTCAGAAATATGGGCATGAAGATAGATTTTAAAAAACACTTCTAATTACTTCTGTAATAGAGCACAACAGCGACAGCACACTCAGCAAACTTATTTTACTTATAAGTGTTTTCCCATTTATGTTCGTATAAGATTTAAGCTATGTGTATGAACCAAACCAACTAGAGAAGCGATGAATCACAACATTACGAAGTGTAAACACTTTGAGAATCAGTCAGTCACTCACAACAGGCTAAACCAATGAAGTGCGCTCGAGGCAGCATATCTGTTTGACTGATTATCTACACATTCTGATATAGGCTACACAATATACAAGTAGTTTGAGAGAGTCTGAAAAATCAGCAAGGTGTCACAGGAGTGTGCAGTTGCTGCTGAGCGCTTTACAATCAATATTCATTTCCATGGCAGCAGAAACTTCTCTGATTGTTGAAGTGACGTTGAAGTTATTCAACAGGTATCTGGATATTAAACACAACTTCTTGACGTTAAGCTTCTACAAAAGCATATATCATCTCTTAACTTTGCTTGAAAGGTTTAATTGTTATCATTAAAAATCAGTTTATCTATGGAGAAAATTACAGATTTTGGCTTCTGGAACTGTTGCGCACTATATCATCCATATAAAACCACCAATGATTATTTACTAAAAAAACAACTAAATAGATGAAAACATGATACACCTCTGCAAATATCATAAAAAGTCTTTCAAGATAATTAGATTTTTTAAAACTTGTGATTGGCTTTAGTTATTGTTTTGTTATTGCGATCACTAAGCACTGATGTAATTTGTGGTCATCACAAAGTGAAGCTGAAAACAGATAATGAAAGAAAATGCATTAGCGTACTTAGTCCTTTGTAACATAACATTAGGCTCATAGTTCCTAACACAAAAACCACAAAGATTTTTCTGGAGGTACTGTGCGGATCTGTTTTAAAGCAAACAAACATCATAAGGTTATCTGAAAGGGTTATGGTGTTGTTACTTCATTTGATGCACACATTTTCAAATAAGCAGCGTGTAATGTGTTATAAAAGCACCTATCTATCTAAAAAGCAGTGCTTGTGAGGGGTTTGCTCTACAGGGACCATTCTTCAGGGCAGCATGAGCATAGGGACACTGTCCCCTATATGTCCTCTTACCCATGGCCGCCCACATGAGCAGCGTAAGACTGGCGGCTAACAGATGACAGGGAGCTTTGGTGATAGCAGCTCTCATAACTCGTCTCAAGGTCCCGGTGCTGCTGTTCCTTTTGTAGTTTTAAGGATTCTGACATCCTGAGGTGCTTTTTAGATCGTCCCAACTTTTTCTCTCCGCTTGCAGTCTCAAGTACAATTTCCAATGAATGTTAATTCAAATGCACAAAAAACAACACCTGACTGCAAACACTTATAATTTTGATAGTGAATTTACAGTGTCAGAAAAAAAGGGATGCGTGCAACAGCTTGTCACTGGGGCAGTAAAGGGACATCTTAGTAGGCTACCTTAGAGTAGTGATACGAACCCTTAAGGTACTAGTATGAACCTTTTAGTAGTAAATAAGGTACAAAGATGTCCCTTTAAGGGTACTGCCTCAGTGACAAGCTGTTGTACCCCTAAAGGTACAATTTTTGCAAAAAAACAAACAAAAAACAATTCTGAGAGTAAGTTTGACTATTTGGAAATACTGTATGGGCCAACACACATATCCAATACATTTGACTACATCTTTGTTTGTAGTTTCAAAATAGTAACAGAAACATTCTTCTTAAAATTATAATGGCATAAATAATTAAAATGACTTAAAAAACTAGCCTACAATTATTTAACATACTATCATATTAATATAAAAATCAAACAGGCTACATGGAGCAACAAAACTAATGGTATTTAAAGTCTAATATCAGACCACAAAATATTAGTAACTAGTTGTGTCTGTTGTGATGGCAACTAATTCATAAATTCACACATAAATTACACACAATTGGATGAGTTAAACTTTACTTCCCTTATTGAGCCAGAGCTAGCCTCTGTGAGAAATGTAAAGTTCCTTACCAGGTCAAAGTTACTTTTTCAGAAAGAAGAGGCTGCAAACTCCAAAAAAATGAGAAGCCAGTGAAAATCCAGGCAAACGGGCGGGTATGGGGCAGCCGACAGGACGGGACGGGACTGCGCTGAACAAAAATAATGCTGCCACTCTGCAGATTGTAGCGTACAGGCACGACCTTGTATGGCCACTGGGTCTGTTAAATATAGATCCTGACCAGGCGGCAGGCAGTTTTTAGCATGAACTCTGAAAACGCGCGTAATTCAATTTCAAAACACAATTACACAGCAAAAGCAACGTAACAACATTTTAATAAAGAGCTACATGAGCAGGACTGCTGTGTAGGCTTCCTCGTGCCGACCGTAATCAGCACTGGTCAGTAAAACAAGCGATTGAGTGTGAGGTTGCGTTTTGCGTTTTATAAACATTAAACAATGGTTAATTTGCGCTAAAGTAGGCATACCCCTTTTAACACATTTGTTCAGTTGTCGTGTAAATGTTGTCATATTTTTCCAGGCAAACGAAAAAAAGTTCTAAAACAATCCAAAGCACCAAGATTGGCAGCCTTGAACTACTCCCTATCGAAACTGCAAGTATGTCTCATAAATAAATGGTAATGATTATTTTAGATGCGTTTATGAGCGATTTGAAAGTGAAATCCTCTGCTGTCATATTAAAATTATAATGAGCATTTTGTGGGCTAATAACACAAGGATTAAATATAAAAAACTATTTTGAGGTTATACATTATTTATGTTGTTTAATATTAGATATCATCTATGCAACATATGCTTGTGTAAAAAAAAACCCAGAAGTTTGACGCCTTTTTTTGTTTGTTTTTGTGTAATTTAACTAAACTAATTTAATTAAACTAAATCTGACCTATTGCTAATATATAAAACCAAAATAACCATAAACACACCCGTTAACGTACTGTAACAATTCACCTTTAATTTTAGAAGTCATTTTTGCATTTTTCATATTTGATCATTTGAACCCACCCCCTCAGGATCACTCGTGGGCTATTCCAGTCCGTGATGTAATGATATGTCGATGGGACTTTCCCATTACACTAATCTATAGGGGTGCTGTTGTGGTGCTTCAGCGTGGCAGCCCGTGTTTAGGTGTTCTGCCTTTTTTTTACCTGAATAGGTACGTCTAATTTTCTTAATTTAAGGCACGAGTATCTCCAATCTCCAATATGTTTATGTGTTGAATGTGACATTATAGTTGTATAACTTATATTGCACACGGCAGGACCCAGACTAACGTAGCTGCTACTAAATACACAAAGCCAGCTCCGTTGCTAGTTAATGTTAGCTTTTTAGTAATTATGTGTTATGTTGTTTCCTGTCAACATTTCAAGCTTTCTTATTGGCCATTAGTACTCTTACAAAGTCATTAAATGTGGACGAACGAACTGAAGTGATGTATGTAAATAAACGTAAGCTTTAAAGAATTTAAGTGCTAAGTTTTTGACAATTAACGTTAACTTAGCCAGTTGGCTGATCAGCTATTAACTTAACTTAGCTAAACAAACTCATTACCACAGTCTTAGGCCTACACAATAATCCGTTCGTCTTAAAAGTAATTTGTTTTAAATAAAGTAAAAGTAATGCTGTGGTTGGCATCGTTGCTGTTTGACTAGCTCCTGTACTCGTATAATCTGTGTTAAATATTTTTCACTAACAAGCTAAATGTTTTTTTTTTTTTTTTTCAGTTTTAATAGCACAGAACTGTCAAAATGTCTAGCAAAAGGGCTAAGGGAAAAACCACCAAAAAGCGCCCCCAGCGGGCCACATCAAACGTGTTTGCCATGTTCGACCAATCACAGATCCAAGAATTCAAAGAAGCCTTCAACATGATCGATCAGAACCGCGATGGCTTCATTGATAAAGAGGATCTGCATGATATGTTGGCCTCATTAGGTAAGGACAAAGTAGTTTTCTAACTGCAAAAGGTTTAATCTTCTGCCCTTAACTCTTAATGACCCCGTTTCCATTCCGATGGACATCACTTTCCCTCACTCTTTTCCCTTTAATGCTATTTGGTGCCACCAAAAATTGCCTACTTTTCACTGCTATGTGGGATTTCAGTAATAATTATCTGTAATTCTCTGGATGCTATTATCCAGATCAATTATTGCCACGTGTGGGTATCTGCAGGTTGAAGTGGGTGTTTGAAAAGGTCTTTATCATTGGTTGTGAATTGTGAAAGCTGTCTGTCTGGGTGTGGGGAAGGGTTAGGGGTTCATTTCTGTTGTAGCAATTCACCTTTCTGCATGCCCATTACTCCGACCTGCAACTATCCCTGGCTCATTACTGTTGCAATGGACACTAAAATATGTGCATTAACTGAGGTTCATATTTTTCTGGTCATATCTCTACATATGGTCATATTTTTCATAGTGTTCTGAAACGGTTAACACTGAGTCATAATAAAATACAAATATCTCTTTAAATAAACCAGAATTATCTGTTTTAAACACAAACACAGAAAAAATCCAAGCAGCATACATTGAAAGAGATTAATTTTTTTAATTACGTTTTACTTTTTTTTTTTAATTAAAACAAAATAATGATGACTTAAATAATAAATAACAAAATATAGTATAACATAAATTAATTTAAATGTAGGGGGTTAATAATTATATTGCAAGTCAATTCATTAGAGAGTTTAAAGGTATTCCCTTTTCAGCTGCTTAAAGTTGTCATGTGACCCTAGTGAACAGCATAAGAGAAGAGCTGTTGTTGCAAAGGGGAGGGGGAGTTATTTTGATTAAAGATTATGAGGGTACATTCTTTTTAAAAAAATATGTTGTCCATGGAAAATAATAAAATAAAACTTCTAATTACTGCTTATTAATAATTTTTAAGATACTTGAGGAATTGGGTAGGATGTTGAATGTGGTCATGCAGAATAAGGCATTAATATGTGCTTATAAGTACTAATAAACAGCCAATATCCTAGTAATATGCAAGCTAATAAGCAACTAGTTAATAGTGAGAATTGAGCTCTAAACTAAAGTGTTACCAATCATAATAAACAATGCAATATTTATTTTGATTTCATTGTCATTTAAAAGGATTTAAATAAAAAAAACAAATTCAAATAATTTTAAACGCCACAAAACTTAAAATCTACATTTAATCCGATACAAACTGGTGTTGACTGACAAGTTATTTCATTGGCAGGTAAGAACCCCACAGATGAATACCTCGAGGCGATGATGAATGAAGCTCCTGGTCCCATTAACTTCACCATGTTCCTCACAATGTTTGGAGAGAAACTTAATGGAACAGACCCTGAGGATGTCATCAAAAACGCCTTTGCTTGTTTTGATGAGGAGGGGACAGGTAAGTAAGCGAAGTAAGTAAGGGATTCACCAAAATAAATAGAATATATTCTGTTTTTGGAATACATTTATCAAATTATTTTCATCATTGATAACCAATTTGCCTAATTTGTTCTAGGTTTTATTCAGGAGGACTACCTGAGGGAGCTCTTGACCACAATGGGAGACAGGTTCACAGATGAAGAAGTAGATGAGCTGTTTAGAGAGGCCCCTATTGACAAGAAAGGAAACTTCAACTATGTGGAATTCACACGCATCCTGAAGCACGGCGCTAAAGACAAGGATGATTAGAAGGAGGCCGATCAATACTGAAACAAATGAAAACTACACTGTAATACTACACACGTTTAATTGTCTCCTTTTCCCCACATTCATCCCCACATGGGCTAGTGCAAAGGGATTTATTCATCAGCAAGGTGAGATCATTTGACTGTACTGGACCTTCTCTTTAACAGTCTTTGTAGACTTGTACATAACTATGAATTACTTAAAGACGTAATCTGTGGTAAACCTCAAAGTGAATGAACGCTGTTCTGCTATGTAAATGTTGAGAAATAAATTCTGGATATTTACACTTTGTAATAAACAATTCAATGTAAGGTAAGTCATCAAGTTGTCTTTACAGAATGGGGAATGTTTTTCAAACAAAAGTTAGTTTGGAGTATTAAAAAACAAATTTTTGGAATTCTGTTAAAAACAAGGTATTATCATTAATATTATTCTCCTGAGACCCAGGGATATATATATTTTTCCTCTGTAGAGGACATTATATTATAGTTAATTTTTTCGAGACCATACAGTTTTAAGTCTAGATGTCCTGAAAAGAGAAATACCAAATGTTTTTTCAGGTTTCACCATGACAACTCCCTCTCCTGGGTCTTTAAAAATAACTGACTGAATGATCAAATTTAGCACTATTTGAAATATGTATTAAAATTTTGCAATTATCATTTAAATCTAATTTTCAAATTCTTTGTCAGAAATAAACATCTCAGGTCAATAAACAAATGTTGTGAGGTTTTAAATCCGAATTTTACATCGAGGACAACAGGACTTACAGCATGTTTATCAGGCATTTTGGGAGATACAACAAGTAAATAGGGAACTATATATCAATATTCCTATGAAATATGAGATCATTATGTTGCCTCAAGAACACATTAATATGCGAATTAGATTCATTGTATTGATTGGGACTACCTATTAATAGCCATTTTACACACATATTGCATAAAGTATAATGGTATATCATTGTTATATATTTCATAACAGTTGAGAATCATGTTTATACAAAGTTTGGTTAAAAATAGCCAGGAACCTAAAAATTAATTGGTACTTGGAAAAAAAAACATGTTTTTGCTTATGCATGTCTTATCATGCCACTTTATTTTCTTAATAACCGAGTCCTGGTGTCCTTTACAGAGGTCATCTTTTTTTCCAACAACAAAAAAATCAATTTGTTTCATATGCTACAAATAATGTAATGACATTGAAAAAAACTAAATTCACAACAACAAAAATGCTGGATCATTGAAACCTAGATTTAGGCTTGTACAGAATAAGATAAACTGCCAACGATGGTTACTAAGACAACACAAAATATGTTTTCAAATGTTTAATTTCTCTCAATAACTTCACAACATCAGAGACAGAAATCGATGGAGACAACCAGTGGTTTGGAGCACCCTGAGATTTAATCATGATAAAAACAAAATGAGGACTATCGAGCTACAATCCTTTGCTTTCAAAAAACAATTTCACATTTTTATATATCCAAATGTTTTACTGTACAATGCTGATTTACTTAATTAGATCATTTAATTGGGTCCTTTAAAAAGACATTTTTCCAGCACCATTTTTTTTTCTTTCTCTTTGACCAAAACAAGATTATGAATCCAACATCTGTCAAACTTAGGCTAGGTAACAAAGTTAAACGAGAGAACGTTCCAGATGGTCAAAACTCTTCAGTCCCATCCATAGCCAGAAGTATTTCCAACACTTAGCATGAAAAATATAAACTCATAAGTAATCAAATGCCGCCCGTTCTCCGTATGACAGGTGCATGTGTAGGTCATGGGGTGTAGGAACTGCAGGACCACCTTCAGTGCCAAAGCTCTCAGTGAGGTTCTTCAGTTGCTCACAGAGCAGCACCAGTAACTACTGATGTCAGGAGTCTTCATTCACGATCACTCTGCTAAGGCTAAGTTTTTTGTCTGAATCTTGGCCAAGTGGTCTGATATTCCAGCTTCAATTTTGTCACACTGAGCTAGGAACCCCTAAGCACAAGGAAAATAAAGAGAACAATATTTATTAAAGATCTGAAATCAAATAATGGTCATGGGTATGTTAAAGTCTTAAGTGTTTAATAAAAATGTAATATCGATAAGGCATAATCCTACCTGAACAGTTTTCACAAGTCCCTTTTTCTTCATCCTGCAGTCATTAAAACTCTCAGGCAAGTTCTGTAAATAATGGTGGAGTTTATCAATACAAAAGTGCACAAATAAAGCGACTTTACTGAACAACAGTATTTAAATACATTTAATATAAAATAAAACGACAGTATCTCTAAAATAATCAATTAGCAATGAAACTAAAGTAGCAGCAGATCTTTTCTTTCTTTATTGTGACATTACATCTGAGTGTAATGGGTTTTTAACCTGGTTTTACTTTGAGCAACTTTAAGAAACGGAAAAAAATAAAAACAATTACCAGTGCATCTATTTCCTCTAGGATCTTCATGAACTGCTCAGAGGCTATTTTCACTCTGTGGTCCAGTTTGTTTAGAGCCTCAGCTTGCAACTCCTTTGCTAGAAAACCCTGAAAATCATTACATTATGAATTAAATTATGAGAATGACCATATTGCCAAGCCTCGTACAGAGATTACGTATAGCAGTGTTCAAAAAGAAAAATAAATGTTGTGTCCCAAATGACATTCTATACACTATGCACTGTGTAGTCAACTGTCTAGTGTATGAATTTCATAAGGCTATTTTGTCATCCAATATCAGAATCTGTTAGCCCTTCATCTGTATGTAATTAAAGCTACGATAGTTGAACGCGTCAGTTAATTCAGTGCATCATCCAGATATTTGAAGCGCACTTTTTCTGAATTTTCAGTGTGAACGCACTACTCACTCTATTTATACTATAAAAAGGCATAGAACAGTGCCATAAACACGTGAATTGGGATGCACCTTAAGACTTATTTTTTAAAAACATGTGACACATACGTTCTTCAGTCCTGTGAGTTCACCATCCACCTTCTCAAGCTTCTTGGCGGTTTGTTCCACTGACTTTTCAATGTCTTTGAGCTTTTTAAGGTCAGCTTCCTCCTCAGGACTGTTCTGTAAAAATAAAGCAGCTTGTCAGAATCAGAAATAATTACAGATATATCTTTATGAATGAATGAACAACACATTACACATCTTACCCTCTTTCCAATCATCATCATTTTACAACCTTGCTTTACTCCAAAGCCGGACAGAGGCTCATCCATCTCCTTCAATGATTTCCCTACAGTCAGAACAACATAAGGTTACAATTCCAGTGATCCAGGTTACTCTTGCAAAAGCAATACACTGTTACTGTTGCAATGGCAGACTAATGATGCTTTTATTTTACACTGCATTGTTCTGTTGAGCTCACAAACTTCAACTCATGACAGTTAACTTACTGAAGTTATACGCAAAACACAGACCATTTACAGTTGAGCAAGTTAACACAGGAAGCCGAGAAACAGATGTGCCTAAGGCATAGTATATGCTGTATTACCTTTAAATATGACTTTCTGGGATGGTGCTGGTACTCCTGTGGCTTCTGTCAGCGCCTCACACAAATCCTTCAATAGTGGTTCATGTCCATCTTCTGCTGTTAAAGTGATGCTGTGTTTGGTCGTGCCTGAGACAAGAAGATCACAGGTTTAATACTCAAAATGATAGAGAGAGTTAACTGCCACTGTATCTGCAAATCCAGCATTAACGGTCACCACTCATCTAACCTTAATCAGATTACAATTGACTAGAACACTCAAGATATAAATTCATAGCCTCGATATATCACTAATGGTGAAATAAGGTTTAGAGTGATGTTCGGATCATTTACAGGTAACGTTAGCTAGCTTTAACAGCTAATGTAAAGCTAACCTAAAAAAAAATGCGACTACATTTATTTCCGATATACCTTCATGTTTTACAATATGAAAAGTGGTCAGTTATCTTTACCATAAGCAACTGTCACTGTCAAGGTGTTCTCCGCCATATCGGCACACTGTTAGCTAACGCTTCACAACTTTAGAATGTGTATGCAACCGGAAGTGACGCAAGTATATGCGTCACGCCCCTTAGAAAACAGGGGATGTGCTTGATATTTGTGTTTTTTTTATTTACAAAAATACATTATGGAATGTAAAAAAAATGCAATTATGCAATGATTGATTTAATTAGGAAAATACCATATACACAAGAAGTGAGCTATTTCAAAGAGAGGGACGTTGGTTCTTTGTAAAGAAAATTTCTTACATTTTATTAATAAATTTACATTTTACATAAACCCTTTGGAAAAGGGGTTTAAAAGCACTGAAATTTATCTAACTGTTTTTTTAGACTATGTAATACTTCCATTGTTCTTGTGACATTTAATAGAAAACAATCTGCTCCTCTTCTAAAATGTGTTATTGCCAAATAAACAGCCAAGTGGTTCCAAAAAAATTATCCACTATTTTTCTTTTTAAATACCACCATTTATTGCAACACTTACAGACTCCAGTGATGCATTTCACATTTCAGAATATTTCAGATCTTGATGTATTATCATTAATGAACTTTATTGTCAAGAAAACCAGGTCATTTTAATAATTCAAAGAATAGTTTTAGTTTTAGTTGCCTTGCTTTACATTGCTGCTCCAGGCACATTCTTCATTCATGCTACACAGAACTATAGACGTGAAATACTTGATCAGTGTCAACATAATTCTGTCAACATTTCAGCAAGCTTCAGAGTCCTGAGTGAAGCAAGAGCATAGACATTAACATTAACTGTAAAAATATAAAAATTAGAAATTGCTATATTATGAAATAATATGGGTTTACATGTTTTAATGTTTGTAATTGTTTGTAACTGTTTGGATCTCATATCATCCAGAATTACTTTTGTTAGGACATTCATTAATATAAAGGTATGCTCATGAAATAATGGAAATTCTTAGTGGGTGACCCAAAATTCAGATTTAAAGTATATACCAGATTTATTTAAATTTCTAAAAACTGGAATCTCATTGGCAATCAGGCTAACATGTTTATATGACCAAATTCTAATAAAAAAATGCTTCATGTGAACAAGTTCAACATGTAACAAAAACAGTTAGTTACAATACCAAGTGCTAGACTGGCAATGAATACAACAAAACATGTTCAATACCATTTACCAGCACTAATAACTTCCTCCAACGCATGTTAATAAAACACTGATCAGAGAGCAGATTCTTATGTGGCAGGGATCTGTGGAAGACCAAACTCATCGACCAGAACGCCATCCTGAGGGATACAAATACAAAAACAAAAAAAGGTAACTGAACAA
This sequence comes from Meda fulgida, assembly GCA_030578275.1. Lineage (NCBI taxonomy): Eukaryota > Metazoa > Chordata > Actinopteri > Cypriniformes > Leuciscidae > Meda > Meda fulgida. The sequence goes on from CM060617.1 coordinate 15,865,135, forward strand.
ATCACAAAAATAAATATTCCCAAAATATAATGAATATGTATATCTTGTCATTGACAATATTATCAATGCAATCTGCACCTTATTGGTTTTAGTGTCACTGGGTATTCCTTCAGGAATGGAGGGTGCAGACGAGGCTTCATCTAAATAAGAGCTGTCATCATCCAGCAGTAACTCATCTCCCAGAGCATCCAGCTCTGCAACAGAGAAAAAAGTGAAGCTCCAGGCTCCAAATACACACACACACACACACACACACACACACGCACGCACGCACGCACACGCACATGCGCACACACACGCGCACACACACGCGCACACACACGCGCGCACACACGCGCGCACACACACACGCACAAACCTGCTTCCAGTTCCTCCTCATCGATGTCTGGTGTGCCATAGCTGCGACTGAGAGCTTCCTGCACCTCGTTGGCCTCTTCCATCATGTCTTCCAGTTGATCCTGTAGGTCCTATCAGTCACAAACATTTGTAATGAAAAAGTGTATGTTATTTACCACTGATCATGAATCAAAAACATTACTAAAAAAACAGTGATGTCAAAATGATTAGTGCATACTTCAATCTGATCCATCTTCACTTGTTTATATGCTTTCTTCATTTCTTTTGCTCCAATCTTCATAGCCTCCACCTAAAAAAGTATATTTTTTAAAAAAAGTATAAAATGTTTGTAGAATCTTAAAACATACAAATATGAATGAATAAATGAAACAAAAATTGTATTAGTGCTCAGAACAATATATACACCAGTAAAAAAGTATTATTTTTATTCTCAGAATGACATTTTAGAAAGTAAAAAACAATATTTAATAAAAAAAAAAAAATACATTTTATTAGGAAAATACAAAATACGCAAGAAGAAGTGGGCTCTTGGCAAATCGAATTTCTTGGAATGTATTAATGAATAAATTAAATTATAAATGAAACAGTGCTGGGATGTCTTTACTGTTGTTTTGGTGTCCCTCAATGACTGGATTGTGTAGTTGGCTTGTTCCATATTAAATGACTGCTGGGAAAGCTGATCTCTTTGACCCTCATACCTGCATTATACAGTGAAAAACACATTCAGCATTATTACTAAAAACATTTGATCACATCCTATACTAGATATAGAAATAAAGATTTCACACATTGTAAATGAATATTCATCTGGATAAAACTCACATTCTCTTTTGTTTCAGCACTCTCATCGCCTTCTGTTTTACTGTATTCTGTAAAGAGATTATTCATCTCAAACTTACAGAATTCTTTATGATTTACAGTGGGATCCAACCATCTGAGACCACTTTGAAAATCTGGGATTCAAGGTCTAATTTAATTTCAGGATTTTGAAAATATAATGTAAAAAATTATATAGCCAAGGTCAGTAATTAATTTAAATAAAATATATTTATGATCTTGTGAACTCCTATGGTGCCACATGTCATATGTTTTGAAGCACAAGATGCTCTTTGGATCATTCTCAAACTATGCTGGAAACCATGATCATTAGGTTTGACACAAACTTGTGGAGTTCACGAAGCTTGAGTCGGGGTAATTATAGTTAACTAAAACTAAAGTAAAAACTAAAACCATAAAAAAAATAATCATTTGAAATAAAATGTATCTACTAAAACTTCTAAAACTGAAAAATGACAGAAACACAACACAATGACTACAATCTAAACTAAAATTAAGATGGAAAATATTTATAAAAAACGAATTCAAAATATGAATAAAACTATAATAATATCTCAATAATACTGGTGCTGCTGCCAGAAGGAGGACAAAAAAAATACTAAGGAATGTTAATATTTCAATTTAAAAATTCATTAGTTATTATGCTGATGTATAATACAAAAATGAATTAAAAATGCAAAACAGAGTGTTCTCAAACATGTGGATCACACTGTAAAGTAGCCTGAATAGAATTATGTGACATTATATCAACTCGAGTTTCAGTGCTCACTTTTGAGGGTCCATCCCTCATCTTTTTCATCTGGTCCTTATACTTCATTAGCTCTGCGTCGATTCTCGCTATTTTCTTATCGATCGACTCGACCCTCGTATCCACCTATAACGGGAACACCACACAGACAGCATCCATGTCTGACATGCAAACACCAATCAGGATGCTTCACTGATGTCCTGAGACTGCGAGACATTCACACAACCATACAGTACTTACATTGCCTATGCAGTCAGAAAGGTTGGGTGAAGGTGTCTGTTTGCTCCGACCGAAAATTCGGTTCATAATTTAAACGGGATTTAGTTATAAAGAGGTATTTAAATGCTGACCATCCCAACGGGCTTGTTCCGGTTGGTGGTAGAATTCACGCGACATAATAAAAGTCACGCGCTTGAGGATAGTAAAGCGTGTTTCGATGCTTATGTATTGCAGTGCGGTGTGGGTTTTTTTCAACTCCTTCTCATTTTCCCCTTGAAATTGTTTTGTCTCATATCTTTTTAACCAACCAATATAGGAAATGTAGGCATACCAACGATAGCTATTTAAATAAATAGATTGTCTACAATTGCCGAGACAATGTTGCTGTCTGGGCAGATTCTCTTGCTTTTTTTTATAGTTTTTCTGATGACAATCCAGACAGCAACATAGTGTCATATATTATTATAAAGTATACTAAATGTTTTAAACATTGCTACCATCGTCTTACCAGTAGCCTATGATTGATATAATGATTTAGTAATTCTTTTTTAAATTGTGTTTATTGCTATTGTATCTATGACAGTTAACTTTTGAAAAAAAAAGAAAAGAAAGTGCTTTTAATTAGCCTACAGTTATCTATTAATTAATTCATTCATTCATTAATTTTTCATTAGAATCGTCATCTTGCTCGGTATGTAAAGTAATTTTCAGAGCGTTTCATTCATAAACCTGATTTTTTTCTATAATATAGCCTAGGCTACATCTAACTTACATTTTGATATGACCATAATGCTCTAATAATGTTAAAATGACCATATTCAGGAAAGATAGACCTGTATTCCAATTCAAAAAGTGATGGAGGGTGTCATTTTGTCAAGTCATTTCAATTAAGTCAAAGTTTAGTAACATTTATTTATATAGCACAATTTATACAGGCAAGCTGACCAATGTGCTTTACATAACAGCATAAGTACACAACAGACAAACAAACAAAATTCAAATTAAAATACAAATTAACACACTTAACTGTCAAAATATATTTGTGATCACACAGCTCACAGATTTAAAGGAAATTAGTTAAAGCCTACATGTTCATTCTAGAGCTGTTTATCCTATGTTTATCCTTTAATGTCTACCATGGCAACGGCAAAACCAAGAACTATTAAACTGAGTACTGAACGAACTGACTCTGAAAAGTGTTAATGTGCACATAATCTGACAAGGTACTGACAGATCTATAATAAAAATAAGAAATGCTGTAATTTTCTGTACTCTGATGCCTACCATGTTTTAAAGGTTTGAACAAAGCATGTAGTAGGCTATAAAATGAGTACCTTAAGGACAGTTCACTAAAAATGTCAATTCTGCCATCATTTATTCATCCTCATGTCATTCCAAAGTGAGACATGCTTGTAGCAGAATGGTCCCCATCAAATATATTCTACAAGGACACTTTGCCATCTCTTTTGGTGTTCCATGAAAGAAAGAAAGTCAAAGAAATCAGTGTGAAAAACTAAAATATATTATATTTATGAATAATTTATGTTTTATATGAATTCAATGACTTTAATAAAAATGATCAGCTTACTGATAGCAAATCATAGTTTTATTGTTTTACTTATAATTTTATAATCTTCAATTGATATTTTATATTAATTCAATGACTTTTAATGACAATGATCAACTTACTGATAGCAAATCATAGTTTTTTTTTCTGTTTTTCTTATAATAAAGGCTAGAAGTAGTATCCATTTATTTCAAACCCTTATCATGGTGTCATCCTCTAGGACTTATTTTTCATTTCATTTTAAATGATTTCATTGCTGTTCTCAATTTACTGACAAACATCAAAGGTGTGAAAAAATAATGTGTCTTGCTGGTTGATTATTATGCTATAAGATTCATAATAAGTTGCCATGGCAATACTGCCTTTGTTACGTGGTTACGCTTCTCTCATCTGGTTGTCACATCATTCAACTGTGATGGATGAAAGCTCCATAATTTCAAATATTTATACAACATTACATTGACATCTGAACACAACATGACTCATCTCAACTCTGATTATTACAGTTCAATTTAATGACAATATAATTTTCAAATACAGCTAATATTATACAAACTAGGTACAACTGATTGCAAAGCAGAGCTGATTTCATTTGATTTCAAATGAATTCTTTTTAAAATTGCACATATTAAAACAAGCTGAGAGGGAAACTTTCTAAGACATTCAAAATCTGCTGTTATATAGTAGTAGTACAAGCACATTACTAAAAGTACAGTGGAACTTACAGAAGCTTCTCTCACTCTGCACTTCATTGTCCAATAAAAGCATCTAAGATGACCAAAAACTTGCAATAATGTAATTTATATTGATTTACGAAAAACCAAAGGCGCAAGGGCATTACGTTTTTCAAAACAAGAATTTTGCAATTAATTCCTAATACTGTTGTGGCAATAGAGCACTGACGATGTCATAATATATCTTTTGATAAGTGAATATTCTCTGACAGTATATATATATATATATATATATATATATATACACACACACACACACACACACACATACATATATACACACATACACTGTATATAGAAATACTTAATTAAATACTTAATGTAACTCAACTGTTACATCAATAATATCAATACAAAACAATGTGTAAGGCACCTGACACATATGTTTGAAGTGTTTTGCTTGAGACATTTTACTGACATTCTACCTTATCACATAAATGCTTTTTTATTTTAATCATAAGCTGCATTTACATAAACTTTAATCAAAGATTTCCACATTTTCATTGTCAAACATGCAATAGAGATGTACCCCCCCCCCCCACCAGGTTCATAGAAAGAATAATACAGTGTATTAAGCAAGAACAACCTGACTAAGTAGATTCAGTCCTTTAGTTGGTTGTTTTAAAGCCCTATGCCCAAAAACATAGCTCAAAAATCCTTAGACTCCCAAGGCAACTTAGATACATAATCCTTCACCCACAATCATTCATAATCCTTTTCATACATAATCCTTCAATCTAAATCAAATACAGAATATAAAGCACATTTCAGACCGTAAGCAGTTCCGATAGCACTAACTGTTATAGACTTCATACATTTTTATTTTTCCGTCATTAGAGATATAGTTTCCTGAGTCATAATTATGTGACACTGCTGAATCTGATTATTATTATACATTGATTTTATTTTATTTTTTACTAGAAAACAGGGCTGTTTTACAATCCAAAATAAACAATTAACAGTACAAAAGGGTGCAAACATAAAATGTGTTTATTGTTTTTGTCTACATTGTGTTTTTTTATCATATATATCTACCCAAGGAGACTATATGTTTGAATTCAAATATGGTGGCTAGTAATACACTATATATCCCAAAGGACATATAACATTATGCAATGACATTTTAACCATACAACATCTTTGGTTGATGGACATTAAAAAAAAGAAGTGATAAACAAAGATTTGAATGAGGTGATAGTGTAAAAATTTGAATATGGATGGACATAGACAATGATTTGACTAAATGATCACTTTTTGCAAACTCTAGCAATAGTTATGTTAAAACATAAAGGGCACAATCTCTTCCTCAGATGGTGGTGGTGATCTGTGTCAGTCCCAGGTCATTCGAGTCCTCTCGACCATGAAAGGATGACAGCTCCACGGCTAGTCATACGGGTTGACCGTGGCCTCCGTCCTGTTTGGCCTCTGCTGGGCACGTGTGCTCACGAAGAGTGCTTCTGACCCGACTGACGCCGTGCCCGCCCCGCTTGACCCGACCTGGGCAGCAGAAGTCCCTGAAGCACCGTTTGAAGTTCTCATCCAGGAAAGCGTACAGGATGGGGTTGAGACTGCTGTTGGTGTATCCAAGCGCCACACAGAAGAAGTAGGCGGCCATGACCGCTGTGGTCTCCGGCACTCCGTGCGCGAGAGCTTTGACCAAGATGAAGATGTGTATGGGCGTCCAGCACACCACAAACACAGCGACCACAACCAGTACCAGGCGAGTGATGCGTCTCAGGTTGCGGTCTTTTTCCCGCGAACCCGACAGCAGGCGAACGCTTTTAAGGCGCAGGACCATGAGCGTGTAGCAAACGGTGATGATGAGAAGGGGAGCCACAAAGGCGAAGATGAAGACGCAGATCTTCATCACTGTGTCCCAGTAGATATACGGGTCTGGAAACTGCAGAGCACATTCTGTCGTGCCTGCAGAAGAAATATAACAACACTGGTTAATTATTAAACAGAAGTGAGGACAGGTTAATCATGCATGCTATAATGAAGCCATGGTGGGAAGGAACAACAAATACATTAGGGTGAAGCAGAGAACTGACAGTCCCATCATTTACTATAGGACATTTTGGGGGGATTTATTTTTGGGTCCCACATCAACAAATATTATATTCTTGACTTTTGAATCTTAAAATTGAAAGGTATTCAGTGTCATGTTTTATGGATGCACCGATATTGAAATTATGACTGTTGAGTTGATCATTATTTTCATGTTATGGCCAATAACCAATACTTGCCAATAATTAGAATTCTATATACTATTTTGTTTTACTTAATACAAAATAAAACACTAGAATGTTTCAAAACTGTATTAATTAAAAAAAATAAAAATATGTAAATTTAAGCTTCAAAACATGATTCTGATCAGAATGGAAATATTCATTTTGAGATTCACTAAAGATAACTTTTATCAATGTTATTAAATTCTCAGTATTTTTAAAGATTAACATTAACCGGTGTTAGATGACGAGGGACTTACCCTAAATATCCAATATTGACACCTGAAAAAATTCTAATGTTGGCCGATAGCCGATACACTACTTTTTTTTCTTTTTAAAGTTAGTTCTTTGTAAAGTTGCCTGGGTGAGCATAAGATACTTACTGAAAAGTCTTACAGTAGTGTTTATATCGTTCATCCCTACCATTGTTTGTCTGTGTGCTCCCAAGGACCATTGCAGGGATCCCAGCAGCCGAGGACAACACCCAGATGAGGATATTGATGATCTTAGCCTTCATCGGAGTCCGGAAGTCCAGGGCCTTGATGGGGTGGCAGACCGCCACATAGCGGTCCACGCTCATCATGGTCAAAGTGAAGATACTAGTGAACATGTTGTAGTAGTCGATGGAGATGAAAACCTTACACACCACCTCACCAAACGGCCAGGAGTTCAGTAGGTAATCTGTGCTCTGGAAGGGCATGGTGGTGGTTACCAAGGCATCGGCAACAGCCAGGTTGAAGATGTAGATGTTGGTGGCGGTTTTCATTTTAGTGTATCTTTCAGGAAAATTTAATTAGCCAGAAAGTGTCAAAATTAATGAAATACAACCCATCAGTGTGATAAATTCATGCATGAGATTGCTTTTCAGGTTTTCAGGTCGTATAGGCTAAATACAGCAAATTCAAACAGACAGCAAATTCCCAAATGATACGTAACATTTGTCTTTCAGTGGTCTGCCGGTTGTGTAAAGGCATTATATATCATTCACAGGTCAAGCCCATGTCATTTTTTCTGATTATATCTGCAGTGGATATATTATTCAACAAGCATGATCTGTGCAGTTTTTATCTCACATGTTGTCTCCAAAATGAGTCTTTACTATATATATATATATATATATATATATATATATATATATATATAGTAAAGTATATATATATATATATATATATATATATATATATATATATATAGTAAAGTATATATATATATATATATATATATATATATATATATATATATATATATATATATATATATATATATATATCACAGCAATGTTTTAGTATGATTTTTATTCGTGTATACAGAATGTGGAGCAGACACAGACCCTGCTCAAAGCAGCATATATTTAATATCAAGGTAATTTTGACTGCATTGTGCGTTTATATATTACTCCACCGGGGGGAGCAAAACTGCCGAATTCCACTTGAACCCTTGACTAAATGTTTTCCATAAAACAGATATTTCGTACAACCATCCCATTGGAAACGTTTCAAATGACTGTTTAAAAATAAAGTCTATCTACAGCTATTAAAAAATGTAGATAAATATTCTCAAAATTATATTTAAAGGCCCCCATTTGATAATCAATGAAGGGCAGTAGCCTACATCTTAGGACAATGGTATTTCTTACCTGATAATGACATACATCACAAGGCAGTTTCCCACTAGTCCGACAACAAACACCACAGAGTACACGGCAGCGATGATCGGAATGATAGGAGACCTAGTTTCCTGCTCGTTCGTCCAGCTTTCATTCAGTGAATAGTTATAAATGTCCGAGACAGTAGACTGCCATGTGAAGTTGGGCAAACACTTCCCGGGGTGAGATAAGGGGCATTTGTCCTCCTTAAAAATCTGCACCACGTTGCTGTCCATCGTCTGTCAGTTTACAAAATAAGATCAAATATCGCTGGAAAAGTTCAGTTGCATGATAAAGATGATGAAAAGGGTAAAATAATAAACAAATAAAAAAACAACAGACAGCTTTTTCCAACCTAATTATTTAGTATGCATTTGTTAAAAATATACACAGTATGTAGGCTATTATGCTGATAACTGATAGGCTACTGCTATTGCAGTTTACACCTAAAAATGTGTTACACAGTTGGCAAAACACTCAAATTTAACAGTCTTACCTTATTACAAACTGCAAACCACTAATTTACTTTGAAAATCCCAAGATTTGAAAACAACAATAATGTCTGTGCGCAATGCGTTGATTTCTTTGCTCCTATTCAATTGATGACTGACTGCCACCTTACGAGAGCAGCTGCCTCTGCCGCGCGTCCCGTATGACATCAGATCTCATGTGACGGTCATACAGTCCCTTAACCAGCTGTGTCTCACTGCTACTCTTCGCCTATATCGACGGAAACAAAGTTGTCTTCAAAATGCCAAAAATGTCTTACGAATCTGAAAGTCTAAGACACTGGTACCGTTGAAGTAGTTGTTTTAGTGTTTTATGAGATGGCGCGCGCCAAACTTCATGTCTGGAGACATTTACGCGCGCTCTGTCGCGTGAGAACTCAACCGGCGAGACTGCGGTTTATATACAATTAGATATAGCAGTAAAGCAACTGAAGTGCTTCAGAGTATGTGGACATTACCATAGCTTTTATTCAAAGACCCAAAGAGACATATAAGATGGGCAAAATCGCATTAGTTTGTCAAAGAAGGATGCGCGTGATTGTGTGGGGCAGTGGGGGCGAGGCGTAGCCTAAATACAGGATTAACGACTGATGGCGTGTGGTCTTCTGAAATGAAGACAGGCAAAGTCCATCTGTCTTGTTTTTATAGCAATATAAATTCACGTGCCTGTTCCATTTGATGTTTGAATGGTTTCTGGGTTAAATAGATACAATACATCAATACAAAGACTGTGTGTGTGTGTGTGTATGTAGGCTATGTATGTGTGTATATATATAAATATAAATATAAATATATATATATATATATATATATATATATATATAGTCTCTCTCTCTCTCTCTCTCTCTCTCTATATATATATATATATATATATATATATATATATATATATTAGTATGCTTATTTATATACCATGTTTATGCTTTGATTAAAGACAAATTGCATCAAGTCCCCACATGATGTTTGACTATTAGTATTAAAAAAACACCTTCTATACAAATCATCTGATTAGAAAAGCATCTGATCGTTGCAACGTTAATTTGTTTGCATGAGCTCTGCAATTCAGCACTCCAGTCACGTTTATAAGTCTTTGTAGATTGATTAAAATAAAGCAGCTTTACAGAAAAACAGTCAGTGTCTCATTTCATCAGAAGTATGGCCTACAACTTCGTTTTATGCCATAAAGCGGCTCTTCAGTTAGTAGCCTATGTTCATGTTTTTACTTGCCGACTTCCGACCATGACGGATTGAAAATGAGAGATAACCCAGAGGAGATTTCCACTAAAAGAAGAAGAGCCTCACCATACACCACATGGACCAATAGTACTAAGGTGTTTTAGTATGGGTAAGATGAGGTTTAGGACATTCATTGACCCATCTAACTCTGCAAAATCAGTGCTGGCATAAATGGACATTATGTAAACACTATCAGCGGCAAAATGAATCTGCAGCAGTCAGGGGAAAGGCCTACATCAGTCACGTGGTACAAGTCCAAGCTCTCAGAAAATTCAGAGTTTACAATTTGGAATTACGAGTTCTACAAGGATGTGAATGCTTTTTACAAGCCATAATATTGTAATTATGGTAATTCCAACAGTGAATTGCCATTAATTACCATTACATTTGCCATGTTGTCAATGTCATGTGACCCACAGCAAAATCCGAGTCACTTCACAACCATTCAAAATTAATACTGAGTTCAGACATACTGTAAAAAATTATCTTCATGATTTGTTATCGCAACATTTTTTCTTTTGTCAAATCAACTTAGATAATTTATTTGGTTCAGATAACATAATATTTTGAGTTTATGTTGACTAAACCTCCTTTATTGTATTAACTATTTTTTTTTTAATTTCGATGAACTTAAAAGGCAGTTGCCTGGTTGGGTTAGGCTAATTACTTTTTTTAAAGTTAAACCAATAATAATAATAATAATATAATAATAAAAATTGAGAGGGTGTGTCATTTATTTGGTAATCAGTCCATCCATTTTCACTAGTTTCAGACACATTTGCAAACCTGTATGAACATCGTCACTATTCCACAAACAGCGTAACCAGCCAGTTACAGCGACTACCACATGAGCTTTCACCTGCCTTCAGACCCCACAAAGCACAACATGTCCCTGAGTCAACATCTTTGTTGATCCTGGAACAACATTTCAATAAAGCGATCAGATTTGAGGGACAAGTTTGTTTATGTCAAGTTTTGGCTTACAACAAGGATTAGGATTATCATTTCCAATTTATGGAAAATTTATGATTAGGGTTAGGTGTATCACGGTGATGATCAGAGATGCTGCCTACCTTGTTGCTGCTGGACAGTGTCAATTTAGAAAAATGGGTGCTTTATAGAGTACTTTATCTCATGTTTCAAAATATATATACAGTACATAATTATTATTATTTATTTTGGAAGGAGCACTGCCTCCATTGAACCCCGTGGCAAAAAAAAAAAAAACTCCAATATGGTGGTCTGATTATCATGTTACACAATTCTACTTTTACATTTTCCAAAATAGGCCATATAGAAAACGCTCTAGTAAGGTTGAGGCGAAAACGCTCAAGTAAGGTTGAAAGGTTGAGAAGAAGCAAGAGACTAATGCAGGCTTATTATGGAATATCACTTTATTATTCTGTTGCTATTACATATTTGTCCATTCTAGATGGCAATTTTAGAAACAAAAATGGAATGAAGCAAAAAAAGAAAAAGGCCTCAGCAAAACCCAAATGGTGTCTTTTATGAAAGTACGTGTGCTTGTTTTTTCCTCTAACAACATCAGCTTTCAAAACAAAATAGGCCTGCATGACTGAGGGTCGACCAAAGCAAGAGCTCTAATGGCACCAACTATTTACTCTTCAATATTGATTTTACTCATCTAACCATAGTCTTGTCAGTAATGGACACAATAAACATCTAGTTCACATTCTAGTTGACATTCTGTGAACGCAGATTCTTGTTCGTTCTTTCTAGGCAAAAATAGTAGAACTTCACATGTTGCTAAGAGACACAGGTAGGTGTTGTTTGTGTGGTAAGTTTCCTCCCAGTGCTTGTTTTTCATAACCTCAGGTAAAAGGGCTTATAAGTACAGCTCAATCATACATCACAAAATCCCACTGAAGGACACCGCTGTGTGAAGGGAAAAATATTTTAATCAGGTATGTTATTATTAGTGTCACTATTTTTGTAGCAGTACTTTGCCTACATTAATTATTTCTTATTTTGGCAGATAAAACCCATACAACAATAACTTCAATGGTTAGATGACCTAACACATTTACTCTCCCTCATATGGTACTAAAACCAAATGCTGTTATTATTTTCTCCCTAAAAATTGGTAAAAAGCAGTTTCAGGAGATTGCTGGCTTTAGTCATTAATATTTAACCACATTATTGAAAAAAAATTTGGGGGGGGGGGGGACTTGGGAAATAAAATATTAAATAACATGCACAAAAACAAAACAAGAAGCCAAATAAAATAGAAAAAAATAAAATAAAAAGCAACATTAAACAAAATGACAAAAAACAATCAAAAAACTAATTATAAAACAAAATAAAAAAATACAAAATAAATAAACAATAATAATTAAAAAAAATCAGGCAAACAATTGAACCAAACAACAAAAAACAGATCAGCCTCTGAAAACACCCTCTGGGAAAAAAAAGTTGATCTGCATCATATGATACCAGATCAATAATATCATCCCATTCATAGTTTACTAACCATCAATGAATGTTTAAATGCACACATTTCCCCTTTTTTTATTTTTTATGATATAGTCTTTTAAAATCTCAGCAGAACACATTGTTGAAGAAGAAATGTGAACGATCACTTCTCAACAATTAACATACATGCTGTGCTTTACACTAATGAATGATCATTTCTCAAATGTGTGACATTTTTAGCAAGGGTAAAATGAGAAATAACCTGCTGAAACTGACCAGAAAGAAAAATCATGCCGAGAAGAGTTTATCGATGTGTTTTTTTTTCTCTTTAGCATTTGAAGAAAAGAGAGTGTGTGTGAGAGAGAGGGAGAAAAAGAGATGGTGGGATTGTACTTTCTATTTTTCAGTGCCCTTGAAGAATGAAAGGAGTGTACTGTGTAAAGTCATCAGTTTGTTTAGAAACAGTTTCCATGGAAACCAAATATTCTGTTTTAAAAGTGCAACGGTTCAGAGTGCATGTGTGCGATTTCATGCCAAACTTCAGACCTCCCAGCCATGAAATGGATTATTTGGGCCCTTACAGATACAAATTAAGTGTTACAATGACGACTCGAGAAAGTTGCCTGCAAGGAACTCAGAGATGCAATCCTGGTCATTCTGCATGCTGTTTTACCAGAGCAAAATAATGAAAACAAACATCAAGGGCTAATCATAGTAAGTTTCTGAAAATATAACAGACAGGTAATAAACACTTTCTCTCACACCTAAGGGATCTTTCAAAAAGAACAATAGATTTAATCGAGGTCCTTATAAATCTCTCAGCTTGTCATAAACCAAGCGTGTAGAGTAGAAAATGTAGAGTCTATTACCAGACATACAGTCTGTGCATTCATACATATCCACAAATAGCCCTAGTAGAACAAATTTACAACAAAATATTCAGTTCGACCTTTATTAAATGTTTAAGGGATACTTCACCCAAAAAATTCTGTCATTATTTACCCACTCTTAAGAATGTCTGTAACCAAACAGTTGATGGGCCCCATTGACTTCCATAGTATGAAAAAAATATATATTATGGAAGTCAATGGGGTCCATCAACTGCTTGGTTACTGACATCATTCATCATCGAAAATATCTTCTTTTGTGTTCAGCAGGAGAAAGAAACTCTTACAGGTTTGAAACAACTTGAGGGTGAATAAATGATGACAGATTTTTCATTTTTGGGTGAACTATCCCTTTAACATTTGATAAATGGCATATTGTGTTGTAAATATTCTTTTTAGTGTCTCTCTAGTGCAATATTTACTGTTTCCACATAGTATGCCCAGTAATATTGACGTTCACATCTACAGGTCCTTCTTAAAAAATTAGGATATTGTGATAAAGTTCATTATTTTCCATAATGTAATGATAAAAATTAAACTTTCATATATTTTAGATTCATTGCACACCAACTGAAATATTTAAGGTGTTTTATTGTTTTAATACTGATGATTTTGGCATACAGCTCATGAAAACCCCAAATTCCTATCTCAAAAAATTAGCATATCATGAAAAGGTTCTCTAAACGAGCTATTAACCTAATCATCTGAATCAACTAATTAACTCTAAACACCTGCAAAAGATTCCTGAGGCTTTTAAAAACTCCCAGCCTGTTTCATTACTCAAAACCGCAATCATTGGTAAGACTGCCGGCCTGACTGCTGTCCAGAAGGCCATCATTGACACCCTCAAGCAAGAGGGTAAGACACAGAAAGAAATTTCTGAACAAATAGGCTGTTCCCAGAGTGCTGTATCAAGGCAACTCAGTGGGAAGTCTGTGGGAAGGAAAAAGTGTGGCAAAAAACGCTGCACAACGAGAAGAGGTGACCGGACCCTGAGGAAGATTGTGGAGAAGGACCGATTCCAGACCTTGGGGGACCTGCGGAAGCAGTGGACTGAGTCTGGAGTAGAAACATCCAGAGCCACTGTGCACAGGCGTGTGCAGGAAATGGGCTTAAGGTGCCGCATTCCCCAGGTCAAGCCACTTTTGAACCAGAAACAGCGGCAGAAGCGCCTGACCTGGGCTACAGAGAAGCAGCACTGGACTGTTGCTCAGTGGTTGCATGTCATTCGGAAATCAAGGTGCCAGAGTCTGGAGGAAGACTGGGGAGAAGGAAATGCCAAAATGCCTGAAGTCCAGTGTCAAGTACCCACAGTCAGTGATGGTCTGGGGTGCCATGTCAGCTGCTGGTGTTGGTCCACTGTGTTTTATCAAGGGCAGGGTCAATGCAGCTAGCTATCAGGAGATTTTGGAGAACTTAATGCTTCCACCTGCTGAAAAGCTTTATGGAGATGACGATTTCATTTTTCAGCACGACCTGGCACCTGCTCACAGTGCCAAAACCACTGGTAAATGGTTTACTGACCCTGTATTACTGTGCTCAATTGGCCTGCCAACTCTCCTGACCTGAACCCCATAGAGAATCTGTGGGATATTGTGAAGAGAAAGTTGAGAGACGCAAGACCCAACACTCTGGATGAGCTTAAGGCCGCTATCGAAGCATCCTGGGCCTCCAGAACACCTCAGCAGTGCCACAGGCTGATTGCCTCCATGCCACGCCGCATTGAAGCAGTTATTTCTGCAAAAGGATTCCCGACCAAGTATTGAGTGCATAACTGAACATAATTATTTGAAGGTTGACTCTTTTTTTTGTATTAACAACACTTCTTTTATTGGTCGGATGAAATATACACATTTTTTGAGACAGGAATTTGGGGTTTTCATGAGCTGTATGCCAAAATCATCAGTATTAAAACAATAAAACACCTGAAATATTTCAGTTGGTGTGCAATGAATCTAAAATATATGAAAGTTTAATTTTTATCATTACATTATGGAAAATAATGAACTTTATCACAATATGCTAATTTTTTTAGAAGGACCTGTATAAGTAACGTACATAATTACTGCACACTAGGATTATTTCTGCTTTATTTCCAGTCTATATTCACCTTCTAATATGTTGTTGTTCGCACACACAGTGACCATCAGTCTTTGCTAAAATGGGCTAAACATGAGGCTAAAAAGGAAAACAAACTTCAGGCTTTCCATTCCAGGCCATCTGAACATTGTTAAGAGCCTCTCCAAATACAGGCAAGCCACAGATGGCTCAGCTGATGGAGCCTAAGCTTGATCAAAGTCTGTGTCGTACTAGTAGTACAGGCCTGAAGATTGAGCACTTTTAAACCGCCATTGCTGATGGTGCAATACTGGAGGACAAATTTATGAGCGCTATTCTCTGTGGTTCTGTATTTTATGATATGAACCAGCAATAAATAGCAACCTGCTAACATAGTAAAAGTCAGCTTTAAGAGATTGCTGGCTTTAGACATTAATATTAATTTAACCAAATCATTTCATTGATGACTACTTGTAATTACTTTGGTAAAAAAAAAAGTTTTTTTTAAAAACAAACAACAATAAAAAAAAAATAAGATGATGAAACAAAAAAGAAAAATACAGAAATAAAATAAAATAATAAAATTAAGCACAAACAATAAAATAAAGCAAAAATAAATTAAGTAAAATAAAATAAAAAGATGAAACAAAATAAAATAAAATAAAAACCAAGACAAAAAAATATACTTCACTACTTTATATTTTTTTATGTTCTATGAGAAAATACTTTCTCTCAAAACTTTTTTTGTCTCAAGTATTATTTTTTGCTATTGGTATGAAAACTTTTTCTCTCAAATATTCTTTTTTCTCTCATGAAATGCTTTTTTGCCATCAGTGTGATAACTTTTTCTCTCAAACTTTTTTTTCTTTCTCTCAGATCATTTATTATCTCGCATGTAATAAAGACACATTTCTAGCTCCATAGTATATGCATAAGGGAGTATAACCAACAGAACAGGGAACAGGTGTTTAACTAATTAACAACTATGGAAACTAATAATGACAGGGAACTCAGGCAAACAGGAACAGAACCAAAATCAAACTAAGGGGCTGTTTGAACAACACCTTTATGCATTTTAGCCGTTCATATACACAACAACGGCATTTTGGGGTGCCTGAAAACGCAAACTTTTTAAAACGGATTTCAAATTGCAAGTTTTTCAAAAGCGGTCTCCATGTAAACAACAAAAACCTAATTCAAGTCAGTCGCAAAGAACTAGCTATGCTTTCAATATTGTGCTGTGGGAGTAACATAAATGTAACACAACATAAATCTGTAACATTCGTTATTTTGAATAGAAATCATAACTCACAAAGTTCTGTAAAGACTACAAGCACTAGCTCCCACCCTTTCAAACCCGCCCATAGGGGGTTGGACCTAATGCGCTAACAGACCCATCACAGATCAGTGCCAGTGCGTTTGATTTCACCTGCAGAAACTTTTTGAAAATTTGTAAACAGACAAACTCATAGGAGATGTGTTGCTTTACAGCAGACGACTATGTCAGTGTGTGTTCTCAGTAGCCACTAGCTGCTAATAGAGTCGAGTCAGAAAGAATGTTGTACCTCCAGGCAAATGCGTTTAGAACTAACTAGCACTGCTAGTTCCTGGCTGTTCGTCGTCATCATCTGACAAGGTAAATATCGACGGAATTGCGGTTTTCACAAGCGTGGGTCTCTTCAAATGGTGTGTTCACACCGAACGCGAATTTAATTATTTGCGCGAGTGGATTACATACAAAGTCAATGCAAAGACGCGAATAGACGCATTATTCGCGCCGGGCGTTGCGAATGACGCGAATTGGCCGATGCGTTTGCCGTGAATGTCTTCCGCGCAAAGAAAAATTTGAACTCGAAAAATGTAATAATTTGTACTCGAGCGAATGTTCAAGCGTCTAACTAGACGCTATATACGCGTATTTGACGCTCTATTCACGTTCGGTGTGAACACACCATAAGTATGGAGCGAGTTATGTGCCCAAGTTAAACACAAATCCAGCATTTTGCAAACAAACTCGATCTGCTTTGTAAAGGAAAAATCTTCTCGCAAACAAACTCGATCTGCTTTGCAAAGGAAAAATCGACTCGCAAACAAATTCGATCTGCTTTGCGAAGGAAAACTCGACTCGCAAACAAACAGAAATCAATTTGCAAAAACAAAGGTCAATTTGAGCGAAAATACAGTGGAGTAACCAATATTGTGTATTACAAATATAAATAAATGATCCTTGATGATATTTCACAAATAAATACAAACCATCCTACAAATTGCATGTAACCTTTGAACAAATACCAAATCTAGTGCATACAAATGCATATCTGTTTGTTATGATTGTGAGATTTCTCGGCTCGATTTTCTCACAAATGCGTTGAGGCAGATTTTCTCACAAATGTGTCTAGGCAGATTTTCTCACAAATGCAGATGCGTAACTTCCTCTTTTGAAACAGCAGATGGCGCTAAAATATCGGATTAATTTAGCGCTAGTCTCCCGGGAGATGCACTGGTTTGAAACGCCCTTGCCTTTGCCTACAGTTTTTATTTATAATAAACATTGAGGTTTTCCTTTGCTAAATGTTTATTACATATCTAGAAATCCACATTAGAACTTAGTAACACTTCTCTTCAGGGCCGGCACCAAGGGCAGTTACAAGTTACTGTGCCCCCCCATCCAAACTTCCCTTCCTTCCCTCCCCGCTGAACGCGAACCATTACAAATGCGTGGTTGAGCGCGGTAAAGTTAGGTTCGGTATTCACCAGACATGATTTCCCTTTACACTGTTATATGATCGGCAGTCTTACAAAGATATCAATAGCAGGATTAGTTTTAACAGTACGTAACCATTGTATATCGACATGTATATTAATTCAAAATCCCCTACGTGCGCTATAGCTGCATATTTATACCTGAGAATGCTTTGACGCGCTTCCACAGCGCATGGGAGCGTCTGGCAATTCCACCAACTGCGGTAAACGTAGCCTATAATTTATTATTTAAAAGTTCTTTTAACATTTAAAAACAGGCATTTTCAAATTCCAAAGCTTGTAGAAGGTTACTGTTGGTAAGAATGACTTACTACAGGTGAAATTGTGCCAATACCTCCCTTCAAGTATTTACAGTACACAATTATTTTTATATTTTTATTTTTATAAAGGGTTTTTGGTGACTTAGCCTACTACAGGTGAGATGATGTGTATTCATTAGTGTGTATAATAAAGGTTGTGAAATTATTGCCTAATATAGTATTATCTCGACTTAAGAGCTGCAAGGATATTCCACAACATCAAGATAATTTGTTAATGGTCATAAAGCGTGAGATAAGATGCAAGTACCGTTGCTAAACATTTCATAATTGACACCTGTTTTAAGACAGAAATGTTAAATGGCCAACTAAAATAATCAGGCAAACTAATACAATTTTGACTAATTTCACAATTTTTAATTGAAAATAGGCCAAAACAATTTACGTAACATTCATGCGTGAAGTTCACTCTCTCTGGGAATCTAAGCTGAAAGCTCTGCCATCATATTGTGATGAATGCTGGGGATTTGTTTTTCTGTTTGGCCCATCTGAATCTGTCTGGAGCACATTTCGTTGATGGCCTGAAGGCAGGGATAATTGATCTCACCTGGAGTGAGGACATTTAAGAAAAGTGAGAGAAGAGAACGGAAGGAAGGTGTCTGGCTTGTCGCGCTCGGGAAAGAAAACGGGGACGCTTTGTGTTGCTCGAGACCGTTAGGGTTTGTCCGGCAACGATGATAGCTAGTTAGATCGACTGCATCTGTGTAGTTATATTATAGTGGGACTGGCGTTAGGAGCGCTGGCCATATGTTCCATGAACGGTTTTAAAAGCCGTCGACGCCCAAAGAGACATTGTGATTCCTAACAAGAGCTGTGATGCCCAAAGAGGACTAATTAAAGCCAGAACCAGTGATTAATTGCCGTGACTGCGGGGACGAGAATAACGTGGAGAAGAGCGCGTGCTTTCTTTGTGGACGATTCGGCATGGCTGATTCCTTTCCCGAGACCCCGGGATGGGGTCTTGTTTCATGGAAATGGGGAAGTGTTTTATATTTTAATTATTTCATGTGTGGTGTGCATGTGTGAGTGTGTATGTGTATTTTGAGTTTTAGAGGTTGTATGGACATTATAATTAGTGCGCTGGACTGGGGACGTGCCGATTTCTTTCCACTTGATGAATTGATTACTGTGTGACCACAATTTCTATTGTGCTGTGTTGGCCTGAGGATAACCACTAGAGTGCAGTGGAGTGACGTTTTGGGAGTTTCACTTGTGTATCGGCGTTTTGTCCTAGTGAGCGTAGCCTACTGAGTAAATGTTTTTGAACTTCAAATGCTGTTTATATAATGGTGATATATTTCTAAATGAAAGTGTCAATAAAGTAATATTTTTCCATAAAGCTTGTGGTATGGTGTACCCTCTGTCCTCCATAAAATTTAGCTGAACCTCTTTAAATAAAAAATCAGAGGTTTATTACACTGGTGGCAGCGGTGGGTTAAAAGAAAATGGAGGGAGAGGGTGCGTCCGTGTCCCAATCAGGAGCTAGTTCAAATGGTGATTTGACAGCTGCTAACCCTAATATAATTCCAGTGTCTCGCCCCCTTTTCATGCCAGAAACATTTACAGGGGTGGGACGAGAATGGTCTGACTGGTCTGAACAGTTTGAGATGGCGGCGCAAGTAAATGGGTGGGATAATGAGCTTAAGTTAAAGTTTATGTCTCTATTATTTTCAGGTCTAGCAAGAGATATTTATGGCGGACTTCCCCATGAGGCAAAGAATAATTATGGTCTTTTAAAAGATGCGATGGGTAAGTGTTTAGAGCCGTGTGAGAGTGCAGACTGGAATCGGCTGAGCTTTTCCTCCCGACGACGGCTCCATAACGAGACTGCTCGGGAATTTGGTAATGCATTAAGACGCCTGATTTATAAAGCTTACCCTTCTGCTGATGGTGCAACCCAAGATTTACTAGCTCGTGATCACTTTGTCACACATGTAGGTAGCGGCGATATGCGTATACATTTGCGCAGTGCAAAACCTGCCACTTTGGAAGGCGCAATTAATTTAGCATCTGAATTGGAGCTTATTCGTAATTTAGAACATACACATTGTTCAGATTCTAAAGTTCGTGGTCTGAGTGCGCAGAATTCATCTGATAATAAGGTTGAAGTTTTACTGGGCATAGTTGAGGAGTTGCGTCAGTAGGGTTAAGGCTTTACAAGTTACTGTAAAGGAAATGCAGGTGAAGTCTGCACGTACCACTCCTCTGAAAAATTCATCTGAGCCACAGGACCGTTTTCGGACTGAAGCATGTTGGGAATGTGGTTGTACTAGACACCTACGCAGAAATTGCCCTTATTTGCAGGGAAACTAGAGGGGGCGGGCACAAAAGGCCAAATGCTTGTCCCCATGGCTGTGCCTGATAAATTGGCCTCAGTTTCTGCAACCGGTGCTGGAGTTTTCTTGACTGGTAAAATAGGTGGGTGTGAAACACGTTTATTGATTGACACTGGGGCACAGGTTTCTATTGTACCCAAGCAGTTTTGGTTAAATGTAACTAATGGGGGGTCCTGTTTGGATGGATTACAGGGTAGAGTAGCCGTGGCGAATGGTGGAGAAATGACAATCTTGGGTCGTTGGCAGACGGTATGTCAGTTTGATTCCTTGGCTGTTATCGCTGAGTTTTTGGTGGCTGATGTTACCCCCCAAGAATTACTGTTGGGTACAGATTTTCTCTCTAAATTTGGGGCAGTTATTGATCTGAGTGAAAAGTGTTGTCGGTTAATGGGTAAGAAGCTCCCCCTGTTTAGTGAAGATTGTAGTGGACATCCTAAGGTAGTTAGGGTGCAGGCAGATGTTATGATTCCTCCTCGTACTGAGGTTATTGTACCTGGTAAAGTAGAAGGACTTCTTCCACAGCATTACGAGGGTATACTGGAGCCTTTATCCATCATGCTCCCAACATGTGATGTTTTGGTAGCTCGAGTGGTTTGTAAGGTCGAGGAAGGGGTTGTGCCAGTGCGAGTGATTAATGTGTCAGAAGATAATTGTGTTTTAAAACAAAATATGAAGATTGGTACTTTTTTTCTGATATAGAGGTAGGGGATAGTGCATTGACTACCAAAGTGAATGAGCCAAATTCCTCCCCTCCTTTGACTGTGGATTATTTAGGGTCACATTTTGGGTTGAAAGATCAGGGGTTTAATTCTAGTCAGATGCGGGCAATTGAGGAGTTACTACATCGCAATGCATCGGTATTCAGTAAGGGGGATAATGATTTGGGGAGAACTCATCTTGCTCTGCATAAAATAGAAACTGGCTCTGCACAGCCTGTTAAATTACCACCTCGGCGTGTACCTTTGCACCTCCAACAGGAGGTTGTTGAGCAGATAAAACAGATGCAAGATAATGACATTATTCGTCCATCATGTAGTCCGTGGGCAGCCCCTGTGGTTTTGGTCAGAAAAAAAGATGGTAGTCTTCGTTTTTGTGTAGATTATCATAAACTAAATGACGTTACAAGGAAGGATGCATATCCGCTACCTAGGATTGACGATGCTCTCGATAGCTTAACAAATGCTTGTTGGTTTTCTACTTTAGACTTAGCGAGTGGCTATTGGCAGGTGGAGATTGACCCTCAGGACAGAACTAAGACTGCATTTATTTCTCGTCAGGGTTTATTTGAATGTAACGTTTTAAGTTTTGGGCTATGTAACTCTCCAAGCACCTTTCAACGTCTGATGGATGTTGTTTTGGCTGACCTGCAGTGGACCACTTGTTTAGTGTACCTAGATGACATTATTGTTTTTGGGCGAACCTTTCAAGAGCATCTTCAGAGATTGGATGAGGTGCTTTTGAAACTTCGTCAGGCTAATCTTAAGGTCAAACCTTCCAAGTGTACCCTTTTTTCCTCCCAAGTGCAATACTTGGGTCATGTGATATCTTCTGAGGGAGTAATGGCCGATCCATCTAAGGTAGAAGCAGTACAGGCTTGACCTACACCTAAAACCCAGACGGAGTTGAGAAGTTTTGTAGGATTAGCCTCCTATTATAGAAGATTTATTAAAGGTTTTGCTGAGATTGCTCGCCCTTTACATCAGCTCACCGAAAAGGGAAAAAGATTTGGTTGGGTGGAGGACTGTCAAGAGGCATTTCAGCTATTAAAAGTAAGTCTTATTAGTGCTCCCGTTTTAGCCTTTCCAGACCCTAAAAAGCCATTTATTTTGGACACTGATGCCAGTGATGTGGGAATCGGGGCTGTATTGTCTCAAAAGGATGGGGGTTTGGAGCGGGTGGTGGCATATGCTAGTAGAGCCTTGACTAAACAAGAACGGAAGTATGCCACCACAAAGAAGGAGCTGCTTAGTGTGGTGACTTTTACAAAGCATTTTAAACATTACTTGCTTGGGAGGGAGTTTTTGTTGAGAACTGATCATAGTTCATTGCGGTGGCTGCATAACTTCAGTGGGTTGGAGGGACAGTTGGCCCGCTGGTTAGAGCAGCTGGCCAACTTCCAATATAAGATCATTCATAGACCAGGGAAGCAGCATACCAATGCTGATGCTCTCTCAAGGCTTCCCGGGGCTGGGAGTGGAGGTAATAGGGAGGAGGGTGGAAATTTCCCTCAGTCTGAGGTACAGGTTCGAGTAGTGAGTGAGGCTGATGGAATGGGGGGTCCCATCCGAGAGATGCAAGATATTGAAGATGATTTGGTTAAGGCTCAGCAAGAGGACCCAAATATTCATCTGCTTATTCAGTTGAAAAATAGGTCAGGGGATGATTATAGGGAAGCTGAGCTAAACCCTGTTCTTGTTAAATATTTGCCAGTGTGGGACCAATTGCAGATCCAAAATCAGCGGTCGGTGAGGATACCTTCAGCAAATTCTGATGCTGCTTCTGCAGTACAGGTGGTTTTACCAAGAAGTCTGGTTCCAGGGGTGTTGTCCATGCTGCATAATACATCCACTGGGGGGCATTTAGGGATACACAAGTTACAAGCGAAGGTGAAGGATCGTTTTTATTGGCCTGGGTGGTTTGCGGATGTTAAAAAATGGAGTAGGGAGTGTCATGATTGCGCATCTCGAAAGGCTCATGGAAGGGCCCCTTGTGCCCCTCTTCAGATGTTTGTGGTATCCCGCCCATATGAACGTGTGGCTGTTGATATACTGGGCCCATTACCAGAGACTCTAAATAAGAATAAGTATATTCTAATTATTGGTGACTATTTTTCTAAATGGACCGAAGCATTCCCCCTTCCTAATCAAGAGCCTCAGTCCATTGCTAGAGTGTTGGTAGAGGAGTGGGTGTGCCGGTATGGAGTGCCTCGGAGTTTGCATTCTGATCAAGGGAGAAACTTTGAGTCTGGCCTGTTTAAGGAGTTATGTAGATTGCTGCAAATAAATAAGTCTCGTACTTCTCCGTATCGTCCTCAGTCTGACGGGCTAATAGAACGGTTTAATCGCACTTTATTATCAATGCTGTCATTGTTTGTGGATGAAAACCAGATGAACTGGGATAGATTGCTGCCATATGTGATGATGGCCTATCGTAGCAGTGTGCAGGCAAGCACTGGGTTTACACCGTATAAGGTGTTATTCGGGCAGGAGATGGTCCTTCCAGTGGATATTATGTTGGGGGTGGATAATATGCAGAAATTTCAGTCAGTAAATGAATATGTGACTGGAATAGCAGAAAGTTTATCTACAGTAGTAGAAGCGGTAAAAAGGCATCAGAGTCAAGCTTCTCAGCGACAGAAGACGTGCTGATTTTCGAGCAAATTTCCACTACTATGTAGTTGGTGAATTAGTTTGGATTCAAAACAAAGCTCGTAAACGGGGTGTGTGCCCTAAGTTGCAGAGACGATTTAAGGGGCCATTTAAAATCTTGGAAAGATGTGTCGGATGTGCTGTATAGAGTACAGCTATCAGAGGGGGGTTCTGAGAGTGTTGTGCATTTCAATCGACTGAAACCTTATGTTGCGTGTTCTGTTTCAGAATCTATGGGGCAGGATAATCAAAGTACCCCTGTGGACCGGATTGTTGATCGACACCTGGAGGTCCAAAGCCGTGCAGAAGAACATGATTTCGGATGGGGGTATCATCAACCTTCTGCTCCAGAGGCTGTCCAGACAAGGGAGAAGACTGCTGGGTCTAGCATCTAAAGAAATCCTCTATCAAAGTCTTCAGTGGAAGGTGGTCTTTCCAGTGGAAATTTACATCCTGCTCCGGTGGACACTGGTCTAGGTGAGATGCAGCAAGAGTGTGGGGACCAGAGGATGGAAGTGGGAGGTTCCCTTCCAGAGCTATGTCCACAAAGGATTCAGCCAGCTCGGTCTCGGAGACCACCAGTTTGGTCTAAAGATTATAATTGATGTGACTCGAGGACGAGTCCTGCCTTCCCGAGGGTAGGGGATAGTGTGATGAATGCTGGGGATTTGTTTTTCTGTTTGGCCCACCTGAACCTGTCTGGAGCACATTTCGTTGATGGCCTGAAGGCAGGGATAATTGATCTCACCTGGAGTGAGGACATTTAAGAAAAGTGAGAGAAGAGAACGGAAGGAAGGTGTCTGGCTTGTCGCGCTCGGGAAAGAAAACGGGGACGCTTTGTGTTGCTCGAGACCATTAGGGTTTGTCCGGCAACGAAGATAGCTAGTTAGATCGACTGCATCTGTGTAGTTATATTATAGTGGGACTGGGGTTAGGAGCGCTGGCCATATGTTCCATGAACGGTTTTAAAAGCCGTCGACGCCCAAAGAGACATTGTGATTCCTAACAAGAGCTGTGATGCCCAAAGAGGACTAATTAAAGCCAGAACCAGTGATTAATTGCCGTGACTGCGGGGACGAGAATAACGTGAAGAAGAGCGCGTGCTTTCTTTGTGGACGATTCGGCACGGCTGATTCCTTTCCCGAGACCCCGGGATGGGGTCTTGTTTCATGGAAATGGGGAAGTGTTTTATATTTTAATTATTTCATGTGTGGTGTGCATGTGTGAGTGTGTATGTGTATTTTGAGTTTTAGAGGTTGTATGGACATTATAATTAGTGCGCTGGACTGGGGACGTGCCGATTTCTTTCCACTTGATGAATTGATTACTGCGTGACCACGATTTCTATTGTGCTGTGCTGGCCTGAGGATAACCACTAGAGTGCAGTGGAGTGACGTTTTGGGAGTTTCACTTGTGTATCGCCGTTTTGTCCTAGTGAGCGTACTGAGTAAATGTTTGTGAACTTCAAATGCTGTTTATATAATGGTGATATATTTCTAAATGAAAGTGTCAATAAAGTAGCATTTTTCCATAAAGCTTGTGTCCTCCATAAAAGCTCTGTCCTCCATAAAATTTAGCTAAACCTCTTTAAATAAATTAATCAGAGGTTTATTACAATATGTTGCTTTTTACATTATTTTCTTCATTGGACGCATGCGAAATGACTAAATTAGTGATTATGTCTACACTGAACGAGTCTATTTCTGTCATAATTTGTCTCAAATCTGTGTAAAATCACAGATCTAATTACCTTTTTTTTCATGTGGCATTTTGTCCTCAACAATGTTAAAGGCCCAGTGGCCTTGTAATAAACATTTTGCAAAAGAAAAAATCTCAAGATGTTTATTATAAATAAAGACAGACACTTTTTCCTCAGCTGTAGGCAAATGCAAGCGCGTTTCAAACCAGTGCTTTTCCCGGGAGACTAGTGCTAAATGAATCCCCTATTTTAGCGCCATCTGCTGTTTTAAAAGAGGAAGTTACTCATCTGCATTTGTGAGAAAATCTGCCTGAACGCATTTGTGAGAAAATCTGCCTCAACGCATTTGTGAGAAAATCGAGCCGAGAGATCTCACAATCATAACAAACAGATATGCATTTGTATGCACTAGATTTGGTATTTGTTCAAAGGTTACATTGTAGGATGGTTTGTATTTATTTGTGAAATATTATCAAGGATCATTTATTTATATTTGTAAAACACAATATTGGATTACTCCACTGCATTTTCGCTCAAATTGACCTTTGATTTTACAAATTGCTTTCTGTTTGTTTGCGAGTCGATTTTTCCTTTGCAAAGCGGATCGAATTTGTTTGCAAAATGCTGGATTTGTTTGTTTAATTTTGGCACATAATTCGCTCCATACCATAAGGGGTTGGGTTAGAAATCTTTTGGATTGAAATGTAGACTGCACACCGTCAGATGTTTTAGTGCTTCAATGGCTGTGTCCTCTCCGAACTTCGGGTTATTGATAGCCCGTAGCCACTTTTTGCACAAGTCCAAATCTTTGGGTAATCTGAAAACTTACTCCCTGTATTTTCCTTGTGCTGCCTGAACATGCAGGTACTATGCAAGTGCACACCATTTCGAAACAAAAACGAGGAGTAATTCAATAATTAGTTCGCAAAGTAACTCTTCACTAGAAATTGTGTGAAATGATTTCCAGGCGGTAGCGTAGAGGTGGGAGTGGCCTGCGGAGCTGAGCATTGCAATGCACTATGGGGATTGTTGTCTACAATCCACAAGCACTAAAAAGTCATTTTCTGCCTTTTATCGGCCAAGGTGGACCCACATTAGAAATGTTAGAAACTATTCTACTACATATATCACCCACTTTCAATACATACAGTATTCATGTCTCCATCAGTAGAAGTACCCTTTAAGCATATCGTTGTCGTGCCCTAAAACACAAACTAAACCTTAACACTTATGTAAAATGCACTCTGAATTGAGCATGATATGACCAACAACATTGTGTAGCAGAGCTATATCAATCCATTTATAGTTTACAAACCATCAATGTCTAGAATGTCTAGACCAGTTCTGTTGTGTGTGAGGTGAATCACAAACCTGTAAAATCACCTTTAAAGGAATATCGATATATATTTTTTCAATATTTTGGCACTTTTCTGATCTCCATCATTCTGTTCATTATTCTAAATATTTTGAACTAAGATGATTAACCGAATATCTACATTAAATAACAAATTCCATAGAAGTGTGTCCAGTAATTCTGATTTTCACAACAGCACGATTGTAATAAATGAGCTATTGGCTGATGCCGCAGGGTTACTAAAGCAGTTTCAGTGCATGCCATGAAACGGCCCTGATCTCAGCAATCAGAAGCTGAATAAGAACTCCTGTTGTTAGTGAAAGGTTCATTGGACAAGTAAAGCTTCCGGCTGCTTAATGTCAAATGGATTCAATCGCAGACTGATTGCAACAAAGCGGTATAAATGTGATCCAATATCCAAAGACAGTGCAGCCTAATCTGTGTGATTGTGCAAATTCAGATCATCCACAGAAACGATGCACAGAAAGTACTACATTATGTTTAAAAATACACAAGGACATTAGGCTATTTATGAATCCGAATAGTTTGGCATTACAGTGATCTGATGAGACTGAAGCTTGTTGTCTCACTTTGAAAACAACTAGATGCAATCGAAATTCTTTCTGTCAGATTCCATCTGCTATCAAGACGACAAGGGAAATCACGCTTAAATGCTATCAGAGTTTCTCCTGTTTTAATTGTAACCATGGGAACAGGCAATCTGTGACCCGTGTCAACAAGAGCGCAGATCCGGTCAATATGGCTAGTCGATAATATTCCACCTGTATTACAAAGCCATGTCTTCGACTGACAGCCTCAGTGAGCGCCTTGGTAAGCCAACGCTTCAGCTTTGTAGCTGTAAGCAAGCATTCAAGATTGTTGTTGAAACATACGGAAACCATTTTGTAAAGTCTGAGTCAATTAGAAGTTTTGTCCTTGCTAGAAAATGTTAAGACCATGATTAGTGCATTTAATGTAACTAAAAGAGGCATTTATAAAAACAGCTCTTGAAAATGCTACATGAAGCTTAAAAAAGACTTCACAAAAGCCATGGGAGAAAGCGACATGCCTCCGAGACCCCTTACACAAATTCATCATTGATTATGACAAAAGGACGTCTGAGTCACACATTACATTAAGCAGCCACTCAAGAGTGGGAAGTGTCATACAAAGCATCGGCACGCCATACAGCGCCGCTGAGAGGTGGGTTCACTCGAGTCAATTCGTTCTTGACACAAAAGGCTGCATCTAAATAGGTTGGAGGTGTGAAAGAAAAAACTAGTTTCCCAATAAGGTTGAATCAAACATCTGATAATGCCACTAACAACCTTGTTTCACAAGGTTTTGGGGAGCCGAAGATGACCCTATTAGAATTCAAATAACCCTCGACACATCTTGCATGAGCTGATAACGCGCTGTGGATCTGTCAGATAGTCTGGTGGTAATAGGCTTTGAAGGTTATCTCTATCTGGACATCCACAAAGCACATGGAGTATACTGGGCTATTTGCTAACCTATAGTGCTGCTACAGCTCTATGAGATGAGAGAGGGCGACTGAACACAAATTACCCAGTGGCTGCATCTGCGCTCGTCTGACGCTCTGACCAGTTGTGTATGGAAAAGGTTCTGCGAGGTTATTTGAAAAAATGGGATGCACAAGGAATGCTGAAAATTGGCCAATGGGTTTGTTTATAAATGACACTGGTGTGATAACCTGATCATAAATGGTGTAAAAAGGCCTGCTGTGACATGAAATGAAGTACATGAATCTGATTGAAAATATTCAAGCCGCTGTCAACACTAGGAATCTAAATTTCTGTTTGATGTTTTGGGCCATTCACACAGAATGTGTTTAAAACACACACACACAAAAAAGAAGTCTAGAGATGTGTTTTTAAAAGGGGTTCTAGAGATGTTTTAAAAAAAAAGTTGAACTTTAACTAGTCGAGCGCAGTGTGTTTTTTAAAAAAAAAACACATTAGCTATCTCCATCCAAAATAGCCAAATTAAAGCTGCAGTCCAGAACGGTTTTGGGTTAAAAATAATCCAAAATATTTTTTTGAGCATACATAACCAGCCAGTGTTCAAACCTATCTGCTTGCCATAGCTTGATTCGAAATGGTAAGCTTGTAATAATGCTTTTAATTCCTCTGGTACTGGAATGTCTTTGCGTCATTGCGTCACATCTGTACACATAAAGAAGGAGTCTCGGCTAGTAGGCGTGTGAGGATGTTGAAGGTGGAGATTTATAGCCTTTTCTCACAGCACTGACTGAATATCAGTCAGATATTTTCTCCAGCACTGAACATGCTGGAGTTTGTTTTTGGATGAGCAAGTAGGATTTTTCTTGAAACCCTCCGAAACAACATGTGGTGATGTAGGGGTTGTTTGATATTTTTTAGGCTTTAGCTATTTTCTAACATCCACTTTCTATTCTGTGAAGCTCAACAATATTTTGCTGCACATCAGAACTATATTCTTTGATTTTACTCATTGTGGATGATGATTAAGGGAATTTGGCCTTTGTGTTTTCTTATATAGGCCTACTCCTGTGAAACAAGGAGGATTACCATATAAATCTGATATTTGAGCGAGACTGCAACATCACAAAGAATTAAGTGCAAATAACTTTCCTGACAGAAACATATCTGAGAGATAACCAGAAATACTGATTCTTTCTTTCTTTCTTTCTTTCTTTCTTTCTTTCTTTCTTTCTTTCTTTCTATCCATCCATCCATCCACAGCGTCTAAGTTTGCTTATGATCTGTGATTTCTCTCTCGAGAAACCACGATTGTGCATTTTTTCCTGATTCAATCATAAACTAGCGCACTGCATACCGATCCACTAAGCAGACGAACTATCTCAGCTTCAGTCATCACTACGACACACCCCTTAAGGCATTGGCCCTGGCTATAGTTCCCACAGGGCACGTTCCGGTGTTGTGCTGAATTTCGATCTCCTGCCAAATTATTACCCCCTCGTTGAAGTCAGTACCTGATTGCCTAATCCTAACCCCATCCCTAATCCTAATCCCTCCCCCACAACTAATCCTAAACCTACCAATGCTAGGGGGGTAATAATTTGGCGGGGGGTCGAAATTCAGCACAACACCGGGACTGATCCCCGCAATGTTACTAGGTCCCCATCCTGGCATCGATCCCGGGACGTGTTTGCGTTCACACAGAAGGCACTCTAGCAATTTTATGGCAATTTCCCAGGATCAACGCGCTGTGTGAAGGAGGCTTGTCTGTCTGGTATATGAAGTTGCTTTGAGTGAAATTAACAGCCTTACAACTCAACCACTGAGGTTTCAAATCTTGAATGAAAAATTAAAAAACACTTCATTCAGATGCATTTGTCGAAGTAGACTCTTTATTGGAATGCATACTCTTTGTTTTACATTTAAGACATAAATAACATTTCATAATTCTCAGAACTGCTCCGATCACTTAATGTGATTTTACTTAAGGATGCACAACTTTGCACAGCTTCACACAACAAAGAGGAGCTAAATTATAAATTTACGGTTTAATACATCAACTCGTTTTTTGTTGAACCTGTTGATTACATATAGCACAGATTTACATTCACACCAAGAACACGGGATCAGACACTCTGGCTCACACACAAGCACATGGGCAGTTCAGCTTCGGGCAGCCACAGCTGGAGTCGACTGCTCGGTGGACTGCAACTGCTTCCCCAGGTACTCCCTGAAAGAAAACACCAAAGACCAATTATGCCAGTTTATTTTTTTGAACAGCTATGATGGTGCACCTCTTTATATTTCTAGATTTTCCTTTATGTGAGTAGAATAACTAGCTGGCGCTCTAAGCTCGGTGAGACAAAGAAAATTGTCAAGCACGCTGAAAGAGGTGATTACAAAAGACATGCATGTTTGATCACAGCATTTCCCAATAGCTCCACCACAGCCAATTCTCCAATCTAACTATTCCATTCAACCTACCTTCCTGAATAATCTTCATGAGGTTCGATTCCTTCCCCTTTGATTACTGAAAATGTCATTTTACCAAGGCGAGTTAATTCTGAATGACACCTGTGGTTTCTCAACTGTTGGGAAATGCTATCTGTCATTTAAATCCTTTCAAAGTGCCCACCGTCTTGATGTCTAGCCAAAGCCGTCAAACCTTATAAACAGTTTCTCCTAAACAGTGTTTAGCTTTACTTCAGGCCTCAGGTGCTTCCAATAAGATTGCACAGCTTATAGAGGAGCATACAATTCAGAAAGGACACAAAATAGATCCCATCTGAATATGCATTCAGTATCCAAGAAATCAATACCCGCATGACCTACTGCATCCACTGAGATACAATCTGTGAACGGTCAAGAAGTTAATCTGCTTGAGGACACATTCTGAAGTTATCAGATGGAACTATGCGAGTCGGATCTGCTTTTCCTTTCTTGGCAAGTTGACTAAATTAGCAGACACCTGCCACTCATTAATTGTCATTTCTGGCAGCTTGTCCAACAGCTACTGGGTTCGACTTGCCAGACTTCAGCACATCAGCTGATATTTGCATGGAAACAAGGCAGATAAGCGCCAAGCTATTGTACATCAGCAGAGAGTCAGAAGGAGAGAATCACAGAAGGCTGATTCATTAGGGATCCAGCAAAAGAGATAAAACAGCATAAAACATGAGGATTAATAACAGCATGACGTCCAATTTGTGTATTAATTGAGCTAATATGTTCATGGCTAGCTTGCAAAACAGGATCTGCATGGCATTTAGGGTTTGTTATGTAGATAGATATTAACTGTAGAGGAGGGTTTCCCAAGTGGGAGTCCATCAGGGAACTGCAGGGGGTTTGTGAGTTGATGAAAACACGATAAAACGGTATCTTTTCCATATTAATCATAGTTTTGCAATGGCAATATGCGATGATTCTATTTTAGAATATTTCTATTACTGAGACGTCGCAGCTTGAACAACACCATATGACAATGATAATCTCAGGTACAGATTATGTGCGTTATTTAATGTGAAAAGTGTTTAATGTGAGTTTGGCATATAATGGCATACTGAAAGTGACATTGGATAATTTACTAATAAATGAAAGGAAACCAGAACATTCAAAGTCAACTCAATTTGAACAAACAAGTGAATTCTATGACAAAGAATATTTCAGTCATGCAGTATGTATTTTTAATAATGTTATAATGGTTTAATATTTATGAATTTGATTATGTACTTATCCGAGTGTGTTGCAGAGAGACTCGCCCACACGCTCTTCTGATTGGCTGTGATTTTTTGATTGATTTTGTCACGTCTCATAATTGCATTGTCTAGCGTGGATATACAAATTGCTTATTGCATCGCGTCTGGTTAGGACACGGTGTAATGTGCCGCATGTTTCGGAGTGAAGCACAGCACTGTATTCATTTCAGCATGATGACTTTTTCACATGTGCATAATTGCCAACATTTTCTAGGATGTACGTTTGTACTAAATGTGTAAACAAGAAGGGTTTATAAACCTATTGTCAGCTAAACACAGATTAAAGGTATTCCTGCAGTTTCTGTAAAACTGTTTTACGTTTGAAATTGAAGAATTTAGAGACATGTTAAACATGTTGTAATGTTTTTTTATTCTAAAGTACAATAGTATTATTTCAATAATATATTTTTGTCTTGATTAATTTTTTATAAATAGAAATAAAAATGATAATATAAAAACAATAATTGGTTACACTTTATTTTAAGGTAACGTTGTTACATTGTACTCACTCAAATAAGTACGGAGTAATATTAAGTTAACTATGTGTACTTACTATAGAGTTATGGTTTGGTTTAGGGTTAGTTACTTGTAATTATGCATAATTTACTCTTATTACTATTGTAAGTACATGTAGTAAGATGTAACTTCGTCACCTTAAAATAAAGTGTTACCCAATCATTTATAATTATACAAATTGACTGGGTTACTAAAAACAACAGCGTGAATATAATGTGGACTGAGACACCATCACATCTAAAAAGAGCCATATACTACAAATAAAAACAAAATTAAACACTAAAAAGGTGAAATCTGCATGTCATGTAATCCTTTACTGACAGTTCAAGTTTTGTTAAATTATTGAAATATGAACTCAAAATTTCAGGGGGTGGACTTCAAGAAAATATTTGATGCCAGGGGTTAAGCTGACAAAAAAAGCTTAGGAATTCTAGTGGTAGAGAAATTTGCCTGAAATATGATGTACTTGGAGTTAAATTTATTCTCACTTTAGGCAGCTTAAGTTTCTAGAATAATTGGAAAAAGGTCAAATGATAGCAGGTTTGCTATGAACTCAGAGAGAAGAGGAACCTGAGCTAAATGGGCAATATCAGACGAGTAGTGCGATATGGCTTTATATCAGCATGGCTGTGATTAGAACAGTGGCCTTGTGCCGGAGGCAATGACAGCCGTGCTGATATATTGCACAACTACGAGTGTTATATTGCTTTTAAACAACAGTTTGATGTAGGGCTACACAACATTTTAGCATCGATATTATGATGTGTGCATCTGCGATGGTCACAGCGCAGGATGTGCAATATTAAGTATAGGGATCTTAGTTGATCTGTATGGACCAGGCACCACAGTTCGAAATGCACACGATTCTCGGGTTAATTGCAAAGTTTAACCATAATAGAGCGAAAGTTTATCATTTGCACGTTGTAGGTCCTGCCAGTTTAAATATTAAAGCGATTTTAAACCATTTGAGTGCAAGAAGACGTGAAAGAGAACTCAATTCGGAACTCACACGCTGTTTTCTGTGCACACACAGAGCAAAACAGACAGAAGGTGAACACCGGATTCAATTCTCTTTCGTGTATAATTGTGCTTGGATGGACACATACATGCAAAACAATTCCTGTCTCGCTGAGTATCCTCGTAAACACAGGACGGCTTACGTGAACGTAAACAATTAAGAACAATTATTCAACTTCTGTACCTGAATACTGTTAGACTTGTCTGAAAAACAAAGCACTGTTTATTTCATTTGTATCTTTGTTCTATTACATTTATATATACTTGTAATTTGTCTATTATTTTCTATGCAGATTCACTCCCCAACAAAATCACCCCAATCATTCTACAATGATTAAATCTTTCCAAAATGAGGTATTCAAGTCATCTGGTGAGTTTTTTCTTCCATATGACAATTTATATCGCCGAAAATTTTTAAATGAATATTAATGTTAGATTAGTTGTACTGCTTTTTGCTAATTGAAGTAAAGCTTCAAGCTAAAATAAAGATCAGGAGTAGATGACATTCATATATTAAAATGGCCTATGTAAACTTGCATGAAGGTCTTAATTTAAAGGTCAAAATGGACCCTTACTTTATGAATAAAAAAAGAAATACCTTATGAATAATAAAAAACTTTAGTGCAGTATAAAATGAGTATGCAGAGAAGCACATTAAATCGCAAATGAATCATTACACTGAAATCTATTTTCATTTACCACTAAAAAGCACTACTGATTCATCTCTGAGGTATAATTTTGTAAGTTTTCCCAGGTTTAAATTAGATTTTGTATCTCAGCGTGGTCCCAGACTTTTGGACTGAATGGCATCTAACACAACCTACACAAAAATTGTCCTCCAGAACAAACAGGAAGCAGACAACAATCACACTGTTGACACTGAAGCAAAGACTCCACTGGGCTCACTTCGCATTCAATTTTCTGCCAAACCTGCAATCGACCCAAACCACAAGATTTATTTGAGGGGTGTCAACGTGATGACTTCAAGAGACTCTTAACTTTTTCTTCACTGACTTAAACTGATTCCTTCATTTTTTTTCAATGTCAAGGTCCAATAACTTAACAGTGAGAAAAGTCAAAGGCGAGTTTTCATCCTCATTCATCCCGTATATACAGCGAGATGTCAGACTCATCCTCTGAGCGTGGCTTATGAGACACTTGACTATGTCTGTGGCATTACTCATTCAACCAGTTGTAAATACGACTATGACCCAGGGTGACCTTACGTTTGAAAAGTTGTGGCTGATTTTGATAGCAGAAAAAAAAAGGGACGACTCTGCTGTAGCAACCTGGCATCAACAACACAGTGAATTTTAAAAAAATGAAGAGCTGATTAACAATCTACCAGCATCCTCAGGTGTCTAAGACTTTAATGACTGAGAGGATTCAAATGAATGCTCTTTTACTCTGTGGATTGTTTCTAAAATTACCTCATTAAAGAGTTTCTGAGTTCAAGAAATGGTAATAATAATTTCTCAAGGTATGTCACCACTTTCCCATAATGAACGTTTGGGAAAATTAGTTCCCAAAAGTCTTCAGAAATAATAATAATAACATTATATAAATATTCAGTCCAACAAGCCCTTTCTCGTTGTGTGTATCTTTGCTTATTTTACTTTACTTCAGTTTTTAATTAAAGGGCCAGTTCACATTAATAAACATTTCTGTAAATGTGCCAGTTTAGCTATTACAGCTGATTTTTAACTGCAGTACCTTGGCAGATATCACAAAAAATACATAAGACTAAACCAAAGCATTAAAACATTTTAAACAAGACTTTATCACATAATTGTGTACATTAATAAAATGCATAACTCAAGTTTATTCAAGACAAACATAACTTAATATTCTTTCAGTTATTTCTATCATGACTTCATTTCCGAATCAAATTAGGTTTTATAACAGTGAAGCACATCTGAGAGATTTCATGCTAAGCTGCATCAGAAAGTGGATGAAGTCCTTAAGTGAGTAAAGGGTTCTACAAAACAAACATGAAAAAAAAAAAAAGATTAAATACCGTCACCATCATCTCAAGACTGTGGAGCCACTGGCTGAATTTCTACACACGCACAGCGGCACACCTCCAGGGGTTAACCCAGATGGTACAGATACAATAAGCTAACAGCGTGCGAAGTTGGCCATCTAGAACTGTGCCAACTCAAACATCTTCTCTTCCTGCTGTTGCCATGACACCAAACAGTCTCTTTGGGGTGAGAATGGGGAAAAAGCGACAGCACCACAACTCTGTAAAACTGTACACACAAGGCAACTTCTTATTTTAGTTATTTTCTGTATCCAACTCTGAGTAAAAAAAAGGATCTTCACCAAAAACAACAACAACAACAGCATAACAAGTAACCTTTAAGTACTTTTATACCGGAAACCATGAAGACAATGTGTGACGCAATCAATGCCATGGAAACGAGATGTTCCTCTCTGAGAACACCATATCAAAACCATGATAGATGAGAGAAGACATACCTCTTGTATAAATACCACTCGAGAAGATTGCAGCAAATGGAAATGGCATTCGTGGATGCAACTGGATTGCAAAGATGGTTTTTAAGAAGAGGCAGTGAAAGGCCATTCTTGTATGGCTCTTCTTAACAGCACCTTGGAAACCACATCCACCGAATCTTAACTTAATCATCCGACTATTACATCCCCTGTAATTTCCTCTTCCAATTAAGAATACAAATAAGAGTTGGCCTTCACCTCCCTTCAGATCTTCAAATAACACATGCACTCTGTGTCTCTTCAGCCCAAGTGCCATTTTTAAACAGTTCCCTTAACTCTCGGTTCGTATTTGAGAGACTTGAACCAAGATGCAACCATTACATTGTTCACGAGAACAATCAAAACTCACTGCTCTGCTTGGTTCTTTCCTTCTTTTTTGCCATTGACATGCTAAGCTTCGCGTTAAACCGCTGCAAAATTATGCACAATTAATCCTGAAAATTACATGTGAGTCATTTAGCTAATGTCTAATAATTGCCATGATTCACTGAGTCAGACTTTGCAGACGGAACTGTTTCAAAGCAAGAAAACGAAAGAGATTGTTATATGTATGTTATATATCAATGTTATACTGGGTTCACAGTATAAATAATAACGTATACATTTTTCCCGGAGCATCTGCCTCCATACATTTATTTCTCCTGCAGTGGGGCCGGAGAAAAAGATGAATTATTCGGAGATACTTAATGGAGCGTGTTACTGCATTCTCTCAATGCAGAATTGACCTATACCACTCAGGCAGCATTTAAAGCGACTTGTATTCTGCTCAATTTGACGCTAAACTTTCAATTTGAAGGCTGATTTAAAGCCACTGTAATGAAACGCTGACAGTGAACAATTACTCTTCATGACACCACTCCATTACACATCTATTGTATTTCAAACACACATGCTATATTTTGGGGCCTTTAAGGTTTTTATCATCCTTGTTGAAAGAGTAATCTGAAGCTCATAAGGATGAATGCAGACAAAATAATAAGCTACTTGTGTTAGGTCGTATACCTGACCTGAGCTTCGCCGGCTTAATTCAACAGTTCACTGCTCTCACAAACACATCGAACATGCATGGAGAAGTTAAACGTTTTTTTCCCCCACTTATTTTGTGCCCTGGGTTTTAATCAAAGATCAACTAACACTGAAAAGACACAATGGTCCACTGAATAATTCACTACATTATGTAGTGCTGAAGTGAGAAAACTACTTCTACGCGGCAAAGAGAAAGCTCATTTCCAGGTCAATATTGAGGGCAATGGTGCGTCAGGCACAAACAACATGGCTATTTTGCTTTAAGAATAAATACCAGAATACCATTTTTTTGGAGATGTAAGGTTAAAAAGTTTAAAACTGTGTGTGGAAATATCCTGTAAATAAATAAATAATTGTTGTAATAATAATAATAATAATAATAAAAATAGTAATAAATAAATCAAGTTGTTTGTACGAGTTCACTGGAAAGCAAAGCAAATGCTGAACATAGGTTTTGGATTCATTAATACATATGAAGTTAAACGTACCAGTTATGCACCATGAGCTTCTGGACGGCCAGCAGGGCATTATAGCGGACGAGCTGGTCTTCATGATGCATGTGGTTCATCACTAGTTGTTTACCACCCAGCTGTTCGATCACCCTAAAGGACAGAGAAGCAGAGAGAAGCAGTCCCTGATTATTATGTTCTGCAAGATGGGTAATAGCACAGGGCCTCTTTGCCTTTCAATTTAACTCTGGGAATAACAGAGAACAACAGCTGCATTATTTCTGGCAACGGCAATCATTAAAATGAAGCGGTATGCAAGACCAACAAACTCACAAAA
This sequence comes from Meda fulgida, assembly GCA_030578275.1. NCBI lineage: Eukaryota > Metazoa > Chordata > Actinopteri > Cypriniformes > Leuciscidae > Meda > Meda fulgida. The sequence goes on from CM060617.1 coordinate 15,903,528, forward strand.
CTCAAAAAACAAAGTCTTTATCTTAAACTTAAAAAAAAATTGTTCTAAATGTTAATTTCACATTACACACACACACACACACACACACACGTACGTTGTGTTTTCATGTTTTATGGGGACTTTCCATAGACATAATGGTTTTTATACTGTACAGACTGTATATTCTATTCCCTTACACTAACCCTATCCCTAAACCTACCCATCACAGGAAACATTCTGCATTTTCAAACAACGTCACTTAGTATGATTTATAAGCTGATTTCCTCATGGGGACCAAAAAATGTCCCCACACCAACAAGAATTTCAGATATTGCCATCCTTGTGGGGACATTTTGTCCCCATAACGTAGGGTTTACCAGGCCGGCCACACACACACACACACACATAAAACATCGCTTACACCACACAGCAAGGCTGCCTATTACAGCAGATATAGAGCAAAATTTTGCCAGCTGTTTAGACTTTCCTTATGGTAGCCCTGCCAGTCTCAGTCCACTAACAGCCGATTTGTGGACATGTCCCAGGCTGCCAAATATCAATGCCACAAACTTACATGCATAGCCTAGGTCACTGATCTTTGCAAGGAGGGGTTGGTATTTAGTAATTTTTTCCAAAAAGGCAATGTCCATATACAAATCAAAAACACAACCTATTTCAAGGACTAACACCTCCCTTCTATCTGTATCTATGAGCACAACGTCAGGGGTGTTAGGGATGTTTCGAAACAAATCATTAGAACAGTTAAACCAGTCAGGTATTACTCGTGAATGTTTATACATAGGCATATTTTTTGGAAATATGTTTTGAACAGCACTTGCAATGAGATCTACAATACAGTCATGGCGTGCTGTGTATAACCCTTTATACATATTACAGCCATTTACAATATGGGCAACTGATTCAAGGTGATCAGAGTTAGAATGCATTATGCAGTGTGGATAGTAATTTTCAGGGTACCATAATGCTAGGTTGTATCTGGTTGGTAACACCTGAAGTCTGGCCTTGACAGTGAAGTAAAGAATATCCGCCCCTATTGCAGCATTTCTGTACATAGAATGAGAGGTAGAATGGTCAGCAAAGTCAAGGCATGCCAGTTTTCCCTGCATTTTTAGTCCAGTCCAGTGTAGTTTTGTGTCCATCTGTTTGATGTTTATTAAAGATCTTCTTGCTGTTGCGCTCTGTAGTGTGTGTTGTGTCTCATTGTGACAGACTGTGGCCTTCACAGTAACAGATGGGTCAGTGACCACTGCGTCAGATACCTCTGGTGCAGTTTGTGAGTTGCTTTGTGTCCACTGTAGTTTAACTGCCAATCTATTACACAAGTCGTTTAAGTCCGGCCAGTCTGAGCGAACTCCGAAACCTACGGCTCGCGTGTCCAGTTTACTGTTGCTCTTCCTCCTGAAGCCTAGGAAGCTGTCTTGATCACCGGTGGCCAAAGGGATTTTTCTCTTCCTAAGGTCCAGTAAGAGGGAAGCTCTGGCTAACTCTCTGACCTGTAGCATCGTTGACGCGCGTGACGCGTGCACCCGTTGTAACTGCCATCGTTAATGCAGCAGAGAAACTATGCTTTGGAGATTAGTACTGAACATGTGCCCCCCCCCACACACACACACACACACACACACACTTAGTACTGGTAGTTTGGAAACATTACTATTTTGAGTTTTTGAAAGAAGTCTCTTATGCTCATCAAGGCTGCATTTATTTGATCAAAAATCAGTATTTTTTTTAATTTTTAAAATATTGTTACAATTTAAAATAATGGTTTTTGTGCTGATATTAATGCCATTGGAAGTTTGAAACACTTCTGCCATGGAATGAGCAAATAAAATTGGCGACTTTTACGCACCATGCACCTAAGCACTCTGTATATTTCTATGGCATCGATGTCGAAGAGCATTTAACTAGTGAAGTGGATTTACTTATTGTAGAGTTAACGAACGTCATCATGAGTAATGTTTAAAGCATATGTCATAACAAATGTCACTAGACCGGGAAGATTTTAAAACGAGCGGTTCATTCATAAAACCTTAAGATCTTACCTTCATGTTGTGGAAATACACAATAACATAATGAGCGCAGTGCTGAAAAGGTGCATGGAGAACTAAAGATGGAAAGGCAATAAATTGGAACTTATTGCAAATGAATGCAATTCTTTTAGCCTGCAGAAGCTAATTTGTTCTAGAATGGTCTAATTACAGGGTTAGAACCAAGCCTAATTCAGACCAACGAGTCCCTATAGATTCACTGTGGTTTCTTTGAACGGTGGGGGCGTTCTAAAGAGGAAAGTGAGAGTGTGTGTTCTGAGTGGCTGACCTCAGGGGGAGGAGAGTCTGGATTAGAGAAGGTATTAGCTACTCACAGCAGAGTTGGAAACAAGTGGCGGTTCACTCTACTTTTAGAGGGAAACTATATGCAATCTTCTTACTGTAGGTCAAAAATTGATTGTCGGATCATGAATGCTACGTGCCGACAATAAGCTTGGGCAACATCTTGCAAAAGGTTTGCCTGGAAGAGTTAGTATGCTGCTCTCTTTGAAGTGATGCAAGTTTAAATTGACACTGATGTCATTGCAGGCAAGCGGGCGGAACAGATGGTAATAACTCTAACCTGGGTGATTCTGAGCCCTACAATCATAAAAAGCTACAGAATATTTGGGTATTGAGAAATAGTGAAAAAAAATAAAAATAAAATAATAATATATATATATATATATATAAATAAAAGCACAGCATAAGAGTCAGAGAGATGGTAATTTACAGATGAAGGATGAAGGATACTTGCTCACCTCTTGCCACGAGGGTAATGTCTCACGTATTCCCCCACATCGTGAGCTGCAACAGCAATAACCTGAGGGTCATCAGACACTTCCAACAACCTGGTCAGTATCCTGGCAGGAAGTACAAACACACAATAATTTCAGGTCCCCAAAAGCAATCAGTAACACCTCCAGGGAAATACTAAACCCACACTGAGCAAATATATCCCAGGGTACTTTACAGCTGGAGATGTGGTGTCTACCTCAGTCCAGGAAAATATTAGGCTCTGTTAGTTCAGTAAGATACTAAAATGTAGTAAAAAAAACATTTAAATATTTAAAAAATATTAAAAGTTTACATGTAACACTGCAAAAAAGTGTTTTCTTAAGCAGTATTGTTGTCTTCTTTTCCAGAAAAATTATTTAAACATCAACAAGATACATTTAATAGAGAAGAAATAAAATTGTGGGTTCTCAGAAAAAATAAAGTGGGCTCAAAAAGCATTTTGACACTTTTGGACTAAATTGAACTTACACTACAGTTCAAAGATTTGTGTTTTCTATTTTAAAATGTAATTTATTCCTGCAATTGCAAAGCTGAATTTTTAGCATCATTACTTCTTAAGAGTCACATGATCCTTTAGAAATCATTCCAATATTCTGATTTGCTGTTCAAGAAACATTATCAATGCTGCTTAATAGTTTATAGTGTAAACCGTGATAGACATTTTTTCAGGATTCTTTGATGAAAAAAAACAGCATTCATTTTAAATAAAAAAATCTTTTATTACATTATAAATGTTTTTACTGCTTTGATCAATAATGTAATAATATATACATTTTATTGCATTACAAAACATATCAAAACAAATTCTCAAACCAACTAACCTCACTTTTCAAAGCCAAAATTGCTATTTTTTGAATTAGATTTTATTCAAATAAATTTCACTTGGTTTATATACAGGTCCTTCTCAAAAAATTAGCATATTGTGATAAAGTTCATTATTGTCCATAATGTAATGATAAAAATTAAACTTTCATATATTTTAGATTCATTGCACACCAACTGAAATATTTCAGGTCTTTTATTGTTTTAATACTGATGATTTTGGCATACAGCTCATGAAAACCCAAAATTCCTGTCTCAAAAAAATTAGCACATTTCATCCGACCAATAAAAGAAGTGTTTTTAATACAAAAAAAAAAAGTCAACCTTCAAATAATTATGTTCAGTTATGCACTCAATACTTGGTCGGGAATCCTCTTGCAGAAATGACTGCTTCAATGCGGCGTGGCATGGAGGCAATCAGCCTGTGGCACTGCTGAGGTGTTCTGGAGGCTCAGGATGCTTCGATAGCGGCCTTAAGCTCATCCAGAGTGTTGGGTCTTGCGTCTCTCAACTTTCTCTTCACAATATCCCACAGATTCTCTATGGGGTTCAGGTCAGGAGAGTTGGCAGGCCAATTGAGCACAGTAATACCATGGTCAGTAAACCATTTACCAGTGGTTTTGGCACTGTGAGCAGGTGCCAGGTCGTGCTGAAAAATGAAATTGTCATCTTCATAAAGCTTTTCAGCAGGTGGAAGCATTAAGTGCTCCAAAATCTCCTGATAGCTAGCTGCATTGACCCTGCCCTTGATAAAACACAGTGGACCAACACCAGCAGCTGACATGGCACCCCAGACCATCACTGACTGTGGGTACTTGACACTGGACTTCAGGCATTTTGGCATTTCCTTCTCCCCAGTCTTCCTCCAGACTCTGGCACCTTGATTTCCGAATGACATGCAACCACTGAGCATCAGTCCAGTGCTGCTTCTCTGTAGCCCAGGTCAGGCGCTTCTGCCGCTGTTTCTGGTTCAAAAGTGGCTTGACCTGGGGAACGCGGCACCTTAAGCCCATTTCCTGCACACGCCTGTGCACAGTGGCTCTGGATGTTTCTACTCCAGACTCAGTCCACTGCTTCCACAGGTCCCCCAAGGTCTGGAATCGGTCCTTCTCCACAATCTTCCTCAGGGTCCGGTGACCTCTTCTCATTGTGCAGCGTTTTTTGCCACACTTTTTCCTTCCCTTGATACAGCACTCTGGGAACAGCCTATTTGTTCAGAAATTTCTTTCTGTGTCTTACCCCTCTTGTTTTACCCTCTTGAATGATGGCCTTCTGGACAGCAGTCAGGTCGGCAGTCTTACCAATGATTGCGGTTTTGAGTAATGAAACAGGCTGGGAGTTTTAAAAAGCCTCAGGAATATTTTGCAGGTGTTTAGAGTTAATTAGTTGATTCAGATGATTAGGTTAATAGCTCGTTTAGAGAACCTTTTCATGATATGCTAATTTTTTGAGATAGGAATTTGGGGTTTTCATGAGCTGTATGCCAAAATCATCAGTATTAAAACAATAAAACACCTGAAATATTTCAGTTGGTGTGCAATGAATCTAAAACATATGAAAGTTTAATTTTTATCATTACATTATGAAAAATAATGAACTTCATCACAATATGCAAATTTTTTGAGAAGGACCTGTATATGCAAATCAATTATATTTAAGCAACCAAATACTTTTTGTGGCCATTGCATCTTGAATTTATCTCTAAGTTTCATTGGGGTAAATTACAAAATTTACAGTATATTTTCAAAAACACGTCTTAATATACAAATTTTTGCTTCTCAAGTCAATGTTTCGTTTAACGTTTGTTGAGACATTTTCAACAATAATTTTGCTTAAGAAAATGATTTATTTTGCAGCAAGCAAGAGGTTCAAGCTTAATTTCAATCTATTTCTGCTCACAAACAATAGATCAAGCATGAGACAGGTCTCCACTGCATGAAAGCATGAAATTACAACAGTCACGCAAAATGGAGAGAGGTTTCAAGCACTACAAATCATCTGCACACTGAGCAAGAGATGGAGGGGAAAAAAGAGACTAAGTGAAGTAAAACACAAATTGCTGATGGCTGAAATGGAGCCTTTGTGCTGAATGCGGAGAGGGTGGTGATGAGAGGAATGAGATAAGTAGATTAGGATTTAGAAGGAGCTGTCAAAAGGGTCGAGCTGACGAATGATTAAACTACTGAGAGACGATGAAAATGAGAGTTTCAACTGGCAATTCTCGGCTCTGGTTTCAACTAGTGTAAGCTTCCCCAAAGAGAGGAGAGGAACACGCACACACCTGTGATTTAGACTGTAAAAACCGCTTGTGTAAAACATAACTGTATGTTCAAAACAGTCATTTAACCATTTGCTCGATAATGCAAAAATCATTTCAGCCCCTCTCTGAACACTTGACCCCTGCTAACATCTTTTATAATAAAAGCTGAAAGAACTGAAAGCACTCACTATGACTATTCACACGTGAGTGTAGTATTACTTCACACATAATATATGTTTTAAAGCAGCCACATTCACATTACAATATTTTTAATTATTGTTTTTTTTCTTTTTCTTTTTGGCCTTTGCAACTGTTTTAGGAGAGAGACCACTATAAATAATTGGGAGAAAAGAGAGATGAATAGAGAAATCATAATGGGGCCACTGTATCTTGAATTGTTTTCTTTGGGTTTCTTAATCAAATGGAGTTTCGTTTTTGTCTTAAACCATAAATCAACACAATTTTGTGAAATTTATGCTTTGTAAGTCATTATTGTTTTGAAAACAAGTTTTATTATTAGACAATTTTGTTCTTCTTAAGTAAATGTGTTTTGTTTGAAGGATGCCAAGTTGTTTTACATGATGACAAGACAAAAATATATTGTCAACTGCAACGTGCACCACAGCCAGTAATAACACTTAAAAGAATGTTAAAAACAAAGAAACTTAATTAGTAAAACAAATATTATTAAATGAATAACTAACTGTAAATTATGATTGGTTACTGTTCACAATCTTTGAACAGCCGTTAATTGTATGTATAATTATATTAATTGGATTGAAGGCTGTTAGGAAAAAGCCACACAAAAATGAAGTCAAAAGTATTTTTGGATTTGATAATTTTGAAAAAAATCTCAGCCTTCAAATTGTCATTTTATTACAAAATTCAAACAATAAATGTGGTTCTGACAGTCTATGATGTGGTGTAGAATGGGGAGCGAGTGAACCGATCATCTCTTTCTTTCTTACTACCGTAATAGCACATTTGTGACACTGGACCACAAAACCAGTCACAAGTCGCACAAGTATAACAATATATTGTTAGTCTGGGTTTCCCCATGCTGCCTTCCCGCAGCGCGATTTTATTCACGCTGAAAGGCAGTATGGATACCATGGGCCAGATTTTCGCCTCATTTAGGGAACCAATCACAGAAAGGGGAGGGAGCAGCAAGACGATGACCACATCTATGCGACACACCGAAGCAGTTTGTTTATTTCTATGGATTCAACATGGCAGCAGACGCGAAGCTACCGCATGTTTATCTTGTACAAACGGCAATAGTCGCTGAACGTCATTGTTTACACAAAAATATCTTACCCATCGTCTTCTTCCTTGTCTAATTTCTGTCGCTCTACATACGTCATCTGGTATAATTGAAACGATTGCATATGAGCTACGTACGCGCATTTGACAGACATTCTTAGCACCCAATAAACAGCGCCGGGCAATCGTAAACCACGCCTCAAATACGAGAAAATGTACATGTGGTTCCCAGACCCAAGTCTCAACGAGAATTGGGTCTGGTGTTAGCCAGGCTAATATATTGTATGGGTCAAAAATATTGATTTTTCTTTTATGCCAAAAATCAATAAGATATTAAGTAAAGATCATGTTCCATGAAGATATTTTGTAAATTTCCTTCCGTAAATATATAAAAAAATTATTTTTGTAGTGAATGCAGCAATATGCAGCAATATCATGAACATAAATTGAACACTTTAAAGCTGATTTTCTCAATTTATTGATTTTTTGCACCCTCAGATTCCAGATTTTCAAATAGTTAGTGACTGGTTTTGTGGTCCAGGGTCACATTTGAGAATAATGTTACATTTTGAATGTGAAGAGCATCAATATCTACAGATGCATGTCATGCAACAACCCACTAATCCAAAAAGCAGGTGCTTCTTACTTCAGCAGCTCGTAGTTCTTCTCGTTCAAGCGAACAGCGTTTTCCCTCCAGAACTTCTCAGACTTGTGCACTGGACTCCACTCCAGACGTCCAGACTTCAGCTCAGAGCTGTACTCATCAAAAGAACTGCAGGAGGAAAAATGGAAAGCACTATCAACATGTGAGGAAAAAGAAACATGTTTAAAACATACTGAGAGAGTATGAGGGCTTTACCTGAGATCCTGAACGCTCTCTCCCAATTTTTCCAGGAGGAACTTGATGTCTTCAGTGATGTCCTCATCATCATATTTCTGCTGGTCCAGGTTCTCCAGCTGTTTGAGCACTTTGCACTGGATCATGGCAAGAGCGTATTCCTGACGGGTCTCTCTCTCAGCTGACTTCTCCAACAGGTTCTACAGCAACAAACAACCACCAATCATGTTAATGCCGTTATTGTAGAATATAATTAAGTGGATAATTAAGTACTAAGAACACTGAAAATAATTTAAGCGCCATTTATTCTGATCTCTAGAACAAAACCAATTATATTTACATACTCAATTACAAATTCACCTTGTTATGAGTGCAATTATTCAAACATAGATATTTGTGACTACTTAAATTATAGCAAGCATTTTATCAGATTTCATTTCAATGTGGATACTGTTACCATGGTCTGTAGTAATAAAGCCGACATATTAAAAATCAAAACAAAAGATAAACGAGGAATTTCAGACCAGCTGAATGGTTCTTAAAGAAAAAGACGAAAGATCTGTCCTTGGCTTCTTCAGTCAAATGATTTAGTAAATTCAAGACTATTTCCCAGAAGGAGAAATACTGCACAACATTGGAATAAATTATAATTTGAATTACAATTATAACTATAGACTGTTGTAAAGTGAGAGTGAGGGTTTTACATTTTAAATATGCACTTAGCAAGATTTTTCCTTTTATTTGAAAGTTTCTTCTACTTTTAAAATGGTAGAAAAGCTTTGTGCATCTACAATGCGCAGTGATGTTTTACCGGCACACGTTTGACACGGCCCCTTTGAACAACGAAAAAAAGAACTTCAGCATGGAGCAATGTGACTTGAAGAGGAAATGAACTTGTCAAATTACAATAAGAGTGCTTTCATTTCTCAGAATTCATTACTCTTAATGGATATGGTTCATTTAGCAGTGAATGCTAACATAACATTGGCTTCCTTTTTAAAACCCTTTGCTCTGTACTAAAATTAGGTGTTGCTCTTTGAAAACTCACCTAAAGGTCTTGAAAACATGCCCTTTCTGGCATTACTTTGGTTTTTCTTTAGTTGTTATTTTAGATGCTACCGGTAGTCATCAAGTTAAATAGCTTGGATTAAATTGGGTGAAATGTCAAATCAACTCACGCTGCCACTCTAAGAAAATATCATCAGTTAATGGACAAAAGGATGAGTAAGAAAAAAAACAGGAAATAAATAAATCATATTTTTCTTTCATGTCTGCTGGCTTAATATAATTGGGCTGTAGATTTTATGAAAGATTCAAGGTGGTTCACAAGTTTCTTTCCCCTCAAGCAGCCAAGACGAGCTCTCAAACAAGTTAAGCATTGATTACTGATGAAACAGAACCATATGACATTTTGAATGAACCTGAATCACTGTTACTGAGACACTTCAATTAGCTAGTGGAGTAAAAAAACAATTATTAATAATTAAGTAATTTTTTGGCATCTCACTGCTTTCCAGCAGTGTTTAATCAGAATTGTGACATAATACAATAAAGCCAAAATTGAACAATTAGAGTCAGTGAACGCTCAGCTGTCCAGCATGAAGGAGTCATGCTGTTACATGTATGAGAGACAACAAAGATTTAAAAGAGAAGTAAGTAAGCTTGCAAAGGAAGAGTTCATATAAGGAAGCAGTGGCAGAATCTTAATAGAGCAGTAGCTGCAGCATTGAATTACAACAGTGATGCATATTAAAGACGTGATGAGCAGCGCTGGCGTTTTAATTTGCAGCAGCCTAGCGTTTTGTTTTAATGCAGACTGCTGTAAGGGCAGTCTTGCAGCAAACGTACATTGTTTATGCAGTTCGGACACATTTATCATCTTTGGCAAAGGTTTCATACCTATTCTCATACTGATTTGTTCCCAGCCGTGAATAAAAATGTATTCCTGCAAAGAGCAACTTGGGAGTCAGCAGGGACTTTTACTTGAGAGGCGACCACAGCAGGGAAAGTGATAGTGTTGGAAGACTATAGACCCGCACTCGGGGTGAGGCTGTAATACTCAGAGTTAGTATTAATGATCCTGTGTTGGACCAGTGTACATCTAAGAAGGGAGGTGAGAGTATGTAGATGCTAATTACACCGCTATATATCGTAGTATTTTATCGTGTTATTTTCGGGAAAGGTATAATCCCAAAGAAGCTGTAGTATTGTATTGGAGATGTTGTATTATATCATATTATATTGGCAATTATGGTGTTGTTTGAATTGTCTGTTATTAAGGAGTCCGATTAGTAGGTTGTATTTGATTTGTATTTGTTTTATGAGAATTTCCACGACATTTGGCAACACATAATAAATTACGGTGAACAGGTCAGAAATCTGATCAGCCCAACATACAGCTCTGGTTAACAAGATGATGGATTGTTAGCATAGTGCTGTCCTACACCTTCCTTTTTGACATTCAGCATCTATGCATACTTAAACACTGCTTTCCCATTCAATAGAAATAAGACATTGATGAATGAGCAGTAAGTGTGACTTGCTTGCATGAGAGTAAATTAACATGTAAAAAAAAAAAAAAAAAAAAGACTGACATTACAGAGCTAGATTCTATAGAATGTCAGATAGCTGGATAGAATGTTAGATAGAATGACAGAGAGATAAAGAGAAAGAGATACTGCCCCTTAACTCACTAGAGTATGGAACCGGGAAAATGGCCATAAATATTTGTAGATTTCCAGCCAAATTAATTATAGGTGGTATACTGGAAATCTGGCAAATATATTTTAGTAATGACAATTACCTACAGGAAAAAAATCTTGAGCTCAAACTTGACTTTTGACCACTTTTTGATGTTACCGTACTCTTCTGCCTTTGTATTGTAAAAAGTGAGAAGTCCCACTAAGGCAAATGTCAGTAACTTCCACATTATCAATATTTGGTTACTAATCACCATTTACAAAATTATTATAATAACACCTGTTTAAACCTAGTGGCATTTATTTTGGATGATTTACAATTGCTTTGTTATATGGAGCAGTTTGGTAGCCTATTCATTGGATAGCTGACTAGCCTATTTTGGCTGCTAGCTAGCTAAATTAATTAGATTGTGATCAATCTAGTTTCTAATGCATCTTTTGTGTTACTTGACCTTGATGTCTGCGTTTCAAAGCCATCTCAACTATCATTTTCCTTCAAGAGCAATGGGCCATCCTTAAATGCCATTAGTAAAAACAACCACTCAACTATTTGCTTTACCTACACTTTTATTCAGGTATCGTATGTGTCAGAAGTGCTTCAGTGACAGATGTATGACAGTACACAGGCTACACCGTGACTTAAATGCAGCTTTAATGGACTTTAGGAGGACAGTACAACTTTTTAACTTTAAACTTTAATGGACAGTAAAAGAAAGGCAGAATACCGTTCCCCAGGCTGGCAAAGTAACTCCTAAACAATAGCAGAATACTCTAACTCAGTTTGAGTGTTCCAAAACAAAGGCAAAGAAAGGTAACTCGTGTTATGGTGTTCTGCCTTGGTTTATCCTATGCTTTTGTAAGTTACTGTTAAGACAACCCATTATTTTCTCGAAAAAAACAACAACGGAATTGACTCAAGATACTTATCTACATGATAAAAGGAGGACTTGAAATGTCCCAAAAATATCAATGACTAATTTTTGAACAAAAAATTTAATTACTACCTTTTGCCTTTGTAGGGCAGGATAGATATAGAAATATAGATAGAGAGAGAGATATAAAGGAAACCTATAGAGCTGTCACTTTTGTGAAAAAATCCTGTTCGATTTTTGAGACATAAGTGTTCATTGAATCGATTGTAAAATCGATTTTCCATGTCTAAAGACGTTTCCATTTTCAAAACCAAATATAGGCAAATCCACAGACAACTAACCGGCATTCGGACAAACGTAAAGAGTGCGCTTGAGACGCGCACAAGTCAGCAATATTTCTGATGATTTATTGGCGTGAGGTTTCGTGCACAATGAAAAACAGGAGTGCAATATTCAGGGTTTGAAATTAACACCCACCAATCCGCCAAACGTGGGTAAAAAATAACTTTGGCGGGAAACGCTGTCAAATTACGAGCCAATTTGGCGTGTTTCTGTTTACTCACTTTTCTGGGGGAGTTCGTGTAGCCAAATCTGCGCGGATTTAGCACAAATATGCAACTCATGAGTCATCATGATATATTAAATACAGCGTATTGCACAGAATCTGCGCATTTCTGGCTTACTTGAACACGTCACTACGCAACAAATAACAGCGCGTTTGTTCACGTGCATTGAAGTAATAGCGAATATTAAAAAGCATTTTGTTAACAGAAAAGACATAGTTATTTTCCAACATCCTACGAGTTCTGTGTACTGTATTGATCTGTCCACCTAAAACATATTTTTGGTAAAAAAAAAATAAAAATAAAATAAAAAGGTTTTCGTTTTCGAAACTTGTGTTGGTTGGTCCAATCGATTGTGCAATCGATTTTCGAACGTAAAGTGACAGCCCTAGAAACCTACTTTATATACAGATTATGAACTGACTAAAGCGAAGGAAATAAACTACATTATGCTCATTTATATTGTATTAATCCGTTATATTTGTGTTCTCTTGGAGAACTGACTCAGACCAAGTGATTTACCAAATCATTCACATTTCTATACTGAGAACAGAGAGACAGAGCTGTAAAGTTAATTACGTAACATCAATAAAGAATGTTGGCTATATAAGAAAGATGGAGAGAGTGAAAAATAGATAAGAGAGATATAGTGAGAGATCAGTGGACAGATAGGTAGATAGACAGACAAACAGATAAATTCTATGAAGGAAACATTTTTGTTCACTGTTCCTTGCTGGTGGAATGATCTACTCGCCTTCATCCAGAATGCAAAATCCCTGACAACATTCAAAAGACAGCTGAAAACGCATCTCTTCTGTGAGCACTGAACCTTATTATAAAAAAATTCCCAATTCTAGCTTATGCTACTCTAAGCAATGTCTGAAACTTTATACTTTTAGCACTTCTTGTATTTGTTTGCCTCTTCACGATGAATCGCTTGCGGCTAGTTGGTTTGGATAAAAGCGTCTGCAAAATGAATAGATGTAAATGTACTTTATACACTATGAATAGACTACAGAGAAAGAAATAACTATATTATGTTAATTTGTATTGTATTAATCAGTCATATTTGTTGTCTATTTCATTTAATTCCATCTGTTATTTTGTGGAGAACTCACAATGGTGATGTACCCACCATTCCTATTTAATCAAATCTCTATACTGAGAACAGAGAGACAGAGATGTGCAGTCGATTACATAATATTGATGAAGAATGTTGGCTGTATAAAAATAAAAATGCTTAAAGTACAGGCCAATAAAACTACAGGCCAATATCCTCAATCTTGAGTATTTAAAGTATTGCTTTAGACCTACGTATATATAACAGTGGTGAAGAGTGCACTAATGTGAAACATAAATAATGGCAAATATGCAGAGACAGATCCATTGATAGCTGCAAAATGGAAGCCATGTAATCATAGACAGGCACAGAGAGAGAATACCTGGTCAGGACAACTTAATAAGCTCTTGAGCAGGTGAGATGAATGAAGCGCTGCACTCTAATTCAATACTGTCAGCGACATGGACAATGAATTCATTACAGAACTCTAATACCAACAGAGCCCAGCTTTCAGGGTTAATTTGAACATTAAATGTAGCCTGCACCAAGAAACGCCATGTGCGGGAAAATGAAATGCAGAATAAGAGTAACAAGCAGTCTGTTTTTGTGCCTCGGCTATGTATTAAACAAATATGCGCCGGCAGAGGAAAAGTAATAAGCCCGATGGAAGATAAAATGCCTTAGAACTACATTTGGTCTAGCACTATATCCTAATTCAAATGATCAACATAAGCAGGAAGGGATGTATGGGGACACGTTTTTTTCCGTTTCTAGTCTCCAAAAACCAATCACTGAATGGGCGATGACGCGAGAGTGTGGAAGAGATTAAAATGAGCGCTTTTGTCAATCTGCAACCTTAATAAGGTAATAATGGGGTTCTTAGTATATTCACCATGAAAGCTCTGGGTAAATTAAATCCTTTCAGAATAAAAGAGTGAGTGATCCGCTAATGGACTTTGAAGAGGAAACCTTCTGCTGAACGATGCCCTGAAAAAAGTGAGAAAACAGACACACCCTTCCATCTGAAATGGATTCAGCACATGTACCGCTTCATTAACTATTTGTTACAAAAAAAAAGAGAAATATTTTTACATTAGACTTAATGAGCTTTCATTAAGCATTTTTAGAGATACATTTATATGGTGCCTTCACTTATTTTCATTCAGCAGATGCTTTGCATTCTATTTCCACAGAGACAGTGCTTAGTAAATGATTAGGGTTAAGTGTCTTTCTCTTAAGTGTCTTTAAAATGTTGTGGCTCTGAGAAATGTCTTACGTTTTGCGAGAGGTCTCGGTTCAAATCTTGCTCTAATGGCCTTTTTGCCCTCCCCAAATAAACAGCATTGTTCACTAGTAGATATTTAGCAGGGGTTGAAAAGTCTGAGATCACATTGAAAATTCTGAATTCGTAATCAAATTTCAATCTGTAAATAAAGGATTTTGATCAATTTAGAAAAAGAAACATTAAAACTTAATCAAAAATATTTAATCAAATAAGCAAATTTGTGTATAATAAAACAATACTAAGAAAACAAAAATAAATTATTATTCTAATGATATAATTTATTAAAAAATATGATTCATAATGATTCATTTATAATTTAAATTTAGAAATATGCATAATAAATGCATTTTAGCTGGTGGCCTCAGATTTTTGGACAGTGGTATGTTTAGATGCACATTATTTTGCAATTTCAATGTAATGGAGAGCAGACGAATGAGTGATGGAGTAGGAGTGCGTGTCTGAGAGGATTCAGGGTGAAATGACCTATTAGTTTAATGCATCTGAGTCAGTCACAGACTTTTTATGGGGGCTGAAATAAAAGCCCCACTAAATAGGGTCTACAATCACATAATGCTATTTTTAAAAAGCCACAAGGCTGATTTTAAAAAGGAAATTTGATTGCCACTACTGCATTCAGTTGCATTCACAAAGTCAGGAAAGGAGACTGGGTTCCTAACGAGTCCGGTCTAAAGCAGACGCTTTTCATGACACATACCCTGAAAGCAGCCAGGATTATGCGAGTGACCTTCTCTTTGACAGACTCTTGAAGGATGTCGGAGAGCGCCGGTACCACGTTGTAGCGGCGCAGCTGTTCACAGAGTTGAGGGCTGAAAGCCAGGAGCCACACGCAGAAGATCATCTGATACTGCAGCTGGAAGCCACACTTATTGCTCAGCACTGCTGTGATGCTGAAAGATGCACAAACAGAACAGTCGAAGTTAGTAAACAGTGGGGCATCTCACTCCTAATGGTCTGCTGAGAGGATGCTCTTCACAAAGTTAGTCCTGATGTTTTGATGGGAGGGGGGGATAGATCACATTTTTGTGATGTATAATGAGACCATTACATGAAAGAAATTTTACTTGAGAGGAAAGAAAAAGAAAATTATCTTCAGACAAGCCTCATTATCCTTTTTTTTCACTCTATCTGTACACTAGCAAACAAAAGAACCTTCATGATCACAGGGATAAAACCTCCTAGGACAATGAGAGATGCTTTCTTGTTCAACAAGATTTGTTCTTCATAAAAGCGGCACGAGTAGAGCACATAGTTAATTGTGTGTGGTAAGCATCAAAACAAATTTAAAAAAGAAAGAAATTACAGGGTTTGCCCTTCCTTTGACCAATTCATTTACATAACTTTTCCACGAACTTTCCAGTTGTTTGTTGATTTAAACTACTGGTTACAGATTTCACTCAAATGGAGCAATTACTAGCTAATGAAATATAATATAATATAATATAATATATTTAATTAAATTTGTATCAAATTTTCAATAAAAATTAAATGATAAAACATTAAATAAATACAATTATATACATACTACCGTTCAAAAGTTTGAGGCCAATACTTTTATTCTGCAATGATGGAATAAATTGATTAAAAGTGACAGTAAAGACATTTATAAAGTTACAAAATATTATTATTTTAAATAAATGCTGTTCTTTTGAACTTTCTATTCATCAAAGAATCCTGAATAATAATTATAAATGTTAAATGCAGCAAATTGGCATATTAGAATGATTACTGAAGGATCATGTGACACTGAAGACTGGAGTAATGGCTGCGACACATTCAGCTTTGCTATAACAGGAATAAATTAAATAATAAAAAAAGATTATAATATTAAACAGGTATTTTAAATTGTACAAATATTTCACAAATGACTGTTTTTACTGTATTTTTGATCGAAATATTTCTAACTGCAAAATGATAGTGTATTTTTTCATAAAATAAAACAAATATTTAAAAAATTATTTAATAAAATACTGTTAGAAATATAATTAATTTCTATGGTTTCTCCAGGCCTAGAAATCACGATTATAAAATCCTCATATACCTCTAGATAACATAACTAGATTTCCATATCTATGGGAGCTTAATAACTCACATGTATTGTCTACTATGTGCAATATTAAAAAAACAAGACCTGCATATTAGTGTGAAAGTGAGTATTACCAGTTCACTCCATCAGCCTCCACCCAGGCAAATCTGTATTCATTCACTCTCAGCATCAGCTGCAGGCAACCAGCGACGCACTGAACGTACTGGGAGCTCTGTGTGGGTTCGAAGGAAAAATACACATACACGACGCACAGATTAGCATGCACACTAACACAAAAGGACAACAGGATCAGAATATGAAGAAAAGAACAGTTCAGAGAAGCAGGGAAATGGATGCATGAAATAACAAGAAATAACTATTCGGGTATTAGCAAAGGAACACAGTGAAACTAGGCTGCTCAAGCAGCATTTACACAATTTTTCATTCACTTATGCACGTGCAGTACGAATCTGACTTTTTAAAAAACGCCTTTTTGGGGAACATGCTGGATCAAAGAGACAATCCCACAATGCAGCAGAAAAAAAAGCAGCAGCCTTGAAACCTAGACAGAGTGAGTGAATCATTGAAAGATGTTAGAGGAGATGTGGCTGAGAGGAGAGAAGAGACTCAGTCATTAACTGGAGGAGATGATGCTGTATATCAGCACCCAATGCATAAAAGCAGAGTGGTCCAGAGAATAGAGGAGACAGGGAGGCCGGTCATGTAGAATAGCAAAGTGGAGACATCTAAAGTGCCATGAGAGGAAATTGAATTAAAATGTGTGCCCGCTTGCATTGCGCCAGCAGATTTTGACTCGCGACACATGATGAAAAGAAAAAAAAAATATTTATTTTCTAATGAACTCTAAAAAGCACAAAAAGAAATGAAAGAGGAAGATTGCTGTAGTGCAAAACAAAAGCCTTCTGGTCCTTTCAAACTATCAATTCTAGTGGTGTCTCAGAAAGAAAGAAAAAAAATAAAAAATAAAAAAAAAAGACCCAGCTGAATATTGGAATTACGAATGGCAAGAGAGTTAAGAATCTTTGTTAAAAAAAAACCTTATTGATGAACAGACAAAAAAGGTGTGTTACAGAAGTGCAGCTGTAGGAAAAAGTGAAAAGATTTACAGTGGATATGAATGGAGAAAAAAAGCAGTGGACAGGAAACAGCATGTGCTGTTCTCGAAAAAGCGAGGGGTGAAGATCCCAGCCTCTGAAAGGGGATGGAGGCTCGTTCACACAGCTGCACACCCGCCTCCTTCATCCATGACATACTCACTTCAGTGGGGGAGATGGTCCCTGTTCCAGGTTCAGCACCTGTACCATGTAGTTTCTAACAAAAAAAAGATAGAAAAAAAAAATCTGTGATTTTGGGCCTCTTGTTGGAGAGCTTGAACTTGAGCGGTATGCTCGGACAGTGATGGCAAGAATATAGATGACTCCTGCGCGAGTGAAAAGGCTTGTTCGTGACAGGCAATTGTCTAAAATTCTGTGGGAGAGCGGCCCTAAATTCATTTCGATCTCAGCAGCGCTGCAAAATGAAATGCTTAAGCCTGTTACAAGAGCCAAGTCACAATTTGGATGAAAAGACCTGCAACAATCATCTAAAATCAAAACCAAGACGAGACATAATTTAACTGGTATAGTAATTTTTGGCTTAGAATTGACAACATCCCTGATTCATTGAAAATGTTTATTCACAGCTTTCGCAGCTTAGCTACAATGAACCAAATTTATGGAGTGCACTGTGAATGCTAATAAACATGAACTGCTTTGAGAGGCCTTCGATTTATGATTTTCCACATTCATTAATTCAGAGGGCCCTCGGGCTAAAATATGAAACTACATGCAAAACGCAACGTCCTATTACCGTAAGGTGATTTGTAGGGGAACTTAGGACAATTCCGGTGAAAATGAACCTATGGGGAATTACGACATGGTTACCGAGTCGATCGTTCTCTGGGATGCGTTTTCATGATAATCTAATGTAAAGAGCTTTATCTCTAAAAACAGATTAGCTTATAAAGCTAGTATATGGGGCACAGAATAAGTAAAAGTAAATCGCTAGTTAATACCACTAGCAAGGCTCAAAATAGCCTCACACTAACACAGTAGCAAAATGAGGGTCCCTACATGCAAACCGAAGCATTGAGAACTCTGTAAGTGTACAGACAGTTTAATAAGAAGATACTTTATAAAGACAGTACATTACGCGTATACAGGCAGGAGCCATCTTGGAAAACGGTCTCGACTAGTCGAGCCACTAACGTCGTGCTAAGTGAAATGAACTGTGACTTGGAATCTCATATGGTCCGTTGTTTCCGGAAGAAAGCACTGAATGAAACAGAGAAAATAAATAAAACAAACGTAATTCCTATCGACCAGCTCACTTATCAAGGCGTTCATGGCTCGACTAGTCGAAACTGTTTTCCAAGATGGCTCCTGCCTGTATACGCGTAATGTACTGTCTTTATAAAGTATCTTTTTATTAAACTGTCTGTAGACTTACAAATGAATGTGAATGGAGGGTCATCTTAAAACATGTGCATACAAATCACATCTTTGCACGTTAATGTAAATGGATTCCAGTTCAGGCTTGTGAAACAACACAAAAACATGTTTGAAGGTTATCTAAAATAAAATAAGATTAAGAACACACTCAAATCCAAACAACAAACACATACTCTCACTGCTTACTAACTAGGCGCAACATTAAGTTTCCAATAAGAAGCAATTTTTCTGTCCACACAGAATGCTCTCTAAACACACTAAACTGTTACGTGACACAATCACAGCCAATCAGAAGATATTTGATATTTAATGTACAGTTGTGAATTGTGACAAAACATCCCGCCAAACTGGTTAAGACAAAGCTCAGATATGGAAATAGTGGAGGGCGATATGACCAAAATCTTACGTCACAATTAGGAATGTGCACAATGACTAATTTCATTAACGCAGGATCAATAAGTTCGAAACTAATAGCCTATTATTAACATATTTCCTCAAATAAAAGATAGTCCACACAAGTCAGCACGTTAAGGTATTGTTGTTCATTACCACGGTAACCACTTGCGTATCCAGGTTTGAATGCGGTTCTCGTGTAAGAAAAGTATGAAAAAAGTAAAATGAAAAGATTTAGTTTTCCGCTCCAGATATACACTTTTCTAAATAATACATTCATTTAAAAAAGTAACATTAATGTGACGGTAATTTAAATGTTGCCTTTGTCAAAATACAAAGCAATACATTAAACATGCTAAAAAAATGTTTAAACGACTTGTATTTCCAAGTCGACTAGCAGCAGAAGTACCGTTTAATCAACTAGTCAAAAAGTCTTGCACAACCTTAATCACGATATGGGTGATTTTATTTCACGATAACGATATGAATCATGATCTAGTTATGTTTGCTTTAAATAAGGTTTTTGTTATATCGACCTTTTTTATACCTTTTAAATTGAATAATTCTTGTCACCAAAATGACAAAAAACTAATACTAGCCTAACATAAGTATAAAGAGAGATAAAGTAAGAATTACAATAGAACAATACACAAATAAAATAGACCTACCTGAAAAACTTCAAGCACTAGAAATAAGAAAATTAATACAAGATAAATTGTATAATCAAATGTATAAAAAACACTTAATTATATATGCGGCAAAAAAGAACTCAAATCAGTTCAACTCAATCGAGCGCTGTATGAGCACTGAGCAGTGGCTTCATGTTCCAGCGTCTCTCAGAAACAGTCTCTCAGACAGCACGCGCATTGTCTTTCACTGCCATTGTGCTTCAATGGTTTAAAATCACTTGTTTTTAAAATGCAATGCTTAAAAAACGAATGCAAATGATAAGCTGTCATGACGGGTCACATCACTTGAACGTGAACGCAATAGAGATGATAGTCCAAAATCTACCGGTTGACAAATTTCTACCAGTTAATTATGTCTACCGGTATACATGGAAAAGAGCTTTTATCTCTTGATCATTTATAACGTCCCTCCTGGTACACTGACAGCCTTTGCTTGACACATATATCATGCATATATACACTAAAAAGGTATAGTGGGGCATAGAACAAAAAAAAGTGTCAGAAACATAATATAAGATGTTGTTTCACCAATTCTCTCAAGCAAGTAACACAAACATAACCTCTAGAATACTATGCTGAACCGGCACATCAGTCTTAATCTGTATCTGTGGCTGGTCTGCTGCAGCAGAGCTCACAGCTCAACTCATTCTGAGTCAGGAGGATCCAGGTTCAAATCGTGCTCTATGCACTTCTCGGTTCATTCTTCTTGTTGTGCCCTTTATATAAAGCACTCTGCAGCAGTAGTGCCATGGCACGGCTGTCTCTGAAGATCTCGACCCCTACTGTGTACAAGCAGGATACGAGGAGTGACAGAGTACATACAAATTCACTCGTTCCTGTGCAAGTGCTGCTTGACAAATGGGTGGGCTCCAAAATCATTAGTGATTTGCTAATAGTCATTAGAGATCATTAGTGAAAATGCTTGTATTTAGCAATCAGTTTATTATATAATATACCGTAAATACACAATTTTATTTTTATATTATATAATGAAACATTTTCAGATTTTTTTTAATCAGACTGACGGCCTATTTTCTTTACCAATTCTCCAATGATTTTTTCCAGGCATGTTGTGACTTCTAGATAAGTATTTTTTATGAAATGTAAAAAAAAAAAAAACTATTCGCCAATGAATCATTCAGCCAAATTTGTAAAACAGTTAAAACAATTCAGTGAAAACAAATGACTCAATACCTGCTCAAATGCTCACAAACTGGACATCACTATGGCTTGAAACTGTGTTAAAATGAATTGCATGCATTAACGCGTTAATTTTGACAGCCATAATTATTATATTAGAATATTAATATATCATAAATTATACTAATAATGCAAATATTCATTACTTTATCAGGCCTAGAAAGGACGATTTTAAAAGTCATTGATATTTCCAGGTTTTACATTCGACCCAGTTTAATAACAAATCTAGATATAGTGCTCAATCCAATATTTCTTAATTTATTTGACGTTTTAGAAGTTTCTCTTTATTTTCAGGTATAAATTAGGGTATGTGTAACTAATAAACCCACCAAAATATAAGTCTAGGTTTTTTTTATAGATATTGACATGGTTTATAAGAAAAATTATTTGTTAAATTGCAAGATTTATCTCTCATTTGAAAATGTAATAATTAGTTGATGTACATTTTAGAATATAAAATTGAGATTTTTAGGAATAAAGACATGGCATGGGCTTACTTTGGCACCATTTAAGCCCGCATGTGTTCCAAATAAGCCCACATCATCATTGATTCACAAAATTAATTTTAAAGAAGTAAAACATCAATATATTTATTCAGTGACAGGGAAGTATTAAAAAAATTCCTTTTGCTAATGTTTGATTAGAGCCCTGGGTGGGATGGGTAGGTGTTAGTGGCCGGTGGTATGGAGCCTTGAGTCGGCTCGACTCGAGTTGTAGCTGGAGTCAAGTTTGACCAGGTGTATCTCGGGAGCCAAGCCGAGTTGGGGCTCCATACTCTGGGCTTAGGGGGGTATCCTAGTGGGCCCCCCACTCCGGGAGTCTGGAGCCTTAAGTCGGCTTGTCTCCCGAGTTATGCCGGGTCAAAGGTGGAAGTTTAACCGGATGTATCTCGGGAAAGAAGCCGAGTTGGGGCTCCAGACTCTGGGGTTTTGGGGGGTCTCCAAGTGGGCCCCCCACGCCAGGAGTATGCAGCCTTAGGTCAGCTTGACTCTGGAGTTCTGCCCAATCAAAGTTTCACAGCAAGTGACCATATCTCGGGAAGAAAGCTGAGTTAGGGCTCAATATTCCCGCCATAGGGGCCCACTGGGTGACCCCTCCATGTCTGGAGTCCAGAGCCCCAACTCGGCTTGGGTCCCGAGTTTTGCTAAACTCAAAGCTAAACTCAAAGGGTCAAAGCTAAACAGATAATGGTGGTATCTCAGAGCCAGACGGTCCCAGGGGCTCAGGCCAGTGGGGAATGTAGGGTCCCTCTGGGACCTCTCCATGCCCGGAATCTCAAGCCGTAACTTGCCTTGGTTCCCGAATTACGGCTAACATAAGGGACTTTAGGACAAAACGGGCTAATTTGAATGAATGTGTGTAATTTGTAGGCCTATCTAAATATAGTTGTATATTAAGGTAGTAAGTAAGGTAAGGTTAAAAGGTTAGTAAAGTAAAAGGACACAAATAAATAGAAAATATATCAAAGTTTGCAATTAGAGCGATTCCTCATTAAAACACATAAGGTGGGCTTAAATGGTTCCACAG
Source organism: Meda fulgida (assembly GCA_030578275.1). Lineage (NCBI taxonomy): Eukaryota > Metazoa > Chordata > Actinopteri > Cypriniformes > Leuciscidae > Meda > Meda fulgida. The sequence continues at coordinate 15,926,378 of CM060617.1, forward strand.
TGAGTAATGGTGAAAAAAGAAAATGATTTCCTTTAAAAAAATGTAAGATATGTTTACAAATACATGCATGGAGCTTAAAATATACTGTGGACTAAGTATCATAGTAATTTTCATTGTGCCCACATTGAGAAATGTCACTTTTTTTTATTATTCAAGATTAGCTTGTGTTGGCTATAGTTTGCATGCGTTTTGTGGCACTGTACTATTTAAGCCCATCTTTTAAAAAAGTGAATTTATGAAAATAATCTTCTCTACAAAACAATTTATGTTATGATGTATTTATAAGTAAATTAATGTAAAATGAATCAAAAAAACATTTATTGTTTGTAGTTCACATGCTTAATTCTTAGGCAGTCTAGCCTTTCTGTAAGGCTAATGGTTAGACCTAGAGATTAGCTTTGAAAGCAAGCTAATAAAACGCATCTTTCCATTTAAAGGAAATTTATATAAAATTATAAAATACTATTTGTTCATACACAAAAAAACAATACATTTATCTCTTATTTGACATAATATCAATGTAGTTACCAAAGAAATGGCTGAAAATTGCAGAAATGTGTTGATTTCTGAAGGGTCCCAAAACACCAAAGTTTTGGGGTGACTTTGTGTGAGGTCCTCTGAGACAGCATGCGCATGAGCGGGACTAACTCAACATTGCCAAATGTGATTGGTATGCAATAAAAAAAAAAATGACAGGGAAGTAACAAATCACTGGATTGGTTAAAATAATGAGCAGCATAAAATATTCTTTTCTTTTTTTTTTAATTTGACTTAAGGAGTTGAAAGTGGGCTTAATGGGTACACTTACCATAGATTTTGAATCCCAAATATTCAATGCGGTCTCAGACATTTGGCCTTGATACAATAGAAATATTTCATTTGTAAATGTTACTGATAAAGTTAATAAACTAAACAACTGACACAAACAGCCTTCTTCCATACGAAAGCTTTCTTTTTAAAACCCAAAAAAACTTAAAAGGAAAACAGCACATGGCCAGTGCTTTGGCGCATCACAAATTCTTTTATGTCTCTGCTTGCCTTTCACACTTCAGTGAAAGGAAGATGATTGAAAACAAGAAAGCGATGGCATCTTTTGAAGTCTCATTGTATAGGAACATTTACATCATAAGGCACAGAGGCAACACTGGTAATGCACAAAGATCCAGATACAGTAGGTTATGTTCAGTGACTGACAGTAGAAACAGATGTTTTAGATAAGGTGAAGATCTTTTAAAAAAATAGAGAGCTGTATGTGTAGCAAGAGCGTTCCTCATTTGAAAATAAGAACCTTTAAAAAAAAATCTATGAAATATCTTCAAATGTCATGTAAAAAAAAATCTTAAAATGAAAATTGTCTCACCCTCATGTCATTCCAATCTTGTATACATTTCGTTCTTCCATTGGACAAAAAAGGAGACTGCAAACTCCATTCACATTCACTGTATGAAAGTGACTGAGGCTCTCAGTCACTAACATTCTGTATAAAATCTCCTTTTGTGTTACAAAGAAGAAAGAAAGTCATACAGGTCTGGAATGACACAAGGGTGAGAAAATGATGTCATAATTGTAAAACCTTAAATTGGTTGGAGAGAGAAGGTCTACTGAATTTAGAATGGAATCTCTTTGTTTTCTACCTGAGAGCTGAGCTGGGTCTTAATCCAATTGAAGTAGTAGTTCAGGTCACTGCCCTCCATCAGGTCACGTCCCCAGGCAGCCAGCTTGGCTATAATCCTCGCAGCCTGGGGGGTGAGAAGAGAAATGTCACATCAGTGCTTGGAAAAATGTATTTCTGTTAAACGCGGCTTCCGTACAGATACTTGAACATAAGAATATTAAAAAAATGCCTTGTTAGGGCTGTGGACTAGTGGTTAGCATACTTGTTTGGGCACAATGATCAGTGGTCATGAAAACAAATAGAGTTTGAATAGAGCTTATAACATTTCCCAATCCTGCTCTCCCCATCATTTCCTGTCCTCTCTCTGCACTTCTCTGCATTAAGGACAATTAACAGCTCTAATTGTGATAAGTGATGGCGACTGTTGCTCTGTCTAGATCAGTCTGAAACATTCAACCTGAAATTAAACATCCCATTTTAACATTTCAGCCAAATGAAAACGCAACTGGTGCAGAATATGCTCAAATTATTGGACAGATGAAGTGATTCACTGAGGGCTCTTTCGCTCCCTACATCTGTGTGTGCACTATGGTAATGAATGCATTCAGAGCCATTCTGATGTTTCCAGAAGACATGACATTTACTCTGCTTGCCATGCAAAAGGGGAACTTCAGAGTGTTTCATTAAGAGCTGAGGTGAGGATGGCAAGGGGAATCAATAGCATCCTTACGCAGTTCAGCACCTTGCGACCGCCGTCTGCCTGAAGGCTAATTAAACTGTGACTACTTTATGCTGTTCTGCGTGTGAAGTATGTATCCTTAAAATGAGAGTATCCTGGGAAATCGGTTTGCTTTTGAGTGAATGTTCAAAACTAAGCATGGTAAACTCTTTGATGAATTATTGATAGACCCATTCTACCTATGGGCTCTCAAACAAAAGGTTTAAATGTAATGGCCCTGAATTTGAATTCTGGATTGATGTACAAGTTGCTTTTAAGAACAAATCACAATGATATTATGTAAAAAGTAGAATACTCTGTGGCAGATCTTGGACAACACCTGAAATTGGTAATAACCTGGTGATTCCTCATTAGTCGAACTGTTTAGTATGTATAGAGCAAAGGGAGGAAAAGCTAACTTCAGTTCAGTAATTGCTTGGGGGGAAAAAATCCAAGGGAAAAGAATTGTGTGATATTGGTCCACATTCTACAGTGTTATGCACATGCAGCTGAACCATTAGTAAACTCCACCTACACATTCCTGAAATTAATTTTGAAATTTAAGCTCTTGTGCTAGAAGTAGAAATTACTTTTCTTTTACAGAAGAAAATATAAGGTCAAAGCAGGTCTTCTTAAAATACATTAAATAAATTTCACTGCAATAACAAATAATTTAATTAACCTTACTGCTGTTGTTTTATTTGTAACCATATTCGTAATAAAGCACTTCCTTCAGTAAAAAAGTTGACTAAATTATTAAATACTCTACCTTGAACAGCTGTTTAAAGTTTGGGGTATGAAAATGTGAAATATTGTTAAAATTTTAAAACAATTGTTGTTATTTTAATACACACTGCCTGGCCAAAGAAAATCCTGTTTGGAAATAGGCAAATGCTTAAGAGTCTATGATCGGATAATTAGTGCAGTTATTATTATGTTTCTATTTGTTTGGCAACAGTTCTTCTAAGTTTTAACCCTAATTGATGGAGTGTGCGCTTTTAATTTCTTAAACAACAATGTAGGAACATCATGGCTATATTCCAGGATGACAATGTCAAGATTCATCAGGCTCAAATTGTGAAAGAATGATTGGGATGGAGCATGAAGGATAATTTTAACACATGAAAAATAACACCACAACTTTTATTTTCATCAAGAGGTGCATAAATGTTTGGTCAAGATCTAGTATTGAAAATGCAAGAGTCAACTCTGTAAAGTCTACTTCAGCACATCCCAAAGATGAATTTATGGTCTGGTCTCAGAGGTGCCAATTCATGTGTGAAAATCATTCTTCATGCTCCATCCCAACCATTCTTTCACAATTTGAGCCTGATGAATCTTGACATTGTCATCCTGGAATATGGCCATGATGTGTCTTCCTACTTGGTGGTTTAAGAAATGAAAAGCTAAACACTCCCATCAATTAGTTTTAGATGAACTGTTGAAAAACATATAACATGCTAGAAACATAAAAATCACTACAATTGATTAAACAGTTGTGCTGATTAATATTTTTGTGGAAACCGTGATCATTTTTTTTTTTCAGGATTCTTTGATGAATAGAATGTTCAAACAAACAGCATATACAGGTCCTTCTCAAAAAAATAGCATATTGTGATAAAGTTCATTATTTTCCATAATGTAATGATAAAAATTAAACTTTCATATATTTTAGATTCATTGCACACCAACTGAAATATTTCAGGTCTTTTATTGTTTTAATACTGATGATTTTGGAATACAGCTCACGAAAACCCAAAATTCCTATCTAAAAAAATTTGCATATTTCATCCGACCAATAAAAGAAGTGTTTTTATTACAAAAAAAGTCAACCTTCAAATAATTATGTTCAGTTATGCACTCAATACTTGGTCGGGAATCCTTTTGGAGAAATGACTGCTTCAATGCGGCGTGGCATGGAGGCAATCAGCCTGTGGCACTGCTGAGGTGTTATGGAGGCCCAGGATGCTTCGATAGCGGCCTTAAGCTCATCCAGAGTGGTGGGTCTTGCGTCTCTCAACTTCCTCTTCACAATATCCCACAGATTCTCTATGGGGTTCAGGTCAGGAGAGTTGGCAGGCCAATTGAGCACAGCAATACCATGGTCAGTAAACCATTTACCAGTGGTTTTAGCACTGTGAGCAGGTGCCAGGTCGTGCTGAAAAATGAAATCTTCATCTCCATAAAGCTTTTCAGCAGGTGGAAGCATTAAGTGCTCCAAAATCTCCTGATAGCTAGCTGCATTGACCCTGCCCTTGATAAAACACAGTGGACCAACACCAGCAGCTGACATGGAACTCCAGACCATCACTGACTGTGGGTACTTGACACTGGACTTCAGGCATTTTGGCATTTCCTTCTCCCCAGTCTTCCTCCAGACTCTGGCACCTTGATTTCCGAATGACATGCAACCACTGAGCAACAGTCCAGTGCTGCTTCTCTGTAGCCCAGGTCAGGTGCTTCTGCCGCTGTTTCTGGTTCAAAAGTGGCTTGACCTGGGGAACGCGGCACCTGTAGCCCATTTCCTGCACACACCTGTGCACGGTGGCTCTGGATGTTTCTACTCCAGACTCAGTCCACTGCTTCCACAGGTCCCCCAAGGTCTGGAATGAGTCCTTCTCCACAATCTTCCTCAGGGTCCGGTCACCTCTTCTCGTTGTGCAGTGTTTTTTGCCACACTTTTTCCTTCCCACAGACTTCCCACTGAGGTGCCTTGATACAGCACTCTGGGAACAGCCTATTTGTTCAGAAATTTCTTTCTGTGTCTTACCCTCTTGCTTGAGGGTGTCAATGATGGCCTTCTGGACAGCAGTCAGGTCGGCAGTCTAACCCATGATAGCGGTTTTGAGTAATGAAACAGGCTGGGAGTTTTTAAAAGCCTCAGGAATCTTTTGCAGGTGTTTAGAGTTAATTAGTTGATTCAGATGATTAGGTTAATAGCTCGTTTAGAGAACCTTTTCATGATATGCTAATTTTTTGAGATAGGAATTTGGGGTTTTCATGAGCTGTATGCCAAAATCATCAGTATTAAAACAATTAAAGACCTGAAATATATCAGTTGGTGTGCAATGAATCTAAAATATATGAAAGTTTAACTTTTATCATTACATTATGGAAAATAATGAACTTTATCACAATATGCTAATTTTTTGAGAAGGACCTGTATTAGAAATATGATTTTTATGTAACATTGTAAATTACTTTACTGTCATTTTTGATCAATTCAATGCATTCTTGCTGAATAAAACCATTTCTTTCAACAAGAACAAAAGACCTCAAACTTTTGAACCGCAGTGTATATATAGTTATATATATATTTATTGTCTGGTAGCAACTTACCATGTGAACAGTAAAGAGGTCTTGACGGTTCAGCATGGGAAGGAAATATGACCAGGCTGTATTCTTAGTCTTCTTGGCATAATCAAAGAAGATATTCACCCTCTGATGATTTTCCTGCATAGTAGAGCAAAAGACCCATTATTGCAACAAATTAATTAGAAAAGGTGAGTGATTATAGAAAAATTATCCCAGACACATCTTCTAATATAAAAGTTGCACAAATGGACATTAAAAAAGGTAAGTGATGACACACCAGTGCATTTCATCAGTTGTGCTTTCCTGTATGAGTTTTTTTTTGTTTGTTTTTTACTTTTAAATATATTTAAAAAAAATAGATTTAAAAAAAAAAAGTAGTCAAATAATTTTAGGTAATCTGATTATTTTCCATTGTGTACCTCCATTTCACTGGTACTACAGCATGAGCAGTGATAGCATGGTAGCACTGCTGTGTCCTTGAAAAATCATGCAAAAGATACTTGACAAAACAGCACATGCAGGGTGAGACTGTTCATTTCTTCCATTTCCCCAGACACACTTATAAAATGAATTAATATTCAAAATGGAAAGATTAGCCTGTTTATCATGGTTTTAAAATTATAACCACTTTGCATATGAATAGAAGATGTCATCATAGAGGCATAGACTAAATGATTTGTGAGATGACGAGTCATTGTATGAATACAGAAACACTCAGTATAGACGCTGCTGTACACAGAACCGCAGGCTCCATATAAGCAACTGAAAGTGGGTTTTATGAAGGCCATCTATCAGCACAAACTTAACATAATTTTCGACAAAATATAAAGGGAATAAGCTAAGCTAAAGGAGGGTTGACTGAGTGACATTATAATTTAAAATCAGCTTGAGGACTTGACATTTTTGCAAGACCAAGGCTGTGAAGAGACAAAAGGCAAATGTCATAAGCCCTATTTGCACGGGATTAGTACTATATGGGGACCACGTGTGATTTAGAAATTACCCCTCCACATCTGAATTTCGTGTGGCGCATTCGCACGGGATAACCAAAGCCTGTGATTTTACTCAAATTTACTGACTTATCTCCCGGATATGACGTCAATAGGCTATTGCTTGGAAATGTTATGAATGCCGTTATTATAGGTCTAGCTCTATGATATATCATAAACAAAAGAATGTTCCTTACCGCATGCTGCTATGTCATTCATCTCCATCTAATCATTATTTTTTGTTTTTGCTCTTCTGATGATTTTCAGCTTTCTTTTTCTGCAAATTGTGTAGTTGCTGTATAGCGATATGACACAGCACCCAAAATACTATCAAGACACTCCAACGCATTTTTTTTTACGGGAATTTTTACTTTACAAATTACAGACATGGCCGATTCGCACGGGATTAAGATAACAGACAACCTCCGTAATTATTACAAATGATTAGAGGTCACCAGGTAATACTTATCCCGTGCGAATAGGGCTATAGACATATTCATGCAACTGTCTGCATTTCTCATTTCAATACACTCTACACCTTTTAACTGAGATAATACAGGGTCAATTTATGAACACTTCAAAGCTTTTATGCCCGGGACACACCAAACCGACGCCAAGGAACTAACGTTTGCGCCGATGAAAGCCGACTGTGTTGTCTTGCGTCGGGGGAAAAAGCTGCACGTCAGCTAGAATGCGGCTGCGATTAAATGAGACAGCTGTCTATTTCCGCATTCATCTATATTCGTCATTCAAAAAGGGAAACTGACGCTGCAGGTCAATACAGAACGAAATATTCTGTAGGCTAGCCTATTTTGCCGTCTATACTGCCGACATTGTCTTTGCTGTATCAGTAGTAGGCTATATATTTATGTTTATATTTCATGTATAAAATTTTTATATATATATATATATATATATATATATATATATATAAAAACGGTGCCCTAGATTGCCCTCCCTATACGTCACCAGCAGCGCCGCGTCATACACGTTTCTGGCATAGACAGTAAAAGAAGGTTTCTGGTGTGCAAAGACACAGAAAACGCCACGCTGCTGACACGCAACAGAAACGCCACGCAGCCAGTGTGTCGCTGGCCTAACGTCTTTGGACGCCGCGGAGCTATGTGGTGTCCGAACCATGGCATGCATTTTTCGGGAGGTTTCGAGACTGACCTTATTTCCATTGCAACTTGTAACAAAGAATTTCCCATCGGGGCTCAATAAAGTAATTCTGAGTCTGATTCTGATATTTAAACAGACAGTGTTTCTAATGCTAAATGTTTTTTCAGTTTAGTTTTTTATAATTTTTATTAATCTTCTACATCAATGCACCACTTTTATTATGCAATAAGAAGCTATTTTTTATGTCTTTATCTTAATACATGGTTTTATTTTAAAAAAGGAGCTTTACACACAACCTTATCAGAGCTAATGACAATGTCCTGTATTGTTATACATTTATGTAGTCTTGATTTGGGTGTACAGTGGTTTTACATTTAAAAGGGTTGTAAATCTAGTTCAAGTAAATTTTAGCACGTCATAGTCAACTTTAATCAGGTAATATCACAACAACAAAAATGTGGCTAGTAAAAATGCTGTGTGGCAAACCACTAGCCACATTGGCTAGTGAGCAAGAAAGTTAATGTCAAGCCCTGGTTACAAGGTAGGCTGGTTTGTGATGTCAGAAACGCCAGCGATTTAGATTTGCAGCAGCCATTAGATCGCTGCAGTGTAAGAGAAAATACTCTGCAATTGTGCTGACTAATGAATTTGCACAAGGTTTTTCTTCAAGCATATTAAAAACACCACATAGACATTTAAACAACATTAAAAACTTGATTTTCACCACAGGGGGACTTTAAGGGTGACCGGTTATGAGAAATCAGACATTAGATTTGAACTTTTTATATCTCTGAAATGGTGCATGTTTTTACCTGCAGCGTGTCATCAATCAGGGTCAGGATGTACTGAACTGTTTGCTCCTTAGATATATGAGCCATAAGGTTGAGGAAGGTCTTTGCACACTACAAGAAAATATGTTAGAAGAAAAAGTTAAATCTATGGAACTGCATAGAAATACCACAGCATGTGAACCTATGTGAGTCTAGCCATTTTCACAAAGCTTTAATTTATTTTAAAGGGTATCTAAGGTCTGTGATTTTAAAACTAACCAAAAATAAAAATACAAGTAATGATCTAAAGCTCTGTCATTCTGTTATGCAAAATCAATGTGGTACATTTCTTCTTTCAAGCTAAACAGTTTCTTTTTAATCCAGGAAAAATATGATATGAACCTGATGTCCTTCTTTTGTCAGAATTGCTTGCTTGTCTTCAGACATGGCAACCTCAAACTTCTTGATAAACTCACAGTCCTCGGCTGAGATCATTTGGCCCCTGAAAAGCACAAAACTCACCAATGACTAAAGGGAGGTAAGCTCAACAAAAGGCAATCTAACAAAATGCATCAATTATTCACATTCGTTCAGCATATTCACTCTCACCTGCTTTTTACATTGTTTTAATCTGTCCAATTGACAGATTAAAACAACATATTCATTCTCAAGAGTCCACATGTTTCTCTCATTTGTGGAGAGTTGCAGGACTCAATAATAAGGGTGGGCTGATGGTCGGTGCTCATTGATAAAACTGTCACTTGTCCGATTGATCACGTACATGTGTCATGTATTCGAAATTTCAGTATGATTTCTGGCTATTACAAATTAAAAATACACTCTTCTAATTAGATCCAATATAAGAACTGTAACTGTTTGCTAAAATACATTTTGTTGAGCTCTGCCTTGTTCCTTCAAAAACTATATGAAGCAATAATATAAGAAAACCATGAAACTCTCTGACCTGTAAAAAATTAAAACAACCAAGTATACTTGTGCAATTGCCTTTCTATAGACATAATATCATGTTATGATTGAGTGGACTTGGTAGTTCAGCTTGGTATGGTTTTTCATTGTTAGATTAATTTGATTTGCCTATTTTTCGTTTTCTCTCTTTGTTAACGTTTGAATATATAGAGCTTGATTTCAGTTATTCCTTTGTTCCGATCTCGTCAGTGTTTAGTGGTTGTGTAAATATTCTGAAACTTTTGAAAAAACTGAAACTGAGTTTTTGATATTTTGAGTTTGTGATTAATAAAACAACTGCTGCGATTAGGTCCTTCTATTTTTTCTTTGCTGCATCCTTGCTGTGACAGAAGATCGAAACTGACTCTCACAGGGGGGTTCTTCCCTTGAGGAACGCACGCATGACTTTTTAGATCTCGTCCATCTCGTCCATTACGACGAAAACAGCCTGTGAGTGGTTTTCTGCAGACAGTGTCACACCTACCCGAGGACGGTCTTCGGGGACATTTAAAGAGTTTGTGGATTGGGTGCTCCACCTCGGCCCTGTGAGCCTGCGGTTTCGCCTTGGCCCTCCAGTTCATCGTGTAGCCCTAGGTCTTCTTCTCCTCAGCTCTGCGTGGGTCATCACCATGCCCGGTTTCACCTCAGTAGTTGGGGCTCCTGGCTACACCCTGGCTCCTCCCTCCTTCAGTTCTGCCGTGGGCCTGCATCCTAGTGGCTCTGTGGAGGGTAACTCCGTGGCTGCGTCCAAAAACTGCATTCCAAGGTCGTAAGGCATCAAGGCACATCCAAATGCAATGTTTTTTTCACTTCCTGTCTCCTGAGATACCTTCATCTGTTTATTTTTTTTAAGGCAGCACCTGTCTCCACCTGCCGTCATCTCCTCAATGGCTGCACCCTCCTTCTGGATGGTCCCTTTTACCAGTTCCTCGTCCTCCTACAAAGGCCCTATCTCTAGGTATGGTGAAGGGTATGTGATAATGTGGGGCTATTTTCATTCCAAAGGCCAAGGGAACTTTATCAGGATGCATAGTATCCTGGATCCATAAAATAACTGGCCTTTAAAAATAAAAATCTGCCTGCCTCTATGGGAATTTAACATAGGGGTGTACTGACTTATGCCCCCTGTATTTTAAGGGAGAACATTTATTTATATACAATACATTATTCATTCACAAAGAAAATTGGTGTCCTTAAAGGTTGGATTTATCCTTATTTTTTTAATTAAGGCATTAAGATAAATTATTTTTATTCCTCTTTTTAGTCAACTTTAGCATGAGTGTATTCACTAATGATACGCATGGTGTCTGTGTTGATTCGTAGCTGTTTTTTCATTGTATCCTGTTATCCCTTTCCATTTCCTTCTTTTGCATTAGTGTCCATGGTTTTTCATAGTTAGATTCATTTGATCCACCGTTTTCTCGTTTCCTCCCATTAACTCAATTTTGAATGTCCTCACATTTCTGTAACTATTCAGTTGTCTGGTTTATAGCAGAATAAAATAACCATAATACAACACAAAAATATAACACTACCATTCAAGTGTTTAGGGTTAGTAAGAGTTTGTTAAAAAAATAATAATATTGTAGTAATATTGTGAAATATTATTACAATTTATAAACTGTGGCAACCCTATAAATAACTGGCAATCCAATATAATGTGAGTAAATCAATTGCATATGTGACAAAATTTTCACTACATGTAAATTATATTATTTGTTGTATTGTCCGTTATTTTGGAATTAATCAGCCTTTAAGAACAAGCAAGCGGAACTAATACGCAAGCGCTCACATATTACTGTCCCTGTTTTGATTTCAGCAAATCAGTTCGAGCGAATGCAGACAACATGATTTATTTTCATTAACCCAACTCATCAGACCTTTGTAAATTGTAAATAGAATTAGTAGTGTTATTATCTTATTAGTATTATTGTTAGTTTTATTTTTACAGAAACACTGAATGACCAACATCTCAAGCACCACCAGCCCCAAGTTATGTTAAAATTAAATGTAAATGTATGTATTGTATTTTATAATGTATTTACTCCAGTGTTGGCAAAGATTATTTTTTGGCAGCCATTATTTCCGTCTTCAGTGTCACATGATCCTTTTGAAAGCATTCTAATACGCTGCTCAAGAAAGATTTATCATTATCAATGTTGAAAATAGTTTAATTTAGCTTATTTTTAAATTAAGCAACAACTGCTTAATTTTGTGGGTGAAATTTGTTTAATGAATAAAGTTCAAAATAACATTTGAAAAATATAAATATAATTTCTGTAATTTCTGTAACAATTGAATAGTTTTGTCACTTTTCATCAATTTAATGCATCAGGTGCTGAATAAAAAATTATAAATTTCTTAATAAGCAGTACATTAGGAGTTTATTGAGGCAAAAGTTGTAGTTTAGTGAATATGTGTTCCCCATACTAAAGTGTTACCGTAACTTCAACGGTAGAAGTTTTTTTTTTTAATTCTTCTTTTTTAATAGTTAAGGTAGTTCTTGAAGCGTTTGAGTTTAGGTATTGGGTAGGATTAAGGGATGTAGAATAAGGCATTAATATTAGCTTTACACATTCAATATCCTAGTAATATGCATGTTAATAAGCAACTAGTTAAAGGTATTGTAGGTAAGATTTTTATAAAAAACTTTTTTCCAAATTTGTTTAAACTTTCTTTATATCAATGCATAATTAAAATGTAAGTACTCTGATAAAAAGAGTATAAAAATCGAGTGACTTTTGACCGTTTAATCTGCACTAAACACAGCTCATTATTTCCATTCGGAACGAAACAAAGGATTGGCTTAGGCGACTGTCACTCTCTCGCAACCATGGCAACACCCCCGCTGCTACATGCGCTGCCCACATGCGCGCACTGTTTGACTAGAGGAGAGTAAGAGACTAGTAAGAGACACAATTACATGCAAAACACGGCATATATGTTATGAATCTTACACGAAATTCACCTTCATCACAGTGTAACTGATTGTAATGGGAAAACGTGTATCAATGCAACCTGTTTTTAGTTTTGCTTTATGTTACTAGCTCGTTAACGAATCAACCTCAATATATTTTAAACTTTACCAGTATCGATATGCTAGCTTGATAGTGAGTACTAACAGCCATGTTAGTTGTTTATATTCATAATGACAAAGTTAGGTATTTTATTACATGTGAGTCTGACATGATGTCACTACATCCACTGCGCTCCTCTCCGCTCGGCGCTGGTAAGCGCGTCCTCCAGCTGTGAGCGGTCGGCATCGCGCGTTCATGTGTTTTGGGGGCGTGGGTTTGGAAGGAGCCCAGAATGGAGGGGGTGGAAGCGAATGGAGAATAGCTGTGTTTATTGCAGCCCTGGGAGGACTACAGACACTCAATTTTTATACTCTCTTTTCCAGAGTACTTACATTTTAATTATGTATTGATATATATAGAAAGTTTAAACAAATTTGGAAAAAAGTTTTTTTTATAAAAATCTTACCTAAATAGAGGGGGTTCAGCGAAAAATCGGCAGCTGGCAGCAGGAAGTAGCTGCCACTGGCAGCCTACGTCAGCTGCCGCTAATAACCGGAAGGCCGAGGTGGATGCCGCCAGGCAAATAAGTTATTATATCAATATAAAATGTTAGTAGCCTACTTATTTAAATAAAATACTTCTATTAGTAAGTATTTTATATTATTTGATATATTAAATTATATTATATTAAAAAAGGTTGATCAAATATAAATCAAGTAACGAAGATAGACATAGCCTAATACAAAAAAAAACATTAAGCTACACTTAAAATTATGAATTTGTATATGTATAAATATAATTTATGAATGAGTGTACACGTTTGTTAAATAATGAAATCTATTCAGAAAGAAATGCCAATGTAATCATATTGTATATTTATTAAATATACTCATTTATTAAACTTAAATAATGAGAACAGGGAAAGGCTAAATTCCTTTCAGGATAAATCTCTGTCCAATTATGGCCTAATCTTAATTAAATTATAAATATTGTAACTAATGTATTTAAAGGTTTTTCATTAAAAAAAATCAATTGGAGTGTTTAATCCAGTTGTTTCAACTGGTTTAGAATGTTTGAGCAGTGTGTATGATTGTCAACAATCTGGCCAACACAAACCTGAACTGTTGACGAAACGCGCTCATGCCAGCTAGAAACGAATGCAAGTGAGCAGCAGATACAGAGCGCTTTAATTCACGATCAACCTCGTTTTATTGTAGTCCTATAAGGTGAATTCCAAAAAGGCATTCTTTTTCTTTGAAACAACAAAGGCTAAATAATTAGTTATAGTTGTTTTTTTGTTTGTTTTTGTAATTGGTGCGGATGACGCAGCGAAATATAATATAGGCTATAGTATAACATAATATACCTGTAATACAACACAACATAATTTATAGGCTGCTACATTATGAATTTTTACGTGTATAAATAGAATTTATGAATGAGTGTACATGTTTGTTAAATAATTAAATATATACATACAGAAAGAAATGCCTATGTAATCATATTGTATATTTTAAATATATATTCTTTATACATATTAAATATACAACATTTAAACTTAAGTAATGAAAGTCCTGTCTAAAAGAAGAAGAAAAGAACTTTGTCTCATCAATTACCTTTATTTAAAATCATATTTTGCTATCATTTATGTTTTACATTCTTGTCTTTGTATAAAGAAGCAGCTGTAACTGTTGAAACAGGCTTTGTATTTGTTGTTCTGAAATCAGAATGTTAGACCACAATCCTGAACTAGATGGTAAAGTTCGTAGACAAACTTTAAGTTGACTTGCCAGAAAGTTTTAAAAAGTTTTAAAATGTTCTAGTATGGTTTAACATGATTTACCATGTTTTATGGTTATCGCCGGCGCCACCATTGACCATTGGCCGCTGTCGCTTGACTTCCAGTTACATGTGATTGGTTGCTACTACTTTGGACGATACTAATTGGCTGCCACAAAATGGCAGGTCCATCCTAATATGGCAGGGCTTCCAGCTATCAACAGCAGCTACTTCCTGCTGCCAGCTGCCGATTTTTTCGTTGAACCCCTACTGCTACAATACCTTTAATAGCGACAATGGAACCCTAAAATAAAGTGTTCCCAAAGTTACTAAAAAATAAAAACTTAGCAGACAGGGCTTATGTAATACAAGAAGGAATTGGCAAGCTCTATCTCTTTACACTGGACATAGGGCTGGGCGGTATGACGATATATCATTACCATGGTATAAAATATCTATCGTTAGATATTGTGCTATCTCGTATCTATCTACGTATGTAAATATACAGCACTATTGGCACTTTAGTGCGTTGCGTGCTTGATGTTAAAAAGTTTTATGCGCAATAAGCAGTGAAAAAGAACTCAATGCAGTGCACGCACTGATGGACACACAAAAAGCGTAAAAAAATACTTTTGGCTTAGTTGGTGAATAACATTAAGGGAGGACTATGCGAAATTACAAATCTTAAAACATTCAATGTCAGAAACAGACAGCCCCCCCCCCCCACACACACAACCTTGATTATAAACCACCCCACCCCCCCACCCCCCCCACCACACACACACACACACACACACACACACACACACACACACAACCTTGATTATAACCCCCACCACCACCACCACCACACACACACACACACACACACACACACACACACACACACACACACACACACACAACCTTGATTATAACTGTCACATGACAATGACACAGACAGAGTTTCCTTAAAGGATCTAGACCTTGTTCCTGTTTTAGAGAAGTAGCCTATTACACTAAAGACAATTTTAGCAAACATGTAAAGCCCGTTTTATTTGTATTAATGAAACCAAGATGTGATCCAAGTTCTGAAGATATACATTTATAGATATAAAAACTAGTGAGCATATTAAGTATCATAGGATTCAAAAGTTTAGATTTGCTAAAACAATCATGAATGAAACAAGTCTGTTTTTACTTTATTGGGGACTCCATAAAGAAGGTTTAAAGTCGGCATGAAACGGAAGTTGCAAGTTTTTTCTTATTACGACGTATATTCAAGTAAAACGGACTCTAGAACAAGAAAAAAATTTAGGGGGGGGGGGGGGTAGTTGATTTTGTCCATAGGGAATTGATTGGATCGTAGTGGTTTGCTATTGCTGTGATCTAATGTGAGTAACAGGTTTTCCTGCCCTTGTGCAAGTAAACATGTCAGAGAAGAGAAGAGATGTCATTAGAGAGAAGAATGCAAGGGCACATTCATTTTATAAAAGGTAATGATGTGCACGGTTTTAATCATTTATAATAAATACTCCAAAAAAAAAACAAGAACCGTCAAATTTGGTTTGTATAATGGTGACTTTAAGCATCATAATACTTTTACAACAGCTCAGTCTCTTGTTACAGTATTCTATGAGGCCAAAAAATCTTTCAGATTTCAGAATGAATTGTCTAGGAGAGAAATATAGAAGCAGAAGTGATGTTTAGATGTACTCACTGGAGGTAGGACTGCCAGTTGACCTTGTTTGCTCGGACCTCCGCGGCCTTGGCTGCAATGATGTTGGTAGGAACGGCAGCATCCACTGCCCCTCGGATATCCATCTTGAGCTCTTAGATATTAGGACCTGAAAACTGAAAACAATATCAAATCGTGATGTGCTATCCATGAAAAGGCCACCATGAAAAATACAGCAGCATCTGTACTCGTTTCAGCTAGGACCGCTCGAAAAGAGGTTAGAAACATAGATAACACGGTAACAATATGTTGAATAAATATTACATGAGATTACTGGACAAAAGGGACTGTGTGTTGTTATCACACACTATAAAACTGAATTAGCATCGTAGTAGGGGTCGTGTAACAGCTAGCTAAATTGAACGGTAAAAAGGCGAATTATAACTAGTAAAAATGTAAATGAGATTAACTAAATTTGTAGGAGGTCTGGGCACGTCATTTCGAAATAATATGATCATATTTGTTACATGTCTTCTAAACAAAACTAACGTTACTACTGAATGGACTAAGGTTAAGCCACTGACAGCTGCTAATATGAAAATAGCGGGCTGGAAAGGTAGCGGCTTGCGTCACTGTTCAATAATACGTTGCTATACAGTTATCATGCAATTAATTGTAGACCCGATAAGCAATATTTCTAGTATAAATATTAGAAATATATCTGACTTCACGTACCAGCTGCCTTTTGCTGTCAAATTGCTACAAGACGTCACGGGACCAATGTCACGTGATGCTGTCATGTGAGCGGGCCAACGAATTAACCCTTTAAAGAGTCATTTCAGTGGTAAGGATTTTGACTCGCCTCAGTGACTCGAATCATTTGTCTCCAGGGCCCTACGCAGGGTTTTATAAATATAGCCTAGGTCCCAGAATTGAGTTTGCTAGCACGGTAGAAAATTTTAATTCCCCTGATCTAATGTTACATTATGTAGCCTACATTTTAAGACGTTTGAAGGACAAAAAAAAAGGATAATAGAGGATAGTCAATACCTGCTCTTGCTCTCTCATCTCCATCACTTTCTCTATTTCTTTTTCTCTCAGTCTTTACATCTGGCCCTACTCTTCCCTTCCCAAAGCTGAGCTTTGATGAAAACCTTTACATCCGTGTCAGTGAAGAAAGTAAGGGTCGACTGATATGTTTTATGTATCATTTTAGACTCCTGAATTTACTAAAGGCTACCAAGTTTATTGAAAAGTTTCTTAAATTCATTCACAATGTGCCTAGGCTGACCAAATATATCTTTTTTTAATAAAACAATTTTCTTACGTGGTTTAACAATTCTTCAACAATTACTATTTTAAATGTGATTTACCCTATTTTGTCATGCATTAGAGCTCTATCCTAATAATAAGAATAATATGCTAATTCATCTCTTCAGTCAGTAGTAGGCTAATGATAGGCTTGTTCGACTGCGCAGACCGACCAGCAGCTGACTTGAAGCAGTTTGCTGCTTAGAAATTATGTCCGACTTGAGACAGCTCCGATGCTACATCACTGTGACATATTTGGCATCAAAGTACCGCGAGAGCAGACGACTGATTCAGCCATTACAAAAATGTCTAAGCCATTCGATGCCGTAAAATCTTTACACTTTTGTCTTTTGAAAGAGAACTTACAGATAATGTATTATACCATGTTGCAAATGCCCATTTTTGAGTGGAAGGAAAAACGCGCTGTTTTCTTGCATGTATCTTTAAATGCAAATGAGCTTCTGCTCCCCACCCCAATTTCCAGAAGAGGACGGAGCCTATACGGCTCGTGCCTCAGATACTCTGCCAAAAACTAAAACATCTATTTGGTTTTGATCATCTCCAATGTGGTCACGCTCATGTGACTGCAGATCTTCATCGTGAAAGTTTATTATCATTAAAGTTTATTATCTGCGTAAAGCCATATCAGTCTAAACTTCTGATATATGGTTTCCTGAGCACACACATCCGAAGCACAGCCACAGAAAGCTGGATGTCAGACGGCGTGAGTATTACGTCTTATTGCACTTAAAGTGTCAAATCCACACAAGGTTATGTCAAACAAAGTTCACATAAACACAGTTGGTTATGTCTGTGAACGTAAATAGCAAGTATAGAAATCGCATGCGTAGGCTATATTAGATCTGTGTAAGGTGAAGGCAGCGTAATGTACAGTACTTCTTACCGCTATGCTGTTAATATGAAGATGTGTCCCTTTAAATGCAAATGAGCTGCTGCTCCCGGCAAAGAGGGCGAAGCTTCAAGAGTGTGTGTGTGTGTGTGTGTGTATGTGTGTGTGTGTGTGTGTGTGTGTGTGTGTGTGTGTGTGTGTGTGTGTGTGTGTGTGTGTGTGTGTGTGTGCGTGCGTGTGTGTGTGTGTGTGTGTGTGTGTGTGTGTGTGTGTGTGTGTGTGTGTGTTAGCAGCTCTGATTACCTCACGCAGACAAGCACTAAAATGTCAGAAACTGTTCTGCCTTTGTTTAAACTGGAGTCGGACAATGATGGCGAGACTAAAGAAGAAGTGACAATATACAGAATGGAACAGGATGTTTCTGAATTGAATTTATATTGCTGATGTGGAGTCAAGTATCTTCAAGTCATTGATTGACATATTCTGTCATGATAATCTATAAAATCGCTCGTGTGGGAACTGTTATAAGACAGAGTGACATGCTATTGCATTTTTGTTACGTAGCCTACTGTATCGCATGTGAAAAGACGGATGCGACATCTTGAGCAGGGGGAGGAGTAGGGTTGCCAACTGGGGGGGGGGGGGGATATAACATTCAAAACTCATCGGCTTAGACTGCATTTGAAGAAAAAATAAAACAAGTTTTCCACAGCCTTGTGCGAACTTATTCAATAGAATTAGACTTCTAGAATGTTCTTTTCAGTGCAAAAAATACTATTATTAATTTAATTAGACAACATTTTAAGGAAGTGTAGTGCAAATATCTTTATATAATTATATTTACATAGTTTAGTTAACTTTCTTTCCAGTGCAAAACAATAATACATAAAAAAACAGATAATAAAGAAAATATAAAATATTGCACTCAAATACTGCATATTTTTGTGCTCTTTTCTTTTTCGCAGGCTGCTCGGAGGTAGTCATTTTTACATTTCCCGCCGTTGTCACTTGTCTTCATCGTTGCTACGATACGTGACTCACAATGACTAACGACCAATTAAAAGGGCATTCTCTGATGATGTTACAAGATGTTAAAAACGCTACGTGTCTGATCATATGACAAACAGGGGGAGAAATTAGTATCTACCGCACCGTCAGGTTTTTTTTTCTTATCATAGCCTAGTCATGGATTTGCACTGAATTGATTCTCAAAAATACGGAACAAAGTGCGTTCCGTATCAGTTTAATACAGAACAAGACTTTTATGTGTAAAATACGGGACGATTCCATATTATACAGAGCGGTTGGCAACCCTAGGGAGGAGTTGGATCCAGATCCAACTCCTCCCACCACCTTACGTATACATAAACCTACCCATCTCCACCCCTTAGATCTGGATCCAACTCCGCCCCCTGGATCTCGTGTATTGCAATGAGGTGCTACTGACTCTTCCTCTTCTCAACATAGACCGTTTGTTCCCGGGGTGGGGTTTATGTACATTTTAGGGTTAGTGATGTCACTTACCCAAGAGGGGTGTCATGTAGTATACCAGCCGTTTGTTGTAGTCCTTAAAAACGTATTTCTTTAAAAGCAAATATCTTCCTTTGCGTTGAACTTTGAGAGTTGTAACTTTAAATTTTAATAAATTTCTAACTTGAATGCTGTTAAATGCTCAGGCGAGGAGATAAACATGCCGTACAGTGTACAGCTCACTGGGGCGGGGTCTATGCTAATAGGGCAGAGTCTGTCAGCAGTCATGGGTGGGGCCTAGACATTTGTGACATCACAAAAGCTAGACACTGCTTATGATTTATAGGAATTAAAAAAGAAGACTGGGCGGATTTGTACTATTATAAAGTGGTGGTGTACACCCACTGCTGACACACAATTATGTTCAGACACCATATAAAAGTGAATTTTGCCTAATAGGTCCCCTTTAAGGTATGATGACACAATATATTTCTGTAAATTAATGAACATGGTTTCATTTAAAATAGCCTACATGTGCATTTAATACATCCATGTGTTTTTATATCAGTAGTTTCCAACCGTTTTGACTCCAAGGACCCCCCTCCCCCCCACACACACAAACACACATATAATGATTTTAATTAACCCTCTACTGCACACATTTTGATGGCACATGATAAAAATGATTCCACATCATTTCTTTGCTCATTTGGGAACATTTTATTGATTTATCGATATGTGTCATGTCATCTTGTACTTCATGTAATGAGATTTCACTCTGTGTGAAACTCCAAAAAGCAGTTCTCTGCTCTGCTGTGAAGCAGAGGCATACATTACACTTTTTGCACATCTTTTTGGGTATTCCTGTGCACCCAGGACCCCTGTATCTTCCCTTCTTGTCGCATATTATTTGCCAGTGAGGTATTGTCCAAGACATCCTTTAAAAGTACCCCTTATCGCACAACGTTGGCCTGAGACAACAAAAAGAAAAATCATTAAATTCATAAAATCTGCAAAAAGGCTTCTCTACATCTTCTCTAACACACACACACACACACACACACACACACACACACACACACACACACACACACACACACACACACACACACACATATTTTGTATGTACAGCTCATATCATTTTAAATAAGATTACTGAAGCAAATAATCTTGCCTTCTTCTCACACCATGTGCTCCTGTGACCATGTGAAAAGGATGTCCCACCTTCAAATGGTGCTTGATAGTGACTCCCACAGCTTATTGGACTGTTCTTTGAAACGTTTTTAACCGTTCTAATTGGTTACAATCATTTAAAGAAACATGTATTGAACATAGGGCTTAAGAACTCCAGGGATCCCACTATTTTTATTTTATTTTACTTTAAATGTCTAGATTTGGACTTTCCAGTCATTCTTGGTTTTCGGATAAGGATTTTTTTAAATACTTTTTACTTACAATTTCTACCTGATAAATTAGCTTGTCATTATTATAAAATGTATAGCCTATTCTTTATGAAAATATATGAATTTACTTGACTTTTAGTTTAATTTACACATATTTAGTGCATGGAAGTGACGGAAAGAGAGTATTACTGTAAAGTCAACCACATTTGACTGGTGAAGGTCATATACATTGAACTCTAAAAATTCATCTATTTTATTCCAAACATTACTCACACCACACACTCATGCGGTGAATGACACACATCCTGTATTTAATCTGTCCTAAGCCTCTGAAGTGCACTAAACCACTAGGGGATCAGACTCGATGGGACATGCACAAGTGTAATCCCTTTTCTGCCCTGCTCACCAAATGCTGTTCTCATTTGTTGTCTTCTGTTTAAGTGTCTTTTTTAAGGTACCTGCTGACACTGACAGATATGTGAAACTGCCATGGATCATGAGAAAACTGATGGCTTTGGATCTTTGTGAACATGGTGTTTCTTTGACAACATGGAAAGGCTTTAGGTGAGGAATGCCATGTAACAGAATCGTCTTGAAGTGGGAGGTCTGGCCTTCTTCTGTGGTACAGAGTGTTCAGCTTTCTCCCTACTTGATGTGGGGGCAGCTACGGCATCTTCTCTTGGCCTGTCGGCATGACGAGGGTTACTTAGCGACAGGAAGTTATGAAAATGAGGACGAGAATGAAAACACGGAACGCAGATCAAAGGATCCCATATACATTCAGGTACATCAGATAAGTATAAGAGTCAAATGAAGTTAGTAATTGAAGTTGCTTACTGTGATATTAAGAATTCAGAATTTTGGTTTAAATGTATAAATTGTTTGTGCAGTGACAAATGTAATATTATGTGATGTATCGCTGCCATATTTAAAAGGACACAGGGTTTAAGTTTTTAGTCATATCACCCACCTCTAAGCAGTTCAACCAGGAAGTTAATTGAAAGTCATGCAGAGACTGTCTTATTATTGGGAGATGAGAGGGTCTGTGCGTCTCTTGACGTTGGAAAACATAACGGCTAACCTGGATCACGTGAGGCACCTCAGCATGCAGTGACGTCAGTGGCCAGCGTTCAGTTTTATAACAGTCACAGTTTACGTTACACGCAGTTTCTTTGGATTTCTCTGGATTAGCGTGTTCGTGTTGTGAATAAATGTTCTATATTTGATGTTGATCGTAAAGTAGGACTGCCATGTTTGTGGAATGTGCTTTTACTGGTCACTACAGTGCGCATAAAACCACATTTAAGATTAGATTTTAATCTGTTCAATAAACAAACAGCTTTATGGGGCATACATTGCAGTGATAGTCACTAAGTGTAATTGTAAATGAATTGTTGAAATCTGGAAGCCATAGAAAGAATACGTTTATTTATTAAAATCTTCATATTTTGTTTAACTTCATTCACTAAAAAGCATTATCATTATTAGGCATATTAACTGTCATAAATCATTACAATTCAAGTCTAATTTATTTGTTGAAACTCGGAAGCCAAAAAGAGAACACATTATTAGGGCCCAAGCCTTGAAAAGGCGAAGGCCCTATTGTTTTCCTAAGGATTATTCTTTATTATTATTATTATTATTATTTATTATTATTTTACTACCTTTTGGGCACCTTTGGGGGCCTTAATGTGCTCGAAAACTCTTGAAACTTTGCACACGGGTCAGAACCCGCAGCCAAACAGGGCCGGGCTGAAAATGGTACCCGGGCGTGGCAGGGGGGCTCGACAGCGCCCCCTGGAACGGGATTCGAACACCTGTCCATATATCAACCACGCTTGCATGTCATAATCTGAAACTCGGTACACTTATAGATCTCATCGGGCCGAACAACTTTCGTGCTCTAAGTTTTACATCAGCCCAACAGGAAGTCGGTTATTATGGGTTGTTTGGAAAGTCATTTTCTATATTTTTCTTACGACTATTTGGGCAATTTTGGGGCCCTTAACGTGCTCAAAAACTCTTGAAACTTTGCACACGGGTCAGAACCCGCGGCCATCAGGGCCGGGCTGAAGCTGGTATCTGGTCTTCAACAGTGTGTTCGCTGTAAGAGGCCGATCACATTGATGTGACTATTGTGAGTCAAAGTTGTAGCGCCACCAACTGGCAGCAGGAAGTGTGTCACTTTCAAAATACTTTGAAATCACCCTCTTATTTTTACCCGATTTGCTTCAAACTTGATGTGTATAATGTAGACACTCGCCAGATGTAGACCTGTGAAAGGATTATTGATATCTTAGATACTGTTGCCATGGCAACGCAGCAAACTTTAATATTCTTTTTGGATGCTTTTGAGACTCTTAGCATGCCTGAAATTGCTTAAAATTGCATGAAACTCGACAGACAGATCATATTTATTAGCCAGTAGACATGTGCAAAGTTTCAGAAACAGGCGTGGTGCAGGGACTCAGTAGCGCCACCTTTTTACAAAGGAGGGGGAGTTAGGTCTATAGTTTTACCTACAATCATAAAACTCGGTACGCATATTGTTCAGATCAAACTGGACAACTTTCTAATTAACTGTCATTAGCTCAGACCAAGAGGAAGTCAGATATTTTAGTTTGAATGTGGATGTTTCTGAGAAATTTCTCTCCCTCTCTCTCCGTCTCTGTGTGTGAGGGATTTGTGTATTGCTTTTAATGGATTTCAAGGTTTCAGGGGCTTTTGGGGCTCTTAACGTGCTCAAAAACTCTTGCAATTTTGCACACAGGTCAGAACCCACGGCCATCAGGGCCGTGCTGAAGCTGGTACCCGGGCGTGGCATGGGGGCTCGACAGCGCCCCCTGGAACGGGATCCGACTCTTTGGTCCATATATCAAACACGCTTGCATCAATTAATATGAAACTCAGTACACATATAGATCTCATCGGGCCGAACATCTTTCCCCCCGTCAAGTTTTACGCCAGCCCAACAGGAAGTCGGCTATTTTGGGTTGTTTGGAAAACGTTTGCTGTGGAATGTAAAGTACTCCTCCTAGGCAATTCATTCAATCATCACCAAACTCGGTGTGCATGAAGTCAAGACTTTGAGGATGCTAAATTGCGGACGGATTTTTGATATCTCGAACGTTTTGGCCGCGGCGAGGAAATGAATTTCCATGACTAAAATAGGACATATAAAGTGTGTTATAACTTAGTTAGTTTTACCTACAGTTACAAAACTTGGCGTGTATATTGTTCTCATCAAGCCGAACAACTTTCTAATTTACAGTCATTAGCTCCAAAAAACAGAAAGTCAGATATTTTGGGCTGAATGTGGATTCTGAGAATTTTCTCTCCCTCTCTCTCTCTGACAGAGAGAATGCACCCTGCCATTCTCTGTGTGTGTGTGTGTGTGTGTGTGTGTGTGTGTGTGTGTGTGTGTGTGTGTGTGTGTGAGGAGGGGGGGGGGGGGGTTCTCCTCGGGTGATAGTTTAAACACAAATGCATACATAGTGCCATACTGCCCTCTTGTGTCCAAAATTGTATTTATAAGCACTTTTATTTATTTATTTATTTATTTATTACATGTATTACGCACACACACACAGTTCGATCGCGCCCGTGCCTCTCTCTTTCTCTCTCTCTCTCTCACACACACACACACACACACACACACACCCACACACACACACACACACACACACACACACTTCGATCGCGCCCGCGCCTCTCTCTCTCTCACACACACATTTATTTATTACATGTATTACGCACACACACACACAGTTCGATCGCGCCCGTGCCTCTCTCTTTCTCTCTCTCTCACACACACACACACACAGTTCGATCGCGCCCGCGCCTCTCTCTCTCTCACACACACACATTTATTTATTTATTACATGTATTACGCACACACACACACACACACAGTTCGATCGCGCCCGTGCCTCTCTCTTTCTCTCTCTCTCACACACACACACACACACACACAGTTCGATCGCGCCCGCGCCTCTCTCTCTCTCACTCTCGCACACACACACACACACACACACACACACACACACACACACACACACACACACACACACACACACACACACACACACACACACACACACACACACACATACACACAGTTCGATCGCGCCCGCGTCTCTCTCTCTCTCTCTCTCTCTCTCTCTCTCTCTCTCTCTCTCTCTCTCTCTCTCTCTCTCTCTCTCTCTCTCTCTCTCTCACACACAAACACAGTTCGATCGCGCCCGCGTCTCTCTCTCTGTCTCTCACACACACACACAGTTCGATCGCGCCCGCGCCTCTCTCTCTCTCTCTCTCTCTCTCTCTCTCTCTCACACACACACACACACACACACACACACACACACACACACACACACACACACACACACACACACACACACACACACACACACACACACACACACACACACACACACACACTTCGATCGCGCCCGCGTCTCTCTCTCTCCCACACACACACACACACACACACACAGTTCGATCGCGCCCGCGTCTCTCTCTCTCCCACACACACACACACACACACACACAGTTCGGTCGCGCCCGCGCCTCTCTCTTTCTCTCTCACGCAGACACACACACACACACACACACACACACACACATATTGGAACGTGAGTGAAGTACAAAGCCTATAATAAAGTATAGTTTAGCATCCAAATACATCGCAAATGTTGAAACAGTTTGATTCTAATGAGAGAGTTACGTGAGCCCAACACCACTTACTTTCACTTACGCTTTACATTATTTCGGTTACTTCTTGTTTATAGTTTTTTTTTATTCTTGTTCTGTTCTGAATATCATTAAATTTAAAGGATTGCTTGTGTAATATTTTGAGTGTATCATCAAATCAGAATAATTCTCTCGGTTTAGTGATTCCCTAGTTATTTTTTATTTTTTCATTGTTCTAATCAAGTAAGGCAAGTAATATTCTCTGTGTCTTTATTTATTTATATATGTATATATGTATATATGTATATATATATATATATATATATATATATATATATATATATATATATATATATATATATATATATCATCTGAATTATAAATAACTTATTTCTGTATAAAATAAAAAAATTCGAATAATCCAGACCAACCAGAGCGCACTATTCCTACAACATCATCAGTGCTGAAGCGGAACTACCAGAGCCGTTCGGCAGATTACGAGCAGATGCAGCATATGTGTTGTATCGAGGCAGGGTCAGGCCAGGGGAACCCATTAGCAGCTTTTTTGCAATGGCAAACAGGGCAGAACAGAAAAGGCAGAGACAAACCAGGTTGACAGGCAAAGGACAAAGACCTCCAGATAAATACTGGGCTTCTGGATTTACACATTTAAGTGCTGCAAAACATATTGACCTAAAAATTATTCTAAATTTAAATGATCTCATATATGTGGCTATTGTGGTTCACGATCATAGGCCCTGTCCCAAATGGCACACTTCATATGAATTTTTATGAATTTTCGGTCTTGTGTACTTATTTCATGTGTCTGTTAAATCCATGAGACCGTAGGCTTTCTCATTTTTCATTTTAGGTTTTAGAAGGTTGCTCACGCATACTTTGTGGTTGATATGTGCCCTGGATGCGCACTTTTGCAGAGCCCACACTGATGCAAGCTCTACAGCACACTTCTTTTCAACAGTCAAAGCGGGGTTACGTTTTTGTACGTCGTGCACAATAACTCCAAAGGCACCGGGTTGGCGGCTTGTTTATATATATATATATATATATATATATATATATATATATATATATATATATATATATATATATATATATATATATATATATAAAAATATAGCTGCAAGTAGCGATTAAGGGCCAAAGCTGGCGGCACCTTTAGGTAAAGGCTTCGGGGTGGCGGTGCCACCGGCTTGGGCCCGCAATCGCTGCTCGCAGCTATATATATAATATAATACAATATTTATAGTTAAATTATTAATTTTCTCTTTTCATTTATGCATTATATCAGCATCATAGTGCATCACTCTTCACTCAATGCTGTAAATTAGTCCTGTACCGACATTTCCTTCTCTGCATTCTCTTAAAAAAATGATCAAGGTAAAATCTACATATTGTTCCCAAGTATTGTTTAGAGTAAAACATGTTGAAGATTACAGAAAAGGATGTTGATACATTAAATGATAAGCTATTTCCTCATAAAAGCGGTTTATTCAGCACAGTGAAGGCTCCCCTCCATTGGTATCCATTAAGAAAACAGCCTTGTCTCCTTCAGCATATACCGACAAAGCATTAGCTGTTACGCCTTTTTGGCTTAAGGTTGCAGGCTTGCCTTTCAGTGGCCATATAATACTTCCATCTTTAGTCCCCTAGTGTGCAAGCCAAAGGCAACTGTGGCAAAGAATGAAAAACTCCATTTGATGCTGCATAATGAGGAAAAATACCTTGCTAGAAACCAGGCTATAGCTACACCAGGGGGGCAGTTTTCCTCTGGCTATAGACCTAATGCGCCAGAGAAACAAACGTGCAGTCATCTTTAAAATTTTGTCTTTGAACTTCTGTTTTTGCGCAACTGTATGGCATGGCTGTTGAAGAGTAATTACTAATTAACTGGTGAATTGCATTTACATATTGTTATACTTATTATAACAAGAGTTTTCATGAGCATTATAATGTTGTTATAACAAATGTCAGTAGACCGGGAAGATTTTGATTTGTTCATAAATAAGATCTTACCTTCATGCTGTGGAAATACAAACCAGAAGACAGAACACAATGAACGCAGCGCTGAAAAATGGCGGGGCTAAATAATGTCGACTCTAGTTAAAATATGATGTCAGTAAGCTATGCTACTATATTGATTGAATAAAAAAGAAAAAAAAACAGACTTCCTTGAATGAACAAAAAAGAAAAAAACAGACTTCCTTGAATGTGTGCTTAACTTGTTTCTATTTATAGGAACATGGTTCTTCAGTCTGTCATTTTGCTAAGGTATTGCACTAAAGTCATGCTTTTTCTTTTGAAGTGATTGTTTACCAAAAAAAAAAATGAAATAATTTACTCACCTCATGGTGTTACAAACTTATGAATTTCTTCTTCTTCTTTTTCTTTTTCCTCTGTGGAACACAAATTGATATGTATATAGGCTTACAAACAAGTTTCAATTGTATTTGTTCGTACAATGACAGTCAGTGAGGTCCAAAACAACATTGGATCCCAGTGACTTTGTATAGACAAAACAAGTCATACAGGTTTGGAATGTAAATAAGTAAATGATGAAATAATTTTCAATTTTATGTGAACTATCCCGAAATAAATCTTATAAGGGATTGCAATAAATACAATTTGCATTTCTTTCTTAGTTTAAGTAAATTTAAGAGTTCAGACACAACATCTAAACTGCAAATTTGCAAAATCCATTTCTTTTTTAAAAGTGTTTTGTGTTTAGGCTTTTGGTGGCAGACTATTAAGAACCTAAACAAAAAAGTTCAGGAAATATATATATATATCTGAATTGGCGGTACTGATTATAGTATGACCTATTGCACTCATCATTGTGAAATATCTGAGTAAATGTGACAGGTTTTTCTAGACTGAGCCCTTCACAGTTTCCCTCTGACATCTTCAGCATGTTGGATGGAAATAGGACAGTCTCTTTCAGTTATTTTAATGATGTCAGAGGAAAAACGACATTTTCCGATTCGCTATCTTGTTCTCATTTAATGGAACACTTTCTATTAACTTTAAATTTTATGATTTCATAGACAGTTTGATATAACAGACCTGACTTACAGCAGTGGACATCTGGTGTCTTTTTTAATGAATGTCTTAAATTCACATAAGTAACTCTAATGACCTTCGTGGAGATCAATTCAAAAATGGCATGAACCTTAAAATCAGCTTCTCCTCTCCTAGAGAGTTCTCGGTTTCTGTTTCCTCTGACCTTTCTGTTTCAAAGGTCAGAAAAAACAGTTCTGCACTGCTATTGGTGAATGTATTTCAGATCAGACCTTTCACTTTCCATAACAATATGTATGGGAGCTAAAGAAATCCTATGTTTGCCACTGAATGTTGGTCTAATAAACAGTCAAATGAGAAGATACCTACACTCTTGATAAATAAATACTTTTGAATAAAATACAATTAATTACATGATATTATATAGAGTCTTAATTAATAACTCTGAAGAAACCCAGTGGCTGTATGTCACCTGTAGAGAGTTTAGCTGCTTTATCTCAATTAAAGGCAGGGTAGGCGATTTGTTGGTACCTACAGGCCACTGCGCTTTAAGGCCTATGATTGAAAATTCTATCTTCCGGACAAATGGCCATACACAGTCTACTAAAGCACAACTTACGCAACTTATGATGTCGGAAGTAGCGTAGTGCGTCATGGCGTAGCGTAAATATCACCAGTTTGTTGCATTACTTGTATAAGTTGCGCTTTAGACTTAAGTGGAATCCGTATGTTTATTTTACTTTATAAAGTAAAAATACATTAATTTTTTTTTTTTTTATAAAAGGGGTGGTTGATTATGATTTCACTTTTCTAACTTTGGTTAGTGTGTAATGTTGCTGTTTGGATAAAAAACTTCTGAAAAGTTACAAAGTTCAAAGCAAAGGAAGATATTTGCTTTAAAATAAATCGTTTTGTAAGGACTACAACAAACGGCTGGTAGGGACTACACGACATTCCTCCAAAATTTACATAAACCCTTCCACAGTGTTTCCATGTTGAGAAGAGGAAGAGTCGTTGTATTTGAGCACATTTGTGAGTCTGCTCAAGATGTCGCATCCGTCTTTTCACATGCAAAACAGTACGTAACACAAATGCAATAGCATGTCACTCTAGGCATATTACAGCAGTTCCCACACGAGCAATTTTATAGATTATAATGACAGAATATGCTAATCAAAGACCTGACAATAGCTAACTCCACATCAGCAACATGAATTCATCAACTAACCATTCAGAAACGTCCTGTTCCATTCTGCATATTGTCACTTCTTCTTGAGTTTCTCCATCATTGTCCGAATCCATTTAAACATAAAAGGCAGAACAGTTTCTGACATTTTAGTGCTTGTCTGCGTGAGGTAATCGGAGCTGCTAACACACACACACACACACACACACACACACACACACACACACACACACACACACACACACACACACACACACACACACACACACACACACACACACACACACACACACACACACACACACACACACACACACACACACACACACACACACACACAGACATTTTAAGTGTAATTCCAGATACCAAATGTTTGTTAAAGCATTAAAACTTTTCATCTGTCATGGATACAGCAGCCTGAGCCAGTGTTTGCATTTTTGGAAGGTGTAGAAACTGTAAGATAATGTTCTTGGTGCTTGTTTGGCCTGTCATTCTCTGTTTCTCAGTGTGGTGAGAGGAAGACATTTTTTTTTATATTTAGTTTAGGACTTGAACATATTTTTCCAACGAAAACAGGTAGTAATTTAAAATGTATAGAGAAAACTAAAATAATTAACATATTTTATGGTATTTCGTCATGCAAATGATATGCAGCCATAGCAATTAAACACTGTAAAATGTTATTTGAGTGAAACGTAAATCTAAGCGCTCAAACACTACCACCTAGCGTTTGCATTGAGCTGTGCCTCTCCCACTCTCTTTCACACACAGTGGTCGGATGTCATTATAGCCTACTATTATCTCTATATATAGGCTATATCTATCTAGCTGCAGTTTGACGTTTCATTTGAAGTATGAAGTATTTCCGATGGATATGAATTAGTTTAATCGCACATCATGCGCTTTAAATACGACATTTCTGATATGTAACGCAGGCTCGTCTTTATGTCTAGCTCAAATTATTTTTTTTCCAGCACTTCCTCGCACTGCTCCAGCAGATGTCAGTAATGCACTTATATCCCAAATAAAGGCCCTAGACCAGCAAAGATGGTAATCACGACTGCATGCAATTGCTAATTATGTCAGCCAATCAATACGTCATGTTGTTCGGTTAAAGTCGTAAACATTTTCATCAGGATCAGCCGATGGTCCTCGAACTTATAACGTAATGAGTTACAATTAGATATGTGAGATTTCGTTGTAGGCTACGAGCAGTATTTCTGCTTTTGGTTTCCAGAAAATGCGATTTCAGGACCATGGACAGCGCCGGTCCACGGTGCTGCTATCCGCATTTATTCTGCTGTCAAGATTTGATCCAACCAAATAATGTTAATGTTTTCTAATCTTCATAGGCTGTATCTAAACAAGAGTGCACACAATATATTTATTAGGCTATACAATGTTTGAAAATTTACCTCTGGCTTTTTAAACCTAACAGACTTAATGTAATTTACTTTTAGGGAACAGGGAATTGTTTTTCTTTGGAGAATTTGGTGAATGCTTATTGTGACTACATTCAGATACACTAATTCGATCCAAGAGGCTATTCACCCCGACCACATATGAGTGAAGCTTAGGAAGCCCTGGTTCCTGACGAGAAAGGGAACCTCCGTGTGATGTTACTGTGCTTAGGGCGGGGATCTTCCTCACATTTTCAAGCCCATGGTCCATCCATGGGCTGTCAGTCACATTCTACGACACGTTATTGACATCTCAAGTGAGGCACACGGGGACACAATGGGTCTGCATTTAATGACCAATAATTTAATTGGTGGCAGTGTTAAAGCTACCCATCTTCATTAAACACTCAAAACTATATTTAAGCTGGTTTACTTATTATTGACCTAACGTTTGCGACATAGGCTATCGTTTTCTTAAACCACATGCGAATGCTTCGCGTTGGTTTTATAAATCATTTTAAAGTAAGCAATCGCATTTAGTCTTCCAGGAGTGTAGGAAAATATTTAAACATGTCATATTTCACTGTTAGATTTAAGTGCATCATGAATCAGTGACATCCAGAGGATTTACGCTAACTTCGCCACAGCTCGCGAGAGACACGCATGCGCATTGATACAAAAAGCCGGTCTTTAAAAAATCCTTATGCCAACGGATGTAATCAAGGCAAAGAATAGCTATCTCTTATCTCTGGGCATACATGGTGAAATTGTAAGTATGGGGATCATAAGTTGTTTTTAAATATACAAGGTGTCTGTGGATAAAACGATATTTGAGTTTGATTGTTAAAGATGGCATGTCATATTTGACAGAAATGTGTTTTCGATGGTTGTCCTGGGCGATAAAGAGATATTGGAGCTGTGCTTCATGGTGGCACTTTTGCAATGCAAGGATATGCGATGGAAATGCTGTTAGTCCATTACGGTTTTTTTCTGCTTTTCACAAGAGTAGAATGCGCGGTGTCTTTTTATTTTCCGCGTGTGCCCCATCTTTAAGCATACGATTCACATTTAAAACTATAATATTCATTGTTTCGTCAATTCTGCTTCGATGAAATGAAGCAGACCGTATCAGGCTTTTTCTGTCAGCCAATCTAATCATCAACTTTGGCCAGTCGTTAAATCAAGGAGATGGAATAGGCTACTCCGTAAATGTGTATATCTGTGTGTTTTAAAACCGTGTTTATTATCATCAATCACGGCTCGAGCATTTCTTATGCACCGCGGCTGTGAGATCCGACTGCAGCTAGAAAGCGTGCTGCGCCCCCTCCTCCTACCCCTAAATATTACAACATCTTCCAGCTCAGAATTTGATGCCACAAATTCTTTGGAAATAACACAGCAAGATCTAGTAAGATTAAAACAATAGATCCTTAGTCTCTTGATAATTATAACTCTCACTAGCATGCATTTATAAAGATAACTCAATCCAGGACCCTATACATTTGCTTCTAATAACCTTCACTTGTTATCCATGAACGGCATGGTTTGTTTGAGCCCCAAAGTCATGTTGTTTAAGTCAGTACAGACACCAAAGCTTGAAGAAATAGAGAAAACCCACCCACATGGCAACACGTCTAAATTTATTGTGCTGTTTGGCTTAAGCATGTTTGCAAAATGAGAAGCACTGTAACACTGAATGTGATAATTAGCCTATCTTGTGATAATAAGCCATTTTATCAACATGCTTATGATTCAGATATGGAAGAAACCGGAATACATAAGTTATTAGATGTAAGGTTTTAACTTTTTTTAATAATAATAATAAAAAAACGCTAGTACTTTTCCCACTCAAAAATCTAGAAAGTCTTTGCAAAAAAATGTTGCCACTGGTGTATAATTTCACGTTATGGCCAATGGTTAAGTATGGGAAGTATACATGTATTCAAATTAGCTGCAGAGAGCATTCTGGGATAAGTATGACATAACATGTTAGGTCATGTTAGTGTTTGTGACATGTTAGGACATTTTTATTTCTGGTCAAGTTAAAGCATGTCTTGTTCACCTAATCTATATGTGCATTTAGCATCCTGCTGTTTCCATTCCATCCTTTTTTTCCCAGCATAGTCAGTTAATGGAAACCACTTTCGTGCATATTTGTTTTACCGGCCTCTGTTTTTCTTCTGCGCAGCTTGTTTAAAAGCATTATTTTATCCATTGGAAACCACAAAATGTTTAAGTGGACTCGAGGAAAATAACGACCTCTGATATCTACACCCTACAATTGCTTGTTGAACCATTAATTCGTCCCGTTGATCTCTGTGGCTGCAGTTGTCTTGGCTCCGTCTCAGTTGCATCCTGTTGTCTGCAGCCCATGGGATCAGAGCGGATGGAGATGCGAAAGAGGCAGATGTCGGTGCAGCAGGAGTCGGTGGCGGGCACCACAGCACCGGCGCAGAACGAGCAGCCCGGCCAGGGGAACCGTGCATCCAACGCCTGCTGCTTCTGTTGGTGCTGTTGCTGCAGCTGCTCCTGGTAGGAGTTTTTTTTCATAATTTACACTGCTAATGTGAGATATTATCTAACAAGGTTAGTTTTGGGCCAGGAAATCACCTTATTATAAGACAATAACTGCATCTGACAAGACTGTTACTTATGTTTACTCCAGTAAGTGCACCTGGAATATGGCTCAGATATGATTTAAATGCTGTTTTTGCTCATTGTGCATGTATGTAGTATGATGCAATTTTCACTGAGGTGTCAGAGATCCCAAGACATCTGCTTTGCAAATCAGCAGAACTCATGGCGCCCTGGCTGTGAGCTTATATTAGCACCAGTAACAGTGCTTAACTGAACATTGAGCAGGTGAAAGCTACTCCAAAGCTTCCTAATGCTGACTGTTTGGTGTCTTGGGATCATGATATGCTTACTACCTTGCAGTCTCACTGTTAGGAATGAAGACAGAGAAGAGAGGAACCGGAGAGCCTCATATGATTTTAAAACAGAGGAGAATGCAGACTTCGAGGAAAGGTCAGTCATTCCAGCTTTTTATAGGAAGAGGTTTAGTAAAACTACAAAAGGAAATTAATTTACACTTTATTTTTATGTTAAAAAAAGAAAACAACAAAATCTTTGATAGCTACAATGTTATGTTAAATGGGTGTGATTTGATATTTATCTGTAAAAACAAATACAAGCATTTTCTGTTAAATATTTAAAAATTGAAACCATAAAGGCTTTCATAGCTTCATAATCCAAATTGTTTGCCAAGTTGTGTTTTAGATTTTATTTATATTTAAATGAATTACTATAGTTCTGTAAGATGCAAGTTCCTGTGAAATTATTCCTAAAATATTCTTTATTTTTAGTTAAATTAAGTACTGCAGTTTGACAAGATGAAACCTAAAATTGTCTTTATTTTTTAAAAGTTATTACTATAGTTCTGCAAGATGCAACTTTCTGAGAAATTACAACTAAAATATTTGTACTACATTAGTATTTTCTTAGAGAAAACATCAAGAAGGGAGGGAAAACTGTTACTGAGACGTTTGTTGCCAAAACTGACTAAGACCCCTCTGTTTTTTGGCAGTCCGAAACCGACTGCGGAGGAGATACACTTGTGGGGGCAATCCTTCGACAAACTAATGCAATGCCCCACTGGAAGAAGTGCCTTCCGCCAGTTTCTGCGCACCGAGTTCAGTGAGGAAAACATGCTCTTCTGGTTGGCCTGCGAGGAATTTACTAAGGAAACCAATAAAAGCTTCATCGAGGAGAAGGCGCGGATAATTTATGAAGACTACATTTCTATTCTCTCACCCAAAGAGGTGAGTGAGCGCATCAGCACGTGCAGGAAGAGCCTAATCACATTTCCTGTAGAATCAGAATGATGAATTTTTTCGTGTGCTTTTTTTCAGGTGAGCCTCGACTCTAGAGTTCGGGAGGTTATAAACAGGAATATGCTGGAGCCAACATCCCACACGTTTGACGACGCCCAGCTCCAGATATACACACTAATGCAAAGAGACTCGTATCCGCGATTCATGAACTCCCAAGTCTACAAAAACATGCTTACGACAGTCTCTGAGCTGTCGGTGGAATCTTAGATCTCTATGATCCCGGTTAAATGCCCCCTCCCTATCTTTTGTTTGTTAGCTTCGCTTGTGTAGAATATGTTTAAAAGGACCTCAGCGTGGGTCCTCCCAGGGATTTTACTGCTATAGCGATCTGTACCTGAAAAAAGACGCTCAGGTCTCCAGGTCACTGGATTAAAAAAAAAAAAGTCTCAAATTTCCTGAGGGCTCAACACCACAAGTACTGCTACAGATCAGCATAGCAAAAATGCTCCAAAGGATTACCAGTGTGTTTCGATGTTTTTAAGAAAACAGTCTATTTGATTTGTTTTAAAGGTTTTTTTTTTATTCTTTCAAATTCTTTTTTTGTATCAATGTTTGAAGGAAGATGTGATACCAATTGTGGGCTATAGACAGTATATACAGTAAATATATTTATGAATTTGTATTACATTTGTTGTGTTAAAATATTTAAAGAAAAGGGAATTATGGGTAACAAGTATTGGTCGTTAATGAAAATGCGTATGAGAATCAAAGCTCAAGTCAAGGCAACACTTCGGCTCTACTCACGGGATACCCTGTTGTACACAGTATTGTTTCAACTACTTTTCTAACTACTCCCTGTTATAATGACTTGGCATCTCCAATGATAAATCACAATTATCAGAATTTTTTTTTTTTCATAAATAAAGTGATAATTATTGTAAGGGGGAAATATATGAGTTTAAAAAAGGTGAAATGTACAAATGTCATGGATAAGAAAAAGATAATATCATAATAGATATAAAAAAATCAGTATTTAAAATCAAATAGCATATCTCAGACAGCTTAATATTATTGTTTGCTCTGCTTTTTGTACTGCTAGAAAATATCAAGAATTTATTTACAGAAATATATTTTACCCATAAGTGTTTTTGTGTATCATTACATTAATTTATTCCCATGCTGCGCCCAAAATGAGCAGCTAAGAAATGGTTGGACATGTCAAGTATTCCTTGCATGTACTCAACTCATTTGTGTACAGTATCTAAAGGTAGAAACATTTTTACGAATGACCTCTAATAGAAGAGATTTAACATGCAGGCATTTTACTATAGTATCAAATGTGTTTTAGATCTAAACATGAGTCCTGAATGGAAAGGTGCAGGTTTTATTGTTAGGACCCTCATTAGTAGATGACACCAAAGCAGCAAAGTCCAGTAAAACTGTGTGATTTGTTTTCTCTCCAATACAACCGACTAGAATTGGAGCTGCCAAGTTTTTACTTTTAGTTCTGTGAATTACTTTGTTGCCTGACTTTCATGTCGCTCAAAGACAAGATCCTCACTCGGGGAAGTGCCTTGACATTCAATTTTGTGGCATCTCTTTTTTGGCAATAGTTGATTTAAACTCTTGCCACATACAGTACGTAGACTCTGGGCCTTTGATCAATTCATGAGATGACTTGTCCTGCACGGTGACTTCTGAATTGAACTATTGCACTTCAGTTGCCTGTAGTTTTGGAGCGAAAAACACCATTGGTTTTGTCAAGTGCTGAAGTCGCACATTTAAGGAAGTTGGTCTGTTTGTCGGTTAGTCCGGGACAATTCATTAAGATTGTTGATCTGAGTCCAGATGTACTTTTGCCAACATGTATTTCATGGTGGTGCTTCTACTTGTATTAGACTAACTTAATATGATATGTGCATTTGATACGTGCAATTTGAGCTGATGGATTCACCACATAGATCAACCTCAAACACAATCTAAGCCAATGGTTTGGAGCTATACTGCCTATAAATCTTTCTTTCTTTCTCTCTTTTTTGTTGTTGTTCTGTAAAGTATACAAAAGTGTTATTTTCCAATTAGTTTACATACAGATTATAATACTTTTTCGATGAATAATATGTGAATGTTTACAGTAATCAGATTTGTTTTTTTTTCTGTTTTATTGAATTGAGAAAAATAATGATTTGTGGGCATTTGGAATCTTTAAGATACAATAAAGCACAATAATTTTAAAAGGCGTGGTTGTTGTCAAAGCTGCGGAATAGCAGATTGAAGTATATGCCATATATGATATTGTGGGATCATGGGAACTCAGGTTTGAATCCATGTGGGATCTCTCACTCATAGGCCCAATTTTACAGACAAGGATTAGGCCTTAGTTGAGGATATTTAGGTAGCTTAAATAAACGTGCCTGAGAAAGAAAAAAAAACATTACTCGTGTGCATCTTGAGACAAAATAGCATTGACATATTTTAAGGTATGTCTGTGCAAGTTGCTTTCAGTTAAAACAGCTCAAACATCCATTTTAGTCTGGGACTAATTTAAGCCTTATCTGTGAAACTGACCAATACTGTTCTATAAATAAAGCCAGAAAATTCCACAAATAAATGTTAACACTTTACCGTAAGGTTTCATTAGTTAGTTAACATGAACTAAGAATAAAAAACACTTCTACAGTACTTATTATTCTTTGTTAATGTTAATTTCAACATTTACTAATACATTATTAAAATCAAAAGTTGAATTTGTTAACATTAGTTGATACACTGTGAACTAACACGAACAAACAAAGAACAGTTTTATTTTGTTTTAACAAGGTGGACAAAGTACACAACTTAAGTGAAAGTACAGATACTGTTCAAATATGACTCCGTTACAAGTAAAAGTTGTAAAGACCGATTTTTACTTAAGTAAAAGTACATAAGTACTCGTTTTTAAAAGTATGTAACTTAAGTATCAAAAGTAAAAAGGCAATGTTGTATGTAATAGGCCTTCTTACCTTATGCCTCTGAATGCCTGCTACCTACCCTCATCAAATATATTTCTAGAACACAGTTCCAATAGTGAGATTGAATAAGTGCACTCAATAACATCCACAGTGGTTTAGGACACCCAAATGGCTGTTCCCTCAAATAGTGCCCTATTTAAAGTCGTTTGGCTTTTAGTATGAACTTGTTAGCCATACTGTCTATAAGATAGTGTGCTCCAAAACAATGACAAAATTCGCATTTAGAAGATCAAACCCAACATTGAAAATGTAAATCAGGTTAATGTCAGAATCCAACATCAGATTGACGTTAATCTCCAACGTTGGACAGACGTTTTATTGTGGTTGAAAATGAAAATCGGGTTGACAACAGAATCTAACATCAGTCGGGTTCTGACGTCAACCCGACATTCATTTCCCACCAAAATCCTCCCCTGACTGACGTTACTTCCTTCTACTCAAGGACCTTGTCAGAAATGTAGTGGAGTAAAAAGTATGATATTTGTCTTTCAGATGTAGTGAAGTTAAAGTACAATGTTTCCAGAAAAAAATAATACTCAAGTACAGTACAGATACTCAAAAAAGTGTACTTAAATACAGTACTCAAGTAAAGGTACTTTGTTACTGTCCACCAAATATTGTTCATGGTTAGTTCATGTTAGTGAACACATTAACTAATTTTAACAAATGAAACCTTATTGTAGTGTTACCAATAAAATTATACAAACATGCAGTGCCCTAATTTGTCTAAGACAAAAAATATTTGTAAATAATCATTAAATATTTATACAATATATACATTAAATAAAGTTTACAGACAATGACATTATTTCAGGCTTTATTTGCCATTTAACATGTAAATAATGAATCTAAATGTTCAGAATAACCCCAGGGGTTTCTGTTTGGTCTCCATTTACAGTGGAGTGTAACAGTGCTGCCTACTCACTCTCTCTGCTCTGGAGAGGATGCACCTGGGAACCTTACAAGAAGCAAGTGTCCTCCCCATTTAGACATTTCTAAGAGCAAAGTTTGTGTATCCATAAAAAGCTTTAATAATGTAAACATCTTTTCCCATTTTCACCCAAAGAATGGGTGAGCTGCTCTCCTTAACATCTTAAATTACTGTAAATGATGAGTAAAGATGCGGTGGTCTTAGGATAAGATAAAACATCACCTCCTGTTTTCCATATGCACAAAAGGATGTCAAAAACAACCACCAAAGGGTTGTTTGTTATTCAGATGAGACATTGCTAATGCAAGGGGCTTGTTATGACATCAAGGCGGCAGTGGGTATTACAGCAAAATCATTTGAGAAGAGAGCGATAGAAATTCACAAAACTGAGTGATATCTTCTACCTTCAAATGGCAAGTACTATCCACTTTGTATTGATTGCCGAAGTCATAAGTAACATTGCCATGACTGATCAGATATGAAGCTGTTTTTGTTTTTACAAAACATTACCATTAATTTGTTAATTGTAAATGCAAGACTTTAACCTGCCTAGTTTTATCTTTGGGAAATTGTCCTCAGAAAAAAAAACAAAAAACATGACCTCTACCAAACTAAATCCTTTAATCCATAAATGGTAACTTTATTTTTTGTCCTTATTACACAAGTTACTACAGTAATAACAATAAATTATGCATAATTACATGCAACTAACCCTAAACCAAACCCTAATCTTAACCCTAACCCTATAGTAAGTACATGTAGTTAATTTTTTGGTAACACTTTTTGATGGTCCCTTTTGAACATTCTGGCGACTATAAGTAACTTTGCAACTACATGTCAACTAACTCTCATTAGAGTATTAGTGTACTGTCTGCTTAATATCTGATAACTCTTTATTGTGATGGTCCTCCAACAGACAGTCTACTGACTATAAGTAACTATGCAACTACATGTCAACTTATTCTAACCCTAACCCTTCTAGTCTACTAATACTCTAATGAGAGTTAGTAGACATGCAGGTGCAACGTTACTTTTAGTCAACAGAATGTGTTAAAGGGACCATCCAAATGAAGTGAAACCAATTATTATTACTCAGTACATAATGTACGATTACACTGTAACAGACACCTTGAAATAAAGTGTAACCAAAAAATACTTGGATCCAAAAGCATTAGTTTTAATTACTTTTTTTAAAGTGAAAAA
The DNA here is from genome assembly GCA_030578275.1 of Meda fulgida. Lineage (NCBI taxonomy): Eukaryota > Metazoa > Chordata > Actinopteri > Cypriniformes > Leuciscidae > Meda > Meda fulgida. The sequence continues at coordinate 15,966,652 of CM060617.1, forward strand.
TTCTGTTATCATTAAATCCTTTTTTTTTAAGATTTGTTTTTTGTTTATTATGATAGGACAGGAATTGACAAGAAGCGACAGGAAGCGAAGTTGGAGCGAGAGAGAGGGGGACAGGATCGGGAAAGATCTACAAGCCGGGACTCAAACTCGGGACGCCTGAAGCGCAAATGCACTATGTCGGCGCGCTGCCCACGAGGCTATTGGCACCGACCTGTTATCATTAAATCTTAAAAGGAAACATAAGGATCTTTACATTAAATGTAACTGCAAAAACGTCAAAATAATAACACCCAATAAGAACCAATATGGTGACGTTAATCTAAGACTATCCATGTGCTTATAAAATAAAAATTTACCATGCTCTTATTAAAATGATGTATAAATCACACTTGCCATCAATCTTTAAAACATTTTACTTCCGAAAGTAAAAGCCATGTACACAGTAAAAATTTTTAGATCATGCATATAAATATGTATAATTCAAAGAGTGACAGAGACTAAAAAGTATCTTCCAAATAAACAAGGTAAAAAATAATAATTCTTGAGCCGTTACCAAAAGCAAACATATGCTAAAAGTATTTTATTTTAAAATGGGTAGGTTTGTCAAGGAAAATTAAATAGTTTTGACTAGTTTTCATTATGGAAAAGCAAAACTATCTAAACATGAATGTTGTCAAAATGTTTATCTACGTATATAAAAAGTGATGGTAAAAGAAAACAGAAATCCGACAACATTGATCATAGTCCAAAGGCCTACGGCCTAGCTATACGTCAAGTTAAAACACAGGACATGAGTTTGTGGACCATTATAATGAAACAAACAGTTGATGGGATCTATTGTGGCCTTTGTACATCAGGTGTGCCATTGAATTGTCATCAATGATACAGAAACGTGGTCCTAGAATTCAGCTACATCTCCAAACAAAGAGAACAAACCCCAACTTCAGCAGAACTGTGGAAATAGATTTAATAGAGACACCGTTAATTAAATACATAATGTTTGTAGGTAATATAAAGTTATGGGCACAGCAATAGAAAACATCAAAAGAAATGCATACCTTCCACCTATTTCCACATTCAGTGCAGAAGACGAATGTTGTCATCGGTTCATCAGCACTTCGAGTTTGAACCTAATAAAAAAGATGTGGGTTTCTAAAACGTATTTATAAAAAGCAACTGAACAGACATTCATAAAACACTGTCTGGTTACCTGGGTGTATGTACACTTCTTCTTTTTGCATTTCCCGCAAGTGAACAGGTCAGTTTGGGTGCCCCCAGAAGTGGCCACCTGGTGGTCCCTGATGGCCTCTTTGGTCAGATTCTTACGCATCTCCTTCAGCTCATCACTAGCCATTTCCTGTTGGATTTAGAGTTCCACATGGTCACCTCTGAGAGAACATGCTCCTAGAACTATTATAAAACGACAAAGTGAATGTTTACTCACCTCCGCTGTCATTTTTGCTATGCGTTCTGGGCTCACATTCCCACACAGCACGTTCCTTCTCAGGTTGGGGTTCTTTGCATCCTTAAGATTGGAGATTCGGCTTCGTACACGATTCTTGTATTTCATGTCAGTATTTTTAAACTCCGAAAAGATACGTGTAAGGTGGTCAAGGAAATGCAAGTAAAATGTAATATAAAATATATTATATATATATATAATATGTGGAGGATTTTTATATAATAATAATCAGACTTTACATATTTCAATAGCAATAATAACTTTTAGGATGAATACTAAAAGGATATATTCTTCAATCTGAGCTCCAAGTTCATCGCAATCAGCGCCAATCGCAATGTGATCATCTGAAACAAAAAAGAGACTAACCACTTCAAACTTTTAAAAACAAGAAAATTCTGAACTTTACACAATGCATGTGTGTGTGTGCGCATATATATATATATATATATATATCTATCGGTATGTTTACATCTCTCAACCAGTGTTTCAACTGCGGAAAAATATCAATAAAACTGCTTGAGAATAATCTCACGTAGCATTACATTTACTTCAGGCATTTAGTGTCGACAGCAGGTTAGTTCACTAGAGAAATGAACTCTAGAAAGAAGCATTTCGTATATGCACTATTAGCATATTTATTATATTTATTTAACCTGTTAGTAAATGTCTTGATTATTCAATGTATATTTAAATAAATTTGTCATGAAAACAAGTTATGAGCGCCACTGTGTAAATGATTATATTTCAAAAATAAACTGGAGTAGGAAATTAACTTTATAATTTGATTCAGAAATTAATGCAAAACCTGCCTTGTGCAATTTACAGTACGTTTTTTTTAGTGTTGGTTATTATATCTAAAAAAATAAATACTAACTGAACTTAATAATTTGGGCTCTGTTGTTCATTTTTAACTTTTAATATTATAGTAATATGTAATTAACTTGGGCTCCCATATAGTTTACAGCATAAGCCAAGATAGATTTTTTTATCCTTAAGCAAATTAATAATAATTGAATTTATTTAAAAACAGAGACACATCTGATAAACATTTTTTTTTAAATTTTAATATTAAAAAATATATATTTTATTATAATATAAAAAATGAATAAAAAAAAGATAAAAGAACCAATTTTGTGCTTAGTTTACTTCCACCTGCTGTACCAAACCCATAACGAATTGTAACTTAAAAACCGAGGTATGTACCAAACCATCGTTTTTGTGTACCGTTACACCCAGTGTTAATTTTCGTTGACGAAAATAATGACGAAAATTATTCGTCAACAACATTTTTTCACAGACGAAAACGAGACGATAACTAAATAAAACCTAGTTTTGAATGACAAAAACTATGACGAAAATCTATTGACATTTTCTAGACGAAAAATGTTAGATAGTGACGATCTGGGAAGCGATCCAGTCAGAACTGATGTCCTGCGTGTGTGATAGATACGCACATTTGTACTGTAAAGTGCTGATCTACGCAGCGGTCTCAAAACTTTTAAAAAATGAAACGCCTGGGAGAATGAGTAGAGCAGACATATAGATCTGAATAAGAGCTTAAAAAAAAGAAAAAAAAAAAGAGCTCTATTCCGTACGGCACACAATCGACCTGAAGTGTGCAGCCATGTACAATAGACACCTATACAGCGCGCAAGGACTGAATTGAGCTCTCTTTCGTGTCTGAATGGACAAATACACACAGCATTATATCTAAATGTCCGTTTTGGAGAGTATTCATGTAATCTATGTTGGTTATGTCTTAAACAGTTGTGAGTGTATCGGATGTGTATCAGTGCAATTGTATCCGCATGTCATTGGACATGATCTGATGTCTTAAAGTGACAGTGGCAATAAACCTAATGCGGTCTGTGTCCTTAATATTCAAGCAACAAAAGAAAAGCAAGGATTTTGCATTTTGCTTTAATAAGGATTAATTATATTTAATTCATACATATAAATATGTCTGCTTGAAAGAATAAATAATGATGTATGCAAGTAGTTATAAAAAATGCATATATCATAATAATCATAAATAAAGCCATAACATCTAAAATAATTTAGATGACTAAAATATGACTAAAACTAAATGGCATTTTAGTCAAAAGATTTGCTGTCAAAATTAACACTGGTTACACCCCTAATTAATAAAATCAGGTTTATTGGCAAAATGTACAGACTTTCAGCTGTTTGCAATGAACAAATCAAACTGAAGTAATTGAAATAGCTCAACAAAACAAATGTTTCAAGTGGTTTCCCCAAATTCAAATATAACCTTTAATAACTTCCGCAGTCTGACCCTTTTTCTGTCATAACCTGTTGCAAACGAGATCTTTAGTGTGAGATCCAGAGTGTTCTTTTCAGCATATGCTTCATTCTTCTTCTTGCAGACATAGCACTACTTGGCCCTAGATCAGTTTAATTTTTGTTTCATCGGTCCACAACACAGAATTCAAAAAACTTCTGTGGTTTATTCATATGATTTTGAGCACTTTTCTTATGCTTTTGGGTAGTGGTGCATGTCTTGGAGTTCTGGCATGGAAATCGCACGAGTTTAGTACGCGCCTTACTGAAAGCTGAAACCTCAGTGCCTGTTGCCACCAAGTCTTGCAGGTCTTCTGCCATCACTCAAGGGTTTTTCTGAACCGGCCTTCTCAGAAATCTGGTTGCAACCGTTGATTACTTTCTTTTTCTACCCTGTCCAGGTAGTGTAACCACTGTTCCTTTAACTTTGAACTTGTGAACTATGCTTCCAATGGTCTCTAGGAACATTTAGTGCCTTTGCTATCTTTTTGTATCCTGTTCCCCTTGTTTGTGAAGGGTGATGATATCTTCTCTTAACTTTTTGGACCATTCTTTTGACCATATTTCTAACATGCAGTCAAATATGACACTCAACAAACCTAGCCAGTTCAAATATTTCATGTGTTCTGGTGCTACTAATGAAGCCCTTGATTAGTTGCATCAGGTGTGTTTGAGACAACACCTGTTTTGCAGATTTGTACCGTTGTGAGGGATAATATTCAGGGGGTTGAATAATTTTGAGACTGCGAAAGTCATTACGTTACATTTTCAGTGAAATTTGGGAAAACCACTTGAAACATTTGTTGTGTTGAGCCATTTCAATTACTTTTGTTTGATTTGTGCATTACAAACATCTGAAAGTATGTACATTTTGCCAATAAGCCTGATTTGCAATGGGGGTTGAATAATTTCGATTACAACTGTATATATGAAGCATAAGTATACAGACCTCAGATCTAACTGAAATACAATTGCTTTAAATTTTCTTGTTTAATGTTTTATTCTAAAAATCACATACAAACTGAATAATTACTAAATGAATAATTTAACATTTAATAAACCAATGATCAATCAATAACTAATAACTATTGAATAACTGTTAATCAAAGTATTCCATGTATTTTGCACCATTCACTCAAGTCTAAATGTATGACTTATAATTCAGAAAGATATCAAAATTAGTAACAAGTCTAAATATTCTTGGCAAGACACTGTATGCTAACTTAGTAAGGATAAAAACGTGTGTGCGGAAGAATTGCATGCCATGACTTGCCTCCAGTTTGCAAAGCACTTGACAGCATCTCTCTGCACTTGATACGGACTGAGTCAGATGTGCCTGGTGCTCGTGGGAAAGTGGCTATCAATGTGTTGGGTGTAACATCGACAGAATCGCTCTTACTGCTAGAATTACTGCTTGAGCTGAGAGAGAAGATAAGAAATAAAGAGATAGAGGAAAAAAATAATATACAACAAACCAGAGTTAGAACTATAAAGCCTTATTAAGGGCCAAATATAAAAACATTAAGATATGATAATTTAATTTTATGATAATCTCAAGACCATTAATACAATCTTGTAGTTGGTACCTCTCTTCTCTGGGCTCTGGACTGGCTTGAGATGGTGAGACTACTGGTGTTGTGCGTTCCTTCTTTTTTTCCTCGGCATTTTTATCCGTAGCAGGTTCATCTGGATGTCAAAACCACTCTTTAGTCATTTCTTAAGTGTCATGCTACAAATTATCAGAAATCATTTAAATATCTGGGACATTGTACAAAAGGCAACCTGCAGTTGCTACCACATACAGGCAATTAGTGGTATTACAACAACAAAAACCCATAGTAACTTATATTATTGTTAAATAACTAAATGAGAAGTTTGAATTAAACACAATGTACGCTTACACACTGTTATACGTTATATTATACACACAAGCCCCCAAAAGTATTTGGACACATAAGCCACACTGTGTATGTCATTACATTATATAACAAAATATCAAACCAAGTGTCATTTCTTAAAAAAAAAAAAAAAGCAAAAAATAAATAATATATATTTCTGTAAAATGATGTGTTAGGTTGTAAATTAAATCATACAATATTTGGACATTGTCTGGTTGTCAAACATTAGTAGATGATGGTGATAATTTATTTGATGAAATACACTTGTTTATTTACTCATCTGTACTACCTGTGCCACCTCTACTTTCACACATACATTTACATTAAAATGTCAAATGTTATTCACCGAGCAACTTCTTCCAGGACTTGATCAATGACTTGGCCAGTGAGGTCACTTCATCGTCTGTGCTCTGTTTGCGGATGGCATTGACCGACATCCCGATCCTCGTGGACTGTTTGTTAGAACAGCAGAGGAAATCTCTCGTTACATATACTTGAGTACTGAAGCGAGAACGGCGTGCAGTAAACAAGGTAAACATACCTGCAGAAGCTCCAGGGTCATGGGTATATTCTTTAGTTCCTTTAGTAAGTCCAGTGCACCAACCTAATAACAAAAATACGACTTACAAAAATGCACTTTATTATGATGCTTTAATAGACACAATAAAATGTATGGGAACTTTAATAACAATGCGCATGCTTAGGTAACTTAGACGTCAACAGTAACGTTAGTCACTTTGTAGCCTAACTTTTGCAAAGTATCCCATTTTTACTCACTTCACTGCCGCGGTCAGGATAAAACCTTGCGTTCAATTGGTTTATAAAAGTATATAATAAAACAAGTCTTTATCCAGTTAGTATTCGATATGAAATCGGTTGCATTACTGCCTCCCGCTGACTGACCCCGTGTATTTATCCGTGCTAACAGCGGCTAATAATTGCTAACTTTCCCGCTAAACGTTGAGTTTCTTAACCAGTAAACTAAACCACTATATACTGCACACACATGAACATTAACCACTAAATCTATTCACAAGACATTTAGCCAGTTTCGCTGTAGATTATGAAATTAGTTATTCTTAATATGTAGCGGTTAGCTTGCTATGTATCAATGTAGCCTCGTCTAGTACAAGGCAGGGAATTCATTCATGACAAAACACCTCACCCCGTTCTTCTTCTGTGCCATTTTATCCATCTTCTTTGCAATCCGGATGATCTCTTCCTCTTCTTTCTTACCCATTATTTATGATTAGTGGCAAAAATTAAATTTAAACTAAGTATATGTTCAAAACGCAGAACCAAATACGAACACACCACTCAACCGGCGGCGAAACCAGCACAGCTCTGGCAGGAAGGCGTTTCTATGAAAAGCCCAGACATCACTAATCAACCCATTGACAAGCACTCATCGACGTAAAGCCCAGGCAACACTAATCGGGAAAACCTAACGCGCATTAAATGCGAAGCGTTCTGAATTATTGAATTGCTTCAAGCTTATCATTTCAGCCACATGAAAGTTACACACAAGTGTCTACGATGTTATGCACATTGCTTGTTTTCAAACAGTTTTAATTATGATATCGATTTGTGTGAAACATGGTGAGATCCCAACCTCAATGTGCAACACTAGAGTGCGCTCGTGCTTGTTTTACAATGATCAACACAGCCGCGGAAAACATGACATGAGAACAGGGTTTGATGTCGGATGAGGCGGTAATGTGCTCAGATTCTTCTGCCTTGCATATAATGTCTTCAATATAGGTTAGTGAGGATCACTCTGAATTAATTCTTTGTTGCGCAGTTTAAAGATAACTTGGGGTATTTTGGTGCGTTCAAGTCCTCCTGGGAACTTCGGAGGTGGGTCGTGTTTATGACGGCATATGTACGTTCAAGTCACTTTCTTCGGAGTAAGATGGCGGTGCACTTTCTATTAATTAATTACACAAAAATAGAACACGTTTCTTAAACTCTAGTTCTAGAAAATGAAGAACAAATAAATGTGCATCAGGAGTGCTTTGGTTTTTATGTTTTTAATTAATTTATGAAGCCACTGCAAACTTTACCATATTACATTGTTATATTATAATGCCATCATATTCGGTGCAGGCAATTAGCTTACTTCACTGTAAATAGAAAAGTCTTGCATGTTTCTCAGTGACACGCCCCCAACTCGTACAGATAGGGGTTTAAAGAAAATCCCTGTCTATGGAAAATCCCGAGCTTCTCACTGGTATTTACGACATTGTGGTGGCGTTGACGTGCGCTCAACTCGTACGATACGAGATGACTTGAACGCACCATCTGTCTTCACGTGTTGGTAATGAGGTGACACACACACACACACACACACACACACACGCACACACACACGCACGCACGCACGCACGCACGCGCACACACACGCACACACACACGCACACACACACACACACACACAAAAAAGATATTAAGGGATGTCCAAGTAACCTTAGGGAAAAATAAGAGGCAGACATTTTGGGAACTACAGAAAATGTATCGTCTGCGGTAGTCTTATATCACGGTAGTCAAATACAGGCAGGGAATATTTTTAATATAAGTTTTTTAACATGCATATAAGACACCTTTCACATTTCTTTCTTTTTTGTGCAGGATTGTGGCCTTTTATTGGGGTAGCTGAATATGCGGGCAAGATCGTTTTCAAATTAGCCTTGGCCTGCAAATTGTCGTCATGATCTCGAGCTCAACATGGTGAAATATTTTTGCTTAAAAATCCAGTCTTTCATGTTGGACGGTTTGTCGTTTTAACATCATTAACATTAGAAGGGAGAAAGAAGATAATAAAATGAATAAATAGATGGAAAGTAGCTATAGGCCTTCATCATTCTTGTTCTTTTAAACTTAATATTCCAAGGATTCAAATCTCACAGATAAATCAAATGTAGGCTACTATGTACTTTGCTCTTAATATTACTGATGTAATTTAAAGGCCCACTGAAGTGCCTTGAAATGCGCAGCGTTGTTCAGTGTGTTGACGTAATTACGGTAACACTGAAACAGGAAGACAGGGCGGGACATATCGAGCAGCTCCTCCCCCTTTTTAAAAATAGCCAATAGTATTTATTTTATATCACAGTTCGACCAGAGCCGTTGAGCTTGTTAAAGCTGCATTTGACAGCTTATGACAGCCACCCTCTAATAGAGTCCCCTTTTAGATTTAAAATGAAACTACTAAAGCAAAACAGTGAACATAATCATGCTGAAAATTGTGTAATTTATGTTGGTTCAAGGCACCGGTGTTATCTCTTCTACTCGTCAGTGCTGTTTCTAATGCCAAGGCTGTCTAACCGTTTCTCCTCCTAATCTCCTCCATATCGTTTTAAAATAGAGCATTCTGTGTAGAATTCAAATGGGTTCGATATGTTTTGTGGTCTGTGCCGAATCGGGGTATATTCGGAACTTCTACTAGCCGAAACAAAATGATCAGCAGTAATAGCTCTGTCCTATAATGTCTCTGAACCAGAGCTGACTGTGCGCGCTGCAGCGGTTCGAATGACGTTAACTCGAAACCAGACTTTATTCGCCCCAATGTAAAGCAAACACTGTCTTAATCATTCCCTATCCCCTATATAATGCATGATGTGCCATTCACCATAGAGAAAATAGTAATTGTGGGAACAAGTGATCGATTTTTATCCGCAGCGTCAGCATATATTCATATTGTAGGGAGCGGGATGCTTTAGATTCTAGAGAGCATTTGATTTGACAGGAATTCTGATGAGAAGCTGAAGTGCAGAGTGATGTCATCAAAATCATTTATCCATATTGGCGGAAGTGATAGACTGTAAGTTTTGAAAACTTATATCTTCTAAATGCATATCATTGTTTTGGAGCACTCTAGTTTGTAGATAACCTTAAGGCTAACACATTCATACTAAAAGTAAAAAAAAACGGAAATATTGATTTCTTGGGGAATTTACAGTAAATGCGTTTTGTCACTCTTTGACAGTGCTTTCTTGTTACTTAATAAAAAATCCCATGTTTGTCTTACTCAGGGCCCTGCGTGTGTCCAAGCCTCTAATCCTTAGAGATCAAGACAGCGTGATTGGCACATCCAGTAAATCATCTACATGAGCAAAAATATCAAAAATTATTATGGCACGTTTAATAATGACAGCAAGAATGTTGGGTAACTTTACTCAAGCAGTTATAGAATAGAGTAAGAGCTTGATCAGTGAGTGAAGCCGTTCTGCTCAAATCAAACTGCTTGAATTTTCCCTAGAAACACAGCACGGCTAATCTCCACCCCATGCTGATAAGGAAATCCTATAAAACTATCTGAGACATGACAGGAAGGCATTGAGATTACTAGAGACCGCTGAGTGTCACTGAACAAACATCAGTGTCTCATTATAAAACAAATTAATAAAAATAAAAGAATGAATAAGTTTGTCAGGCAAGTCATTGCAAGACTAAATTCACGCTTATTAGGCTATGCAGTTCATATCCATATCTGGTGCTGATTGATTAACATGATCCAAGATTAACATAATCCCAGATGTAACTAGGAACTCTAGTGTTGCCTTGCTGTATATCAATCACAATCACAATATTCCTGCTGTGCTTCCGTAGTCACAGTTATGTTCCCACTGAGAGTCACATGCTTTACCAGCTGAGACTTCCTTTCCTTTATATTCAGCTACAGCATAAAACCTCTCTACTTCACCCCACTCTAATCCCTATTAACAGAGGCCTTAAATCTGCTTATATGTCTGCAAGAAATTAGAAACACCTTCAGCCATCTGCTGGATATCACTCGGCAGAAAAATACTTCAAGTCTTGTTATGTTTTAGTGATAACCTCTAAAAAACATTACAATTACAATTATTTATTTCAAGTCTAAATTATAAATTGCGATTTGCTGGTTATACAGCCAGAAGAGAGAAAGAAGCAGATATTATATAAACAGTTGAGATCAACCAAAAGGTTTACATGGAGATTGTTGCAAAACTGAATAACAATGTTTTGTGTGATATCATTCAAAATCACACTTGCTGTTATAATGATTATCAATACTTTATTGTTAGACACCTCATAGGCTAAATATACAGTTAAATTATTTATATTTAGCCTACAATTAAATGACTGAAAATACAGATTATACAAATAACCAGTTTTAAAAATATTATTTTCATATTTATTTTAATATATAGAGGCTTAAAATGAAGAAGAAGAAAAATCTTGATACTGTCTTTCTCTAAAATGCTGTTTAACCATGACCAAAGATTACACAAATCGACCCTGATGCCTGCCGTCCCAAAATAGCTATGAGCGTTGTTCATAATCTCTTCAGTAGATGGACAACAAACTCGCCAACTCAACCCTCCTGAAAATGTGAAATAAGGTAAGATGAGAAACTTCAAATTATTTGTATTATTTATAATATTAGCATCAAAAACTAGTAGCATATTCCAGATATTTTGTAATGTTTATATTGGTAAATTAATTTATATTGGAATGTGTATGCTAATTATCAAATATTATTCAATTTGTTTTTTGTTTTAAGATACACTGTATGGTCTGTTTTATGTAATGGCATTTACAGGAGATTAAAAGGAGATTTCCATGTTTTGAGCTTTATATATTTGTGTTTTTGAATCATGGTTTCCAGAACATGTCTTGTGGCTGTTTTGCAATGGTTTACTGCACTGAAAAATATATGTGGAGCATAATTTTTCAGTTGAATAAGGGTGTCTGTGCCACACGGCACGGCAATCTGTATAAAATTATGTTTTCAGATAGCATAATGTACATTTTAGGACTAGTGACCTGTTTCAGTATTTCTTCAGTTTCTGGAGTCCCTTTTCAGATCAACAAACAGTGTTCAGGTTGTTTTAATGTTTATATAACGTTTATTATAACGTAATAAATTTACGTCATTTAATTTATCTCTATTTAGTTTAAGTTGAGTTCAATAAATATTGGCTTAAGGATTTTATTGCTTTTGAGTTCCATTCTTATACCTGGCCATGGAAAGCGACCCTTCCTGGGCAAATTCTTTTAGTCCTTTGTCATTTCATGTCCCTTGTCCTTTGTGCATTTTGTCAGGTCATTTCATTGTTGACTGCAAGAAGCCATTTTGTTAATGACTGTAATGAAAAATTTAAAACAATACCTAAAAGATGAATGTAGTTGCTGCTGCTAATGAACTACAGACTGATTCTTTTAATGCATTTGTTGTTGTAAGAATTGGCCAATAAGACTCCATTAAAAAGATCATATCACATAATTTAAAGGTTTTGTGTTGTTGTGATCAGTTGAAAGACCCCCAGAGTACACTCATTTACAAAAACACTTGCTTTATGGGTGACACAAAGTGGATGCGGAAGCTATTTCAGTACAGTAGAATCTAATGAGACCTAATGGGAACAATATTATGGCATGTAATGCAGGATTTATGTTGTTATTATGCACAAAAAATAAAAACCTTGATGTTGAAAAAAAGTCATATTAAACAGGAAAAAACGTTTTGTTAAATAACTGTTGGTTCTTTCATTTTTTTTTTTTTTTTTTTACAGTATCTTATAATATGAGCACATTGCACATTAATGATGCACCTCATCCTGACGTGTCTCCGGGGAGCTTGCAAACATTGGTCTCCAGGCCCCTGCCCCCCCACCCAGACCCCATTACCACTAAGAGGGTATGCTTCTACAAAAGCGGGGACCCTCAGTTCACGGGGCACCGGATGGTCATCAACAGTCGCACTTTTAAGACCTTTGATGCTCTTCTAGATGCCCTCTCCAAGAAAGTGCCTCTGCCATTTGGGGTAAGGACAATCACAACACCAAGGGGAACACATTCTGTTCATACTCTTGATGATGTGCAGGATGGGGGTTCTTATCTGTGCTCAGATCAGAAGAAAGTCAAGCCTTTTAACTTGGATGAGGTCCACAAGAGACATGTCCCTTGGAACACTACCAGAGCTGTCGGTGTGGGACGCAGAGCACGCAGAGAACTGGTCCGGCAGATAGCAAAGAAAAAGGAAGTGACCACAAGGACAGTAAAAATGACAGAAAATACTGTGGTGGTGCGGACACCAAGAAGACTAACGGTGTATAAAAACAGGGATCCGAGCATGAAGCGAGTAATTGTAGTTCATAGAAGAACAGCACCAAATTTTGAAACGCTTATGGATTATCTTTCTCAAGTGATGCAGTTCCCAGTTGTGAAGCTTTACACAGAAGATGGCCGAAGAGTAAGTATATAGTATACAAATATTTATAGTATGAAAATAGTATTTTTTTTCTGGCTAAAATGATCACAGAAGAATGGTACCGTAATTAGGATTAAAGATTGTCATCTTTTACGTAGCATAAGTAATTGTCTGAACAAAACAAATAATAAAGAGTTCTTTTTAAAGTTGGGGTTGGTACAATTATATTACATTTTAAATTAAAAGATTATTTAACTAAAAAATAAGAATATTTTCTGTAAAATTATGTTCCTATCCATAGAAGTTAAAGATAGTGGTACATATTCCAGAGGTTCTTGGCACATCGGCCATGTTGCTGTAAAATAATAATAAAAAAAGAAGAAAAAAGAAACACACACACACACACACACACACACACACACACACACACACACACACACACACACACACACACACACACACACACCGAGCAATCAAAAAGAATTGAAGATAATCACTATGGTAGTTTGGATGTAACTCAATGGTTATAATAGCTTTGGACAACATGTATCAGAGGGTTAAATTAAAGTTGGTGGCAACCGTATCCCTAAAGAATTTTTGTGCAAAAAGTGGCTCCTAGCGGCCAAATTCTAAGAAAATTCTCAGTCATGACGTTTTCTTAGAATTTCCCTTAAAAGTGACACGAAAATCCCGGTTAATATAAAAGCTATTCCTCAAAATTCCTAGCGCTTAAAAGGGCTCCTAAGGCCAGATCTGCTAAGAGCAGGGAAGAGGACTTTTAGTGGCTTAGAGTTCCCCTAAGCAGCTGCACAAAATAGGTTAGGATTCCTTTTTTTCTCCATTTTCTGTGTTCGAAGGATATTTGTTAACAAGCCTTCATAAATAGACCAGCCAGCAATCACAGACAATGATAAAAGCTGAGCCATGTTACCCTCGTTAAGACCACACTGAGTTGTAACATTGCAATTTCTACTTTATTAAGGACAGCCCCTTGAGATAGGCCATCTTGTTTTCAATGGGGTCCATATGGGAGTGAAAATACAAAATATGCCAGCTAGGATATTAATATGACCAAATAAGACACAAATCATTATTTGAACAGGGTGTAATGAGCTTAAGTGTTCACATATTTTAGATTCTAAGGCTATAACCCCTACAGCTTACTATTCATTTTCCAGATATTTTCTTGAATGTGAAATATTATTTACAATTACAGTCTGCATAAGATTAGAGTGTATAATTATGTTTATTGGTTTGAGGGTACATCCTTTGCTCATTATCACCAAAAGTTCATTTTCATCAAACTTGTTGGATCAACCAATCACAGCTTTTGAAATGACTCATACCTAGCAACGGGGTCAACCACACCTCCTCACTAAGATAGGATTTTCCATCAATTCCTTGCTCAGAGTTCACTGAAAATGTTCTGGAATCACTTCTAAGCTAAAACTCCTGGCAAGGAATTTTTAGGTTAAGTTAGGAGCTCTCTGAGAGGATTCTCAGAATCTTTAGGGATAAGGGCCCAGATAGTTAAGGATCTGATTAATAAAGAATCTTAATGCAAAGAGTAGCTCCTAGTGACAAAATTCTAAGAAAATTCTTAGAAATGTGGGTGTTTACTCTTAAAATTAAAGAAAAAATCCTTGTAAAGACAAAAGTAATTCAGAAAGCATCTTAACCCTTAAAAGAGGTCTTAAGGTCAAAATTGTTAGGAGCACGGACAAGGACTTTTAAGAGGCTTAAGAGTTTCTTTAGCAGAGGAGAAAATGCAAACAATGGATTCAAACCACCACTTAAATAGACATGTGTCAGAATCAGTCAATAGAATCAGTGTAATTGGAAAGAGTGGAACAATTTTTATCATTCTAAGCCAAATACCTTATAGGAAATTAACAGCATGGTAAATAAAAAAAAAATAGGAAAAAATACGCATGTAATTTCAAAGTGAAGGCTTAGAATAGACCCTATACTTAAAACCTTCTTGGACAACCAACCAATCACAGTCTTCAAAAGATTGTGTCATACATAGCAACGGGCTCAACCCCGCCTCCTAACTAAGATGAGAGTTTTTGTCTTATCCTTACTCAGAGTTGCTCTCAGATCGGTCCCGAATCACTCTTAAACTAAGACTCCTATGTAAAAGTTTTTAAGCTAAATTAAGAGTTTTCTAAGAGGATTCTTAGAATCTTTGTGAATACGGGCCCTGATACTTACTGGAAACATATTACGTTTCTTATTTATTTATAGATTGAAGGACTTTCTGCCCTCATTTTGTGCTCTGGGATTGTTGTGGCGGCTGGTAACGAACCCTTCAGAATAGGAAACTACAATCTCCAAGCACCCACACAAGTCCAGTCAAGGATATCTGAATCATTGGGTCCAACACAAACTGAGACACTACTACGTAAGCCTAAATTACTTTTTTATATATATTGATTTATTTAGCACTTTTCTTTAGTGATAAAACGATTTTGATCTTACATTTTGATTTTCAAGTTTAATTGATTGTTTTTTTTATCCCTCCCCAAACCATCTTCCATCTTCTACTTCTATTCGTCCATAAGAAGAAAAAAAGATTTCAGCGAGGACTTTTTCAAGATCAAGTAATTTCTCTTTATCTTCTGAGAGGTTCCTTGTTGAGCAGATCAATAAGTCACTACATGGAAATCTGACAGAGCACAATAGGACAAAGAATGAATCAATGGAGACCGAAGGTAGTCAGCCAGTGGGATCAGATGAGGTGGAGACCTGTGACTGTGTGGAGGAGAGGAATAACCCCATCATTCCTACCGAAGACGACATTGAAAAATCATTCCGGGTCAATGAGGATGGCAGCATGACAGTGGAGATGAAGGTGCATCTTACTATAAAACAAGAGGAAATCATCCACTGGACAACTACACTTAGTCGCACCTCCATTAATAGCCAGCAGAGAGCAGTGTGCAGTTCTAAGCCAGAATCAAGTAAAAACTTATTAGATGTAACCAATGACTCAGGCAAACAGTCGAATGGACCTCACAGCCTAGATTCAAAAGAAATCAATACATTCGCTAACAAATCTGTAGGATTCATCCAGGAAGAAAGAGAAAATTATGGCAGTGATACATCATCTGAGAAGCCTAAGCCCATGTTTAGAAGGCTGCCCACTCCAGGCCCCAGACCACAAAGAAAAGAGGCCTCAGTCGAAAACATCAAAACAGTTTCAGCGACTGAAGTTCAGGAGAACTCAGTGGGTGCATACTCATACTTGGAGCGAACTGCACAGGGAGAGCTGACGGAAGGTTACTGTGTGGTCAGTCGCAGCAGTAGCAGCAGCACAAGAACCATGTCAAAACCCGGGAGGAGTGAATCCGGAGAAGTTAAGCAGAAGTCGTCTCAATCCTCCTTCAGATCCTCAGGCATGGCAGAGGTTCTCCAGATACAAAACAATGAGACAATGGGAATAACAGAGACTGTGGTGCACATATATGAATCACAGGGTATGTGTGACAATTACTATGCAAATACACAGGTGGATGTGGACAACAAGCCTGGATACCACACAAAAGCTTTGCCTCAAAGTAAGCCAGGCTCAACAGACTCAGGACCTTCGTCAAGTAACGATTGTGATGTAGATCTCACTAGACATTCCACAAGCTCCAACTCCCATGATGGTAGAAAAACTAATATGCTGTCATTGTCATCTGCCTGTTCAACACCTCCAAAAAAGATAATCAACAATCCATCCATCCTCACTAATAATAAAAAACAAACCTTGGTTGGGTGCACAACTGAAATAAATGCAAAGAAAAGTATGCATCCAGCAGCAGCAATGGAAGAAGAGTTGGACGATAAAAGCATTGTTGGTAATAAAAATACACCAAAGTCCAAAAAATCAAAGAAAAGTACTTCTTCTGAATCATCTTGGCTTGGGAAAAAAATAAAGGTCAGTGCTCCAGGCTCTTCAAAATCCATCCAAATGACATCAGACACACTGAGCAACACAGGATCAGAGAAAAAGACTAGCTCAGCGGAAAGTGACAAACGTGAACACAAAGCTGTAAGAGACATAAATAAACCTATTAAAACATTGGATAGTTCTCCGAAGAGTAGAAACTTGAATCTTGATATTGGGAATCAAAGATGGTCAGATAAAGAGCTCAAGTTAAAAGATACAACCATCAAAGGCATATCCCACAAAGTAAACAAAAATGACAGTGACTCTCAAGGGCCTAAATTAAAGAAGAATAGTTTAGACATTCGATCACCAGCCCATCCAGCTCCACTGATAAAGAGGGTACAGAAACAAAGGTCGGTGAATGGTGTCAGATCAAAATCCACTAAACAAAAACAGGAGTTGAGTGAAAGTGTGTCATTGCCTGTGCTACAGTCCTCTTCCTCTAATGTAAATCAATATGTTGAAAACTGGCTGAAAAAAATGGAACCAGAATCTGTGCCCTATAGTGATGAGACGGACCATCCTGAGATTGTAGTAAGGGCAGTATTTCATATAGGAAATGACTCCACTGATGGCTCTGAGATTAAAAGTGACCCTGAAAAATATAGTGTAGAGGATGAAGACCCTGCTCTAGAACATAATGCCGAAGAGAGGCCAATGTCTCACCCACCTGTACAAATAAGGTGTGAGGGAGAGTCAACCGAGCCACAAAGGCCAATAGGCTTTTGTAAGTCGATGCCAGTTTTGACAGTACATTTTGAAGAGGAGGGTCTTGTAAGAATGCACAAGTCATCTGAGAACTTGGTTCCCCCAGACCCTTCTGGGACATCACAAAGTACAGAAATCAGTGTTAGGTCAGGCATGAAACCAGTTTTGCAACAATTGTGTTTATCTGTTCAGTCCATCAAGCGGGTATTGAGTCAGACCCGCTTAACACCTGTGGAAAAGGAAAAGTCCAGTAGCCTCCCAGACTTCTCATCTCAGGTGGCCTCTGCCTTTGGTTCTCCATCCAGAGCTTTTCTGTCCTTCTTGTCACTGATGACTCTGAGAGATGGCCTTTCAGTCCTCTACAAAGATGAATCACAGGCCAGCAACCCCAACATCTGCCCAGAGGCCCTGCAGGTAATGCAGTCCTTGGAAAAAATATCCAATATTAAAGATGAAGATGAGCTAAAGGCCAACTTAACCAGTCTTCAAAGTTCAACTTCATCCAAATTAAAACAAAGCTGGAGAGATTTCCAAGAGCAAAATGGCTTTGGAGAAAGTCCACCACACTCACCAAGACTATCAGAGCAGGAGTTTGCTGTAGAAGTAGACTTAGAAGATGAAACGGAGGATCAAGACAAACAGAACAATTTTAGTATAGAACAGTTACTGGATGAACTGAACATGCCTGAAGATCTTCACAGAGAGATTTCCTCACTTGTTGAAGGAGACATAACTTATTTTAATCAAACTGACTTAATCAAAGATGCTGATAACACCAGTGAAATCTCAGGTAAAGAAAAGAAAAATGACAATGGCTCCTTGAGTAGTAGTTTAGAGAAAGCTGCTGACATGGAAGAGAAAAAGGACCATGATGGCCAAGTCAGTGACACTATCAATGATGAAATAACCAATGATCCAAAAACTGTGGAGTCTCAGGAACTGTATTTAATTCAACCTCATTCCCCTGACTCAGAAACTATAGAAAAGGACCTTGGTAATGAAGATTCTGGCATAGCAGTACCCAACCAATTACCTGAGGGTAATTGTAGTGATTCAAGTAAAGCAGAGGTTTTAGAAATGTCTGATAACAACCAAATGAATGCAGCTAACATGCAAGAAAGGGTAATGTATGAAGACCCAGAATCTGAAAACATAGATGCTAAAGAAAATTGTTCTCCCACATCAGAACAAAAGATGATAGATGTAGTTGAAGAAGAAGTTTCTGAGCTCTCTGATGACCTAGACAATATTTCTGAAAGTGAGGACAATATAACTCCAGAGAACATAGAAGACACTGATATTGAGGAGGAGGACATCATCAAGAACATAAAAGAACCTAGTGAACAATCAGATGCTTCAGAACCTGACACCACAGATGCCAAATGCTTATGTTCAGCATCAGAAACTGAGTGTGTGCCATTTTCAGAAAGAGAATTAGCTGAGCTAAATGAGGAAAATCAGTACAGTACAGCTGAGAACTGTGTCAGAGAACAAGCTGATCATTCTGATTTTGAGGAAACGATTGGGGATGGAGGACTGGAACAAGAAACCAAGTATATCTTATCAGAACGTGAGTCCCTTCACTCAGAGCCCTCAGAGACGTCACTGCCTCACCATGATACAAAGGGTGAATGTAGAGATCAAACATTAGAATCATCTAGTCAAGAAGATGCTCAGGTGATGTCTCCAGATGTGGATCAACAAGAAGATTCTACTCCAGAGGTCTCAGAAGGTGAGGATCCTGATCCACACTACAATAACGGCAGCCCTCAACAAGGTAGTAATGATGATAATAGTATGACCCCTGAAGCTGAATATGAGAAAACACAAATTGAAGAAGAACATGACATTAATGAGGTGGATAATGAGAGCTCTGAAGTCTGTGAAGAAACTGATCCAGATGCTGGACCAGACTCTTGTACAGTAGCAGATCCTGAGGCTGTGGATGAGAATGTGACTGAAAAAAAGTCATGCACAAGTGATTTTGAACCCTACAAAGTTCAGACTTTAGAGAAAGTTAGACCCACCGATATAAAGGACAGTTCCACTGAAGAGCGCAATTCTGAAGAGGATGAAGAGGACTATTATGGCGGTTTGCTTGATTCTCATAATAATAATGTAAATGGTGTTCAACAATATACTGATACTAAAGATTCACTGGAAAGGGAGTCATGCAGCAGTACTAGTAAAAGTGAGCACCCGTTTGAGAAAGAAGAGAGTTTGGGAATGGAACATGGATATAATTATCTAATACATCCAACTGAGATCTCACAAGAGCTGTTAGACTTAATCAATTCAGCTTTGTTGTCCTCTACCCTGACTGTCACATGTGATTCAAATGGTAACCTCAGAATAGAGCCAGACAAATGCAAAATAAGGGAGATATTCATGGCTTGCCAAAAGACAGATGATCAGTACGGTCAAAAACGTCTCCCGAGCCCTAATACATCAGATCTATCTGATTACAGGCCTGAAACATCTGACAATGGTGGGTACCAGTCACAGGAGCTTAATACCGAGAGTGGAGAAGAGGAGGTGGAGAGGTTACGGATCTTTCGAGATATTATAAAACAAAGCACAGAGAAGCCAAAAAGAAAAAAACATGTAAAAGAGAACAGTTTGATGAAATCTACATGGATGACAACAAAAGATACTCCCAGTACAAGATTAAAAAGCAGTAGTCTTGCTTCTTTTCAGGATGCTAAAAGTGCAATACAAGAACCATTTTGGCACAGTAGATCGCCTAGTGATAAAAGTTCACTCAATGTACAGCGCATGGCTTTAAAAGATAATGTGGACTCTGGAGACGGAGTGCTGATTGATAAAGGAAGGTGGCTTCTCAAAGAAAACCACCTCATCCGAAACTCACCTCCTGTGTCCATGGGAATGTATGGGAGTGGAGACACCACATCAGCTGACACAGCTCAAGACAACAGGAGTGAGGATTCACCCTACCTGTATTTTGAGAACCAAGCCTCACCTCTGGCGGTAATATCCTCTTCAGAGCTGGAGGACATGGCTAAACCCCCTACACCGAAGTGTACATACTTCAATATTTCACATTGCAGTGACTCTGATCCTCTCTTGGATGTCAACAGTGGCAGCAGTGGAGGGGATGCTAGGAGGAACAAGGAACTTAAGGTATCTCCAATGGGTGAGACTTCTAAAATGTGGGTAAAGAAAAATGGAAGTATGTCTTCATTTGCATCTGTTGAGTTCAAACTGCCTGATGGAAAAGTTTATCCTCAGGAGGGGTCAGGATCTGGTACTAACAGATCTCAGGATCAAGACAGTCGGACAGTACAAGAAGAGGAGTCGACGGAGGGGATAAGTCTCAGGTGTGGGCAGCACTGCCCAATACTATAGTTCAAAAGGGAAAATGTACCAGATACAAGAGCTTCTGGTATTGTCAGATTTCAGTTATTATAGAGGTTTAAATGCTTAAATTGTTTGAACAGCACATGCAATGTAAAGAACTGCAGTAATATGACTTTAATTTTCACACTTGGGTGCCTGCTGGACATTAAGCTTTCAGTTGTAAACATTTGAGTGTTTTAAATGGTTTGGGGCTATTTCAAACATGTCTTTTCATTTCACAGGGGCACAGTTATATTGCATAATATTGCACAATTGAACTGATTTACTTGAATTTATTGAACTTCCTAAGTGGTATTTGTTGTTGCTTTTCCTAATGTGGGCCTGTATCTTATTTGAATAAGATGTAGAAAAAAAATCACTTTCAGCCGCAAAATACTGTATTCTTGATTTTTTTTTGTTTTGTTTCAGAGATATAGGGACTCTGGCATACTAATATAATAATAATAATAATAATGATGAAAAAAAAAACAGCATGCAAAATACCCTTTTTGAAGGGTGGTCTGCTGAATGATCTCTCAAGATGTGTTGCCTCACTCTTTGAACCACATTTCAAAGTGGCTTTGAATGAAATCCCTAAATTATATTTAGAAAAGTGATTGCTGTTACTTTAATTAACGTCATGTGGTTAGAATAGGAAGAATGCGAACAATTCTCAGTTTTCTGTTTTGTTTAGTTTTTTGCACAAAAATCTCAAACCGAAGAAACAAATATTTATGTTTTGTATTTTTTAATGCAGTATTAATACAGCACAATATCCTGGGAAAGAGCACAATTAAAAAAAATCTGATTGTGCATGATAGCAGCTGTCATATTATCAAATTAAATGTGATTATTTTTATTGTGCTGATAACTCAGAGATCAAATAAAATATACATTAAGCACCTCTACAAAGGATCTATCTTATTAAATGGTATGCAGCATTACATTGATATAGGTATTGTATATTTACTTCCTTCAACACAAAAGCTGTTGTTAAATATACATGGAGACGTCCGCAACTGATTGACATAGGCTAATTGAAACTTAATGTAGCTGCACACTGATCAGATTTAACAAATATATGTATACAAACAGATCATATAAACTAGACTAGAAATCACCCAAACACATTAAAAAGAGATAGACAGAATAAAAAAATAAGGGTATATAGGCAGGACTCATTCTGAGGGTTCCTGGATAAGAGGACAAATGAGCTTGGTTCCCACAAAACTGTGTTGTTAAGCAGTGTGGGGTTTAAGGAAAACAGCTGAACTTGACTTGAATGTCAGTGTATGGGAAATGTTACATGCTTGTCATAATGTGATTGCCTATATCAGAACCTATACCATTTTGGCTGCTATCCAAAAGGTTTTGATTTTATAATGCAAATGGTGAGCTACTTTTTTTTTTTTTTTTGCAAGAATGGAAAATCATTATTATTCTATTTGGACAAATTTGTTGACATATAACTTTGAAATAAAAACATGCTACTGAAAAATACATTTTCTTGATGAGGTTTGTGTCATGGCATTTTTTGCTTGGATGTGCATGTTGAAATGAATTTTAATTAATAATATAAATAGGCTAATAAAAATTGGTACATCTTGATGGGTATACTGAGTTGTTCATGGGAAACAAAGAAAATTCCACTCATTGCGCTCCATCCCAGAGAATTCCCAACATCTTGCAGCTGAGCTCCCAAAGTTTCTCAGCCATTTCGTCATCTCTAGCAGCTCTGGTGCATCTTGAACGTCTGCAGTTGCTTTAGAAAATGAGTAAGGAATAGAGAGGACAAACAAAAAAACAAAAACACATTTCATTTGGGCACCAGTCAATTTATATGTGATGAGGCTTCTGCAAGTTTATTACCTGTAGTAACCGCCACTTTCTGTGTCTAATTCTGGTTGTACTGCGCAATAGATGGTAGTTTGTGCTCCCTGCACTGGGGTCTTTGTGAAAGGTCTGACAACTTTCCACATGATTAGAAGTCCGAGATTCATGTGTCTTTTAAGTTCTGTTCGCACAATTCCTGGATGGACTGCATATGCTGTGACACCTGTGTCTGCGGATAAAATGTAATGATAGATCAAAAAGTACTCCAGAATTTCCCCATTACCCTTTAATTTTCCATTTATTTAATCTTCCATATTTTTAATGAACACTTACCCTTGAGTTTCTTAGCCAAGGAATGGGTGAAAAGGATGTTGGCCAATTTACTTTGACCATATGCCCTCCTACTGTGGTAATTCCTTTCACTATTGATATCATCAAGTGTTATAGTGCCCCAACTATGAGCCATGGAGGAAAGGTTGATGATTCTTGAGGGGGCGGATCTCTTCAGTAGATCAATCAGCAGGAAGGTTAACAGGAAGTGACCTAAGTGACATAAATTATGTCACTTACATTTAATTTACTTTACATTTATGAGTTTGCAGCATTAAACATGCAGCAAGACAAGATTTTAAAGTTGAAAAGAGATAGTTAGGATATGCAAAGGCTCAATATTGTTTAAACATGCATAATAATGTTAAAAGATAGCATTAAAGAAGTGCACAGAGGTCTGAATGAACAATACACTTTACCCAAGTGGTTGACACCAAACTGCATCTCAAAACCATCGGCTGTTTTAGAGTAGGGACACATCATGATCCCAGCATTGTTAATGAGTATGTGGAGTGCTCTCTCCTCTGAAAACAAGAGGAAAAAAAGAGGACTTTAATTCTAATTTTTTCTGTAGTCTGTTGTAGGAGGCACACTGGTATTTTTCTAAATTTGTTAGATAAAATACGGTACACTTAATTAGATTTGAGTAACTGTAAAACTCTTACCATTGATGATTACCTCAGCAAATTCTCTGACTGACTTTGTGTCAGATAAGTTTAGTTTTCTTATCACTATGTTTTGGTTCCCTGAGTCCTCCATGATCTCTTTATGTGCTCTTTCTGCTTTTTCAAGGTCTCTACAAGCCATTATTATCCTTGCCCCTGTGGAACAACTCCAAAAAACCATGACTTTTATCATTGGTGTCCTATAAAGATAAATTTGTGTACTATACATTGTATGTTTTTTAGTTGTTTGGTAACTGCAATAGAGAAGACAAGAATAAGATAAGTGTAATACCGCGTTTTGCAAGGTCTCTTGTGGTTTCTTTTCCAATGCCAGTATTTGCTCCAGTGATAATGACAGTTTTGCCATCGAGTCGTGTAATAGATGACCACTGGCCACTGAAAAGTTCTCTGTGTAAAAGCATCGTAAATATAATTTAAAGATCAGTGTACAAATGTGAACTTCCTTCAAGAATTATTTATTAACAAGAGATGAAGAACAAATAGTGAATAAGAAAGGGAAATCAAAATAAGTGAATGAGTAAATGATTCAATGAAAAATATATAAACAGTGGCAAATCTAAAATTTCTGGTCTTAATGAGTATGTAAAGTAAACAATAAACTTTTAAAATATTTCTGAACCAAACCAAAATATTAATTACTGTAGCAGAATAAATACAAGTTGTGTGATAGCAACTTAGAGTAGGCTTTCATCTTTACTGTTATGCAATTTTAGTTTGTACTAAGTTTTAAGTTGAACATTTGTACGTTTACTTAAAAAGACAGAAATTATAATCCTACCTCAGAGTGTATATGTTGGACATCTTGCTCAATGCAAAGATGCTCTAAAGACAACACATGACTTCCCTCTGGGGTTGTTCACAGAAACTGCAATGAAAGAGAATGCATTGTTTAGCATGAGCCACATGCAGAACATTGGATTAGAAATTGAACAGACTAATCCAAGGCTAATCAGTTTAAATCACTGATCTACTGTTCAGTTTGAATGCATTCCTCACTAGATTCTGGGAACTTGCTGCATGTCTTGAAACTATTTATGTTGAATTTGAACAACCTAAAATATACATCTAAATGCTCAGTAGTGTGGAGTACACAAAACAATTAATTTAGAAATATGAAATTACAAACAGCTGAGTGGGATTATATTCATTCTCTTGTAAGGGAACATATGCAATAGAAAGGGGACTGTAGATGTGTTTACAAACTTACTGACACCTTGTGTGGCACTCAGGTCTGCTCTTTATTATTATTATTCACTTCTGCCTTATTTCTGCGTTTCCGCTTTTTACTAGACCTCCTACGTCATTTTTCACATCATCAACATAATCTACATCCCCCTTCTTAATGATGAGTATATATATATATAAATGTTCACCGTGATTTTGCCAAGTAAGATATGTTCCTGGATCAACATATTTTGTTGAATCTGGATCAACATTCCTGTCCCAAAATGTATTCCTTACCCAATCCCTACCCCTAAACATAACCCTACCCATAATTTTTCCCTAAAATCAGAGGGTAATGATAGGTGAATAACACTGATGTTTAAGTACCTCACCCTGGTTCTAAGCCTAAACCTGACATAAACTGTAAACTTGTCCCTCAAATCTGATTGGTTGATTGGAAAGTTGATCCAGGATAAACAAAGATGTTGATTCAGGAACATGTGGTACTTGGTGAAATCACGTTCACCATATATATTGTTATGATGCCGGAAGGACGAAGCAGAGATGCATCCAAATGAAGCTAATTTAATAAAAATAACAGGAGAAACAAGGAACACAGGAACACTGAAGCAAATACAACGACCGACAAACCACAACTGAAACACAGAGGTATAAAAAGACAGGCAAACAAGCTAAACAAGATAACAAGGGGGCGTGGCTAATCAGAAACACATGGGGAGACTAATCAACAAAACAGGGAACAGCTGAAACATTAAAGGACAGGGGAACACATGACAGACAAGAACAAGATACACAAACACAAAACCCACACCGTGACATAGCCCCCCCCCATGGGCGGCTCCCGACGCCCCTCGAAACAAAACACTAAAGTTCAGGAGGGTGGTGAAGTGGAGGCGGTCCCAGGGGAGGGACAGAGGGCCAGGCCCGTGCAGGGAACAGAACCAGGGCCTTGCAATGGAGGGCATGGGCCATGGAACGTGGGCGGAGCATGACGCGCAGGCGGCGGCCAGGGCGGAGGCGACCCCTCGGGCGGCCAGGGCGGAGGCGACCCCCCGGGCGGCCAGGGCGGAGGCGACCCCCCGGGCGGCCAGGGCGGAGGCGACCCCTCGGGAGGCCAGGGTGGGTAGACCCCTCGGGAGGCCAGGGCGGAGAAGACCCCTCGGGAGGCCAGGGCGGAGAAGACCCCTCGGGAGGCCAGGGCGGAGAAGACCCCTCGGGAGGCCAGGGTGGTGACGACCCCGGCTCAGGAACAGCAGACACCGGCTCAGGAACAGCAGACACCGGCTCAGGAACAGCAGACACCGGCTCAGGAACAGACAACACACACACTGGCTCGGGAACTGGCTCGGGAACAGACAACTCACACACTGGCTCGGGAGCTAACAACACACACACTGGCTCGGGCTCAGGAACAGACAACCCACACACTGGCTCGGGAGCAAACAACACACACACTGGCTCGGGAACCGACAACACACACACACTGGCTCGGGAGCAGACAACACACACACTGGCTCGGGAGCAGACAACACACACACTGGCTCAGGAGCAGACAACACACACACTGGCTCGGGAGCAGACAACACACACACACACTGGCTCAGGAACAGACAACACACACACTGGCTCGGGCTCAGGAACAGACAACACACACACTGCCTCGGGAGCAGACAACACACTGACCCCGGCTCAGCAGCCACTAGAACAGTAGCGGCCACAAGGACAGACACAAACACAGAAACAAACATTGACTCAGGAATATCAGACACTGGCTCCGGAACAGGAACAGACTCTGGCTCGGAAACGGCCATCTTGTCCGTAGACACTGGCTCGGAGGCGGCCATCTTGGCCGTAGACACTGGCTCGGAGGCGGCCATCTTGGCCGTAGACACTGGCTTGGAGGTGGCCATCTTGTCCGTAGACACTGGCTCGGAGGCGGCCATCTTGTCCGTAGACACTGGCTCGGAGGTGGCCATCTTGTCCGTAGACACTGGCTCGGAGGCGGCCATCTTGTCTCTAGACAATGGCTCGGAGGCGGCCATCTTGTCCGTAGACACTGGCTCGGAGGAAGTGACGTGAACAGTCTCGGAATCGGCCATCTTGTCCGTAGAGTAGACACTGGCTCGGAGGAAGTGACCTGAACCGACTCTGGATCGGCCATCTTGTCCGTAGACACTGGCTCTGTAGAAGAGATGTGAAGCATCTCTGGCTTGGCAGAAGTGACGTGAACAGTGTCTGACATGGCAGACGTGACGTGAACAGGCTCTGACTGGGCAGACGTGACGTGAACAGGCTCTGGATCGGCAGGAGTGAAGTGAACCGTCTCTGGATCAGCAGAAGTGACATGAACAGTCTCTGACTGGCCAGAAGTGACGTGGACAGTCTCTGGATTGACCGGAGGCTCAGGAAGGGCCTCCGGGCATTGCAGGATGCAGGAAGTCCTCTTCCTCCTCCTCCGTCTCCGAGAGGGTGCTGGACTGGACGGGACCAGCGGCGAAGGAAACTCTGGGCTGGACGGGACCAGCGGCGAAGGAAGCTCTGGGCTGGCCGGGACCAGCAGCGAAGGGAGCTCTGGCCTGGACGGGACCAGCGGCGAAGGGAGCTCTGGGCTGGACGTACCAGCGGCGAAGGGAGCTCTGGGCTGGACGGGACCAACGGCGAAGGGAGCTCTGGGCTGGACGGAACCAGCGGGGAAGAGGGCTCCAGCTCTGGCTCGGCAGGCGCGACGTGAAGCTCTGGCTCGGCAGGCGCGACGTGAAGCTCTGGCTCGGCAGGCGCGACGTGAAGCTCTGGCTCGGCAGGCGCGACGTGAAGCTCTGGCTGGACGTGGCTGACGTGAAGCTCTGGCTGGACGTGGCTGACGTGAAGCTCTGGCTGGACGTGGCTGACGTGAAGCTCTGGGCTGGACGGGACCAGCGGCGAATGGGGCCCTGGGATGGACATCACCAACCCAGGGTCGAAGAATGGCCAGCGTGGAGAGTGGTGTCGGGGCTCCTCTCGACCACCTCCTCTACTGGAGGCCTCCACGTGTCCCACGAAACTTGACCAACCGGGTCCCCACAAAAGAGTGGCCTCTCCTCCGCTCGGTGGCTGGAGAAGAGACACTGGCGAACATGCTGCTGGATTCAGTGTTGGTCGGTCGTTCTGTTATGATGCCGGAAGGACAAAGCAGAGAGAGTATCCAAATGCAGCTAATTTAACAAAAATAACAGGAGGAACACAGGAACACTGAAGCACATACAACGACCGACAAACCACAACTGAAACACAGAGGTATAAAAAGACAAGGGGGCGTGGCTAATCAGAAACACATGGGGAGACTAATCAACAAAACAGGGAACAGCTGAAACATGAAAGGACGGGAACACATGACAGACAAGAAAAAGATACACAAACACAAAACCCACACCGTGACATTGTTCCAACCCCTTTTTTAATTTTTTTATTTTTATTTATTGCAGGGCTGCTTCAATAGAAGTAGAGAGAACTCTCTAAGCTTATGTCTTTGTACCGGGGGTTGGGCTTTGATATTCTTCCTGAACGGGTGACAACTACGGGTGGTTCCTGCACCTGTTCCTTTTGCGGCTGTTCGACATTAGGCTGGGGATCTGGCAGAGGTTCACTATTGGGGTTGAGTGGGGCCTCTGTTGTTGTGGCCGGGTTGTATTGTTCAGGTGTGTGTAGGAGGTGGCTCCTGTTTCTCACATATGTCTCATCTCCGGACTGGACCTGGTAGCTGTTTGGCTGCAGTGCTCTTCCTATTATCGTTGCCAATCTGTCATATCCCCCACTTGTCTGTATTCTTACTGTCTGCCCTGCTTGCAATGAAACCAAGGGTCTGGCTGATCTGTCATAATGTGTCTTTCCTCTCTGTCCTGTCCGTGTCAGAGCTGCCCGGACCTCTGTTTCTACCTTTGGCACATACATAGCCTTGGTCATGGGAATGAGAGTCTTAGTGCGCCGAGAAAGCAGACGCTGTGCTGGTGAGGGCAGCCCATCTCTTGGTATGTTGCGCAAATTGAGCAGTGCCGCATATACATCTGTACCATCACTTGCAGATTTTCCAGCAGGTGTTTAGCTGAGCGTACAGCCCTTTCAGCTAGCCCATTTGATTGAGGGTAGTGGGGGCTGCTGGTGACATGGCAAATGTCCCATTTGTGGGCAAATTCTTGGAACTCCATGCTTGTGAAATATGCTGCGTTGTCAGTCATTAGCTGTTGAGGAGCTCCATGGGTGGCAAAGTGGCGCTTTAGCCTGCTTATGATGGTCGCGCTGGTCACGTTTGGGAGTTGGTCTATTTCAAACCAGCCGGAGTATGAGTCAACAAGCACCAGGTGTTCTTTTCCCCCCCACTCAAAAACGTCCGCGGCTGTGAGAGCCCATAGCAAGTCTGGTGTATAATGCAATTGAAGGGGCTCCTTTGTTTGGTGTGGTCTGAGGGCATTACAAGGAGCACACCTGGAGATTTCATGTTCAATGTCCTGGTATATGCTGGGCCAAAACATGGTTTCTCTGGCCCTGCGTTTTGTTGCTTCTAGGCCCGGGTGGCCCTGATGCAGCTGTCTGATATAATAGGGTTGCAGTGAGTGGGGAATGATGAAGCGCTGACCACGGAGCAATAGGCCATTATCAACCGTGAGTTAGTCTCTTATGGCATAGAACTGCCTGAGGTTATGTGGCAGCTTCTTTGATGAGTCAGGCCAGCCCTCCGCAACGACCTCAGATAAGCGCCTGCACAGATGGTCTGCCTGTGTTTCTTGCCTCAGTTCCACAATTCTTCTTGAGGAAAGAACTTCCACTGTCATCACATCATAGTCCTCACTAGTTTCAGCCCAGTCAGTGGAGGGCAGGTGTGCATGCGAGAGCGCATCTGCAAGCTGTAAATGACATTGAGGTTGTAGCGCTGCAGCTTAAGCATCATCCTCTGAAGGCGTGCAGAAGCTGAGTGTAGTGTTTTTTTTTTAGAATAGTGATGAGAGGCTGATGATCAGTTTCGACAGTCACTGGACGGCCATTTATGTAGTCGTGGAATTTCTGACAAGCGTAGACAAGGGCCAACAGCTCCTTCTCTATCTGAGCGTAGCGTGACTCAGTCTCTGTAAGTGCTCTTGAGGCAAACGCCACCGGTTTGTTGTTCTGGAGGCAGACAGCACCCAAGCCATGCTGCGAGGCATGTAATAACACCACCGGCTGATGCACGTCAAAGTACTGAAGTACAGGAGGACTTGTGAGTAGTTTTTTGAGTCTGGTGAATGCTGCCATGTGGTGTTCCTGCCAACACCACTCTACATCCTGAAGCAGGAATTGACGCAGGGGTGCTGTTGTTTCGCTATAGCCCGGGATGAATTATGAAAAATTGTTTGTCATACCTAAGAACCTTTGGACTCCATGCTTGTCTGCTGGGGTTGACATTGAACGGACAGCATCTGTCTTTGTAGGGTCGGGCTTTATGCCCTGGTCAGTTAGAAGGTGACCCACATACAACACCTCAGACACCCGAAAACGGCACTTGTCAGGGTTAAGCTTGAGGTTTACGGCACGTATTCTGTCCATGACCTGGCGGAGGCGCAGATCATGCTCTTCTCTTGTGCTGCCCCAGACGAGGATGTCGTCAACCACGATTGCACATGGTTGTCCTTCAAAGAGCTGCTCCATACACCTTTGGAAAACTTCACTACCCGTGGATATCCCATAAGGCATTCGGAGGAAGGCATATCGGCCCAGTGGGGTCATGAAGGTTGTCAGCTTTGATGACTCCTCACTGAGTGGCACCTGCCAGAACCCACACTTAGCATCAAGGATGCTGAACACCTTGGCTCCTGGCATGTCGGCGATCACCTGTTCCACTCTTTTCATGGGATGATGTGGCCTGAGGAGGGCTTTGTTGAGGTGGACAGGGTCAATACACAGTCTTACGGCACCATCTTTTTTACGTGCAGCCACCATAGACGAGACCCACTCAGTGGGCCCCTGAACTGACTTAATGACTCCCAGTTCAGTCATTCTGTTGAGTTCATTGATTATTTTGTCTTTCATTGCCAATGGCACTCGTCTGGGAGAACATATTGTAGGGTTCACAGAGGGGTCCAAATGCATGTGATACACTACAGGTAGTTTGCCTATGCTGCTGCAGTCAAAAGCCCCTTTCACAAAGAGATTCCGGAAAATACACGGATAATGTGACCCGGGATTTGTCCAGGGATTGTTTGATTTTGGTCCATTCACACTGCCAGTGATTTTCCGGAATCTGTGAGTGCGTTCACACACATCCCTTAAAGATCCCGTAAAGGCACATGACGTCAGCATGAGACGTGTAACGTACGTGTCGAAAATATGTGCACGCGCATACCGTTCCACAAAGCTGCCGAACGATCTCAGCTTCAGCGCGGATAGTAAGGAGCTCCTGGTCTCTGCTTCGTTCCAGTTTGCAGACATTTTCTTTCTTTGTTGATGACGAACACAAACTTTCTTCTAAGAGCAACAGAGTTGCGCGATGGCACGTGCGGCATCACTATGACACACCCCTTACGGCATTGGTCCTGGCTTTTGATCACACAGGGCGCATTCCGGGACTGATTCCGGCAATGTTACTAGGTCATCAACCCGGCATCGATGCCGGTATCAATCGCGGGTCGTGTTTGCGTTCACACAGAAGGCGTTCTGGCAATTTGACGGCAATTTGCCGGGATCATCGCGCTGTGTGAAAGGGGCTAAAGAGATCTTTATACTCTGTGAGCTCGGTTGTTGGAGATCGTGCACATTTGGGCCAATATGCACAAAGCCTAATTTGACGCTGTCTCTGAGGCCCAATAGAGGTTTTACATCATTGTCAACAACATGGAACTGTAGTGTCCCACATGTGAAGTTTAGATTAGTGACACCTAAAGTCCTTATAATCTGACCACGATAGGCCACAAGGTTGACTACATGGCTGTGGTCGACATGAGCCCCTGGGTCGATGTGCTGGAGAACGCCTCTAGACAATACATTGCACCGGGCTCCAGTGTCAATCTTCACCTCAAGTTGCTTCCCTGTGTTGGAAGTGGACAGGATGGTAAATATCTCTCCCTTATCAGCAGGCACCTCTACACTTTCACAGTAAAACAGATCTGCTGGTTCATATGCAATTTGTGCATTAAGTTCACTAATTTTGTGTGTCTGTCCTCCTCTGCGTATGGTGTGGGGTGCTCTGTTTGACTGAGATGGTCCTTGTTCTGATCTGTTGTAGATGCGTGTTTTGCTTGATCTGCAGCATTTAGAGAATTGATTCCACTTCCCACACGCATTGCAGCGCTTGTTGAAGGCTGGACAGCTGCTGCGGTCAGATGAATGCTGGCCACCACAGTTCGAACATGTAAAATATTGCACTGCACAAACTTCTTTAATTCTTTGGTACCTGCTTCTTTTTTTATCTCTTTGCTTCCTTTTTCAGACTGCTCATGTAGCATGTATATTTCGATAGCTGAGTTTAAAGTTAGATTTTTTTCTTTCAGCAGCTGTGTGCGGATGTTGTCATTGCGAATGCCACATACCAATTGATCTCTTAACAGTTCGTCGTGCAACGTCCCAAATTCGCATTTTTTGGCTAGTGTCTTTAACGTGGCAACGTAGGACTGGATTGTTTCATGTGGCTCCTGGTTCATTGAATTGAATGCATGTCTGTCCATAATTACATTCTTTACAGGCAGGCAGATTTCTTCAAATTTCTTTACCAGTACCTCTGAATCCTCCGGATCATCCTCCTCCTCGAAAGTGAACGTGTCATATTTATCTTGGGCATTGGGACCAGCGAGGTTGAGAAACGTGTATGCTCGCACTTTTTCGGTCGCTGCTGAGAGACCGGCGTTGCTGTATATGCGCCATTCGCGCTTAAATTTAGTCCAGTTGTCCGCAATGTTCTCGTCAAAGATGAGAGGGTCGATCTTACGAAGTTCTTGTGCCATCGTCACTTTAGGCTAACTTCTGACACCATGTAGATGTGTGTACAAACTTACTGACACCTCGTGTGGCACTCAGGTCTGCTCTTTATTATTATTATTCACTTCTGCCTTATTTCTGCATTTCCGCTTTTTACTAGACCTCCTACGTCATCTTACACGTCATCAACGTAATCTACTGGGACCACGCACATGCGCGCTATCCTTCATTCAAGTTCTATCAAACCATTCAAGCATGATAAGATGCAAAACCTTTTTTTATTTTTAATCTGTACTGGCATGCTGTCTGTGAATTTCCTGTCTGTGTGACAAACAAAACACAACTTGTGCGTACAGAAAGCCTCTCCAGACAGCACTTCGGCCACATTGAGTTCTCTTTCACGCTTGAATGGACAAATACACAAAAGTATGCCAAAATGCCCGCTTTGTCAATTATCCTTGTAAGCACAGTTTTAAATGACTCAAATAAAGTCTTAAATGACCATAAAGATTTGTGAGGACATAGGATGTGTCAGATCCACATCATGAGCTTCAGATCTTAAAGTGACAGCACCCAATAAACCTGCAGCTGAGATGTCTGACGTTAATGTAAATCTTGACTGAATAACCTCTGTAGCTTTAATAAGGATTCATCTATATTACATTTAAAATGTATGCAGTGAAGACTGAAGTGTTTGGTAACTTTATATTTCCTAGCTATTTGATCAAATATTTAAAATAACTGTATTTATGTTGTTTCTGCATTCATTTGGAGATAAAATAATTACGGTATAAAATATATTAAAAACTTTAATGTTAGGTGCGTTAATTACAGAAATATATGTGATTAATTAGGATAATTTGCTTCAAAGAGCAAATTTCCCTTATTAAAAGAGCAAATTTGAGTGACTTTTGTAGCAAAATGGCATGCCACGAGTGTGGATAATGCAGGGCTACCCTGCTTCCCTCGGACGAGCACACCGAGTGCATCGCTTGCCTCTCATGCCCTCTGTTCTCTTCCTCTATCGAGCCAAGATGTAAGAAACAGTTGACCGCTGACACCTCGATAAGTGATTCCTAGAGCCGAGGCACCGCCAGCAGGACGCCTTCGCTGAGAGTGTTTTTGGGGCCCAGAAGTCATTGCAGGCAATGCACCACTTCCTGTCGAAGCAGTAGGAAGCGCTCTGCCAGTTCTTCCGCTGCTTCTAGTCGCTTAAGTCTTCGTTGACTCAGTAGCACACCAAGCCAGTTCCTCAGCCCCAGCCCAAGGCTGGACCCAAGATGAAGTACTGCTTCCACCCAGATAAGCACGTTTCCCAGGTGCCAGGGACCCTGCCCAAATTAGTGCTGAATCCCGAGCAGCCCAAGAAGCCCTGATGTTTCAGGCACAAGGAGGAGGAGGCTGAGTCCCGGACCACCCCCAAAGCGACCATGTGTTCACCTCCAAATCTACTGGCATTGGAGGCACTGTCTGAACCGCTCTTTGATAAGACAGCTGTTCAGAATGCTAACTTTGAAAGATATGCAGATTTGCCCAGGGGATTGGTTTTTATCAGTGGATCTGAAGGACACATACTTTCATATCTAAATAGCCAAAAGTCTTCGACTTTGATTTCGCCGGAGCGCTCTCTAAAAATTCTGAGGCGATTCAGCTGTGTCATTCAGAATCAGGGATGGCCTCCCCCTAAAATTATTTTAGAAGCTACTGGACCTTATGGCAGCAACCTCCTCAGTTGTCCCCTTGAGCCTGTTACATAACACTGGCCACTACAGCGGCCACTACAACACTGGTTGAAGGCCCGCATCCCACCTTGAGCCTGGCGCGAGGGCTGCCTCATTCTCAGGGTGACCATTGGTTGTATCAAAGCCCTTGTCCCCTGGAATTCAACCCATCTGTATTAGTTGGGGGTAGAACAAGGCTCATTTTCCAGAGGGAAGTAGATGAGTTGGGGTGCCCTATGCAACGGCAGACCGGCCTTTGGCTCCTGGATGCAGCCAATGACGAACTGGCACATCAACTGCCTTGAGATTGTCAATGCTTCTGGCCTTCAAGGAGTTCCACTCAGAACTCAGGGGGCACCATGTCCTGGTCTAATCGGACAGCATGACAGTGGTAGCCAATCACCAAGTGGGCCTCAGATCTCGTCCGCTAAACAAGCTGGCGTGCTCAGTGAGAGCGGCACATGTGCCGGGCTCCATGAAAACGGGAGCAGATATGCTGTCCAAGAACGGACCGTTTCCGGGGTAGTGGACCCCCAGACGGTCTGCATGATCTGGAGCATTTTCGGGCAAGCAGAGGTGGACCTCTTTGCATCAAAAGAGAACTCTCACTGCCGGACATATTAGCCCACAGGTGGCCCTCTCTGCACCTTTATGCCTTCCCTCTGGTTGCTCTGCTCCCTCAGGTCATCAACCAAATCAGGGAGGACAGATGATCTGTTTTACTTGTGGCACCACTCCGGCAGAACCAACCATTATTCCCGGGGATGATTCAGCTGCTATCAGCAGCCCCATGGTCAATTCTATTGAGGAGAGACCTCCTTTCCTAGGCAGGAGGAACAATTTGGCATCCTCAACCCGAGGATGGCATCCTCATCACCTCCTCATCGCATCCTCATCGCCTCTTGACTGGAGCCTTCATGTTTTTCCCGGGAGGTCATTAACACGATCTCTGAGGCTAGGGTACCTTCTTCCAGATGCTTATATGCCGAACAATGTTCTATTTTTTATGGATGGTGCTCAGCCTGGGATGTAGACCCTCTATCTTGCAAGATTACTTCAATATTCTAATTTCTACAGGAACTGCTGGATTATAGACGCACCCAGTGGGTTCAGCCTACCGGCCCTTCTTAGAAACTTGACTACCAAGTTGTTTTCCCCAACTGACTTGATAGCTGTAGGAGCACGACACGCTGCAATAGCTACCACGTATACCTTTAGCTTGGACGTCACCCTAACATGGTTCCATCCTGGGACATGTCCAAAGTCCTAGGGGCACTTTGAGGCTCTTCGTTTGAGCCGCTCACAACGGCTGACCTTCAGCCTCTCTCGCTAAAGACCGCCCTTCTGTTGGCTCTGGCATTGGTCAAGTGAGTTGGTGATCTGCAGGCTCTTTCAGTGGACGCATCCTTCTTCAAGTTTGGGCTTAATTACAGAAAAGTCCTCCATAGACCAAGACGAGGCTATGTGCTGAAGGTGCTTTCCACGCCCTTTAGAGCACAGGTCATAAAGCTCTCTGCTCTCCCCTCCAAGACACAACACTTTAATACATTGAGCGCTCTGGCCAGTTCAGTCAGTCAGAGCAGCTATTTGTGTGCTTCGGAGGCCTGTCAAAGGGGCTGCCAGTTATCTAATTGGATAGTGGGCTCAATATTGCATGTCCTTGGGCTTGGGGCCCACTCCACCAGGGGAATGGCCTCTTTTTGGGTTTGGTCTAGCTGATCCTCGCCGTGCTCCTTTGGCAGGTTCTACAACTTAGACATCTCTGCTCTTGAGGTGCAGATATTGTTTGCTTAACCTCTGTTTTTTTTCCGGTGGCATCATGCCCCATGGGATCTGGGTCCTGACTTGAGCCTGTCTTGTTGGACAAACCTTTCAAGTCCCTTTCTCTCATGTAGCCTGCCATGTCACCAAGTACCCCCAGGCTACGGGCTCGCAGGGCGGTCTTCCGCTCTGCGCTAGAAGCATGGCGCTATTGAATTGCCTTGCCCATAAGCATCACTGACAACATGCGAGTGAACTGTATCAAAAAGGAAAGTTTCTAATGTAATCTTGGTTCCCTGACGCTACTGCGACTGCACGCGACACAACGCTGCTGCTCCTTAGTCAAAAAATTCTAATGAAGATGGCTTTCAGGGCAACTTAAATAGGCAGACAGACCCATCTGTTTTGGCGGGCTGAAAAAACTTTGTCTTGTCTTTTGCTAGCATAGTCTCAGAATATACCTAGTATATTCTCATAAGACTATGTTATTTTGACAATATTTCCTAGTAAAACTAGGTAATATAATAAAATGGTGGTGTGGCCAATGGTGGTACACGCCAATGTTTTGGGATAAGATCAAATGCATTGCATGACCTATATTAAATAAAATATTCAATGTTTCAAGGAAAAAATCTACTTCTTGTACTTTTAAAAATGTTCCGGTTATTAAATGAGTGCATTATTGAAAGGTAGTGAGAAAAAGAGAGCAGGAAGGCCAGATTGAGAAAGAAAACATTGCAATGTAGTGAAACTCGCTAACTTCCTCATATGTGCCGTCGAGATTTGTAAATCTTTAACCTCTACTGTGGCAAATAACGGTCAAGAGGTGTTTCCTGAAGGCTCTGGAGGCTGGTTGTTTGACACTGACGGAAGATTTACACATGAACTGACAAGCTGACATCACATCATCTTCAGCTCTCTTGACACCTACAGTGAATGGATGAACTGCTTCTGTTACACATCAAACTGGCTGTCTGCTGTCTGCTGAAGTACTATTGATATTGAGTATATGATTGATACTAGGGTAAATGGATAAGTATCTGCAATCATTTTCTCGATGTGCCAAACTGTTTATCATTAGAAATATTTAAAATAGTTGTTTATAGTTGTTAGAATTTTGCAGAATAATCCTCAAGTTATACTAAGTTATACGTTTTTTCCGTTAAAAAAACGACAATATATGGCAATATATATGTACTAGGTCTGTTTTACAAATAGGTACAGGTTGGCTATACCTTAACTAAAATTTGATTTAAATTGTTTCATCTTTTTCTCTTTTTTTGTGCTTCCTTTAAATTTGAAAGGTGTTTAGAAGAATTACAAGGGAAGTGTTTTGAAACCTTTGCTAATATTGCAGTGCGAAAGAACTGTCAAGTTCAGCTAATTTAAAACACTAGAAGGACAGATCTTCAAGTCCTTTTTCACCTTGACAGGTATGAAATTAACAGGCTATTGAATGTACCCACATGTATTTAAAAATTGTATAGGAAAAAAAAAGATAAACATTGATAAAAAGAAATGTGATGAATATATCTATTTTTCAGGGCAAAAACGTTTTACCAGGAAAAGAGTTGAAAAAAGTGAGTTTATGTTATATTTCACCCTAAATCTCATAATAATAATACATTTACTAAGATTCTTTTCTTAGACTCTTTAAAAAAGAAATGTTTAGCACTGAATTATTTTTTTATTTTTTTTTTAACTTTTCGTGAGCAAGTAAATCCAAAAATGTCTCTTTTTCAAAGCAGTGTCAGGCATGATCATAAACACAACAAATCACACTGGCCTGCCAGAGGACTTCAGAATTGCTCTTCTGGTCTTATACACATTCATCTTTCTGTCTGGGACTCTTAATGTTTTATTAATGTCCTGTATGCTACAGTCCCAAAAACGTCTCTCTTTCACCAAAGTGTCTGTGATAAACCTAATAGCAGTGCACTCCATTTTCCTTCTCACGGTGCCCTTTCGCATTTACTATTATGCTTTTGGTGAAACCTGGATTCTGGGCATGCATTTCTGCAAAATTGTCAGTCTTATGGTCCATGCCCACATGTATCTTGCATTCATCTTTTATGTTTTTCTTCTTATTGTGCGTTATGTGGAGCAATCTGATCAACAGCACAGGCTAGAGTTTCATCGTATCCTTCATGCCACGATCGCAAGTGCAATCGTTTGGTTGGTCATATTTGGCTCTATGTTCCCAGCAACTATGGCTAACTACGGAATTGCGCAGAATGATTCCACTCACTGCTTTCATTTTGGTCAGGCTCTCCAGAAGCCTGCTGTGAAGACGTTAAACTATGTTATTTGCATTCTAGTGATACTGGGTTGGAGTGTGCTGGCATTTTTCCAAGTTTACTTTCTGTTATACGTGAGAAAGGCATTTGGAAAAGCCATGTGTCAACGTCAAGAGTTCTGGGCACAATTGAAAAACATTGTATTCCTGTCCATTATGTTTTTTTGTTTTGTGCCTTATCAAGGATTCAGAGTATATTATGTGAGTAAATATGGCAATACTGAAGAAATTAGTCATATAAATGAAATTTTTCTTGCTGTCACTGCTTTCAGCTGCTTTGATATGATTGTTTTTGCTGGTAGAGATATATGCAAACGTATAAATTCAAGGGGATGGTTTTGCTGTTTATAACAACTGTTTAATTTATTTCGTTTCTATATTGTTATTGATTTAGTGAATTTATTTCCATTTTCTTTTATTTGTTTTTGATGCTTTTGTGCCTTATTATAAGCTTAAAACAATTGTCTTGCATGACAGAATGTTTGGAAAATAAACTATATACTGTATGTATGTATGGCATGAAGCATCATGCATGTGTGTTTAGTTTTATATAAATTTTATGGTATTTTGAACTGAATCTGGAATAAAACTGTTAAATAGAGTGATAAGGTTTGGGTGTGAGTTCCTCATAATAGTATCTAGTGCTAACCATAATGTTTACAACAGATCCATCACTGTTTAGCGGAGGCCATGGCTTTAAGGGGTCACACAAAGACAGCCATTTCAAATAATAAAAGAAAAGAAAGGAGAAGTATGCATACCACAGCTTCAGACATAGCAAAAAAAGTTTGGCCTATTTCATGTTCTCATCTCAGATGACGTTTCGAACGCTCGAAACGTCACCTGTGGTTTTCTATGTTTGGAGTTGTGGTGTGCCAAATTTTCTTTGCTTTCTAAAAAGGTTTTCATGGTTGAACACACTCTTGAGCTTTTTGCCTGTTAGATGTGCACACTTTGAATCTTTGTAAATGAAATAACACCATTAAATAAGTCAAAGCAATACAGTGCATGATGACACTGACAGTAGGCTATGTGTGTTGGGAATAGCCAGACCCATGGTTGATAGAGT
The DNA here is from genome assembly GCA_030578275.1 of Meda fulgida. Classification (NCBI taxonomy): domain Eukaryota; kingdom Metazoa; phylum Chordata; class Actinopteri; order Cypriniformes; family Leuciscidae; genus Meda; species Meda fulgida. The sequence continues at coordinate 16,006,305 of CM060617.1, forward strand.
TCAACAACTGCGATGTTCATACTCATTTCTACAAAGGAAGAAATACTTTTTGTATTTTAGGACCCTCTTGAGGTCGATAAAATACTTGCATGTTAACCACATCCTCAATTGACTTTTTAAAACTTCATAGATAACTACTTTTCAGAACTGCTTTATGACAAAAGTAACCACGTATGTGTTACAGAATAGAGACTCACAACAAGATAGATAGAGGTGAGAAACAGATTTATTTATATCAGGAGGTTGTGAGCACCAGCAGGTGCAGATAAATGAGAATGTCTTTGAGAAGTGGTAAATGGAGATACTGGCAGTTCTCTCCGTTGCAGATGGTTGAGGAGATCGTGGATGACACGGAGGTAGATGGCGGAAGCACACACACCGATACTGGAAGAGAGGGGAGTAGAGACTGGATGAGGGAAAAGACGATGGAGACCAGGAAGATGATGGAGACTTGGAGAAACAGGATGGGAGACGAATAGACGTGACATACACTTCATAGGAGGTAAATCAGGCGGTTAGATGAGTCCTTACTCATGGACGAGACCAGACAAAGTACCAGAGTGAGGTGTGTGCTTATATGTGTCTGTTATGATGAGCAGATGAAGTAGGTGCGCTTGATTAATAAGGTGGTAGCGATTTTTGTGATTGAGTGGTGATGATCCCTGACAGTATGTTAGGATATTAAACACTTCTTCTTCCTCCTCTTACTTTAAATGTGTTCCTTTTATGGTGAACAGAAAGACCCCCCTTCCTATTGGCTATAATTGTTTCTGACAGACAAGTAGGCTACTTATTATTTATAGTAGGCCTACTTATTATAAACTTAGTAAGCCCTACTTTTTGAAAAAAACAAATATATTACACAAACTGTCCTGACACCCATAGTTGGTTGGCGACTAAAAATTACATTCCTGCACTGAACACTTGGCGAACCCAGAAGCCACTTCCAGTAAATATGTCTAATTATATATATTGTCATACCATAAAAACATTATCATGTGGGACCAATCAGCAGCGCCCGATATAAACTGCAAAACACAAAGCAGATATGGTCTCTCTTGGCACTCTGGTGGCTAGTGGTCAACGAAAATAAATATATTTCTCTTCTCATAAAAAAGCTTGTAACATAACACGAATTAATGTAAAACAAACCATCACTGAAACTCGCCTGTATTGCTGTAGTGATTTTTTAAAGGCATGCAGAAAATATTCGTGCTGTCTTAAGTATAGCCTGTAACTTTTAAATAGACTCGAAAATTATGTTAGCATTAGTGGAATTGCATTCGCATGGTTTAAATCATACTTATCTGACCGTTATCAGTTTGTAGCTGTAAATGTCTTATCGATTACAAGTTCAGTGTGGAGTACCACAAGGCTCATTACTAGGACCGTTGCTGTTCACTCTGTACATGGTACCCTTGAGAGAAATCATTAGGAAGCATGGGATTAGTTTTCACTGTTATGCCGATACTCAGCTCTATATCGCTTCGCGCCCCGACGAAACTCGCCAATTCGAGAAATGAACGGAATCTATAGCTGATATAAAAATGTGGATGACTAATAATTTCCTATTTCTTAATTCTGAAAAAACAGAGTTTCTAATGATTGGACCAAAAACCTCTGCACATACTAACCTAGAATACTGTCTTACAATTGTTGGCTGTTCTGTCAAGTCTTCGTCGTCGGTTAGGAACCTGGGTGTGCTCTTTGATACCAATCTTTAATTTGAAAGCCACGTTTCTAGCATCTGTAAAACCGCATTCTTCCATCTTAAAAATATATCTAAATACAACATATGTTTTCAATGAAAAAGGCTGAACAGTTAGTTCATGCGTTCATGACCTCAAGGGTAGATTATTGTAATGCTCTAATGGGTGGTTGCCCTGCACGCAAAATAAAGAGTTCTTACTAGAACCAGGAAGTATGACCATATTAGCTTGGTTCTGTCAACACTGCATTGGCTCCCTATTAAACATTGTATACATTTTAAAATATCGCTGATTACTTACAAAGTACTAAATGGTTTACCTCCCCAGTACTTGAGCGAGCTCTTAACGCATTATAGTCCCTCACGTCTATTGCGATCTCAAAACTCTGGCCAGTTGATAATACTTAGAATTTCAAAATCGACTGCTGAAGGTAGATCCTTTTCCTATTTAGCACCAAAACTCTGGAACAGTCTTCCTAACATTGTCAGGGAAGCAGACACACTCTGTCAGTTTAAATCTAGACTAAAAATACATCCTTTAACCTGGCATGCACATAGAAAATTTTACATTCCTATTATTCAAATCAGTTAAATAATTATTAAGCTGCATAAATTAGGTCAGCCGGAACCGGGAACACGTCCTATAACACCCGATGTACTCATAACACCATAAGAAGAATGGCATCTACGCTAATGTTAGTCTTTCTGCTTATTCCGAAGTTTACTGTAATCAGCTGGATCCAGGCCGTATCCAGACCAGATGGAGGACCTGCACCTAGACACGACCACAACGCATGATGTAGTCAGTCGGATCCGGGCCGTATCCAGACCAGATGGAGGACCTGCACCTAGACACGACCACACCGCATCCCTGAAGCATCGAAGGCCTCATAGACACGACAGCCATCAGCACTGATCCTCAACAAACCCGTCTCCATCCCGATTTGATGACTCTGATCTTAAAGGACAAGTTCGGTATTTTACAATTAAAGCCCTGTTTTAAGATTGTTTCTGATGAAATAGAACGTTTAAGATTGTTTTTTAGACGGATGCTGCTGTCCCGAGAATTTTCAGTTTCTGTGGTAGCACCCCCCCACCTCTACAATGGTAGCATAGGTGCACAGGAACAATCCTTTATAAAACGCATAAAACTTTAGTTTACAAAGACGTGAAACTCACCGAGTGGTCTGGGGTGTTCACTGATATGCTCACACAAAAATCGCTGCAAAAGATGCTTTCCAACAGGTGTTTTACCATTCGTTGTAAAACTGTAGACCTATTTTTCCGAACGCCTCACAACCGGACATTCTTCCATTGACAGCTTGAATAATAGACACTCCAGCCCAGTTGGTGGCGATAATGCACCTTTGCCAATTGCAAGCAAACCACTTGTATAGTGCAGCCTACGATACCGCGACTGCATAAGACTACAGAAAGAATACAAACAACCCCATTTCCGTTTCCGGCGGCAAAGTAATACCGTACATCACAGAACATCCAATACAAGTCAATGGAGTTGTACAAAAACTACGATAAAACCTGTTGGAAAGCATCTTTTGCAGCGATTTTTGTGTGAGCATATCAGTGAACACCCCAGACCACTCGGTGAGTTTCACGTCTTTGTAAACTAAATTTTTATGCGTTTTATAAAGGATTGTTCCTGTGCACCTATGCTACCATTGTAGAGGTGGGGGGGGGGGGGGGGGGGGGTGCTACCACAGAAACTGAAAATTCTCGGGACAGCAGCATCTGTCTAAAAAACAATCTTAACCGTTCTATTTTATCAGAAACGATCTTAAAACAGGGCTTTAATTGTAAAATACCGAACTTGTCCTTTAAACCAGATGGAACTGGATAATATTCTGAATGTTCCAAACCAATCTGACTTCTGACCTATAAAGCATAATCATATACTGTTTGTTCATTGGCCAGAGGAGAACTGCCCCCCACCCCCACCCCCCCCCTGACTGAGCCTGGGTTCTCCCAATATTTTTTTCTCCATTCTGCCACCTGATGAAGTTTTGGTTCCTGCCACTGTCACCTTTTCCCACCTTTGTTGCCATTGGCTTGGTTTGCTTAGTTGAGGACATTAAATTTAACATTTAATTTAATATTCAACAATAATATTGATCTGCGTGCATTGACACTATTATACAAGAACTGAACTGAGCTGGACGATGACATCACGGTTTACTCGACAGCGACTATATATATATATATAAATGAACTAAATTAATAACTTTTTTTAAAGTTGAAAATTGAAACATCACTGAACTTACTGGACTGTGACGCTATTTTCTTCTGGAAATAAACTTTTTTGCATTATTTTGCTGTTATCTCTGTAAAGCTGCTTTGAAACAATCTGTACTATAAAAAGTGCTATATAAATAAATGTGACTTGACTTGACTTGTTACTAAAATAATAACCGTCCTGAGATCTTGCTGTGATCCTGGAAACAGAAAAATAAAAAAGTGGCTGTTCACAACATTAACTGTTCATTAACTGCAAGTTAATCGATAACGTACTGTGATTGGATGGTAAGTTTGTTCTCCAAAATATATGACCAGATTGGCAACCTTTGGCTATTCTTGCGTGACAGAAGACTGCTAGTCTAATCGCTCGCTTTTATATGATCACCTAGCAAGGACATTTTAGGAAAGAAGAAATACGGGATGAAACATGATTTTTTTCATATTAAGTCGGGACACTAAAAATAAAGCTGAATTACGGAACTTTGCCTACATTGAGCAAGGCCCCCAAAGCTCTTAGAGGGCTGCAATGCACATGACAGTGTAGTTTTTTTCTGAGCTGATGTGCTTCATGGCAAATATTCAACAGTCTTTACCTCATAAAAAAAATTCTCCTCTCCTGTTTAAATAAAATCAATTATAAGCAAGGCAAGGCAAGTTTATTTATATAGCAAATTTCATACACAATGGCAATTCAAAGTTATTTACACAGAAGGGAATTAAAATAATCACAAAATAAAAGCAAGGAAAATGAAAACAGTCACATTGACTCCATTGTAAAAGATAAAAAAAGGCCCAGCAGAGGTTGTACTTCGTTCGCCAGCTGAGGAAGTTCAACCTGCCACAGCAGCTGTTGACACAGTTCTACTCATCCGTCATTGAGTCGGTCCTGTGTTCATCTATTACTGTCTGATTGGTTCAGCCAACAAATGCAGAGAGGAATATTGGTGCCCCCCTGTCCACCCTCCAGAACATGTACCTGTACCTTCCAGAGAGAGGAAAAGGGCAGGTAAAATCATCACAGACTCCACACACACCGGCCACAACGTATTTGAACCGCGTCAGTGCGGGCGGCGCCTCAGATTACAGGCACTACTAGAACATCTAGGAACAGGAACAGTTTCTTCCCACTGGCTATTTCCCTCTTGAACAGTTAAACACCTTCCAAATGCAATACCCCACTTTTTCTGAAATACTTGTACAGTTTAGATTTACTGTAGTTTGCCCTCTTTAAATTCTGAGTAGTCAATACTTTTGGATATTTTAGATTATTATTGCTGAAATTTTCAGTGTAATTAATTACTGCAGATCTGTTGACTGGCAGTCCCAGATTTTTTTTATTTTTTCAGTGGTATTATGAAGTAAACCTACATGCTAGATTGGATTATGAATATGACTATGATTCTGACTGTGTATCCAAACAGAAAATTCATATTCAAATGACAAATTATATTGGATATTGGAGCTAATTGATTAAGGAATTAAGTCTGTGCCTTTTCATCCTATTCCACTCAATGCCCCTGGAGTGAATGAATGCCTGTGTCCACTGCTCCAGAGCGGAAGTGCCCCATCCAGACACGCTGTCTCTGTGTTGCTTTGGCTGATGGCAGGCAGAAATGGGATTAACAGTCTTTTCATACAGTGGTGCCTCTCACATGACATCATGCTGACATTTTGGTCTGGGCATACAAAGGCAATCTAAACTGATCAAACAGAAAATTTCGTTTATCTGATTGTCCATTACCTCCATTAACTCCCCATGCCTGAAAAGACAAATCATCATCCAATCAAGATTCATGTTATTACAAATATGTTAGTTTACATCTAACAAAACATTCTTTAAAAAGTCTCTTAAAAAACAAATGTGTGGACATTACCTGCACACCGCATGTCCACCAACTGCCCAAATTCTCTGAAATGACAGTCTAAAGGATATACCAGGGTATATTTACGTGAAACAATCATCTTTTTTGAAGAACTAATAACTGAATTTTGCTAGTTTTGTAGACTCAAATCTGCCTTTTTTATATCTATGAAATAATCAGTATTGCTTTTGGTTGGATATTTTTCAGGATTTTCTGTTTTTGTTTTAGTATAAGCGTTCAAAGACTTGAATGAGTCGTATAAAGACATTTTGCCGATTATACCTTTTCTGACACTGTCGTTCAAACATGAGCTATTGATGTGCAATTCCACGCGTGACCGCGAGATTTCGCTGTGGGACGCGTCGTCATCACTGCAGCAAGGTGCTTGTATGGGGATGGTCCAACAGAGAAGAGGAGGAGGAGAGAGAGAGAGAGAGAGAGAGAGAGAGAGAGAGAGAGAGAGAGAGAGAGAGAGAGAGAGAGAGAGAGAGAGAGAGAGAGAGAGAGAGAGAGAGAGAGAGAGAGAGAGAGAGAGAGAGAGAGAGAGAGAGAGAGAGAGAGAGAGAGAGAGAGAGAGAGAGAGAGAGAGAGAGAGAGAGAGAGAGAGAGAGAGAGAGCAGGGCGCTGCTGCTGCTGTGTCTGTGGCTACCCACCGCAGTTTTCCGGTCTCCTTCTATCCACACGAATTTTCTTTGGATACCTAGTGGATGCTATCCTTTCCTCAGCACACCAGCATCTCTTTTGCTTTCTTCAATGCCATTCGTTGGGAATGATTTCCGTGTTTCGCTCGCTGTGAATTGTCGGCATTAATTGGGGAGGGGAAGCGAGAAGAGCGTTGTTCCTCTGGATATTACACGGTAAGCGCAATGTCATTCCAGTTGCATTTCCAGTTGTCACATTCCCCACCTACAACCACGATATCTGCCAAGAAAAAGCTCGAAACAGTTGCAAAACCCTCGGTACGCGTATTAACAGCGCATGTTATGTGTGTTCATATGCTTGTGGATGTCGCCGAGTTTGTGTTTAGCGGTTTTTATCGCATTTAATGATCGTATTCACAGAGCTATGAGCGCAGGCTGGGAACTGAAAATGGAATCCATTAGAGCATCATTCTCCATCCAAGATGGGGGGGGGGGGGGGGGGGGGGGTGCACAGAAAACCTATTACTTCCCTATTGACCTAAATTTCAATGATGTATTTATAAGATTACACTAGCACGGATATGACCGCTGCTTCTTTGTGTAGTTTTACAGCATGTTCTCTCAAATCGTTATAAAAACCCAACTGTCAGTGCCTTATGCTTGTGAAGAACCTTTTTCATTTGTGTCCATTCACTTAGAATTTCTTGATTTTCTAGCTCGTGTAGCCTCGTTTTTTTAGTATTACTGCTGAACATTTGCATTTTTGACCGTCTAATATTGACAAATCCTTTATAAAACATTGTTTAAATAGAGTTTGAGTATGAAAGATGAAAAAAGTCTATAAGGTGTGCTGATGTGGAAATGGGAGGGCTGTAGCCTATGTGGCTAGACTGGCCGCCTTTCTCTGCACTTGCTTAGGTGAGGCCGTCTTGGAAGAGAATAAACAATAATTCAGCTCATCGTAGCTTTTAGGCCCTCATGTGTTTATTTATTGAATTTTGAATAATGTGCTATCTTTTCCAACACATGGCACATTGTATGTTATGAAGATGTTGGTGCTCAGTATCAATTTAAGCAGTTGTTAATGGATAGAATTGTGACTGGTGAATTTTACTCCTAATATTTTAATACTCCTAATACTCCTAATATTCACTCCTAATATCTGTGTGTCAAATTCACTATAAAAACCTGGCTGCCGTGGTTGCAAGAACTTTATTGTATAAATACTGGGATGTTTCACTCTGGGAATTCTGCAGAATTCTGGGAATCCCCAGGTTTACTGTAACTTTTTATTTGTAGCTATTTTTTCTTCTTCTTTTTTTGCAGCATCAAGAAGTAGGCTACTGAAGTGTAGTTGCAAGGGTTTGATTTACTGATGCCATAAAATTATGTGTATTTTCACACAAGTACTTTTCTGCTGAAAAAATCAAGAGAGATATAATGAGAGAGAGAGAGAGAGAGAGAGAGAGAGAGAGAGAGAGATATGGAGAGATATTGATAGAGAGAATATTGATCGTTCAAGTGATCGGACATTCTCAGGTTGATCATAAATTATACATTGCACATGGACATTTTTTTTCTGTGCAGAAAGGTTTCAGCACCCTGGCCCTGGTATTCACCATTTTAATGTACTGATGCATAAGAATATGCTCTCAGGGAGCAACAGTGCATGACTGTGAAATATTGTATGCATACTAGTATTAACCTGCTTGCTATATGGCTGCATATGATTTAGAATGCAGGAGCTGTCTATGCATTTTGTAATAGGTCACGTACACTTGAAGACCTCGCTGAGGTATCTCACAGGAGAAACAGACAAGCAGCTGAAAGCAAGCAAATTAGTGCAATATACATTTAAAACACTCATCATCATTTATTATATTTGCAGTTATATGTTTCGTTCAAATGTTCGATACAGATACGAGAAAATGACATGACTTGATTATGACTTGACTTTGCCCATCAATGACCCTGCAATTTCAGGATAATGGACAGGTAATCTATAGCTTAAACCTGGTGCGAAGACAGCAAAATGTGCAAAAGCAAAGTGCTGGTATTAATTATTAATTATTAAAATGGTGCACTTTCAGCACATTGAGTGCAGTGGTGCGCAATTTAACAACAATTTTTTATCTTTTGTCATTATCTCCAAACCATCACTTTTAGGTTTTTAGCATTTTTCTGTTCTATTTGATCGTTGTTCACCTATAGAGGTAGTTTTTATATGCCTAATTTAATATTCATATTCTCTATGATCTAACAGGTTTACTGCAGTTTCTTTAGATTTATTTTGAAGTTGCAGTAACCTTTGCAGTATTCTTATTTTCTTTGCCACAAATGTTATAGGCCTAAATGCTAACATTTTTAAACCTTTTTTGAGGAACCTTTTTTGTTTAGTAACCTTATTTTTTAAACCATTTTGTCATAGGGGAACAGAGAAAGACTATATCATGCCTATTGATAAATATCAAACTTGACTTTAGCCACTTATGGACTGACTCAGTCTCCTCTTCTGATAAGGACCCCAGAGATAAAGCTGTTGATGACACAGACGCTTGCCATTGTTGTCATCTGAGCTGACACTCACTGGCTGATATGTTATATAGCTGTCATACAGGAGGATATGAGAGTGCGGTCATACATTTATTTTATATTTATAATTTTCCTTAAGAAAATCTGCAGAATAGTGACTTGAAATTTGATGAATCTTTAATTACTTGTTTTGAGGCTTTAGGTGTACAATTAATTTGTAGCTATGACAATATTATAGAAGTTAAACTCAAAGGATGTGCAAGAGAACAGATTAGTTACGAGTTTGTGAGTACATATGATGTGTACATGCATATTATTAGCTTATTTGCCTGTAATTTTTGAAGATTAATATCTCTGTCACAGTTGTCACCAGTCACATGTCTGTCTTGTTCAGTTTTCCCGCCTTTCGTTATCAGTTCAGTTATTTCACCTGTGTCCTGTTAATCATCATCATGTTTCACCTGTCTTCACTCAATCAGTGTTAATCCTCCTCATCTGTTTCACCTGTTTCTGTTCATCTGTGTTTGTATTTAGTTCCTTGCAGTTCAGTTGGTCTTTGTCTGTATCATCGTCGTAAAGTTGTGTTTTGAGTGAGTTCCCTGCCTGTCTGTACCTTTGAAATTATATCTGTGATTAAACTCTTGCATTGGAGCCTTCAGCCTCTTCGTCTTCATCCACCTGAACTCACAGCTCGTGACAATCTCACTGTGAAATAAATTAACTTAGTTACCTCGTTGCCATAACATTTTGAGTTCATTGAAATAAAATAATTACAGTTAATACAATGAGGGAAATTGGTTTGATAGAAACTCAAAATATTATGTTATCTGAACCACATTATCTAAGTTGATTTGACAAAGGATAAAAAGTTGTGGTAAATCATGAAAATATATTTTTTTACAGTGGTATGGCAGTCAATATGACAGGATTTTATAAGATTTAGCAGAAATTTCTTACTACAAAATACTGTATTAAGAATTTTACTGTGAAATCATTGCAGACTAGCACATTTTCCTTCATAACACAATGCATGCTGGGAATCACACTGTGATCATTTACAGTTGCTGATTAATAATATTTATTACACGGCTCTTTGAAATTCTTGATTGTGAAACAAGCTCTACTATTTTTACGTCTTGTATTACACCACGCCATCTTGCGTCTTGGTTATTTAGTGTAAATGACCTCAGAGGACTTTCACTATTCAAATAATAATAATAAAGCATTGCCAATCTTGTGGCTAGGCCTATTATTTTGTACATTGATTGCAATAGACTATATTTGATAATATACAAAGATTATAATTTCTACTCAAATCATTATTTCATGGCCACAATTGTATTTATTGTTTGTAGTCGTGTTTTTGTTTATTTTACAATTATGACCATACAGAATCCTTTAGATATGATTTTGAAATCGAATAGCCCCCCTTGTTAAATTCCTGTTTGCATTCACTTGTCTTACTGTTATTGTGGGGACTCATTTCCCAGCATTGCCTTCCACACAGATCAAGTGCTTGAGTGAGCGATCTTTACCCAACTTCATTTAGCCAGTGTACCATAGAAACATCTTCTTAAATGCACACTGCCAATGCACCGGGGAGCTGCCTTGCTTATGTACCCACTGTCAATGCTCCAGAAAAGACTTGATAGGAGGGCAGAAAAACATTCTTACCTGACTGCCTGGATTATGCAGACCTGGAGTGAGGAGAGACAAGCTCACTGAGCATTTGCACTTATGATTAAGGAATCCACTGACACATGAAATATGAAATATGAGAGACAGCAGGGCCCTGGATACCTATTTTTAGATTTGCCAACCAAAATAAATTCAAAAGGAAGGTTAGTGTTGTTTTTGCAGATGTCATTATTGTTTTGTTTAAAGGATGGTTTAAAGTTCCCAACCTAAACCGGAATAGTTTGCTTTCTAACTGTAATCATTTGAGATATCTTGGATTTGCTAAATGAGAATTGTGAGATTATTTTTTACAATATCTATTCATCTATGATCATTTAGTATATTTTTAGAGGTCAGTGGTATAAGATAACTTGACAGTCAAATAGCCATTGTGTTATGAACTTGCTTTTGCAAAAAGTGTTATACTCTTTATGCGATATGCCATTATACTATGGTATATTATTATTATTAGATGGAATACTTCATACTGACCATTCAACTGGACAACTGACCACTGGCAACCTTTATTGTTACAGTATATAATAAATAATATAATTTAAACTTCAATTCAATTATGCATTTATTTGTTAGGCATCCATGTCATCTACAGCCAACTTATGCACAGAATACTAGGCAACTGTCCGTTAAATTATTGAAAAATAAAAAGCGGAGTTACACCTGGTATGCATTATTTTTCAATAATTCATGAGACAATTATTATGCTTATACCATGGTTACCACACTTCAAGACATTGTTCAGATGTTTTAGAGAGAGACCTTTCCATAGTATATAAATGATAAGAATTTAGTTGGGAAAACATGGAAATTGTTTGCCTTTGTTATTGATGTATTTTGTTTTGTAGAATAAAAAGAGAAAAATATCTTGAGCTTGTGTTAACCATTTAACAAAAATCCCATTCAGGTTCTGGGTTCATTTTGCTATAATTACTTTTCTTATTATTGAAAATTCTTAATATTACTTCTTATCCCCAAATATTTTGTATTTGATCTTATAACCTTATTTTTTTCAGAATACATAATTAAGATGTTGCAGTTGTCACAGACCAGTGATGACAAGCTTTATCATTGATTTGAATGAAAATATTTGGTTTTTGATTTTGACATCTCTCCAAGTAAGATCTTTGAAAAATGTTGTATTAGTGAGAGGTTTGGGTCCTGCTATTGTTTGACCAGTAGGGGTCCTCTTAGCCATCATTCAGCGGCCAATTATGGAGGGTCCCAGCATGTCGGTGAAAACAATCTGAAACAAATGCTGAATGTGGTCTTAAATGAGCTTTTCATAAACAAACACATGACACGTCATGACACAGTGAACATTTGCAAGTTCAGGTCTCCATTAGATTAATTTTCTTCTTTCTTAAGGAATAACACACTGCTTTGTCTTTGGAGACCTCAGTGGGTGTATTACATTTCCACTGTTGCCACTTGTACATAGATAACACTAGTAAACACAGCTTTCAGCAATGTCAACTCTCTCAAGCAGCAAAGTCATTAATCCCATACTAGGTCAGGGCTCAGACTGAGCCAACCGCTTCCACCCAGAGCAACACAGGCATGGCAGCAATGTCCTCATGCCACGCTTGAGAAATCCATGCCTTATACTGATATCCCATGATGGATTTTCCAGGCAAGGCGTACAGCAGAATTGCAAGTATATGTCAGTTCCCTGGCATGTCACAAATCATCAGTAGTTTCCTTCATTGAAGTTGAAGGTTGCAGACATATTTGAAAAGTTAATCATACAGTGACATCATGTAAACAAAATGTTTTTATCAGTGAGTTAGAAAAGAACTAAACAGAGAGCTTTTTCTGTTGTTTTTTTTTTTCAACTAGAGACTGAAAAAGTAAGTAAACGGACACCAAAGGGATAATTGTTTCAATTATAGTTCTTAATGTGCACAGGCTTTACCTTTAATATGCTGGGGAAAGAGTGGAAGAAGTGGCCATTGAAAAAAATAAAATGCACTCAAACATCACCACCAGAGACTATAGAGGAGAAAAGGCCCTAATAAGCAGTGGGGCCTGTTTGATCACAGCAAGTCTCACATAATTACTCTTTATCATCGATGTCATGCTCAGCTGTCCTTTGAGAACATGATCTGAGGAGCATTTTAATTGCTTCACATTTGCGCTGCTTCTCAATGTATCGTTGACATTTTAGACAAGGAGACATGTCTTGGAAAAACGATACAATTCTCCACCAAGACATTTGCCGATAGTTAATTAGCTCTAGAATGTGCAGTGATATAGTGATGGCATAACCAAGATTTTGTAGTGGTCCCTCTTATTTAAATTTAAATGAATGCGTATCATACAGGTATCATACACTTCTAGTCCACTAAAAAATGTTTACAGCAAAGGCACGGTTAATTAAATATACCTATTGCAATATAAAAGACGCATTATCTCCAGTCTCATTTCGGTGCTTTGTGCAGGAGAGCATAACGTCATCTCCCAGTGTGCCAGCCTCACAGAAAAAGAGATTAGTTTCCTTTAAGACCTTATTGAACATTTTAATCTTGCAGTGTGCTCAGAATTGTATTGCTGTTTCATTCCCAACCTTGACAGTCGTGTGTCAAGACGATAAATAAACAAATATATCCGCAGTCAGAATACAAAGGACCGATTAATGTCTGTGTGATTAATGAAGCTGTAAAATATTTGTTTTCCCATCCCCCGGTATATAAGTTATATAACTAATATACTTTGTTATAATTCAAATTTTATTTGAATGATTTTGCATGAGATTTCACATAAATATTTATATTCCAAATGCTAGTTCTTAATAAACCGCCCTTGTTTTCTTTGTCTCATTAATTCCAGCAACTAATGAAAGCCTGATTTTACACTGATAATACTGCTGGGTGTGTAAAAGCGTGTGAATGTGAGTGTGACTGTAAACACAATATGTGCCTTTTGTTTGTGCATTTTGATACTTCAGTATCCTACGGGATCACATGAATAATCGTGTACCTGGGATCACAACCGTGATGCCTGCCAAAAGCAACATCAGCCGAACGAACACCATCATGTCCTGTGGGTTTAGGTAGATCCTTTTTTATAGAACATCTGGTGTTTCACTGGGTGATCAGATCTTGGGAGTAAGTCTTCTGAATCTTGCGGAAAAACAAAACAGGGAACGTCCGAGGGGAGTAAATCTTTGTCAAAAGCATATGGCCAGAGTCTTAATGGGATGTAATGGGGATGAAAATGCAAAGGCAGGGCAGATGTCTTGAATGAGATGTTTAATGCAGAAAACAAGATTAACCGGTTGCAAGACTACATAGTGTAAAAGCGTAAAAAAATTATATTAAAATTTGATCAGATGTTTGCTTTCTGCAGTTCTGATTTCTGGTTCATTTCTGCTGCTATAATCCCAAAGGACGGAAGATGCAGCAATTCCATTGGGTGCAATCACGAGACTCATACACCATCATAATATGAACCTACACATGCAGCAAACACAAACTCATGCTGAAAGATCGATATGGAGCACAGCGTAGACACTTGAGATTTTTTTTAAATAATTTTTTGTTCATGCAGATCCAGTCAAAAATAGCATAGTTTTTTTGCCATCTAAAACCACCTTGAATCATCAGTGTAAAGCATCTTGAGAAGAATTAGTTGCCGTGTGCATCATGACTGATATGATCCACGGTAAGCCTCACGGTTGCCTTCTTGGAGAGAGACTGTCATAATGGATTGATATCTCTATGGTAACGGGAGCCTGTTAGCAGGCACAAGCATGATGTCATAGACAATTTAGGCATTCAGACATGAGCCCCAATAGAGAGATCCTCCTTTGTTGTAGGGCTTTCAGCGATTCTCGGCTGACATTAATTATGAACATTTCACAAATTTGATCAATTTATATCAATTTCCCTTTTTTGGCTATTTGATATCTGCAGCCAATTCAGTGGAAAGGCTTAAAATGTCTACATTCACCTCAGTGGTTTCAGACAGAAGTCATTGTGGAAGCACATTCAAGTACGTTAATCCAAAAATGTAGCTTTTGTCATATTAAATGAAAAAGTGCCACTGAGGAAGTGAAATGGGATATAACCGCTTGTTGGGAACAATGGCCCTGGTTCTTCAACTGTTCAATTTGTTTAGTGTTTGACAATGAAATTGAGGTTGTGTTACGGGACTCTCCCGTATATACTGTCTCGAGCCTTATCTGACAGGTCAGGGGCCGTTGTGAAAGGCGTTTTAGTAAAATTACAGTAAACATTCACTGAGCAGCACAGGTCTGTTTCTAAGGTAACTGTGGCCTTGGAGTGATTGTAGCAATCATGTGATTTAATACAATTAGACTCTTTTACCTGTTTCTCAGTTATGCCTTTTTCTTTTTTTTCTTTTTCCATTAAACACACAGGGTGTGTTCAGCCAGTTAGCTTCTATATTGTCTATTCAGTATGTTAAGAGTTTTGCCATTTCCTTTTAATGTGTAATATGCTTGTGAGTCAGAAACCAGAGTACTTATTATATATTAAATGTTCATTTGGATTAATGCATCCTATAACTCCCCTAGCTGATGTATTGTGCTTCCACGGCACAGCCCGTTCTTAGCGCTCCATCCAGTTTCAGCAAGTCTTTACATGTTTTGTTATGTGAAATTCTCTACATATAATAACATCGCTGAATAAAATTTGAATTTGAAATATTCCGATAAAAACACCACTTCAAAGAAAGTCGACAGTGTGCTTGATTTTATTGATATATGATATGTACTCAAGTTGATTATGATATGATCAAAATTGCATGAATATTGCATCATTATTTTGTATAATGGCAGCATAAAAAGGAGATGGACACTACTTCATTTTAACGTTGACAGGGCCAGCCAGTGGTGAAATTATGTTTACTTGGAATGTTGAACATTCAGATTTCATTCAGTGATTATTATATGCAGAGAATTTCTTATAGCAAAACATGTAAAGGCTCTCTGGAATGGCAATACATTTTTATACACTATTGTTCAAAAGTTTGGGGTTGGCAAGATTTTTTAACGTTTTATAAAAAGTCTCTGCTCACTCAGGCACATTTATTTGATCAAATAATACTGTGAAAACAGTAATATTGTGAAATTACACCCATCGCAGGAAATTGCAAATGTGAAATTAGCCATGACTACTGTCAATTTTTTATAACATTTTTTCTTTACAAAAACAAGCAAGCAAAAAATATTAGGTTTTTCATTTGTGATTATAGCTGGATCTGGCTATAATGGGACTTTTTGACAGTTATGAAATCATAAACCAAGTTTTGCTTTAAAAGGATGGCATAAACCAAAATTAATATGTTGCCTAATATTCAGCCCATTATAAGTAATGCTGAATAATTTACAACAGTATAAAAGAAACATCACAGACCAAATGTTTGTGTTATTGCAAGGCATAAAAAACACATGTAAAACGTTTTTTTTTTGCAGATTTTGTTAAAACAGAGCACAGATTAATTTCTGAAATCAGGATACTATTTATCAGAGGCAGATGGATGACTAAGATTATTGTCAAAAAAGTGTGTAATCCATCTTAACCTGCACGCACCAACAGCTTGGACTGGCATTAGTTTATGTTTTGGTCTGTTCTACATGATCTCACTGGTAGAAAGTCACCAGTTTGACCTAGAAATTAAAAGTATCTGTCAAGTAACAGTCATGTCACCAAATCTGATATATAATTCATGATATGAGTAATTTTCTTTCATGAGAATGATATATATATCACAATATAGTTATTTTTAGTTTAAATAAGGTTATGATATCAAAATTAAATTACAATAATACTAGCCTAAGTAAAACAAATAAACAAACAAAACAAAAAAAACTTGAGATTACTGAAGACAAGTAAACAGTCAGTGATAATATAAGAACAAGGAAACTAATTAGAAGCATGCAGGAAAACAAACTACAATAGAACAAAGACACAAATGAAATATACCTACCTGAAAAACCTCAAGCAATAGAAATAAGGGTAACGCTTTAGATTTCAGCCCGGAAAGTACTGCGTAATTAAATCAATTTTACAGTGTAACTTTCGGTAATTATAGTGTACCTATAAGTACTTGCATGTAAGTATAAGGGAACAATATGTAAAGTTTGGGGAATAAAGGGGTAACAACCAGGAGAATAAACAAAATTATTTTAACTGTAAGTATTATAGAACTAAGGGGTACTTATTCTACTATTATGATACAACAATCTAACAGTTGGGAGCAATTTTAGCGAGAACATACACTGCATGCCTTTTTGTAATAATGGTGTACCAATACATACTGTATAGGCTTTTTAAAAATTACAGGGTACATATCTGCATTTATACAAAAGTATACAATTTATACAAACTCTAACGTTGTCCTGAGACCCAGACCTGGATACGTGACCAAGGTTCCTACCACTCCCTTCAATCACTGCCTTGGGAGGAAGCTGACCCATCCCTAGCTTTTCTCTATCCCGTCCGCTCTTTACGGTTATATGTGGATAGAAAGCAAAGTCTCCAAGCAGAGGATGGCCCACTAGATAGTGGAACAGACGTACCAAGCTGAACTACTTAAAGACATCAGCGAGAATGGGGAGGTTAGCACTGACGCGATTCGAGAATTGCATTCAATTCAATTTTATTTGTATAGCGCTTTTCACAATACACATTGTCTCAAAGCAGCTTTACAGAAAGTGCATTTCTGAAATGTACATTGAAAAATACAGTCAGTTAATCATGTATTAATTTAGGGCATAACATATCGCCGGCGTTGAGTCGTCTCTTCACAGGCGTCGAGTCGTCTCTTCACAGGCGTGGAGTCGTCTCATCGCAGGTGTTGGGGCATCTGAAGTCTCCATGAGAGGCTGGATACAAACTGGAGCTGACGAACGCTATTTACCTCGGGACTAGCGTCCCGAGATAACAGCAGAAAGGCAGATGGGAAATAATTAGCATAGCTGATGTTCATAAAATTAATGCATTCGAACTGATTCAGCAGTAGTATAAGAGGTAAGCTTTAAGTGAATGCTTGGTTAAAGAGATGCGTCTTTAATCTAGTTTTAAACCGGGACAGCGAGTCTTGAGTCTCGAACAATATCAGGAAGGCTATTCCAGAGTTTAGGAGCTAAATGTGAGAACGCCCTCCCTCCTTTAGTGGACTTAGATATCCTAGGTATGACCAGAAGCCTCGAATTTAGTGATCTTAAAGAACGCGATGGATTGTAGGGCGATAGAAGGTCCATTAAATACACCGGAGCTATACCATTTAGGGCTTTATAGGTCAGCAGTAATACTTTGTAATTGATACGGAACTTAATAGGTAACCAGTGTAGAGATGATAAAATAGGTGTAATATGATCATATTTTCTTGATCTAGTAAGAACTCTAGCGGCTGCATTTTGCACTAACTGTAGCTTGTTTATTGAGGATGCAGGGCAACTAGCTAATAAAGCATTACAGTAATCTAGTCTCGAGGTCATGAATGCATGAACTAACTTTTCTGCATCAGAAACAGATATCATGTTACGTAGCTTAGCAATGTTTCTAAGGTGGAAAAAGGCTATTCTTGTAACATATGAAATATGATTTTCGAAAGTCAAGTTGCGGTCTAGTATAACACCCAGGTCTTTTACTGTAGTGGATAAAGTAACAGGACATCCTTCTAAATTAAAGTTGTATTGTAAGGGATTTTGTGGGTAGTTTTTTGGACCAATAAGTAATACCTCTGTTTTATCTGAATTTAATAGCAGGAAATTACACGTCATCCAGCATTTTATATCATTTAGACACTCTGTCAAGTTAGATAAGTTAGTGTTTTCATCTGGTCGTGATGAGATATATAATTGAGTGTCATCAGCATAACAGTGGAAATTAATTCCATGTTTTCTTATAATATTACCCAGTGGCAGCATGTATATTGAGAATAGCAGAGGGCCTAGCACAGATCCTTGCGGCACTCCATAGTCTACTGACGTTATCTTCGATTTTTCCCCATTTAAACAGAGAAAATGGTAACGGTCTGATAAGTACGATCTAAACCAGCTTAATGCCTGTCCCTGAAAACCAGTGTAGTTTTGTAGTCGATACAGGAGTATTTTATGATCTATAGTGTCGAACGCAGCGCTAAGATCGAGTAGAACTAGTATTGAGATACAGCCTTGGTCTTAAGCTAAAAGTAAATCATTTGTAATTTTAACTAACGCAGTTTCTGTGCTATGATGCGATCTGAATCCCGACTGAAATTTTTCATAGATATCATTTTCTTGCAAGAAAGAGCACAGTTGAGCGGACACAACTTTTTCTAGTATTTTAGACATAAATGGAAGATTTGAGATGGGTCTGTAATTTGCTAGGTTATTTGGATCTAATTGTGGTTTCTTAATGAGAGGTTTTATAACTGCCAGCTTGAATATTTTCGGAACATGACCTAAAAATAAAGACGAGTTAATAATATTAAGAAGAGGCTCTTCCACGACAGGTAACACTTCTTTCAGTAGTTTAGTGGGTATTGGATCTAATAAACATGTTGTTGGTTTAAATGCAATGATAAGTTTATTTAGCTCTTCCTGTCCTATAGTTGTAAAGCGGTGTAGTTGTTCTTGAGAGGCGATAATTGAGGCTGAATCATAAGACACCATAGAGGATTGTACATTTACAATTGTGTTTCGGATGCTTTCTATTTTCTCATCGAAGTAATTCATAAAATCATTACTACTATATTGTAACGGAATATTTTGCTCTGGTGATGTCTGTTTTAGTTGTTAGTCTAGCCACGGTGTTAAATAAAAACCTTGGATTATTTTGGTTATTTTCTATTCGTTTGCGGAGATGATCAGCCCTGGCTGCTTTAAGAGCCTTTTTATAACGTGACATACTGTCTTTCCACGCGATTCTAAAGACCTCTAAATTAGTTTGTTTCCATTTACGCTCTAAGTTACGAGTTTCTCTCTTGATAGCATGCGTAGCACTGTTGTACCATGGTGCTTTAGTTTTCTCTCTAACCTTTTTTAATCTAATTGGTGCAACAAAATCTAGTGTACTAGAGAAAATGGTGCTCAAACTACTAGTCATTTCCTCTAGTTCATCTGTTTGTTTGGGTTCACTGAGCAGCTGAGATAGATCAGGTAAGCTATTTGAGAATCTATCTATAGTGGATGGAAGGATTGTTCTGCCTGGTCGATAACGTGGCGCAACATGACAAATTTCATCAGTACGTATTATGCAAGTTACCATGTAATGATCAGTGAGATCGTCACTCTGCGGTATAATATTTATATCAGTTGGATTGGTTCCATATGATATAATTAAATCTAGTGTATGATTTAGACGATGAGTGGGACCACTGACGTTTTGCGTGACCCCAAAGGAGTTTAATAAATCTGTAAACGCAGCCCCTAACGCATCATTTATGTTATCTACGTGTATGTTAAAGTCTCCAACAATTATTGCTTTATCGACATTGACCAATAGATCTGAGAGAATGTCTGCAAACTCTTTAAGGAAATCAACATATGGCCCTGGAGGTCTATATACAGTAGCCTAGGCTAGAGATAATAGGGATTTGTTTCTTACATCTGAGAGCGTAACATTTAGCACGAGTACTTCAAACGAATTAAACCTGTGACCTGTTTTCTGAGTAACATTAAGGATATCTCTATAGATTGTTGCAACACCGCCGCCACGACCGATCAGACGGGGCTCATGCTTATAACAGTATCCTGGCGGAGTAGACTCATTTAGACCGAAATAATCATTTGGTTTAAGCCAGGTTTCAGTAAGGCAAAGTACATCGAAACTATTATCTGTGACTGTTTCATTTACAATAACTGCCTTAGGTGTGAGCGATCTAATGTTTAGAAGACCTAGCTTTAGAAATTGTTTTTGTTCACTGATATTTAGATTTTCTGATTTAATAAAAATAAGATTTTTGCTAGATCCTACACTAGATTTATTGTTTGGCCTCACTAAACGAGGAATAGACACAGTTTCTATATAATGTTCTACACTGCTTATATCACTTAAGTTGGGACAGCAAAGACTGTGATTTGGACTTTGACTTACTAGTCATATGGTGTGTAACGTCTTGGAGATGTTGTCCGACAGAACAGCCGCTCCGCTTCTGCTGGTGTGCAGGCCATCAGCACGGTAGAGCCTAGGTCGCTCCCAGAACAGATTCCAATTATTTACAAAGAGCAGTTTCTGTTCATTACACCATGACATTAACCATTCATTTAGACCAAATAATCTACTGAACCTTTCTTGTCCTAGTCGGTACGTGGGAAGCGGTCCAGACACGATGATCGTTGCTTTAGGCGATGTGCTGCGAACCGTCTCGATCAAGCTCCTGTAGTCCTTCTTCAGAACCTCCGTTTGCCGCAGCCTGATGTCGTTTGTTCCCGCGTGCAGCACGACAGCTCCGACGCGCTCGTCACCATTCAGGATCTCGGGAACCTGTGCAGCGACATCAGGAACACGAGCACCAGGAAAGCAGTGAGTGTGCACCTTACCCTTACCTGAGGTAGCACGGACATGACGGACCATGGAAGTGCCGATGATCACGGCGTCGTCGCGTTCCGACTCGCGAAGAGGGGAGAAGCGGTTCCGGGTGGAGATCTTGAAGACCGGGAGGGGCGGAGAGGTTCTTGCTCTGGTCCTGGCTCGTGTCTTCCGCTGTGGGATCACCCAGGGTCCATGGTGTTGTGTCGGTGCCGGAGTGAATGAAGACAGAGATGATCGCGTCCTCCTGGGCAGAGAAACGCACGGAGTAGACGAGGTCGGAGTCAAAAAGTTACTAACCACTGACTTGTGAGCATCGGCGCGTGATGTTTCAAGCGCTGATCGCCGATCTCGCAGCTCGGCTTGTTTCTCCAGCAGAACACGGATCTGCTTCTCCACCGACTCCAGCTCCAATCGTACCGAAATGTGTCCTCACCTGCACTCAGAGGTAGACACACATCCGATATGTTCGCCATTATAACAGATGAACAGTAAATTAGTAGTGATACTACCAATATCACTACTAATTTAGGACTGAAATGATGGATATAACCCGTATCCTTTCAGTGAAACGGGTGTGAATGAGACGATCGATAGGCGCGAGGCCACACGTGAAATGCTAGCGGGCTAAAGGCTAGAAGCCGAGATTCGGAAAGTTGGATCTAAGTAGCGATATCAAAGCAATACGATTGTTTTTTTATAAGGAATAGTGTCGAGGATAAGTTCACATGATATAAAAATAGAAAGTGCTTGTTTATAAATGAGTGGTAAAGAAGAAAATCAGGGATTAATGAATCAATTCGACGGAGCTCCAAACACAAACACAGACCGCACGCGCATGCGCATTCCAGACGAGCACATCAGGCAGCATATTTGTCTCTCCGTGCCACCAAGGAGACGGCCAAGTCAGTGGGCTGTTATATGGCAGCCCTGGTGGCCACGGAGAGGCATCTGTGGTTAAATCTCTCAGGAATGAAAGAAAAAGAGAAAAACTTTCTTCCAGGAATTCCTCCCATTCCGCGTTCATGTCTCAGGGACTGCTGGGCGGGTGCAGTCCCGGCCGTCGTCAAGCTCCTCACACCGGGCACAGCAGAAACAGAGTGTCGAGTCTCGCGCTCCCCCACAGGAAGAATGGGATGCAGCGCAGCGCTCTCAGACGAAGCCTTCGAAGGCTAAAACTGATCTGAGGACAGTTATTATTGCTAGGAAGGCCTTGTCTAAGAAGAAGTCCTGACGCCACCAGCCTGATGCTGAGGGGTAGTCCCCACCGTGAGAGAAAGAAATTCACCTTATTACACAGTGCCCATTTCCTCTCGGTGCCCTCAGGGGCCCGTTCTGCTAACCCCGCCTTTATGCCGGGACGTAGACAGTCCCAGTGAGCGTTTTCCCGAGGGGCGCTCCCTCCCTCTGAGGAGGGGTCCAGAGCAGTCAGACCAGTCTGACTGAAACAAGAAGTTCCTGAGAAGTTAGTTACTCTAAAGACTCTCTTTCTTCTTGCTATTTCATCTCTCAAAAGAATTGGAGATTGTAGCAATGTTCAGGGAAGAAGGAGGCGGGAACCGGCGAACAATTAAAATATAGTTTATTTAAATAAAACAAACAAACGAAAATACCACCAGCAGCCCCTCGCGGACGACTGCTGGCTACCGAAAATAAACATAAGGAACTGCCAGCAGCCCCTCGCGGACGACTGCTGGCTAAAATAAAATAAAAAAACAAAACACAACTAAAATACAGGCCTGTTCCTCTCTCGATCATCAACGTCGTCGCTCCTCCTTTATGCTTCCGCTCCTCCGTGAGAGATGCGAGACCGGTGTGCCTCACATGTGTTGCTCATTAGCAATCGCACCACCGGCCTCGCGCCGTTCTCTCACGTCCCTCGGCCGTCCTGTTCGCCACATACCCCCATCGCCCCTCACAGGCCGGGGGGTACCCACGAGCCTGTGCCTACTCCCCCCCCGGCGGCGGTGATCCCTGGGGAGTATGGACAGACAAACCGAGGGAAACGGAGACGGAAGCATGAGGAGCGACAGATCGAGAGAGGGAAGAGAGGAAAAAAAAAAACTTGGTCCGGTTCCCACAACGCGCTGCCATCTGGTCCCCCACCAGCTAGGCGATCTCCTCCGCGGTGCCTGGCGGTGACGCTGGGTAGCCCTCGGTGGACGGCTCGACGCTCCTCCGCCGCCCGGTGGACGGCGACGGCTCCTCGGGTGCCTTGGGCAGACGGGAAGAGTCCCCCACTCCCTGCCCCTCCTTCACTGGTGGACGGCAGCAGGCTCCGGCCCACGGCGAGCGGCGGCGACTCCTCCTCTCCCTCCCGGATGGCAGCCGCCCCTCCAATACCCAGGCGGCCGGCAGCGAGCTCGACCGTCCCACCGGCAACTCACTCCAGCGCACCGCCTCGAGCGTCCGTGGCCGCGAGTCCCCCGCTCCCTGCTCCTCCCCTCGCTCGGCGGATGGCAGCAGGCTCCGGCCCACGGCGAGCGGCGGCGACTCGCGCACCATGCTCGATGGCACCGCGGATTCCCCACACCGGCGAGGACTCTCTGACAGCGCGTTCCTCCCTCTTCCCGGGTTTCGGCACCAGTGTAGCAATGTTCAGGGAAGAAGGAGGCGGGAACCGGCGAACAATCAAAATATGATTTATTTAAAATAAAACAAACAAACGAAAATACCGCCAGCAGCCCCTCGCGGACGACTGCTGGCTACCGAACATAAACATAAGGAACTGCCAGCAGCCCCTCGCGGACGACTGCTGGCTAAAATAAAATACAAAAACAAAACACAACTAAAATACAGGCCTGTTCCTCTCTCGATCATCAACGTCGTCGCTCCTCCTTTATGCTTCCGCTCCTCCGTGAGAGATGCGAGACCGGTGTGCCTCACATGTGTTGCTCATTAGCAATCGCACCACCGGCCTCGCGCCGTTGTCTCACGTCCCTCGGCCGTCCTGTTCACCACAGAGATGTTTAAGCTCTCTCCGTTTCTATCTCATGCCTGGAATTTTCGCCTGGCATGGTGAAGGCTTTTCTCCATTCTAGGCCTGGATACGTTCCTAAGGTCCCTACTAATGTTGTAAGACCTATAGTTCTGCAGGCTTTCTGTCCTCCTCTGTTTCTGACATCAGACCAAGAGAAACTTAATCTTCTCTGCCCTGTGAGGGCATTCGATGCTTATGTCCACAGAGCTACTCTGTGGAGAAAATCGGAACAGCTGTTTGTCTGCTTTGGGCCACCCAAGAAGGGGTGTCCCGCATCTGAACAGAGAATGAGCAAGTGGGTGGTTGAGGCTATCTCACTTGCTTATGAGTTGGCTGGTCAGCCTTCACCCTTGGCTATACGAGCTCACTCTACCATTATGGCTGCTTCCAAAGCGTTTTTGTCAGGAGTTTCCCTTCATGATGTTTGTGATGCGGCAGGCTGGTCCTCACCGCACACATTCGTTAGGTTTTATGACCTTGACCTCTGCTCCACTCCAGGGGCGCGGGTGCTTTCGTCCGAATGTGCGCCTTGATTTCACATGGACGGACACTTGTTCTTATGGCGACGTGTGTATTGGCGTTCCCACAGCGTTTGACGCAGCTCGAGTTCCCTTGAAAGGGAATGTCTCGGTTACGTATGTAACGTCTCGGTTACGTATATAACGTCTCGGTTACGTATGTAACCCTCGTTCCCTGAGTAGGGAACGGAGACGTTACGTCGGAATGACGACGAAATGGGGTTTCGCTTAGAAAGCCTATCAACTTCGAGTATTAAAAAACGAGCCAATGGCAAAGAAATGCCATAGGTCTGCGGAATTTGCATGACGTAACTCCGCGCCACCTCGTGGGTATAAAAGGAGGACACCGGCAACATGCAGTTATGTTTCTTCGCTGAGGAGCCAAGACTGAACTCAGGCGATCCCCGCGGTACAGCGGAAGTGGCAGGAAGATGAGTTACGTCGGAATGACGACGAAATGGGGTTAACAGTCTAATCACGCCACCTTCACTGCTGTCTTCCAGTGCCCTGCGTAAATCTGAGCCCTTGTAAGACTTATAAGGACGAAGGACTCCTATTTAACACAGGAATACCAAGGTACACTGGGAAGCATATCCCAAGTTAGAGGAAATATGCAATTAACACCAACCCAGAGGGGGGGGGGGGGGCATTTGGAAATAGACATATGACCCGAAGGAAACATATGGAGAATACTGAGGTGTCCAGCCGCAGGTGGAATATTTCAACCTCAGGGGTGGCAAGGTGGCTTGCCAAGGGAAAGACACATGCTCAGAGAGGCTTACAGTTGAAATACACGTGTGGGGGTAGCTCCGGGGAGGGACCATGCACACGGGAGGCACCTAGCCGACACACAGGCAATAGACACTGGCGCTATTATCAGGGGTGCTGGAGGAACTCAGGGCTTGCGGAGAAGCTCACCTGAGGAGAATATCGCACGTATCCAGTCCGTGGAGTGGAATGGCGAGCAAGCGAAGACACCTGAGCGGGTCCAGTACTAGCTAGTTGAAGCGAGTACATGAGAGGACACAGGCTCCACTCGGAGATTGTAGAATCTGGCGAATGTGTTAGGTGTCGCCCAGCCTGCAGCTCTGCAGATGTCTGTTAGCGAGGCGCCATGCGCTAGAGCCCAAGAGGATGCCACACTCCGGGTGGAGTGGGCAGTCACACCAAGGGGGCACGGTCAACCTTGCTGCTGGTATGCCAAAGCAATGGTGTCCACTATCCAGTGAGACAACCTCTGCTTGAAGAGAGCCTTTCCCTTCAGCTTCCCACCATAACAGACAAGAGCTGGTCTGAGGTCCTGAAACACTGCGCCCTGTCTACATAGGCGCGGAGAGCGCGTACTGGACAGAGCAGTGCCAAGGCTGGGTCTACCTCCTCCAAGGGCAGCGCTTGCAGGTTCACCACCACCTGGTCCCGGAAGGGAGTGGTAGGAACCTTGGGCACATATCCAAGCCGGGGTCTCAGGATCACGTGAGAGTAAGCTGGCCCGAATTCCAGGCACGCTTCGTCAACGGAGAATGCTTGCAGGTCCCCGACCCTCTTGAGAGAGGCCAATGCAACCAGGAGCGCTGTCTTCATTGACAGGAACTTAAGCTCCACTGATTGCAGAGGCTCAAAGGGAGCACTCTGCAGAGCAGTTAGAACCACTGCGAGGTCCCAAGAGGGAACGAGAGGAGAGCGAGGAGGATTCAGTCTCCTCGCTCCCCTCAAGAACCTGACGATCAGGTCGTGCTTCCCTAAAGATTTACCTTCCACCAAGTCATGGTGTGCGGCAATAGCGGCAACATAAACTTTGAGGGTGGAGGGACACAGCCTTCGCTCCAACCCATCTTGAAGGAAGGAAAGCACGAGACCGACCGAACACCTCCGGGGGTCTTCTCGGCGAGAAGAGCACCAGTTGACGAAGAGGTTCCACTTCAACGCATAGGCGTGTCTCGTGGACGACGCTCTAGTGGAAGTAATGGTAGCCACCACCGCTGGTGGTAGGGTACTCAAACCTGCCTCGTCCCGTCCAGGAGCCACACGTGGAGGTTCCAAGAACGGGACGAGGGTGCCACAGGGTGCCCCGTCCCTGAGAAAGGAGGTCCTTCCTCAGAGGAATTGGCCAAGGAGGTGCTGTCGCGAGGAGCACCAGTTCGGAGAACCAAGTCCGGGTGGGCCAGTACGGCGCAACCAGAAGGACCTGCTCCTCGTCTTCCTTGACCTTGCGCAAGACCTGCGCAAGAAGGCTCACTGGGGGAAACGCATATTTGCGGCCCCGCGGCCAGCTGTGCGCCAGAGCATCCGTGCCGAGTGTGCCCTCGGACAGGGAATAATACTGGTCTGAATGGGTCGAGTCGTGGGAGGCAAACAGATCTATCTGTGCGTCCCCGAACTGGTCCCAAATCAGCTGAACCGACTGGGGATGGAGTCGCCATTCTCCAGGGAGGGGCTGAAGCCGTGAGAGCTCGTCGGCTGCACAGTTCAGGGCTCCGGGAATGTAAATGGCTCGAAGTGAACTCAGATGCTTCTGACTCCATAAGAGGAGGTGGCGAGCGAGTTGCGACATACGGCGGGAGCGTAAACCACCTTGATGGTTGATGTACGCTACAGTGGCGGTATTCTCTGATCGGACTAGTACGTGTTGACCCTTGAGCAGCGCCCGAAAGCGGTGTAGGGCAAGGCGTACTGCCAGCAACTCGAGGCAATTGACATGCCATAGGCGCTCGGGTCCTGTCCAGGAGCGGCAGCATGTCCATTGCACATGGCGCCCCAGCCCGTGGTGGAGGCATCTGTTGAGACAACAACATGCCGGGAAACTCATTCCAGGGGGACACCTGCCCTGAGAAAACTGAGGTTCGATCATGGGGTGAAGGTCTGACGGCAGGTCGGAGTAACTGATACTCGGAGCGTGCCTTGTTGCCATGCCCACCTCGGGACTCGGTCGCGAAGATGCCATATGCCCGAAGGGGAACAAGGGCTGCCTCGACGACCTTCGTGAAGACGCGAGGAGACAGGGCTAGCCCGAAAGGGAGGACCGCGTACTGGTATGTCTGCCCCTCAAAAGCAAACCGGAGAAACGGTCTGTGTCGAGGAAGAATGGAAACATGAAAGTAGGCGTCCTTCAGGTCGATCGCTGCAAACCAATCCTGGGGCCGAACACATTCGAAAATGCGTTTGGCGGTGAGCATCTTGAACGGCATCCTGTGAAGGGAGCGGTTCAGCACGCGCAAGTCCAGGATCGGTCGTAACCCACCGGTTTTCTTGGGGACAATGAAGTAAAGGCTGTAGAAGCCGGACCTCATCTCGGCTGGAGGGACAGTCTCGATTGCACCCTTCGCCAGCAGGGTGGCAATCTTTGCTCTCATGATGGGGGGCATTGCCACCGACCAATGTGGAGCGGACTCCCCTGTAGTGGGGAGGATACCGTGCGAACTGAATCGCATAGCCGAGCCTGATGGTTCGGGCGACCCAGCGGGACAGACGGGGAAGCTCTAGCCAGGCTCCCAGGAACTGAACCAGCGGGGTCATGCGAACCACAGGCGTCCCCCCAGAGGGGCAGCGAAGCGGAGTAACTGGCCCAGACCTGGACGGCATAGCGGCCCGGTGTGGGGGCACAGTTAACAACCGCGCCCTGGCAGAGGGGGCCAGGGAAGAACCAGGAAGGTCGTCCCGCGGGGGCCTGCTCTGCCAGGGGTCTGGCGACAGAGCGGGACAAGGGCGAAGCGGTCCGTGGACGGCATGCCGTGTCAACCGGCCAGGTTCAGCCAGAGGTATCGCTCCTGGACCACCGAAGTGGACATCACCAGGCCCAGGGAGCGCGCGGCTACCTTCGTCGCCCGGAGGGCAAGGTCGGTTGCGGCGCGCAGCTCATCAAAGAGCCCTGGGACCGTCCTACCCTCGTGCATGTCTTTGAGCATCTGGGCCTGGTAGACCTGCAGAGTGGCCATCGCATGCAAAGAAGCAGCTGCCTGTCCCGCCGCTCTGTAAGACTTCGCCACCAGAGTAGACGAAAATCTACAGGCCTTGGGATGGGTGCTTAGGCTCGCCCCGAGAGGAAGCACTCTGAGGACACAGTTACATTGCAACAGTGCGTTCAACCGGGGGAAGCCCAGTGTACCCACGGGCAGCTGCCCCATCGAGGGGAGGAAAGGCGGATGAGACCAGCGAGCGGTCCCGAGAAGACAGGGGGTCTTCCAGGACTTCGAGATCTCATCATGCACGTCCGGGAAGAAAGGTATTGGGGTTTGCCGTGGACGCGGGTCGGCGGCCTTACCCAAAAACCAATCGTCCAGCCGCGAGCGCTCAGGACAGGGTCGAGGCCTCCACTCTAGACCGATGCTCGCGGCTGCCCGGGAAAGCATTGCCGTCATCTCCGGGTCAGACTCAGGCACAACCGTATGCACACCGGAAGGTGGCAGCTGCGCTGAGTCCTCACTTCCAGAAGATTCAGACCCACCTTGTGATGCTGCTACAGACATAGCATCATCCTCTGTAGCTTCAACCGAAACTTCAACCGGAATCGGAGGTTCGCTAGCGGGCACCGTCACAGAGGAGGGGGCTGGGGTCGCGGACAAATAGTCGGCGCCTTGTTCCAAACCGTAACCCTCAGGTCACCCTGGCCACCAACCGAAGTAGCACCCCGCGAGGGAGCACTAGATCGCGGTGTGGATGAGGGGGCTCTCACTCTTGCGAGTTCATTGAGTCTCGACCTAAGTGACGCGATGGTCATGTTCGCGCAGAGAGAACATGAGTCATCCACGAGCGCTGCTCTAGCATGATCCATGCCCAAACATACTAGACAGCGCTCGTGCCCATTAGAGTCAGACACTAATCTGCCGCAACCAGAAGTGCACGGGCGAGGCATCTTTAAAAAGACGTGCCGCGTGCAAGCTCTTTTGTGAGAGAAACACTCTGAGTGTTGAAGCACCCGGGGAGACACGCACTCACTGGCAAACCACTGCACAGATAAGCAGGAAGCACGCGCTCGCTGGAGATCGCCATCAAACCAACACCAGAGGAACTCGTTTGTGAAGTTGACAATTCAGAGATGGCTTGTGGAGTGAAGAGAAACTCTTGGTTCCGAAGCGAAAACATAACTGCATGTTGCCGGCGTCCTCCTTTTATACCCACGAGGTGGGGCGGAGTTACGTCATGCAAATTCCGCAGACCCATGGCATTTCTTTGCCATTGGCTTGTTTTTTAATACTCGAAGTTGATAGGCTTTCTAAGCGAAACCCCATTTCGTCGTCATTCCGACGTAACTCGGAGTGACCACGAAAGGGAACCCTAGTTCCCTGAATAGGGAACGAGACTCTGCGTCGCCCTGTCATACTCTCTGCATTTCGTGATCGACTTGCTTCGGCCTATCAGAAGCTGTTGCGGTTGTGTTTTCGGGTTGCTTTATAGTTTCCTGGTCGATGACGTCACCCGCCTATGACATTCCGTCTCTCCATTGGACTGATTCCATGTGTGCTTCATCACGCAATTACGCAGGGGTGTTCCCACAGTGTTTGACGCAGCGTCTCGTTCCCTATTCAGGGAACTAGGGTTACATACAGTACATAACCGAGACGTTTTCATTATAGAGATGATAGTCCAAAATCTCTACCAGTCGACAAAATTTTACCGGTTAATTGTGTCTACCGGTATATCACCCACCCCTACTTTTCCCATTTCGCCTTGTACCTCACCAGCGACTAGCATTTGTTTTCACAGATATTACTGTTCAGGCAGTAAGATCTGGGTTGTATATACTCTCTTTCACACAGAACAGATGTGTTCATAGTTGTATCTGATGTGGTTGTGTAAAAAGGCTCTGTGTTTTGGTGCTCATACGTACACATTAGCACGTGAGCAGCCATTTTCTCTCTGTTCCTGCTGTGTGCAGACTGTTCTCTGGGGAAGCTTTACATTTGGGTGGTTGATTTTGAGAGGGGAGGCAATTACCAAGGAGGAAGCTGAGGATGAAGAGACTGATCTGATCTGAGAGAGCCAGAGCATTATAGTGAGATTTCATTACTCAAAATCTTTTTTAAATACCCACTAATTCACTTGGTGATGCATTATCTTTTGAAACAGGAATTTTTATGGGCTTGTCCCTCTTTAGAAAAAAGCTACTAGTCTTTAGTTGCATCACTGTTGCTACAGTAAGTTGTATTAGTGGTGGGGCTTACTAATTTTAGAGAGCATCTGAATGGGCAGATATTTAAAAGTGCAGGATGGGTCAAATATTTCTGGTTGTTCAAAGTTTGGGATCAGTATTTTTTTTTCTTTTTTGAAAGCAATCGATACCTTTATTTAGATAGGAGACATTGAATTGATCAAAAACGACAGTAAAGACACAACAAATGTTTCAAGTAAATACTGTTTATTTTTATTTTTTTTAGCAAATCAGCTTTGCCATCAGAGGAATAAATTACATTTTAAAAAATATTTATAGAAAACAGTTTTATTATGGAGTACATTAGTGTATAGATGACATCAAAGCTAACACACATGAACTAAAAGCCACAAAACTGAAAAAAAAAATGTTTTTAGTCTTTTCTGAAGCTATGTATACAAATCAAAGCATGTCAGCGACAAGCTGAGAAATTGTGTTTTGAATCACAAACCTCGAGAGATAAGGAGACAAAAGTAGGTCAAAGAAGAGAGACTGAAAGAAAGAGACTGTTAATTAAATATGTCTAACAATTATTACATCACGACAAACAATCAAAATGTAGATAAAGCACTTTGATTAGTATTATGACAGCTGAAAAGTGCTGAACCACAAATTTTAATGTAATTTTAACTGTCAATCTGTCTTTGTAAAGGATCTGTTTAAACTGATTGCTCTAGTACACTGAAGCATGACAAAAGCTTTGCAGAGTTTGTCTTGAAAAACTATTGATGCTATTGTTTTGATTCACAGAAGTAATGCCAGTACCAGACCAGCCCTTTGATACAGAAAACTCCAGCATGTTGAGCCCGGTACTGAACGCCTCCAACGGAGATGGATCCGAGACTGAGACCACCTCTGCCATCTTGGCTTCTGTTAAAGAACAGGTGGGTACTTCATGCCAAACTACTGTAAATTTCTTCATTCTTACAGATTGTCTCTAATAGAAGGTTATGTTTCCACTCACACTCATAGTCTGAAGCTATATGGAAACATTCATTTTCCAACAGTTTAATTAGAAACTCTCTGAATCTTTATATACCGTAAACAGTAATTACACAGAACCATACCAGCCCTCAGATGAACTGCATATGCCATCTGGGTTAAGAAGCCGCAAGGTTTTATTGGTTTTCGCGTGAGTCATTTCCATCATCTCGTGCTACCGGTTTCATTTAGCGCCTTGTGTCTAAATTCACAGATACAAATGGTTTTTGATGGTCACCACACTGCAAATGTGCCGTTGCGCCTCAGTATCACATGGTTTTGCGGACTAGTGGGAGTAGTGGATGTAGTTTTTTGGGCTGTGTGGTGTAAGAAATGTGAAATATTTGACACGGCATATTGCAATCAAGTCTCCATGCTATGCTAGTCACTACGCCGCAGCTTATCTTTAATAAGACTGGTCACCTACTTGTCAGCTGATGGACAGCTTCACAGACGTTGGCACAACCTTATGATAAACTGGCTTGATCTCTCAGGAATAATGACAGGTGATTGTAATTGCTTATGGCCTCCTGTCCAAAAAAAAAAATTCTGTCGTTTATGAAATGATTTATAGGATTATTGCATGTCAGAATTTAGTGTGCAATAATGTATAGTATTTCTCACTTTCACTTTGCATATATATATATATATATATATACACATATATATATATATATATATATATATATATATATATATATATATATATATATATATATATACTGTATTTGTCTATCTTGGCTGGAGGCCATTTTTGAGTCAAGACTATGTGTGGATAAAAATGGATCGTGACAAGCCCTTTGATTCCTGCTAGCGTTTAGCTCACACTCCTGCTTTTAACTATGGGGCAGAAAAAAAGCGACATGCTCTCAGGGTTGGAAATGTACACGGGGAGTGTAAAAGTAGGCCACAGCCAAAGGCCGCCATGGGCCAGTCTAATAGCTCTCCTATCAGAGTGAGAAAAACTGTCTGACATCGTTTTTTGATGCTTTTCACTAGAGGGTACAGGTGGAGTGCAGTGTTTCTCTCTGAGAGAAAATTTAAAAATAGGGCTGCACGTAAGTGCACGATATATCGAAATATCACAAATGTATATATCCCGTTATTCATATTGCAATGGCTTGCGATAAATGAATGATTTTAATAGGCTATTTCAAAAAGTAAAAGTTTTAGATCAACGCATATAGCAGAGAATAGACTGAGCACGCGACTGTTACTTACGTGTGACTTGCTTGCCTTTAAAAAGATTTACTAAGTATTCATGTAAACACAGTCGGTTATGTTTTAAGTGAACGTAAACAGTTGGGACAGAAATTGGATTCGGAGAAATGGGATCCGTGCATTAGTCTTAAAGTGACAGCAGCCTAATACAGTAAACCTGCTGCTGCTGTCTGTCAAACAACAAAAGATAAAGAGAATTATTGATTACTCACTGCTCTTGACTAAATAACTCTTGTAGCTTTATTATGAATCAATGTATATTTAATTAATGTGAAGACTATGTAGTGTTTTAGTTTT
Organism: Meda fulgida; assembly: GCA_030578275.1. Classification (NCBI taxonomy): domain Eukaryota; kingdom Metazoa; phylum Chordata; class Actinopteri; order Cypriniformes; family Leuciscidae; genus Meda; species Meda fulgida. The sequence goes on from CM060617.1 coordinate 16,039,616, forward strand.
ACATTTGATTATTGAGTTTATGTATTGTTTTTTTACTTGAATGCTACTGTTAAATAGATCTAGGCCTACCTGAAAAACTTAAAGCACTGTTAATTTAATTTGTATCTTTGTTTTGTTGTATTTGCCTAATTGTTTGTAATTTGCCTCTTTGTTCTTATTTTTGATAACAAAGATAAATTAAAATAACAGGTTGATATAACTATATATATTACCAGTTGAGCAAAGAGTTGTTGGTATTTAACTTTTTTTTGCATTAATGTTAAACATTTTTTGCATTAATGTTAAAATTACATTGTTATATTTGTGACATTACTGTTTATTTAATGCTAAAACACTGCTGTTAACTTTCATGGTGCTTTATGTTTTTTTAAATATATTTAAATATAATCAAAATTAATTTTACACTCATATCAAAAATCATATGATTTAACAAGTTATCGCATATCACAATTTTCTTCAATATCGTGCAGCCCTATTGAAATGTAAAAACATCTAAAATGGCGTGATTTTCTTTCCCGAATCTTTGTATTTCTTTTTTAAAATAAATGATTGAATGATTGCTTGGGACATATAGAAGAGCTTTAGTTACACTATTGTTCAAAAGTTTGGGTCTGTACAATTTTTTGAAAAAAGTGTCTTATGCTCAACAAGGCTTTTATTTGATCAAAAATGCATTAATATTGTGAAATATTACTGCAATGTAAAATATTTCTGTGAAGTCAATGCTGATTTTTTTTAGCAGTCATTATTCCAGTCTTCAGTGTCATATGATCCTTCAGAAATCATTCTAATATGCTGATTTGGAGCTCAAGAAACATTTCTTATTATCAGTGCAAATAGCCCGCCTTGTTGGTAGAAGCTATTTACACTCTGCCCACCAATGTCTGGTTGGGCTAGACCAAAGTACAAAAACGCCTGTAATTTGTCAGCTGCAGTGGCGTAGGGAGTAAGGCGAGTAGAAGATGGCAGACACATTTCTCCATCGCATATCAGATTGGAAAGGCATTTAAATTATGTTCAATAAATATGAAGCAAATATGTGAAAAGTGGAATTAAAGTGCCTACCAGTTATTTAATAATAAAGTATTTATCGGGTAGGGTTAGGGGTAGGTGTTTGGAGCGCTTTGTCCTAATAAGGCGGCAGACTGAGGTACAAATAGTATCTAACTACTACACTTTTTGGAAAGATTTTTTTTTTACATAGTGTAAATAGAATCTATCGCTATTTGCACTTACTGTATATAGCATCTGTATTTTTTTTTATTGAAATATTTCGTAACAGTATAAATCCGTCCTTCCTTTCTCAATAAAAGTATTAATTTCATTAAAAAAAGAAAGAAATCTTTCCAGTCCCAAACTTTTGAACCATGAATTGCTACTCACTATCAAGGGATAGTATTTTATCCCCAGCTGATAGATACTGTAACTACACCATTTGGCTATACAAAAAGTATATTTCTCCATCAATGGCCATTCAAAATTAGTTGTTTTTGCTTGTTCTGATGAAATGCATTTATTTTTCATATATTTAGACAGAGACCTTGCTTGTTATTGCTAATCAGTGGTAGGTTATGTTAGCAGGCAGGGCGTTCTTTTTATATTTTGTGCATATTTTATTGGATAAAAATTTGTTGTACAAGAAAAATCATCATTATTTCTGGTCTATTTGCCAAAAATAAAAAGTTTACATGTTCTAAAAGTGTTTTGTCAACACTTAGGAGTACCAAAACTCATATTTTCATGATTTCATAAACCACATCCATGTTTCAGTATGACCTTGTGTGTGTTTTTCAGCAATTTCTTAGTCTGCTTTTTATCATAGTCATATTTAAGTATCTCCGATTCATGATACTGTTATCAAGTGCAGTTGACATTATGTCCGTTTCAAAATACACTTAAAATAAATGTTTATCATTCTGCCACTGCTTGTCTACTCGCTCAAATTATGATAAATCATAAAAAAATGTGTCCTCCACTAGATGGCAATCTCCCATTTTGGAGGCATTTGGTAAAAGTGGTTTAAACAGAGCTCATGATGCAAAATTCACAGAATAAACTGAACTGTTGATATAAAACCAATGTAGATTATAAAGACAATGGATGCGCTGTAGCACTGAAGACCTGTCTCCCCTCTGCTATGTATAAAAACTATGTACCAAAATGTCCAGGTCTCTTGTATGTGTGCTTTGTGTGCAGTTTTCAAGGTTGCACGTGCAAGCAGAACACAGTCTCTCCTGTGTACGACGACTCTCTCCCATTAAAATTCTCCTGTATCACTTGTGCTAAACAGAATCACATGCACTAGTCAATTAGCAAGGGAGAGCATGTTTAACAACTTGGACTTATATGCAATGCTCACACTGTATGGTAACAGTAGGTGCTGCATCGGCAGTATAAGATCAATGAGTGTGATTTCTTCTATATAATGAACACTTTATTTTATTATTTCCCTTTGAGTGTTTCTTTCTCAGACTATGTTGATATAGTGATTATATTAGTCATATTTATAAAGTACAGACATTCAATGTTTAATTAATTTTCAGAAGAGCTGCTGTAGAAGCTCAGCTTATAGTTTTTCTCTCTTTTTATCCCTTTAATGTGGTGTTAATTAAAGAAATGTATCTTAGTGTTGTTAAATTGACACATTAACTACTCAAAAAAAAAGCCACAGGCATGTAAAGTTTTATTATGAGCATGCAAGGATTATTTGGGGAAAGTTTCAGTGTTTGTAAGGGGTACAGCTAAGGTCGAATATTTCTTCCCATTTAATTCTAACTCTGCATTTTTGGTCATTATTTTAGGGAAAGTATGTTAATCAGCTCATTATATCTCCATCCGATATGAGTGATTTACTTTAGCCAGAAGTGATGTCATTTAGAATTTCCTCAGTCACATAATTAATGTCACATATTCAATCAAATAAAGCCGTTCTTTTAATTACTTTTAATATTCATAAATGTGTTGAGTTTGTTTTGAGAAATTAGCAAATGATCAACAAAAAGATGGTTTAAGCTTATTTGAAGTTTATCCTGAGGTCTTTTGAATATCTTCATTTTTGCTGTAATTTGCAACCAGGAATACGTGTACATTCATTTGAGTCATTCCTGCCTGTTTAACACTGTATGGTGCTCAGTCAGTTTGGTCAGGCTGTGGAGTGAGTCTGGACTCATTAAACCCCGTGAAATGATAGAAAATTGGGTTAAATCCTTAAAGGAACTTGCGAGGCGAACCCCAAGTGACATTTTGCAATCAAACGGACCAGTGAAGAAACTTAAATGTCAGTCTTTGTCCACAGGGCGCAATTAGGCATTTAGGTCAGAAGACCACATTCAGCTCTTGAAACAGTCAAATCAATTTCTCTTTCCCTTGGATGTTTATTTTCCAGCCAAATAGGTTTAATGGCATTTTATGGAGTTAATGGGAATACATTCCTGTTTCTCATTCTTGTTGCATTCCTGGTCTTGCAGTTTTTACCTGATGAAATAAGTAGTATAGTTTAGGAACTGAAAAAACAACAACAATGCATTGAATGCTAAAGAATAACCATTTTTTGGTCCGGGTGACTCACTGAGTGCTTTCCTGTCTGTACGGAGTGCTCTATTTAACCAACTTTTGTGACAAGTGAAAAGTGGAGGCTACTCCCCGCTCATGGAGCCTGTCTATTGCAGGCTACTGAGGCAGAACAGCCTGTTAGGATCCCTAGAGGAAGCACAAAGCTTAGCATTGCTCAGAGGAACGGTGCTTTTTTACTGCCAGGACCCGCAAAAACACCTCTTTCTCTCTGGCGTTCTACGACCCTTTCAATGAGACCCCTCTTCTCCCCCCTTCTCCTCTTCAGAGTGCAGCACAGATGGTGTCAGAAAGAGGGGAAGAGTTTAGGAGGAGGCGGAAGAGTGACTGGAGGGCAGTGGTATTTGGCTGGCTGGCTGGTGGGAGGGACCCTTTGTGATGCAATGTTGCATATATAATGCCAAAGGGGCTCTAAATTCACTGTTGCCATGACGACCTTTGTGCCTGACTGCACTCCACTTTTTGCTTTCCCGCTGGAAGGCAGTCACTACCACTCTTGTAGTTTCTCTAATGACTTTACTCTCTTGATAAGCAGAGATGAACGCAGTCTAGTGGGATAGTGATGTGCCAACACTGCTTGTTCTCAGCACGGACGGCCTCTGGAGTATGGTACATGTGCCGGTAAGAACAGTGTTATTATATTTGTGAAGGCAACAGGTGTTTTATTGTGGGTAGATGGAAATCTGGAGCAGTTTTGTTGTTGTAGATTTTTAGAGTCTAATCAGTTGTTGTTCTCTGTTGGTGGCTCCATCATGAACTTGTTGATGTGAAATGAGAAAGGTCAGAGATTATGCTTGTTAGAATCGTAATTGCAGAGTTGAAATGAGCATGCTTTTTCAGCGCAAGAGGTATAGCTAAGCGGCTTGCCTGTTTGATGCAAATGCTCAGAGATGCGTCTGCCATATCGCTAATAATTGAGACCCTAGACGTGTATGATGATTGTTGAAAATGGTGCAGTTAGCGCCTCTTTAGTCGTCATGATCCATAGAGCTCTCTTCAAGACTCTGAATGGGTATTTTTTGTAGCCTTCATCTGGGTTTGTGCCCAAAATAGCAGGTGATGTGTTCTGGAGCCCTCTTAGCATTAATCGCTCTAGGGAGAGAGTCTTTGACCTTGTGGCTGAGTGAACTCATTTCAGCCTTGTCACAAAAGAAGTGGGAACGTTGCATTGACTGTCGTAGCCCCGGGCTCAGGCACATAGTGCAGTGTTTCTGACTGGATTTTCACAGTGATTACTTTAAAGAGGAGCCCTGGGATTTCATCTCTGATTTAGCATTGACAAGTTTGTCATTAAAGGTTAAGCAGTGCATATCTAATTGAGTGGAGAGGAAGTGGTGCATAGTGCTGGAATGGTCCAGTGACTATCAAAGTACAGAATACTGCCATTGGATATCTGGAGAAACTGTAGCGTAGTTAAAGAGAATGTACGGTTTCATTTTTAATTTACTTTACTTTGCAACCAACTAACTCATTATGGCCAGGGCCCATAATTAAGTATATATACACCACCGTTCAAAGGTTTGAGGTCAGTTAGTTACTATTAATTTCATTTAGTAAGGACACATTAAAGTGATCGAAGGTGAGACATTTATTATGTTAAAAAAGATTTCTATTTCAAATAATGCTGTTGTTTTTAACTTTTTATTCATCAAAGAATCCAGATAAATGTATCATGGTTTCCACAAAAATATTAAGCAACACACCAGTTTTGTAACATTATAATAATAAGAAATGTTTCTTGAGCACCAAATCAGCAAATTAGAATGATTTCTGAAGCTGAAATTTCAACTTTGCCATCACAGGAATAAATTACATTTTAAAATATATAAAAGTAGAAAACTTTGGAAGGAATACTTCAAGGATCTCCTCAATCCGACCTACACATCTTCCATTGAGGAAGCAGAGGCAGAGGGCTCAGGAGGGGACTCGTCCATCACCCAAGCTGAAGTCACGAGGTAGTTAAGAAGCTGCTCGGTGGCAAGACACCGAGGGGGGGAATGAGATCCGCCCTGAGTACCTCAAGGCGGTTGGGGACAGTACCTCTGGACTAGCAGACCGGGGTGGTGGTCCCTCTTTTCAAGAAAGGGGACCGGAGGGTGTATTCCAACTACAAGGGGATCACACTTCTCAGCCTCCCCCGGAAAGTCTATTCCGGGGTACTGGAGAGGAGAATTTTGCCGATAGTCGAATCCCAGATTTAGGAGCAGTGTGGTTTTCGTCCCGGTCGTGGAACACTGGACCAGCTCTATACCCTCTCCAGGTGCTGGAGGGTTCATGGGAGTTTGCCCAACCAATCCACATGTGCTTTGTGGATTTGGAGAAGGGATTCGACTGTGTTCCTCGTGGCGTTCTGTGGAGGGTGCTCTGGGAGTATGGGGTCCGGGGCCCTCTGTTAAGGGCTGTCCGTCCCTGTACGACTGGAGCAGGAGTTTGGTTCGCATTGCCGGCAGTAAGTCAGACTTGTTCCCGGTGCATGTTGGACTCCGGCAGGGCTGCCCTTTGTCACCGGTTCTGTTCCTAATTTTTATGGACAGAATTTCTAGGCACAGCCAGGGACTGGAGGGTGTCCGGTTTGGGGACCACATGATTTCGTCTCTGCTTTTTGCGGATGATGTTGTCGTGTTGGCCTCATCAGACCAGGACCTTCGGCGTGCACTGGGACGGTTTGCAACCAAGTGTGAAGTGGCTGTGATGAGAATCAGCACCTCCAAGTCTGAGACCATGGTTCTCAGTCGGAAAAGGGTGGCTTTCTCGCTTCAGGTTGGTGGAGAGTTCCTGTCTCAAGTGGAGGAGTTCATGTATCTTGGGGTCTTGTTCACGAGTGAGGGAAGGATGGAACGGGAGATCAACAGATGGATCGGTGCATCTTCTGCAGTAATGCGGTGAATGTACCGGTCTGTCGTGGTGAACAAGGAACTAAGCTGCAAGGCGAAGCTCTCGATTTATCGGTCGATGTACGTTCCTACTCTCACCTATGGTCATGAGCTGTGGGTCATGACCAAAAGGACAAGATCCCAGATACAGGTGGCCAAAATGAGCTTTCTCCGCAGGGTGGCTGGGCGCTCCCTAAGAGATACGGTGAGGAGCTCGGTCACTCGGGAGGAGTTCAGAGTAGAGCCACTGCTCCCAGAGCCCGGGGAAGACCTAGGACACGCTGGGGGGGATTATATCTCCCGGCTGGCCTGGGAACGCCTCGGTATTCCCCCGGAAGTGCAGGAGGAAGTGTCTGGGGAGAGGGAAGTCTGGGCCCCGGATAAGCGGAAGAAGAAGAGACTATTACTGAAATGAAGCCTTGATGAGCTTAAGAGCTTATGAGCTTTCAAAATCTTAAGCAAAAAACCTATAGACCCCAACCTTTTGGTTAAAAGTTAAAAAATAATACAAAACTTTTCTCATTGCAACATCATATAAAAGCTAGTTATAGTCTCTTTGTGAAACTGTTGAAACCTGCTGTCACAAAAGATGACACATCAAGATTTTGTATATTTGTTTTATTGGTTTTACAAGGAGCATTCTACATTCATTTCTCCATATCGATTCCTGGAGAAGAAAAATAAAAGGTAAATTTTGTCAGAAGATGCACAAGTCATGAAAGATGTTTTCTTTAGTGGGTGGTTTGTATGCTTTTGATTACAATTACCTGCGTTTCTTATGTCAGCGAGGGTCTGACAGTCATTCTTACAGTTCGACCATGTTTTAAATTGCAGTTCCTAATAAAGTTTTTGGAGACAAAAGTTTTGTGTATGGCAAAATTTTTGAATGAATGCCACCAAATTTTTATCAATATGGAAAGAAAAGCCCTTTGTGGCTGAACAGCCTCAAAGTCTCTCTACATCAGTGCTTCTCAATCCTGGTCCTGGGGACCTACAGCTCTGCACATTTTATATGTCTCCTTTATCTGACACACCCAGTTCAGGTCAAAGAACTGACAGGGAGACATACAAACTCTGCAGAGCTGTGGGTCCCCAGGACCAGGATTGAGAACCACTGCTCTACATCCTCCACACACACACACACACACACACACACACACACACACACACACACACACACACACACACACACACACACACACACACACACACACACACACACACACACACACACACACACACACACACACACACACACACACACTCACTTACTTCCAGGCTCTCTCTCTCTCTCTCTCTCTCTCTCTCTCTCTCTCTGTGTGTGTAGTAGTTAATGGAGCATGTTTAAGTGCATGTGTGATACATGCTATAGACCGTATCAATTCAATAATTCCTTTAGGGCTCTACACATATGCTCTGACTGCTTTATTTCTGCAGGAGCTGCAATTTGAGCGACTGACGAGAGAGTTGGAGGCTGAGAGGCAGATTGTTGCCACCCAGCTGGAGAGATGCAAGCTGGGATCTGAGACCGGAAGCATGAGCAGCATCAGGTGGGTCTAGTGAAGTGACACCTCTCAGTTACTCAATCTGTCTCATCCCAAAATCACCACTTAAACCAGCTAAAACCATCTATATTTCACATCCCTCAATCACCCCTAGATCTACACCATCAAACATGTCCATCAAATACCATTAAAATCATGTTTATTTGGTCTGTTAAAATATCTTGATGTCCTTTCCCAGCTAATTCCATCATGCATATTTTAATGTAACCACATTCAGAGGAGACTCAGAGACTCAACTCTCTCTCTTTGAGTAAACTCTTTCAATACTGCTAAGTAAACAAAGGGTTAAGTTGTCACTAGCTTTGAATTCAGCCTGTAATTAAAATCTCAACAGTAAACGAGAACAGATAGTACAATAAAACAGACTATGGATTATATGCAATTAGTTTGACCCTTCAGAGGCTGATAAATGCTTCTAATAACTGTTTACAGCGAATGTTCAAATTGGATTGAATGGACCCATTGTATTATCCTCTTGTTGCTGTGGAGAATATTTTGTGTTTGTTCATCAAGTCTGAAAACTCAATATATCAAATGTCCTTCAACTGTTCAGTCAATAAGACTCCCACGTTGATTGCTTTGTCAGTGAGATTCTGTTGTACAGGATGATATCAGGTTTAAAGTTATATATTTGTGTCCAGGACTTGACATTAACACTCACCAACCCACCAAATGCGGGTGGATTTCAGCAGTGGTGTGTAATGCAGTCACTTCTACTAGCCACTTTTGGCGGGTTGAATTTTCTCAATCTAAATAATTTTTTCAATCGTAGTCTTTTAAAAAGGCTTCTAAAATAATAAGCTAAATGCAATGTAGTGTTGTCAAAAATATAGATTTTTCGATACATACCGATACTGAAATATCTGAAATGCTCCCAATACTCATATTCCGCAGAATAGACACACAATACCAGCTGCGAGGTGACGGACACATTCGCCTCCCCTCACTCACTGTTTCATTTGCTCCGCCTCCAAATGAATATTGTTGCTTATACAGGGCTTGAATTTCGGCGTGGGATTTCGCGTATTGTGCATCATTTTATTCATTCCTGCAGATTCTGTGCTCACACCCAAAGTGTACACACATAAAACCAAGTATATTAGCTTTATAAAACAGTATAATGGGTCCGTGCGTCAGGTCTTAAAGTGACAGCAGCCTAATATACCGGCTCACAAATTATGAGATGATATTAAAAAATATATTTTTTCCCCATGGAAAAATTGTGGCCAGTGAAAATGCTGAGTAGCTAGTAACTTTAGAAACCACTAGCCACAGTAGCCTTGCCCTGTTTGTATTATTAGTGTTAGTATCTCTGCTTTCAGTAGCTATTTTCCCATCAAAAGTTGTGAATTTAACTTATGCGCAAAGTTGGAATATCGCATAAAACATTTACGAATAAAGCACCGTTTCCATCCAGTGAGACGATGAGAGCTAAATTGTCACTTCCTGATAAACTGGCTCTAAATATCACAAAAAATTGGAAGTTGCTTCAGTGAGAAGCCACTGTATATAATAATTTCGTACATAATAAATTACTTGCGCCTCAAAGTGTGCAGACGAAACGCAATAAAGTTATCTTGCTTTCGGAGGCGGATGCCTGCTGTTTGGGAACACAGTCGTGTAAAACAGTTCTGGGAGGAAATTATAACGAACCACTTTGACAACAGACTTTGCTCAGGCATTTCGCAACAACCAAAACAGCATTTCAGATGCTGTGCAACAAGATCCGTCAGTTGGTTAGTCAAATTATGTTGTTGCAAATCACATGTCTTTTTTGACGTACATCGAGGAATTTATTCTGTAAATGTGTTTCCATCGTAGTTTGTGCGCATGTTTTCTTATCAGATAAAACGTTTATTTGACTCAGTTTAGCGCAGTTGAATTTTTTTATGAGCATTTTTAGAATTTATGCCTATTTTGCAGTGTGTGTGTGTATGTGTATATATATATATATATATAGTTATATATATAGTGATAGGTAAAATTAAGAAATTTATAATGACTTCAGTGTTGTTGATTGTACCTGTCTTTCATTTTTGATCAAGCTCGATCTTTGAATGTTCTTTCATTTATTTGCTGGCTGTCAGTATGTTTAGTCTTAAAGAGTCAGGCTAGGTCAGATCTCTTCTCAAGACAAATACAGCTTACAGACAAACAAGCTCAAGGCCAAAATATAATCTGCTAGTCAAATAACATGGTACTCAAGTATCTAATCAAGGTTTGCATGGATCTTTATTGCTCTCAGTTCATGGTTATTTTACTTTGTAAACTTTTTTTTCTGCTGTTCACTTCAACAGACATACTTTCAGTGATAGTGTTACTAAATGGTGTTCGATTTCAGTTGTATAACAATATGGATACAAAACACGGCACTATTATTTGTTTCTTTTTTTTTTTTTAAGGCAACAAGCTGAAAGTCAGCATCAGGAGAAGCACTGTGGGCTAAAGAGAGCACTTTCAGCCCATGACCCACTTGTTTAATGAAACATGGGTCTTTTCAAATAGCACTCCATTTTGAACAAATATAATGCTGGCCTAGTTCTTCAACTAACTATCTGATACTCAGCAAAAACAAATCTCTGATTAACCGATATGCAAAATACCTTTGCGCCAACAGTGGAAATGCCACATGAAGTTGTATTATTGTCTCTAGTCGGACCGAACCTAGGCACAGAGTCAAACATCTGCTGCTCTGAGTGAGGCCTTTGACTTTGACTAGACGTTCACTGTCAAGCCCTATCCGGTAGCATGGAGTTGTCTTGCTAAACGCTGTCTGTCGAGCACAGCGAGGAAGTATTAAGCCAAAGCTGTTTGACTGTTTTCCTGCCAGATTAGTCCACCAGTCTCCTGTGAGCTCGGACTGCACTGGCACTGTGTACGTGTCTACAATGTGTGCCTCGAGGAGAGATAATGCTCTGTTGGCATGTGGTGTAAATAAGTTGTATTGAGGAGACAATGTGTTTGACAGCTCTAATCTCACTATAGTAAAATGGCAAGCGAGAGCTTCTGGCAATGGGAAAATAGTATTATTAGTATTCAACTCGTAAAGTATGTACATTATTTCAGCATTTGCTATATGTAGCAACAATCTTTTTGTCTGTTCCTGCTGCTTAATTGAGTTGATGATAGCAACATTATGGGAATGGATAAAGCGTGTACCTTGATTACAATGTAATCTGCTTTGAATAAAAGCATCTGCCTAAATGTAAAAAGAAAATGCATGACTGTACGTCTAGTATGTCTGTTCATGTTTTTCTATCCCGCTGGGGACTTGAATGCAACCTGAATGCACACAGACTCACGGGGACTCGTGTCACAGTGGGGACCTAAATAGAGGTCCCCATGGGTAAACAAGCTTATAAATCATACAGAATTAGTTTTTTTGCAAATGTAAAAATGCAGAAAGTTTTCTGTGATGGGTAGGTTTAGGGGTAGGGTAAGTGTAAGAGACAGAATATACAGTTTGTACAGTATAAAAACCATTAAGTATATGGAGAGTCCCCACGTGTGTGTGTGTGTGTGTGTGTGTGTGTGTGTGTGTGTGTGTGTGTGTGTGTGTGTGTGTGTGTGTGTGTGTGTGTGTGTGTGTGTGTGTGTGTGTGTGTGTGTGTGTGTGTGTGTGTGTGAGCAGTAATTGAGCACAAAAATCTGCTATCACCAGCAATCTACTTTAACTAGGCTTTTAAGTGAGCTGAAATAGCGGTGCATGTGTAAATTAAGTCATGAGTCTATTGTTAGTATGTAAATGAAGTTATTGTCGTTCTTTAAATCCAGGCATGCAGCGTAGAAGAGTGCACTTTAAGCATACTACTCAGTATACCTACTGCAGGCTCTTTTTTATATAGTATGGAAGTAGGCATATTCAGACACAGTGCCTGTGTTTTTTTGTTTTTGATCCATACAACACAAGTCAGTGGGGTCCAATGTTGTTTTGGACCCCACTGTCTTTTATTATATGGACGAAAGCAGTTAAAACATTCTGTAAAACTTTACAAGAAGCTCTCATTTGTTAACATTAGTTAATGTAATAACTAACATGAACTAACATTGAACAATATATTCTTACAACATTTCTTACCCTTTGTTAAAGTTAGTTAACACAAATGTTTATGTTAGTTCACAGTGCATCAACTAATATTAACAGATAGCCTAGAATTTTTTATTTTAATAGTGTATCAGTAAAGGTTGAAATGATCATTTACTAAGATTAATAAATGCTTTAGAAGTATTGTTCCCTTTCGTGGTCACTCCGAGTTACATCGGATGACGACGAATGGGGTTTCACTTAGAACACCTATCGACTCCGAGTATACAAAAACGAGCCAATGGCAAAGAAATGCCATGGGTCTGCTGAATTTGCATGGCGTAACTCCGCCCCACCTCGTGGGTATAAAAGGAGGACGGCGGCAACATGCAGTTATGTTTTCGCTTCGGAGCCAAGAGTATCTCTTCACTCCACAGCCATTTCTGACTTCGCTCTACGAGACGAGCCATTCTCTCCGGTGTTGGTGTGACGGCGATCTGCAGCGAGTTCACATTGCCTGCTGATCTGTGCAGTGATCTGCCAGTGAGTGTGTTTCACCCTGCTCGCTTCTACATCGCGGAGTTTTTTTCTCCTCTCACAAAAGAGCTCGCACGCGGCACGTCTTTTTAAAGATGGCTTGCCCGTGCATTTGTGGTTGCGGCAGATTGGTATCGGACTCTGATGGGCACGAGCGCTGTCTAGTGTGTTTGGGCTTTGATCATGCTTGAACAGCGCTCGTGGGTGATTCATGTTATCTCTGTGGGAACATGATCATCACGTCATTTAGGTCGAGACTCGGTGAACTCGCAAAGTGAGAGTCCCCTCATCCAACCCCCGATTTTCGGCTGGTGGCCAGGGTGACCTGAGGGTGATGGTCTGGAACAAGGCGCCGACTCTGTTTCCGTGACCCCAGCCCCCCTCTTCAATGACGGTGCCCGCTAGCGATCAGGTGATTCTACGAGTCTATCTTCGGGTGGCCCGTGTGTTTTCATTTGAAAGCTACAGGTACACCTCTGGGCCGGTCATTCCGCTTCACTGCACCACCGAGGGGACGTCGGTGGTTCGTTGACTCCGCTGGCACAGTTCTTGGGAGCCTGCCTAGAGCTTCCTGTCTGTTTCGCTGGGTCGCGCTACAGGGGAGTCCGCTCCACTCTGGTCGGTGGCAATGCCCCTATCATGAGAGCAGAGATTGCCACCCTGCTGGCGAAGGGTGCAATCGAGACTGTCCCTCCAGCCGAGATGAGGTCCGGCTTCCACAGCCCTTACTTCATTGTACCCAAGAAAACCGGTGGGTTATGACCGATCCTGGACTTGCGCGTGCTGAACCGCTCCCTTCACAGGATGCAGTTCAAGATGCTCACCGCCAAACGCATTTTCGAATGTGTTTGGCCCCAGGATTGGTTTGCAGCGATCGACCTGAAGGACGCCTACTTTCATGTTTCCATTCTTCCTCGACACAGACCGTTCCTCCGGTTTGCTTTCGAGGGGCAGGCATACCAGTACGCGGTTCTCCCTTTCGGGCTAGCCCTGTCTCCTCGCGCCTTCTCAAAGGTTGTCGAGGCAGCCATTGTTCCTCCAAGGGATCATGGGGTTCGCATCCTGAACTATCTCGGTGACTGACTGTCCTAGCTCACTCTCGAGACCAGGTTTGCGAACACAGGGACCTTGTGCTTCGGCACCTAGCTTGTCTGGGCCTTCGGGTCAACTGGGAGAAGAGCAAACTTTTCCCCGTGCAGAGGATCTCTTTTCTCGGTATGGACATCGACTCGGTTGCCATGTCCGCGCAGCTTACGAGCGAGTGCGCACAGTCACTGCTGACTTGTCTGAGACAATATCAGGGCAAGAGTGCGGTTCCACTGACATTTTTTCAGAGGCTCCTGGGGCATATGGCATTTGCAGCCGCGGTAACGCCGCTCGGATTGCTTCATATGAGACCACTTCAGCTTTGGCTACGCGACCGAGTCCCGAGGTGGGCATGGCAACAAGGCACGCTCCGAGTATCAGTTACTCCGACCTGCCGTCAGACCTTCACCCCATGGTCGAACCTCAGTTTTCTCAGGGCAGGTGTCCCCCTGGAACGAGTTTCCCGGCATGTTGTTGTCTCAACAGATGCCTCCACCACGGGCTGGGGTGCCATGTGCAATGGACATGCTGCCGCGGGCTCCTGGACAGGACCCCAGCGCCTATGGCATGTCAATTGCCTCGAGTTGCTGGCAGTACGCCTTGCCCTACACCGCTTTCGGGCGTTGCTCAAGGGTCAACACGTACTAGTTTGATCAGACAATACTGCCACTGTAGCGTACATCAACCATCAAGGTGGTCTACGCTCCCGCCGTATGTCACAACTCGCTCGCCACCTCCTCTTATGGAGTCAGATAGATCTGTTTGCCTCTCACGACTCGACCCATTACGACCTGTATTTTTTCCCTGACCGAGGGCATGCTCGGCACGGATGCACTGGCGCACAGCTGGCCGCAGGGCCGCAAATATGCGCTTCCCCCAGTGAGCCTTCTTGCGCAGGTCTTGCGCAAGGTCAAGGAGGACGAGGAGCAGGTCCTTCTGGTTGCGCCGTACTGGCCCACCCGGACTTGGTTCTCCGAACTGGTGCTCCTCGCGACAGCACCTCTTTGGCCAATTCCTCTGAGGAAGGACCTCCTTTCTCAGGGACGGGGCACCCTGTGGCACCCTCGTCCCGTTCTTGGAACCACCACGTGTGGCTCCTGGACGGGACGAGGCAGGTTTGAGGACCCTACCACCAGCGGTGGTGGCTACCATTACTTCCACTAGAGCGTCGTCCACGAGACACGCCTATGCGTTGAAGTGGAACCTCTTCGTCAACTGGTGCTCTTCTCGCCGAGAAGACTCCCGGAGGTGTTCGGTCGGTGTCGTGCTTTCCTTCCTTCAAGATGGGTTGGAGCGAAGGCTGTCTCCCTCCACCCTCAAAGTTTGTTGCTGCTATTGCCGCACACCATGACTTGGTAGAAGGTAAATCCTTAGGGAAGCACGACCTGATCGTCAGGTTCTTGAGAGGAGCGAGGAGACTGAATCCTCCTCGTTCTCCTCTCGTTCCCTCTTGGGACCTCGCAGTGGTTCTAAATGCTCTGCAGAGTGCTCCCTTTGAGCCTCTGCAATCAGTGGAGCTTAAGTTCCTGTCAATGAAGACAGCGCTCCTGGTTGCATTGGCCTCTGTCAAGAGGGTAGGGGACCTGTAAGCATTCTCCGTTGACGAAGCGTGCCTGGAATTCGGGCCGGCTTACTCTCACGTGATCCTGAGACCCCGGCCTGGATATGTGCCCAAGGTTCCTACCACTCTCTTCCGGGACCAGGTGGTGAACCTGCAAGCGCTACCCTTGGAGGAGGCAGACCCAGCCTTGGCACTGCTCTGTCCAGTACGCGCTCTCCGCGCCTATGTAGACAGGACGCAGTGTTTCAGGACCTCAGACCAGCTCTTGTCTGTTATGGTGGGAAGCTGAAGGGAAAGGCTCTCTCCAAGCAGAGGTTGTCTCACTGGATAGTGGACACCATTGCTTTGGCATACCAGCAGCATGGTCGACCGTGCCCCCTTGGTGTGACTGCCCACTCCACCCGGAGTATGGCATCCTCTTGGGCTCTAGCGCATGGCGCCTCGCTAACAGACATCTGCAGAGCTGCAGGCTGGGCGACACCTAACACATTCGCCAGATTCTACAATCTCCGAGTGGAGCCTGTGTCCTCTCATGTACTCGCTTCAACTAGCTAGTACTGGACCCGCTCAGATGTCTTCGCTTGCTCGCCATTCCACTCCACGGACTGGATACGTGCGATATTCTCCTCAGGTGAGCTTTTCCGCAAGCCCTGAGTTCCTCCAGCACCCCTAATGCTAGCGCCAGTGTCTATTGCCTGTTCGTCGGCTAGGTGCCTCCCGTGTGCATGGTCCCTCCCCGGAGCTACCCGCACACGTGTATTTCCACTGTAAGCCTCTCTGAGCATGTGTCTTTCCCTTGGCAAGCCATCTTGCCACCCCTGAGGTTGAAATATTCCACCTGCGGCTGGACACCTCAGTATTCTCCATATGTTTCCTTCGGGTCATACGTGTATTTCCAAATGCCCCCCCCCCCCCCCCCCCCTCTGGGTTGGTGTTAATTGCATATTTCCTCTAACTTGGGATATGCTTCCCAGTGTGCCTTGGTATTCCTGTGTTAAATAGGAGTCCTTCGTCCGTAAGTCTCTCGAGGGCTCAGATTTACGCAGGGCACTGGAAGACAGCTGTGAAGGTGGCGTGATTAGACTGGTAACCCCATTCGCCGTTATCCGACGTAACTCGGAGTGACCACAAAAGGGAACGTCTCGGTTACGTATGTAACCCTCGTTCCCTGAGTAGGGAACGGAGACGTTACGTCTTCCTGCCACTTCCGCTGTACCGTGGGGATCGCCTGAGCTCAGTCTTGGCTCCTCAGCGAAGAAACATAACTGCATGTTGCCGGCGTCCTCCTTTTATACCCACGAGGTGGGGCGGAGTTACGTCATGCAAATTCCGCAGACCCATGGTATTTCTTTGCCATTGGCTCGTTTTTGTATACTCGAAGTCGATAGGTGTTCTAAGCGAAACCCCATTCGTCGTCATTCGACGTAACGTCTCCGTTCCCTACTCAGGGAACGAGGGTTACATACGTAACCGAGACGTTCACTGTTAATGTTAATTAATATAATTCAATAATGTTAACAAATGAAAGTTAGTGAGTCTTCAAAATATAATATTTCAGGATTTTCTATTGTTTTCAACAAGCACCCATTGAAATTCATCCTGTTGAACCCTTCTCGAAGGTACTGGGTTGAGGACACTGGCAGTAAGAAACCTTCCCATCTGCCTGTGCACCCAGGGTGTCTGTGCTCAGACAATCTCTCTCCATTCTTACAGGATATTAAGCATATTAAGGGTGTCTAGTGCACTGGCTGACTCACGCTAAGTGTCTCCCCATACAGTACAGGGAATACAGAGCGTATTGATTTAGCAGGCAATCTGTCTGGCTTAAGCGGTGATGAAAGCTTCTTCTGCTGCCCAAGTTCAGTTATAAGCACGGACTGTTTGACTTTAGCCTAACCATGTAGACTTAAACCCAGGCTGGTGACTGAGAGAGAAGGATTCTGTCTGTATCTCAATTACTGGGGTGACCCAGCAATTATTGAACTGCATGCAGCTTTCAATAACCAGATTATGCTGAATGACATTTAATAAAAACAATCATTCTCATTAGTTGTATAAAATAACTGTTTGGAAGAGATATTGTATAACAGATTTTGATTCAGATATACTAGCTAACCTATTAACATTTCTGAAAAGACATGTAAATAGCAGTACTGTAGCATTTATCATATATTTTCATCAGTTCTTGTTTTATTATCTAATGTTAAATGTTTTAGGTCTTAATATGTTTTCTAGTCTATCTTTGCACAGAGGAAGGAGAGGAAAATGTATTTTGACAACATTACTGTCCATGCCATTGGAAGTGTCACCACTACACAGCGACACATATTCGCTCTGCCTTGTGACAAAGCGGCACACTGCTGCCTAGCTTAAAGGGGTCATGAACTGAGAAATCAAATTTTCCTTGAGCTTTTGACATATCACAAGAGGTCATGATACTATAAGCATATCCTGTAAGTTTCAGAACTGAATATATCAATATATCGGTATAATCAACGAATCTAGCGTTAGTTATGATGAAAGCATTCGTTAGTATGCAGAAATCAAGTTAGAGATACATTTCGAGATGAGATCACTGCAACCTTTAATGCCATGATCTAAATATAGTGCTATAGATCTAAATATAATGCTATAATCAACACTTTTCAAGACTAGTTAACCTTGACTGCTGTAATAGTAAAAAAGTGTTAAACGTTTTCGAGAGAGTTCCACATGTAGTACTAGTCATTTCATATGCAAAGATGTTAGCCAATCACAGCAGTGGGCGTTTACACTGAATTAATGAAAGCAATTAATGGAAGCATTCTGAAAAAAGTTTATTTTTTCCACAAACATATTAAGCAGCACAACTGTTTTCAACATTTATAATAACAAGTAATATTATTTGAGCACCAAATGATAATATTAGAATGATTTCCAAAGGATAACTTGACACTGAAGACTGGAGTAATGATGCTGAAAATTCACCTTCGCAATCAATAAATTACATTTAAAAAATATATGAAAAATAGAATAGTTATTTTGAATACTAGTAATATTTCACAATATGAAGGTTTCTTTTAATTACCATGGTATTACATATACATAAGTTCTACATTTTTGTAAACAAGTTACTTCAGAGAGTGTTACTATATTAAAACTACTGTAAATTTTCACGAGTCAGTTTCCAGGTGAGAGCCATTTTGTGGCAGCCAGGGCAGCAGAGGTGTCTGGGGACTCGTGTTTATGTTACTGTGATTTGTAGTGAAAGTATTTTACCTTCATGTCATTCATAGTAATACACTGTAAAAGAGTGTTCACCGTCACAGAGCAGCTGGACAGCATCTGTGCAGCACCATCCATTGCTTTCATATCCTCTGACAAATTTCTGCTGTGAGAATGATGGCCATGATTCAGCACTTCAAGAGGGGCTCTCTCATTACGGGATGGTCTCTCGCACTGGGATTGAAATGTATTCCTCTCTGAGGACTGTGTTACATCTCTCTTGATTTGTATATTCTATATCCAATATCCTATATCATTCCATGAAGAGTCCAAAAGCCCACACAGCATTGTTTCTGCTTTTATAATGTTTTAGCTAAACTGACTTTTTAAGGACTGTAGGAGTTCTTCGATTGGCAAAATGACATGAATTTCAGCCTGTTCCTCACAGAAAGATATCAAATGGCTTTAGAAGACTTGGAAAATGGTACTTTTATGATATTTTTTTAGTCATTTTGAAGCTTAACACTGACAGCTCACGTTCTCGTTTATTATAAAGAAAGGAGTGAGCAGAATAGTCTTAAATTCACAGTTTGTGTTCTATGAAAGAAAGAAAATCTGAATTTACAATTTACAGATTTCTTTTCTTTTTAGGTGGTTTAATCTTGGAGCCCTAATGACTAAATGGATTAAATAGATTGTTTCAATCTGTCTAGCTGAAATGTTTCATGATAAATTACTCTCCATGTTATATATCTCACATACAGTGCCAGGACTAACAAGGACTATTTTAGTCAGACTCATGTAGAGTTTAATAATGGGTGGTCTGGCTCTTACAGATGACTGCCTCTGCTCCGCACTCATTAATACAATCACGTGAAGCCCTTTCACATGCTTTGTCTGACAGCATGGCCTGTGCACCACACTGAAGACATGGGAAAGTAGTTAGCCCCACCCCCTCGATCAAACGCTTCTGGAAATCACCAGTTAGTTTCATGTGTGTAATCTTACTTTTACATTTCAAGACTATTTGGAGTGATATTCTTCTTTTTAAGCTGTGTTTATTTTACATTTAAATTCCCTCTTTTCTATATATTATATATATATATATATTTAGATTAAAATAGCAAGCAACCTCTCTTTCTTGATGGCATGTGTCTATCTTTCTGTTTGTCAGTTGGGAGGCACTCATTGACCCCCAGCGGTTTAGGGACTGCCTTCTCTCCCTCCCTCTTTCACTCTTTTCACATACGTTAGCAGTAAACAAAAGCCACTCTCAGCTTTGTTCCAGCTTTACATAGCACTTTCACTCTTCCACCAAAATCTCAACTTTCTTTCTCCTATGACAAACCAAAGCAAACAGGCTGTAACAAACACACACACACTGTCAAGTGACATTATTCATCAATTTAGCATTAGTTTGCAGTTTACGTCGCTTTGTTTACAAACCAAGAAGATATTTCTTTCTTATGAATAACTGTAGAACATACAAACAGACAAAGAAGAACAATAGAGTTCCAACAAAAAGTTTTAACAATAATAATCCAAATAACTGCCATCAGACTGAGCAACACACACTAAACGCAAACATTACCAGACACTGAATGAAGAAAAGGTACGACTTAAATAGAAACTCAAACAAGGCAATCAATGACACACAGCTGATACAAACAAACTCATAATGACAGAAACCATGACAACCAAGTAGTGGCGGGAACAAAGGGAGACAGAAACTTAGTGAATGCAAACTAAAAGTCCATGATTACTAAACAAACTGAACATAATGGTGACAGTAGACAATGAAATATATAGCCAGAATGGAGGCAAAGAACACTAAATCAGAGTGCTAATTGTAATGGTCGAAAATCACATTGCTCCAAGTGTTTCAGCTAATATGTTGAGTCAATATGGAAATGGAGCACATAAAGAACAGTGATTAACTACTGACCACACAATGACCCACAGCTGTGATTGCCTCATCTGTCATGTCATTATTCTCAAGGTAATTATCTTGGGAGAGAAAAATATCTTCATCCCAAAGGCTTTAATGACCCCCATGAAGACAGACTCATTCTGTCCCATCAATGTGATATTATCTAGCCAGATGTCTTCGAGAGTGATATCACAATTGTCAGTCTTATAGCATACTGGAAATTGAACGACAATTTCCAGCCAATGGGAACAATTAGTTATTTTTTTTATTTTTTTATTTGTGTTGTAGGCACTCATAATCATATCTCACAACTGAATCAGTGTTCATCTACCTTAGAGGACTTATTTATTTATTTTGCTTATAATTACCTGACATATTTAGCCAGTAATTGTCTTTTATAGGGAGCTATTAGGATGAAAACAGATAATGCTTGTTTGAAAGCAGGTCGACACACTCATTAAAACGGGGGTTCGTCAGAAAATGCCTTGTGGCTCATCTCTGTTACTCACTCTCTGGGAGCCTGTCTCTGTCTATGCATTGTTCGAGGAAGAATCGGTGATGAATGAGTTTTAGGAGAACAACGCCGTGGCCCTATTAACATGTGGCGTTGTGTTTTCTTCTGCAATTCGTCACCCCCCGCACAAACACAGACAGCCTCACAAAATGAATCCTTAGACACTCGCCGGAAGAAAATCAATAGAGTGATTTAGCAGCTGCTGTAAGGATCCAAGGACAGTGGGTGAGCGTTAAACCTCCTGAGAACATTACGGGTAAGCCAGGCCTCTATATACCGTGTGGTGGCAAACCCGGACATTGATTAGGGTTATGTGACTCAACGTTCTTCCTCAAGCCTTTATTTCCACCCAATCCATAATCATCATAGCTACTGTTTGTGTGTTCTACAACAGAGATGATACTTCATTGATCGAGTTATGTGATTCAGAAAGTGTGCAAATAGATTTATGAACTTGATGGGCAAACAGCTATACAAGTAATTTATGGATGCCAAAGTATTTATTTAGTAACACCACATAGCCAAAAGTATTTTGGGGTCGGTAAGAATTTTTCATTTTTTTGAAAGACGTTTCTTACTCTCATCAAGGCATGTATTTATGTAATAAAAATACAGTAAAAACAGTAATATTGCGAAATATTATTACGTTTTGTGTTACTGATTGCAAAGTTATGGCAGATGTCTTTTTCACTTATCCCTAATTAGAGGTGCATAAAATCACGCATACAGCCGTACAATCTCCTTAGACAAATATTTACTGTAAAATTGGGCCCTTCAAGTGTGACATGATCCTGTGCAGAAAGCAAGGTCCATAAAGGAATTGTTCACTGAGTCTGAACCATTGAACACAGTTGGGATAAAATGCAAACTAGGCCCCATCATGCCTGACCTTACTGATGCTCTTGTGTCTGCTTTACATAAAAAATATTATGATCACTTCAGTGATTGGGTTGACGATGCATCTAAATCTATTCTTTCCTTAATCCTACAGTTCTGCAGATGAGAAGTTTCGCTGGAACAACCAAGGTGACTGAACTGTTTTTTTGCTTAAATTAGAATTTTCTTACTCTTCAGCCCATCGTTTTAAAATCCATGATTTGAAACCTTACAAGAAGGTGAATGTTGAATGAAGAGCACCTTCTGAAATGCGTTTTGACGGTTGTCATAATCTAGCTGCCCACGTGGTAAACCATGCATGTCAGAGTGAAACATGTTGACTTTTGACTGTATTGATTGTGCTAAAGCAAAACGTTAGCCAAAGATGACAACCTCTGCCTTCCAGAACATAAAACACAGAGGAGAGGCTGAGATTGAAGAGCAGGAGCAGTGCAGCACATAAATGATTCATGAGCTTGCAGTCACACCACACTCTTTAAAATACTGGGTTCTTGATGAAGAATCAAAACAAAACCAGATTAAGCATATCATTTTCATGCAGGCTAGTTCAAATAGAAAATGATTTAGTAGTTCCTCAGTGGTTGGTTTTGTACTGTAAATTTGAATGGTTTTAGTTCATGCCAGTTTTGGCCTTCAAAATAGGACTACCACAACTACATTATAAACATTTTGTGAAAAGGTTGTGATGCCATTTATTCAGTTTAATTTAAGGCCAATTCACACCAAACCGACAGACGGCGACCAATGGCAACAGACAGTTTGTCGGATCAGTGTGTTCCTGTCGGCGTATGTTGGCATTGGATGGCGATTGTTTTCATGTTCAATTAGCGTTTGTCGTGTCGTGGAATGTCTGAGAAGTGACATACTGTAATCTTGTGATTGTACATATTGGTCACCGTCTGTCAGTACAGTGTGAATTGGCCTTAATACATCCGATGGTTTTTTTGTGTTTTTTTTTTACTACATAATACGTATTGTCACAATGCTTCGGATACATATAGAGATCAAATACAAGACTCAAGTGGTGTCTTTTTGTCATATTATAAACCCCTGCTAGATGAAGTTACCTCTTATGTCTGTTCACAGACGGACAGAAGGATATAGAGGAGGAGCTCACCACAGGTCTGGAACTTGTAGATTCCTGCATTCGATCTCTTCAAGAGTCTGGTATTCTGGATGCACAGGAATTCACTGCAGGCGAAAGTAAGGAGAACTTTTAAATGCTGGAATTTTAACACAATTAAGAAATTACTGAGACTGAACTATGTTAATGACTCCTAAATGTTCTGATGAAGAGTTGTGATCTTAAACTGAAATGATTAATAATTTACATTCTCTGAGGGTTCTTAGTCAGAAATGCATGTGTAACATATTATATGAGCTTGCAGGTGTTGCTCTGTAGAGTGTATTGACATGAGCTTGCTATATTCTCCAGCTTTGTGAAATTCATCAGTTAACCTCCCTATCTCCCTTTTTATGCATGCTAGTAGCTTAATGCATGAATTACGGGTGATTTCTCAACAGAGTTTTCCAGGAAACAAGTATATTCACCCTGCTGAGAATATCAGACTTCATCTGAACTGATTAAATATGATATTTTTCAAAGGATCAGTTTCTCAGTGTTTAAAGGAGGTTGGGATATAGTGTAAAACGGTGTCCATACACTCTCTAAAATGCTGGGTTGTATAAACCCAATTGTGGGTCAAATATGGACAAACCCAGACATTGGGTTACATTTTTTAATTATTTTTAGCCCAACGTTTGGGTTTGTCCATGTGGTGACATCTATTGGTTACATTAACATGAAATATTATTTAAAATGACAGATTTAGCACCAATATATAATGTTACACATACACAAATAATTTCTGAAGGGGTTAGATCAGGTAGACATACACTACCTTTCAAAACTTTGGGGTCTTTATGTTTAAAAAAAAAAAAGAGAAGATTTTAGTCTCTTATGCTCACCACATAATTTTATTCCATGTTCATGTACTTTGAAGCAATCAGTATGCTAGTGTACTTCTAAAAGATAAATATACATTTCAAAGTGCACTATACTTATATTTATTTTTTTATTATATCTACAGCTGGTTTTAATCTAGTTTTAATTATTACAGATACACTGCACATAACTTTCACTAGCCATTGGTGTCAATACCTGACTAATCTGATTAATACAACATTCAGTAATGTTTGACATAGCTGTAATTAAGCGAACTTAAGTACCGGAAACTTCAACCAAAGCATCATAGAACATGAAATATTGAGCAAACTGCTAAATAAATCAGTATACATGGACCCTTAATGGTTTTTAATGAACCATCTTACAAGACAGTATATTTTGTATTTATTTACTTGCTTGTAGCTGTGAGTATAAATAAAATTCAGCTGAAATATTTATCAGCTCTGATCTAAAATGCATGTCATATAGTGTGCAGATAAAACCCCACACCCAAAAAAGATAAGTGACCAGCCACCTGGACACAGATCTTCCACCGCACTACCACTCTTTATGGCAGCAAATGGCATCTTAAGATGTCTGAGACGCTTGGGTTGAGACTGGAGAATGACCAGAAGTCTGATAATGCATTTATGAAACTTTCTGCTCTTACTGTAAATGTGCCTCTTTTGAATCTGATAGTGGCTAAAGTGGTTATAGTAGTAAACTCCAGCCATTTTCAATAACCGCAGTCAGCCAGTTTCTGATATTACTGGGTCATCTGAAATGACCCAGTTATATCATCTTCAGTGGTTGTGAAGTCGCACTGTCACATAGTCTGTTATGTGTGTTTGTGTGTCCATTTATGGGAAAGCTTTTCATAGACCACAGGCCTTTATTGGTTTTCTTCCAATCTTCATACTTGTGGTCCATTTTTGTTTGAAACAGCATCACAGAGGAAAATATAGCATGTAAATATCACTAAAATAAGATGTTTAATAATTTTGACGAATCTTATTCATGTTGTGTCATGTAGATGTTTTGTAAACAGAGATTAATGCTCTGTCAGGCCATTTCAACTTGGCATCTCTTTAAAAGATGCAACATCTTTTGGTGCTGTCAGACATCCTCAGAAGAGGAGAAACATGCCCTGACAGTGCAGCAATAAGCTTCGGTTAACATGACACAAAACCACACACCATCATGATCGACTTTGCAGGCTGTCGGAGATTAAACAGCATTTAAATTCGTGTCTGTGCACACAGGTGATATGTGCTGCTATATGGCAGTGATTACCAAATGGGTACAAACCACAAGGGTACAGATATTTGGATTGTGCTTTGGGCTTTAAAATAGGGCTGAAACTAACAATCATTTTGATGACTAATTTATTAATCGATTATTCCTTCAAAAAAAGGTTTTAATAATGTGCACTATTTTCAGAAGTCTGGGGTCATTAAGATTTTTTGTTTTTAAAAAGTTGTATTTTATGCTTACCATTAAAAACAGTATCATAATGAAGTATTATTACAATTCAACATAGCTGTTTTGTATTTTAACATATTTGACATTGAAACTGAATTTTCAGTACAATTATTAGTCTTAGGGGCCACATGATCCTTCAGAAATCATTTTAATATGCTGATTTGCTGCTTAAGAAACATTTCTAAGTATTACCAATGCTGAAAACAGCATACAGTATTTTTCTTTCAAGATTTTTTTTAAACATTATTAGTCTTTGCTGTCACTTTTGATCAGTTTAATCGATCCATGGAGAAGAAAAGTATTAATTTCTTAAAAAAATAAATCTTACCTCTTTTGAACAGTAGTGTATACAGTATATGAATATAAATATATGAATGTACACTACACTATATATGTAGAATTTTAAATGAATATGGTCAAAAGCTTTATTTAACTGCCAACTACAAGTATTTTATTAACGTTTTTAATTTGCTTGTGAATGAGACTTTTAGCAAAGGGGAAATACTCCCATGCTTATAGCCTCTTTTGAATATAATATAACACGCTTCTCTATTATTATTTCTCCACCAGTTTTTCTTGTTTCACTTACACTTTCATCTTATTTAATGTCTCAGCCAATCAAACTAAATACATGTATAAAGCAAGTTTCTACATCTTCTCAAACTACTTCAGTTGGTGAGTCAAACATCAGTTTGTTTTTCCCAACAGTATGATTTTTTTTTTTTCAAAGTGAATCATGTTTATAGTGTCCAGTTTAAAAATGTATTATGATAATTCTGAATGGTGAGTTCAAATGAACACCTTTCTAAGAGTACCTGTGCCTTATTAACGTGGCTTTGGGTGACATACTGTAAGACTAAACAGGACTGAGAATCACTACTATTTGGTACAGTGTCAGGCTGTCAGCACAGGAGGGCCGCGCAAAGAGAAGGGACTGCGATTTCTGTTCATGCTGACCCCATTTTCCTGAATGTGTGTACATTGAGTGTCTTCCAGCAGTGATTAATTATGCATGCCTTTTCTGTCCATCTACTCACTGTGAGGCTTGAAATAATGAGCAGTAAAAAAGAAAGTAAAACAGGGAAGAGAAGTACTGTGGATGGAGGAAGACAATGAAAGAATATGAGATGAAATGGTAAAGCAATTAACCAATTTCACGAAGGTAAAATGAGGTGAGGGGAGTTATATGGACAGAGAATAGAGGGTAACAACATTTGCATCTCCTAAAGGAAATACCTGAGCTTGCAAGGCTGCAAAAGAAATAACTTTTTATGCAAGTTTAGATTTTAGGCTTAGAATCTATGTAAATGTAATGCTGATTCATGCCAGTTTTACATTGTTATGGCAATCATCAAGCATCTTGTTTTCTGTTGGCTGCACACAATAATCAACAGTCACTGTAAAAGTTAAACATGGTTAAATATATGCAAAGATGACAAAACCAAAGACAATTCAGTATGCAAATAAAGAAGACCAACTGCAATTCTTCATCTCTGTTGGATATAAAAAGTGATTGTCAAATTCCTTTCTTCCAAATTCCCCCTTCACAGGACCAGGCATCCTCTCTCAAAGTGCTTTGCAGCTCAATAATCAAGAGGGCACCTTTCCCTATCCAGTCAGTTACCATAGCAACCAGACCCTGGCCCTCGGCGACCTGTCGGCCTCCCAGCCTCCGCGCAGTGGTCAGGTGGGAGGAGCCTTACATAGCTATAATCAGGTGGGGATTCATCTCTTTTTAAAAACTCTGATTTTGACCCTTTTGTCTTTGGCTCCTGTTTTACGAGAAGACCCTCTGGGGGAATTCACTAAGAATTGCGTCTGCTATTAGTGCCTGATCAGTGTTCATTTTCACACCTTTTGTTCAGTCATGGCCTTTGTCTTTTGATGAAAACATCCTTTAAATTTAGTCAATTTCATTATGTCATATTCATTCATTTTTGTCATTTTTGTCATTTCTGTCTAAAATGGCATCTAGTTTTAGAATATTCTAATATTTTAGATATTAAATTATATTTTATTTATAAAAATAACACTGCATTTTTAATTTTTTGTTAAAAGTTGATGCATGTTAAAATTTACAGAGCCCCATGTATGACGTGTGCAAAAAAATAGATATCGTGGAAAAATTAAGAACTCATTCCCACGACTTAATTTCTGGTAATGTTTTATTAATTCGTTTCCTCATTTTAGTTAAAACGTGGCCTTGTTGTACAAATTCATACAATCACAAATTAGTACCACATGCCACCAAATGAGGGAACAAATTAATATGTAGATTTTTTCCCCCTACATATCATGTGCATATCATCATATCATGATATTTTTTCCCCTACATATCATCTCCGTAAACTTTTAGCAAAAAAATGAAAAAACATTGTCAGTGTGGTGTTATTTTTCTATATATTTTCTTCAGTAGTATAATTTGATTAAAAATTGTTCATCATTATGCACTTTTTTCATTTTCATAGACAAACATTTTTGTTAGTAATTTCATTGACAAGATTAACAGTGCAGTTAATTCAGAAGCATGAATTCAAAAGAATGACAGTGACTTAATTTAAGTACTCACTTGCATTTATACTAGACTGCGAGGTGTTTTTCTACTGAATTACCACACACTAAAAAGTGGTGCAAGAATTTAGCGAATTCACCCCTTTTTCCCTTTGAAAATGTCATGTCGGTCACCATCACTTCTATGATAGCTCCTAGATGAGTGAAATTCTAGCTCTTTACATGTCACTTACCTCCAGGTGACGTCTAATCGTGTTGCCCAGCTGGCTGCCAGAGAGACAGCCGCCCGGGCCCATTCTCGAGACTCCTTTGCCCAGAGTCATGGCAGTGCATTCCACATGCCTGACGATCCGCCAACAGCCCCTATAAACTATTCCTGCTCCACTCTACCAGCCCAGCGAGTGAGCTCTCCCTTTTCCATGCAGGCTTTGGGCTCCCCCTCCAAACTGCAGAGGCTGGGCTCAGCCTCCGACATGCCCAGCTACGCCACTCTGGCACGGGTGTCGTCGCCCAAGCAGTCCCCGAGCCGGTTAGCCAAGTCCTACAGCACCAGCTCTCCCATCAACATGGCGGTGGGAGGAGGGTCATCCTCTTCACCGCTGCACATGGTCGGACCGGGCAATGGCTCCAGCTCGTCTCCGCTACACCAGCTTAGCGCTGCAGTTGGAAGCTACGCCACTCTGTCCCCCACCAAGAGAATGCTGCACACCACCGATCAGTACAAAATCTCTCATGATCTGTATGCCAACGCCACACTCCAGAGACCTGGCAGTCTGGCAGGTCAGTGCTCTTTGCCGGATACAGCCTTTCCGTTTAGTAGTAGCACTACCAAAAACACTTAAGCACTGGTTATGTTCACTCTTAGCAGGTGTTTGATATCACCAGAAATTAGGATAAGAATTTGACACTATTGTACATTTATAGCATCTTTGTGCTTGAGAATCTGCCTTTGTCCATGATGTAGGTTCTAGGGGTTCGTACAGCAGTCAGCACAGTCACCTGGGCACAGAGCTCAGACCCCTGCAGTCTCCTGAGCACCACATCGACCCCATTTATGAGGACAGAGTCTATCAGAAAGCCCCCCTGAGAAACTTCAACCAAGGCCAGGGTAAGATGGCAGACATTAGGTTCTTTAACAATTTAAAGTCAACAACAAAATCTTTTCATCTAGAACATAATGGCTCTTGTACACACTGTGCATTTATAAAATAAGAGGCTTGTTTCAGCTTTATTTTTGTTCAGAATAGAAGTGTTTTCCCAAGAGCCCAATTAATAAGTGTGAGCAACCAGACATCATCACTTTAACAGTATCAGATAGTAACAAGTTTTGCTTTAAAGGTTTTAAAGTAAATGTACTTGCGTTCACATTTTGTTTTATCAGTTGAGCTGAATGTAATATATCATTACAACTATAAACTATTAAAGCACAGACGTTCCTATACTTGTATATCACACTTTTGCAGGCTAAATGGGTTTCTACTTGTACACCCATAAAAAGCAGCTATGCAAGGAAAAGGAGCAGTTCAGTCAAAAATAATTGACTAATTTACTCACCCTCATGTTGTTTCAAACCTGCATGACTCTCTTTCTTCTGTGGAACATTAAGGAAACTATATTGAAAAATGTCTGTTTTTTTTGTACAAAGATAGTCAGAGGGGTCCATGTTTGTTTTTGACACCAACGCTTTTCAAAATATCTGCTTTTATGTTCCACAGATGAAAGAAAGTTATACAGGTTAAGCATGACACGAGTAAATGGTAGCATTTTAAATTTTGGGTGAACTTTACCTTGAACCTTTGCAATCAAACTTGTGCACCTGACTGGTATTGAAAGTCATCATTAAATGCTGTTCGTAACTCATTTTACTTCCATAACCTTATGTATTTCCGGGTCAAACCGAATATGGATTATGCTGTGGGATCGGGTTTGAATTCAAAATTGATTGGTTGTGAAAAGTGGACATTACATACCATAGAAAGGAGCTAGAAAAGGAAATTTTGAAAAATAAAAGGTAATTGTGACGTCATGTAAAAGATTTACAAGATGTTTTTTAAAAAGGTCCCACCAGGATTTTTTTTGGTGAAATTTTCAGATATCAAATTTAATTATCTTTTACAAATTTGTATTCTGTAAGAGTTTCTTTATTGCTTGTCGTTGTGTTTTAAACTACACAGGTTTTGCCATGATAATTGCCTTTGGTGCTGACATAAATTAATTAAATGGAAAAAAGAGAGAAAATATTACTTTTTTATTTATAATATTGTGAGTAGATTAATCGTGCACACCAGGCTTGTGCAAAAAAAAAGAAGTACGTGTTCGTGTTGACTTTAAAGCGGGAATCTTTCCAGCACGGCTCTGAGCTCCAGTCAGCTGGAAAACTCTGCCGTCAGGAAGAACAGCCCTCAGTGATGGTTTCTGGGTAGCTATTCAAATCTGAACAAAAGCAGGCCAGAGAGAAAAAAACTGTTTTGCATTGACACTCTACTGACAAGCTAATAAAGCACCTACTGAAGAGCTATCATTATGGGTCAGTTTGTTATTTCGATGGTTTAACATCCTTTCTGTTTTGTTTTGCTCCTTCTGTCCTCCTCCTCCTCCTTCTGTTTTTTTATTGTAATACCTGGTCAACATTTTTTTGCTGCACCCAAAGATCCAATGAACCAGTTTTGTGACCAGGTCCTGAACTTTCTGCTCTGTCCCTACTCTCCTGTTGTAGCCCCTTCCTCTCCCGGTGTTGACTCCATACCCTTGCAGCGCACTGGAAGCCAGAACGCCACAGGAACATTCCCCCGTTCCGGCTACGCTACTGGCCCTGGTGCCTCCACCGCCGACTATGCCAACCCCTACCGTACACTACAGTTCTGCCCCTCCACAGACTCACCCTACAGCAAATCGGGGCCTGCTTTGCCCCCGGAAGCTACCCTGGTCAGGTCGCCCTCTGTGGACAGCATCCAGAAGGACCCCAGGTGAGTCCTCCCATTGTCTAATACATCTTGAAAGAACGGCACACGGAGCTCTGACCCAGTTAGTGAGAGTTAGAGCTGAATTGACGTGCTGTGTGATTTACAAATCAAATAGAGCTTCACATGCACAAGTTGTCAATGAAGACATTGTTGAGGAGAGTGGTGTAAGCTGTGCCACTGTTAAGTTTAATTTGTGCTTGGGCAAGGAGAAATGAGAACTAATACAGCTAATGACATTTCAGAATGTCTAATGGCAACTGAATCCAAAATAAACCATCTGTAACAGCGTAACAGTAATATGACTTCTCAAAAAAAAAAAAAAGAAGTCTGTTAGGGGTAAATATCTGAACCATTTGCATTTTCATAAAACGGCCAGGACAACTGTCACTACATATTTTAATTTTGTGAAATAATTTTCGACACAATATAATATTATTTTTATCGTAATTATATCTCTTGAATTTGGTGGTAATGGTCACTATCAGTATTACAACGCATCTGACAGACTTTGTCCCAGAGATATGGTACCGTTAAAAGGTTTAGGGTTTGTAGGAATTTTTTATGTTTTTGAAAGAAGTCTCTTATGCTCAGATCATAAATACAGTGAAAACAACATAGTGAAATATTATTACAATTAAAATAGCTGTTTTCTATTTTAAAATGTAATGTATTCCTGCTATAGCAAAGATGAAATTAGCTACATTTGACCAGAGATTATTCCAGTACTTCAAACATTATTATATTATGGTGCTTTGTGACTCAAGAAACATTTCTTATTATCAATGTTGAAAACATTTGTTCTGCTGAATATTTTTGTGTAAACCATGATCTTTTCAGGATTCTTTGATGATTCTTAATAAAATAGATTTTTTTCTCTTTTCAATTTTCAATTTAATGCACCCTTGCTGAATGAAAGAAAAAAATTACTGATCCCAAAATTTGAACGGTAATGTACCTAATTAATATTTTACTAAAGAAAGTTCATAATTTTATAAATTAAAATTCATCCATATTAAATATATTTTAAAATGAAAATCCTCACTATTTATCTGCATCTTTCAATCACCATCAGCTGTATATGATTGGCTCTTTTCAAATATATGGTCACATGTAAATAAATAAATAAATAAATGTGCAGTGTGCGTGATTAACGGGGTGACGCATCTTTTTCCACTCTCCTCTACAGCATGAATCAGACTTCACATGATCTCACTTCCTGTAGTACCTCAGATTGCCTGTGTAGTGTATACTAACAAAATCCCAAATCACAAAAACCTATGGCACATTTGTCACAAATGTAAACATACTTCAGGAATGATAGCGCATGATTTTATTGAGAGGTAGTCAGTTCCACCTTTTCACTCTATCTTTATATTGGTATTAAGCATATTTTTGGTTTTATCCTGTGACATTAATTTGATGTGCTGAGAGGCCATTGACGATCATCTCTTGTGAACTAAAGTACTGTATGACTTCTCTCTTTTTTTGTTTGCTTGCTTTTTCTGCTGATTTGACCTTGTTTTAGTTGATTTTTGCCATTTTTTCTGTTGACCCCTCATTCTTTTGTTTTTCTCCCATGTCTTCTCACTGCAAGTGGTTATGGTGGAGGTGGTATGACGTGTGATGCATTGCATTTACTGGCTGCAAACAAATGCACAGATATGCACAGACAATTTCAAACTGTTTCAGAACATGTCAAACAATGTCGTCTGTTATCTTTGTTTCACTAATAGTGTTTGGTATATTAAAGGGTGGGTCTGGCAACCATTCCGGCCGCAGTTTATCACCAAAATTTGTGCAAATTATATGTGAAACAGCAACAACGACAACTAAAAACAATATACACAAGACACTGCATTATACCATCTTGTACATCTTATGAAGAAACAGGAACATCTAGATCAGAGGCATTCAAACTTTTTTAATGATACCAAGGACCTATAAAAATGATAATCGCTGCTATAAATTTTCATGTAAATAACAGTTTTCAATGTGTGAAATATTTGTACAGGAATATCAGTGCTATTACACAAGAAACATGTTTCCAAAATTAAATAGATTTTAAATTGTCATTGTTCTAAAGCCAAAACAAATTATTTGGACAGTATTTACTTCGTATTGAGTTTGTAGCATTTTTCTACTCACTTTTAGATTAATATTGGACATATAAACATTACAAAAACATTTTTAATTCAATTTAAATTAATTTCCATTTTTTTCCCTCAATGGAAACATATCGAATCAGTCGTTAGAAAGCAGAATGAAAAGTAATAATGACAAATTTCGCATTGTGCAATTTATTGTTGTAGTGTTCAATTAATAACTTAAGGTTGAAAACCCCTGATCTAGATGATAGTCTTGAAAAATGTATTGGATTTTTTTTTTTTCTAAAAGTAGAATGAATGCAGAGGAATTAACAAATAGGCAGTATAGGCAGTCTATACTGTCTGGTTCACACTGGAATCATATGGATGGGAGTTGTTTTCCATTATGTGAGACCCCTCTTTAATAAAAACCAGCAACAAATAAGCTTTATAGTGCATGTTGACAGTCAAATGTGTAATATGTTCATCCAGCAGCAAGAAGACAGCTAAACGTAAAAATATTATTTAAAAAATGTCAAATCCCTTTGTGCTAGACACCTACCCTGTCTCTCTCTCTGCCTGTCTCCTGATAGGTACGACCCCGAATTCCTTGTCTGGAATCAAAATCAAGCCGAGCAAAGAATGACAAAGTAATCCAACATTTATTTACATTTCTACTCATCAACAAAAGCACTGTTCTCCTCTCTACTCAACATCATATGCCTGGGCAGCATGACTGTGTTGAGACAAGCTTTGCTTTACAGAATATGTCAGAATTATGTTTTTATGGATTTCCTTCCAACATTTCCGCATTGTGTTTACAAGAAGAGGCCTTAATTCAAGGTTAATTTGTGGTCAAGTCTAAAGTCATTTTTGATTGATCAGTTTAATGGAGTGATAGTAATCAAATAGTTACATGAAGAACATATGTTCTGATCTCTGTTGGCTTTTCCAGAAGAAGTGATAGGTGACTTCATAGGTAACCAGAGTTTGTTCATTGCTGCAAAGCATCACATTGTGTGTGTGTGTGCGTGTGTGTCTCTCCTGTTGTGTTGTTATTCATCGTTTTGTTATCATTTTATGTTAAAGCATGCTTATTATCCTTTTTTACTTTTATTTAACACCATTGTCTTCTTTTCAATGCAAGCAACAGCCATGATTGTATTGTTGTCGACCACATTGTGCATAATTGAATCACTGTATTGGCAACCAAACTTGTTAACAAGGAGATGGAAATAGTTCAGGTTGACATTTGTGTACTCAGTGTACTGAGTGAGACTACACTTGGAACATCTCTTATAAACATTTACTATAGTAGCCACAGTTTCTGTCAAAATAGTTGCTACAATTCGTGTTAGTACAGTAAAACTACAGTAAAAGCATTGGCATTGGACAGCATTGACATGAAATGAGCGAAACAAGATAATACACATTATAAACCTTATGAATGTTATGAATGGCGAATGAATGATAAGTGAACATTCATTTATTCAGTCAATCCACTATGCAACTAGTTAGCAGAGGTTTCTCCTTTTACTATATTATTACCAAATAATATTTCAAATAAATACTTTTCTTTTGAACTTTCAGTGTATCAAAAAATCCTGAAAGAAAAGTATCACGATTTACACAAAAATATTAAGCAGCACAGCTGTTTTCAACATTGATAATAACAAGAATTGTTTATTGATTACAAAATCAGCTTATTAGAATGATTTCTGATCATGTGACACTGAAGACTGGAATAACAGCTGCTGAAAATTCAGCTTTGCCATCACTGGAATTTTTTGGAATTCACTGGAAATCAAATGTATGTGACTGTTATGTTTAAAAATGTCAGATGCATTTGCCTTGTTCAGGCATGTGGAAGCATGCATAGAGTCTAATGCTGAGAAGTGCAGTGTTGATTCTCTGATCTGTGCTCTTAGTGGGTGGCAGGAGATGAAGTGGTCACTGAAAGTGACAGAGACATTTCCTGACCTCTCTCACTGCAGACAGTTCAAGCCGCCTCTCAGGACCATTCAAGCATGTGTGTGCTGAATCCACAACACTGCTGACCACTATTTCCTAAATAAGGGGTCAACTGCGGGTCACATGTTCACACCTTGATAGAGCTTAGCTCCCCTGGCTGCACAAATCATATTTATGTGACCGTTCGCAGCTCTGAGTCCCCCAGTTCCTCTTGTGGCTGTCAAAACAGTATATTATGGTTTTGCTCTACTGTAGGGTGAGAGCTGTCATAATTAGCCATCTGTAATCTCAAACTGACTGTTGGTTAGTTGCCCTGCACAACATGATATACTGAACTAGAATATACATTATGTTGGTTCTGGAACAATATTACCTAACCCTCAACCTGCCCGAAAAAATCAAAAGAAAATTATATATTTATACAAACATTGTTCAGCCCCCTAAATGTATCTCAGGAATGTTGTGTATGACCAAAGAAGAATGTTAATCAAAGCGCCTATAAGGGCAAATAATGATGTCCTTATATGCAATTAACATCCGTAAACGGAGTTGCTAAACAATTATAAATATTTTTCCCAAACATTCCCCCTATCTTCCGTTGGTTGGACAAGCAGATAATTCCGCTCCAAACTCACTGTCAAGGCTGTATTGCTGTGTTATGGCAGTCAGTGATAGGAATCGTAAAGATTCTGTCAACATTTACTCACAATCATGTCCTTCAAACCCGTTTGTCTTTTCTTTTGTCCATTATATAAATGACTCAAAACAATGTTGTTTTTGACCCAGTTTACTTTCATTGTATCTACCAACACAGTTGTAAAATTATTCAAAATGGAATGTTCCACAGAAGAAAGTCACAGGTTTGAAACAAAATAAGTTGAGTAAATTACGACAGAATTTTTTCATTTTTGGCTGGACTATCCCTTTAAGTTGGGATAGAAAAAAGGTATTTCAACATCGCCTTTATCCATGACCCTGCAATTCTTTTGAATCTATTTTGTATGCGCACCGTCTTTACTTGAGCTGTCATATGTTGTTGTTACAGCGCTCGTTTTCTTTCAGACAAAAGCACGCACCAGAATGGAAGTGCATGAAGTGCATGTTTCATGTGCGTGAAGCTTATTCAGCGCTTTGCCCGTGTTTGAATAGGAAAGCCAGGGAGCAAGCCGAGAGGACAGAGGAGCTCTATGCTCATTAGAGTGTTTGTTTTAACAGTGTGCACGCTTCAGCGGCTAAGCCACAAGCTAGAGCTGCAGTGATTACATGGGCTGGTGACTGGTCTTATTTACTCTGCTCAGCATGTGTAAGTTCTTTATTCATCTGCCTGTAATGCCAGAAGCTAGTTGTATGACATACAAACAGGCCTGCAGTGTGGCAGTTGTGTTGGCGCTGCACACACTTTGAATATGTGGCACTTAGTAATCCCACTTCTGTCTATGAGCAAGACATGATAGAGAACGGACTAATTGAGTTCATTGTTAAAGGGGCTATATGAAAGGATTGTCATGTATTATTCGCAATTTTATTGTGAACAACTTGTAATGAAACGTAAAAAACAAGGCCTTGCCTGATTTCCTAGTTTGTCTATACAAGCCTGTAGAGAGACTATAGAGGCTTCCGTTCAATGACACATGAAAGGAAAGCTTACACTATGTTCAGGATAATGCCAAAAGAGCTATTCTGTACTGCAATGTGAATGTGTCATGCAAAGAAAAGGGATTAATTCAAACTATAGCCAGATCTAGATATACTATCATAACAGTTTAATGACCTCATCTGTCAACCAATGACCTCATCTGTCATCTCACCTCTGTCATTTTTGTTATTGAGACTGAGAGGAAAGCTTGCTGAACATATTTACATATTTAAACGTCACTCTCATCAGTGTAGTCAGCGTCTGGATGTTTGTTAACAGTATATCGCTGCAAAGGTATTTCCAAAAAGAACGGAAAAGAACTTTCCCATGAGTATATCCAGGCATTGAATCGTGGTCGGTCTCTTGTACGTTACGTGTGCATGAGCGTGAGCAATAAGTTGCTGGCTGCAGTTCACTTAATGGCCACCGGTGTTGCTAATAACAAAGGTTTCTGAATTCTACATAGAGCCCCTTTAACCTTGCTAAAAAAAAACATTTTTACTCATAAAGAAAAGCATAATGGAGATTAGATGAAAAGACACCGTGATGATAATTAAAAAATTGTAATTAAATCATATAAAAATGCAAAATGTATTGAAATTTCAAAAGGAATATTTCTTCTTCTTTATTTCTGTAATATTTTGTATTATTCTATAATACTGTACATTATAATGTTGTGATACAACATTAAAACTATTTATTTTAGTTGTTTTATACTACATAGTACTATACATTTATTATATTAGCCAATTATCGGTTATTGCCCATAATATGAAA
This sequence comes from Meda fulgida, assembly GCA_030578275.1. Taxonomy (NCBI): domain Eukaryota; kingdom Metazoa; phylum Chordata; class Actinopteri; order Cypriniformes; family Leuciscidae; genus Meda; species Meda fulgida. The sequence continues at coordinate 16,076,746 of CM060617.1, forward strand.
ATAATTATTGTCTTATTGTATAGGCTCGAATTTCAATATACTACATATAACGAAAAACATACTGTTGACAATCATATATAAATATTGTTATTTATGACTGAGTCGTTACTATCTTGCAGTGGTTTATATATATTCATTTATTATAATAAAGATGGTAAGAAATATGAATAAATAATTAAGAATAAATACAATCATAGTATGCTGATGATTGCCCCACATTAGCTGCTTACCAATACTTTTTTGAAGAGGACATAAAGACTATATTAGATTTACCTCTGCTGCATCCCTCTCAAAATATCAATCCATTCACCCTATTTCTAATAATCATGCTCAGTCAAGCATCTTGAATGCATAATTTATGATGCTTTTATTTGGCTGTTTTTTATGCCACAAAACATTCAGTGGTCCACAAGGGGCTTATCCTCTTCTTCCTCTGGCCCCGTGGGTTATTTCAGCTTTTGCGCTGCAGCATGAAGCTGGGTTTTGTGGTGTTAATGTTTCAGCTATGGGGATGAAAGATAGGCTCACCTGACTGAACCAGAACAAAAGCTCAAACAAAGGCCTGTCAAAAACAGGAGAGTTTGTCTCAATCGAGTCAGTGCTCAAATGTTACATCAAGCTCTGCTGAAGGATTTTCAGGCTGCATGCCTAGCAAACCTTTTATAAATCCATTGACAACAAGACCCATTTCTCACTGCAAATATAGGCAGCATCCTAACAGTCATAGAACCTCACAAATTCGAACACTCTCCATAGTCATCATTTCTGTGCACCACACAAATAGAGCCTCCAACAGAAGACTAAGTTGATCTCAATAGAGTTTAATAGACATAATTTTGTAAGCCAATCCAGCATCATCTTGCTTCCCAATAGGATATTTCCATTGGATTTTTGTGTTATTGCAGAAAATAAGCTCTGTGGCTTCTTACATGTTTTGTAAGGTAATGTCCTCAAATGAACACAACTTATAGGAATTTTGAACCCTAAATACAATTGCCAGAAGTAAAAAGCTAAAGTGAAGCTATAAGAGAACTACACCACAGCTGGCATGGCTTTTATGTCACCATTACTATGCTTCCGACAATTATTTCAATCTATATTTAAAATCTTAAAGTTGGAAAGTCTGATTTAGAATAATTTGCAGGAATGTGAGTAAACATGACAAGGCTGTAAAAGCGGACTAGTGAGAAGATGAATTTTCAGAAAAGTGAGTTAATTCTGGTGTGTTTTATGTAGTTGAAGAAAATGTGTAAATATCTTGAAATTGTGTTCACCACAGAACTTAATTCAGGCATTTAACCAATAATCCAATCAAAAAACCTTTTGTGAAAAATGTTTACTTGTTTCTGGGTTTTAGAACTCATATCAGCACTCTATATTTGTATTTTAAGCTAACTTGATAATAGTCTAATAAGCCTAAAAATATATCACACGCACAAATATTTGGAAAAATAAATACATTTTTATTTTTTTATCTATACTTTTCAGTATTGAATGAATTTCTCGTCCACCATTTTGGATTAATTTTTTTCACTGAGCAATGAATTTCCCATCCTATCTAGAAGGATACTTGTTAATTCTCCAGCTTTTTGTTAAAGTCTGTGTGCACACCTTAAAATACTGTCTACGTAGGCAGCACAGTATTTGGAACAGAGCCTCTTTCGTTTCTGACTGTTAGAATGAAGGTCAATGCTTAGTTTAATTGTAGGGGGTGGATCCTGCAGGTGAAGTTTAAGGGACAAATGGTTTATTAGTAGACCAGCCACCCACAACATCTCTCCATATCAGACCATGAGGGGTGAAATCACAAGTCTGACAACACACATAACGAAAGAGCTCTCTGTTCTCTGTAGCGTGAATGAGTCACTTCCCAGCCAAATCCTTCTCCGACTTTGGCAAGGGATGATGTTTTTTTGCAGGCCTGGGCTCTGAGCAGACGTTTGATTATTCATGTTTGGTGATTAATGGTAGGTTCATCCCTGCTTCAGCGGCCTGTCACAGTGACTGGAGCTGTGGTGGGGGGAGTGGCTTCACCCAGGCATTAATTGTCATAATGGGGAGGTTAAGGATTTGGCTGCCAGTGACAGGCCTGACAGAGAGGAGGGAGTGTCACCAGGCGGCAGCAGCTTGCACTCTGCATATGTGCGTGTCCCTGTAGGACTGGCCTGCTGGGGAATGATTCAGGTTTAATGATGCGAACTAGGACGAGCAGGGTGCCATTACTATTCTGACTTTAATCATAAATTATATAGTTTGTTTCTAGAGCAGCAAATATCTAATAAATCTGAGTGCCCTGTGCACATTTAAATCATTACTACAAGTTTAGTCCTCATCACTTATGTACTGTATGTATTCCTTCATGCTGTGATGCTGCATTATCTATGGGTGTAGAGCTAAACTGCGACTGCCCACTTCTTCAATGGCCTTGGTACCAAAGATATTTCCCCATTCCTTTTTTACGTTAATAAAAAATCTTCAAACGACAATCAACTCGCTTGGAATAAAGACAGGTACAAGGCTGTATCCACCTTAATTTTCAATGCGCAAGTAAGCTATTTTCTGTGAATTTACAATTCATTAACCACTATAGGTAAACAAATAGAAGAATAACTAGAAGCGCAGTAAACAGTAAAACTATTTGCGGTACAAACTAGCGTGTTAATGATTACAATAATAATTAAAATAATATGATAACAAATACTTGTGTGCAAAAGCAAGCAGCATAACAGACTATTTTGGAACCGCTAAAATAACTGGCCGCAGCTGACTTTAAAGCCAACAATGACCTTTCCAACTCCCGTTAAAAATGGCAAATTAGACATTTGAATCAATTTTTGTTTTGTTCCAATTCTCTCAAAACATTTAGTTAGTATGTGTTCATCAGAGACACAACATGTAGTTCTGCAGTGGCTTCACTGAACTATTTTAAATGATGAAGCAAAAATATGAAGAGCAAAAATATTGACAGTCTCTTATATGCAATTTCCACAGCAGTTACTGTTTATTGAACTGCTACCACATTCAAAATGTGCTTGGTTTTTATAGTTGGACTATGTTATTGGTTGTGTTATCCATATTGTCAGTATTATCTTTACCTGCTTACTGTCAAAGCAGCTAGCTTTAGCTTTTTGTTTTGCTAAACTCAAATGTCACTTCTTGAAGAACTCAGAAGCTGGTAACGCATTGGGGCCATGCCTTTTGCTTTATTGTCGTCTATAATTACATGGGGTAAACATTGAGTGAATAATTTCACTTTAGTGCACTATAGTTAATTAACAAAGTCTTTTTAGAGCTTCTGTCAAAAAATTTACTTACACTAATTAACCCAGAGTTGACAGCGCCACTTTGATTACCATTTAAACTTAATCCATTTTACAGCCGTTTTTGTGTTACGCTCTAATTACTGATTTACGCAAACATGATCTATTATCCTGCTCCTGTGATTAAGGACAGCTTGCTGTCATTGCATCTAATGCATTGGAGAATTTGTGGGCTGTTGGCCAATTCCGACCCTCTGTAATGTACTTGGTTCCCTATTTTTGTGAATAAAGCCCTCAACATAGGAGCTTAGTGAGATGTGATTTAAACTTGCCTTCATTTCTCAAGGTTAAACAATGATAAAAAAGCAACAAAGATACAGTGAGAGAAAACAAAGTGCCAATCTTTCAGGATTATCTCCTTTTTGACCTCATCCCAATGGATCCCATTCTTCTTTTCATGACCGCAATTGCCCTCCCAGGTTTACTGGTTGTGCTAGAGAGAAATGGGACATGCTACAATAGATGTTTCCCATGGTGCCTCTTACCCAGAAATGTTTGTCCATCATGTTGCTTTTTGGCAGCATTGCATTTTCTCTCTGCCTCCACCAATGTCTTGTTTTTCCTCTCTTCTCTTCTCTTCCATCCTTCCTTTTGTTCTCTTTCTATCATTACCGCCCCATCTCTTTCATACAGGATTGTATCATTTGAATCGATTCCTCTTGTTTGACAGCCTCTGAAATGGTTGTAGCATAGAGACAGAGTTTGCTGGTCTGAGAAAGAGAAGGAGAAAAAGACATGAATGTCAAACGCAATGTTCTCCTCTCTTACCTACATACGGTATTCATGTTTTTTTCACAGCAGACATCAGGATGGTATGTTGAATTTGTTTTTGCTGCTTACCTAAATCATGGTGTTGACTGATATTCAGAGTCGACAGACTCGGGGTTTTAGGAAATGCAGATATTCTCCTATGGGGTTCCAGGCACCTTAGGACTGCTCAAGGCAATAGCACAGCTGTCACTGATATCCATGATGAAGCCGACATTTCTGGGAGAATGCTATTGTCTGTATAGATTACCTGTGGTCTGACGTTCCTCTGCAGAAAGCATGAACATCAGAATTAAAAAAAGGGCTGCTGACGTGTGGTAGCTGTAAAACCTTTGTTTCTCATGCATTATTCTTGTTTTTATATATTTTTTCCTCCTTACAAGCACTGTCATACGTCATATTTTGTGGTTAATTTGTTTCCATTGTTTAGTGGCATACGTTTCTATGTTAATCAGTATTACTCAACTATTTTCAAAGGAGAAAAGTAACCGAGGGAGATCACAGATGTTGGCAGAAAGTTAGTGTATGAAGAATGCGGTTTTATTAATAGTGAAGAGAAACATTCAGAGACTCGTTTGTTTGTTTCCACACCATAGAAGAGAAATATGCTGCTATATTTGATGATAGACACCTTCACAAACAAGTTTTTTTTTTTTAAATGTTATATTGTTTCTTTATGTGAAAGCTTCTCGATGTTCACTTTTATGTGTATATTTGCCTCTTCAGGGAATTTGGCTGGAGGGATCCTGAACTGCCGGAGGTTATCCAAATGCTGCAGCACCAGTTTCCATCGGTACAGTCCAACGCTGCCGCCTACCTCCAGCACTTGTGCTTTGGAGACAACAAGATCAAATCAGAGGTAACTCCTGCATACCAACATCAAACACATTCTGCATGTTTTACATAGGCTATGGGCTAATAAATCCTTGCAGTGGGGATTTCAGCTTCATTGAATTGCCATGCTGGTTCAGGCTGTTTTATGTTGTTTAGTGTCATTCTAGCTCAGTGGTTTTCAACTGGTGACCCAAAAACACTTTATAATAAGTATACATTAATAAAGTAATTACAAATCATTAACAAACTATTAGTTTATAGTTAATTCATAGTTAATAAATTATAGTCTCTACATTGTTTATATTAATAGGCTATAAACAAATAGTGAGTTCTTCATTCATTATCACGTTAACACAATTATTATTGTTTAATTAGCTCGTAGTAAAGGAACTGTTAATTGGTTATTAGGAGTAAATAGTTCTCACAGGTCATGGAAAATGGGAAAATGTCATTAATTAAGTGCTTTAAACCAACCTTAATTAGAAAATAGTTGCATTCATATTCAGTGTTCCTTAAATTGTTTACAAATACATTAAGCACACACACAATAATAATTTGGTTAATTACAGTGACAATGAATAATGAAATCAGCATTATTATATAGCCTATTAATATATTAGCAATGTAAAGACGACAATATATTAACTATGAATTTACTAGAATTGTTTGCAAATGATCAGTAATTACTTTATTACTGTATACTTATATACTTATACTTATAAAGTGTTACCAAAAAATGATATACAGCTAACTATAACCCATAATTAGGATAGCAAAATATAGGCTTATGAACTTTTAACAAGGAGAAAACGCTTTATCCATCACTTGGTGGAAACTAGCCAAACTAGGCAGATGCCAACATAGACAGGTTGTGTGACATGCTGCCTTCCTCCAAAACCTGTTATGTTAACAAATGATATTCATTTAATAAATGTTAAAAACTTTAAAACATTTAAAAAAAATTGTGGAAACCGTCATTTATTTTGATCAGTTTATTATTATTAATTATTTTTTAGTCTTACTGACACCAAACTTTTAAACAATATTGTACACACATATTGTACATATATATACACAATATATATATAATATATGTGTGTGTGTGTAGATGGTTGACAAAAGAAGTCTTGTCGATTAAGATAGATAGGCAGACTTTAATAAAAATGTCTACAATGTGTTTAATATTTGTGTGGCTCTGTGTATCAGATACGAAGGCAGGGTGGGATTCAGCTGCTGGTGGACTTGTTGGATCACCGTATGACTGACGTGCACAGGAGTGCCTGCGGCGCACTTAGGAACCTGGTTTATGGCAAGGCAAATGACGACAACAAGATCGCCCTGAAGAACTGCGGTGGGATCCCTGCACTCGTGCGACTCCTGCGCAAGACGACAGACGTGGAGATCAGAGAGCTGCTCACAGGTGCTCAGGACACATTAAGCACATTTATTTCTCATTCCTTCTCCTTTGTTCTCTGATGTGACGGGATACTGGTGAGAAGTAATTTGTAATTTGTTTGTCCACACTGAAAGAGGAATGCTGCAGAACTTATGCTGCCTTTAAGTGAACTTGTATCTTTGAGTCGGGCATTCTCCATTACGACATGCCACACATTCAAATTGGAAACACAACACTGAAGTCACCTAAACCTGGGGTTTTCAAACCTGTCCTGGAGCACCCCCAGCACTGCACATTTCATTATATTATATTATATTATATTATATTATATTATATTATATTATATTATATTATATTATAGTCTGTATATAGATAAGAGTTTCCACTATACTTCAAATTGACACACCTCTTCCAACATCACAACTTGGGTATCATCTAGAATTGCAAGTTTCCCACCAGTTATATGAAAAGAGATATTGGACCAATGAGATTTCACAGTGGGCGTGAACAAAACATCCTGTCTTTTTTGGCCATATCTTTGAATGTGCTCTATCTTTATTTCCTTCCTCACCACCTTTTTTTTGCATGTTCAGCATACAAATACATTGCATATGACCTTTCTGTCACTATCTCTGGCTTCCTTATAATTGGGCCCAATTTGTTAATCAGCTCTCCTAGAATCATCCGCTTGTTACTGTGGACCCCACTACCCATTAAATGATTTTTTAATGATCTCCTAATTGGTTAGGGCTATAATAATTAAGGATAATACCAGTGCTTGGCATAGCCTCTTTAGGGAATTGTGTATAATGAGTCTTGACGCGTTGACAAAAGACAAAGGCTCTTCTAAATCCCCTATAGAAATATTCCTGGTACAGAGACAGTTCCTGAGAGATATCGGAAAAATTGGGCGGCAATTTGCTTTTTGAGGCATTTCATAAATGTCAGATGCTGAATTGTTGAGAGACACTTCAATAAGACGTTGCGGCTCCCTTGTGTTTCAGCCTGGTGAGCAATCTAAATGTCCATCAATTGAAAATCTCCATCCTCCTAAATCCAGAGCTCGGAGAAACATCTAAAATGTTTCAAATTGAATAGGAAGAATGAAGCTGAGTGGCACTTGCTTATTACAGCTCTATGTCTCTGTGTATGCAATCACTTTAGATTAAACATTTGGAAAAAGGGGAGAAGCCATTGTGCTTTTTCAAAGACAATTAATGTTTAAATTAGAGAGCGGTTCTGAACAGAAGACAAATAGTCCGCTCGTCAGTCCATAACAACCCCCCTCAGGCTACATCTACGCAGACCCCGGTCGCCTGCAAATTGCTGAAGCCAGAAAAGGGCCTGTCGCGACTGCTGGGGCCTGTTTGAGCTCAGAACTCTAGGTTCGGCATAAAAAAAGGCTGCATAAAAAAATAGATCTTTGATGTTTAAGAAACAAGATTGAATAGGATAAGATAAGTTTAATGTGGCTGGGGCAGAGATGTACTCCATGCTAGCAATACAGATGAAGGGCCTCCAAAAGTGCTTCCTTGTATATTGTAGCATGCTTTTCAAATGAAATGTCATGAGAAATAATATTGATATATGTGTTGGTTGCAAGAGTTGGATCGAGAAACATTAGTAAGGGAGATGTTTCTTGCCACTACTAACTCTAGTAATACTAAGCTTCATTCAGTCATTTTGGGGGATGCCACACGGCAAATTCGCATCAATAGAGGGTACCAAACAAATGGCAGGAAACCATCCATATGCAGGATTCCAATCTGCATACTTCTACAATGTAATAAAAGTATGTACTTGACTGGTGATGCCAAAGTACATACTTTTGAATATGTAGCAACATCATTAGATGTATTTGGACTCTTTGGATGTACTAGCATGTCATAAAATTACTTTTTAATACCACAGTCCCCCATTGCATTCTGTTTGAGCTTGCTTGTGAGTATTAGCATCTACCTAAATGAATTAAAATAATAGCGTTTATTTAATTAAATAGCGATTAAATAATATAGTGATTATATTTAATTAAATATAATTAATTATAGTTTGTTTATATAATATTTAATCTGTAATAATTCATTAAAATGCATTGTTACTTAAAGTATTGATGCACACTGCCATTTGGCATACTATTTTTTGTGTACAATTTGGGTGGATATCTATGGTGTAGCCGCATGTCAATATCTATCAGCCAATAGTTGGTGTTTATAATAAGCTCTTTGTGTTACAAAATAGTAGTGAACATTTTGGAACAAACATACACTACCGTTAAAATGTTTTGGGTCGATAAGATATTTAAAAACATTTTTTTAAAGAAGTATTTTATGCTCACCAAAACGGCATTTATTTTATCACAAATACAATAAGATGATGTGAAATATTTTGAAATATTGTTACAGTTCAAAATAAGTGTTTTGTATTTTAATATATTTTAAACTGTAATTTATTCCTGTGATGACAAAGCTGATTTTTTTTCTTCAGTGTCACATAATCCTGCAGAAATCACTCTAAAATGCTGATTTAGTGCTTAAGAAACATTTCTTATTGTTATAACTGGAAGACTGGGAGTCTGTGATATTTAACACATAACATAAGGTACAATTAGCTGGGACAACGTTTTATACCCTAGCAGCAGGGAGGAAGAATGTGCAAAAGTGCTCCCTTGTACACTCAGAGCAGTAGGGGTCTTGTGAAAGGACAAATAGTATGCTAAATTAGACACAGTTTAGCCATATTCAATATTCTAGCAGTTCACAGTTCAGTCTTGATTGTGATGTGGCTTGGACCACACAATCTAATGTTCATACTAACCAGAGCTGATGAGGACACTAGTGAAACTTCAGAAATTATTTCACTTGAGGGCTCTTAACCAAGACCTCATGCAATATTCAAATGCATGTTTTTAGCCTCCTGCAATCAGTGCTTTTAATTATATATATATTTCTTTTTTTCTTTTTGTGCACAACAAAAACTCAAGGTGAAGAAGGGAAATTGTAATCTCTGTATCAATATAGTTGGTGTATTCTTCACCACTGGATGAAACGCTTTTTGGTTCATAGATGTTGTTCTTGTAAACAGGTGTGCTGTGGAACTTGTCCTCTTGCGATGCTCTGAAGATGCCCATAATTCAGGATGCTCTGGCAGTGCTGACCAACACGGTCATTATTCCTCACTCGGGCTGGGACACATCACCCCACCAGGACGACCGCAAGCTGCACCTGCATTCCTCACAGGTGCTCCGCAATGCTACCGGGTGCCTCAGGTACAGCTCCTAATTAATGTCAATCAAAGTATTTATTCAAAATCTATTGTTTTTCATTTATATACAGGCACAGTTTCTATTTTTGCTCTTAAGAGGCTTAATCTTCACCTAGAAGCAATTTATTGTTTTATTAGGTGATTATTTTAGTAAGAATTATGCAAATATTATGTAAATGCCTCAGAATCTTTCAAATTGACATGATATGATGAATTTGTGTGCCTTCAGAAATGTCACAGTATATTGGGATCTCAGAGGGCAAAAGTACATAGCTGGATAATGGCTCTGTCCTTCTGTGTGTCAACCAAACACATTTGTGAATTAGCTTTGAGACTTTTCTTGGAGCCCTTCAACTGATAACTTAAGTTCATTGATTTGAATAAATAGTTTCAGTTGCTTTTGATGAATTTGGCTGGTCTCAGACTCTGTGCATAAAACCATTTTGTGATGGAGCTCGTTCTGCCACTTTACTAGGATTATATTCTGGCCAGGATTGGTCTGACTCAACAATAGGATCCTGTCCACCGTGACTGTGGACCTGGTGGCATGCCAAAACCTTGCCCATGTCCAACTCTCATTTATTTATGTGATGGTCACATTATTTGTGTAAGCTTTTCCATCGTAATGCTGTTGATATTGTGTTGATTATTTTAATATCATATTTTCCAGTTGCTTTCTATTTTTTGCTTACTAAATGGAAATGTGCATTTTGATATCACTTAAGCTATTAGGAGCTCACTGGAAACTTCAAAAAATCTGCAGGTACTTCCGGAGCGCAGAAACTTTTTTTACTTTAGAACTCAGCTTGACATTAACAACACTTTACATTTATAGCACATACTATATGCAAATACTATATGCATATACTATGCTCTCTCCCTTTGCGCATCAGCGTTCAGGTCTGAAGCAGCGGGATTGTAGAAAGTGCTGAGTCACTCTTGGATGGCTGGACTAAGCTCCCTACGCCCAGCGTGATAATTAATCCTCTTCATGGATGGCTGAGGAACTAGAAGTCTGATTGAATATTTAATGGTTGGACACAGTTGCCACACCACCTGCAGCTGCCTGAGACACACAGATCTCTTAGAAGCTTCTTGGAGAGAGAGAGAGAGAGAGAGAGGACAGGATGTGGTCTTTGATTTCTCACAAGCACCTTCTCAGATCAGACTTCCTGATTCAGGTCTCCCGAGGCTTCAGGTCTCCCGAGGCTCCAGCTCTTGGGATTCTAGGCTTGTTGCTTTGAGGCATGTTGCTGGTTATTCATAAAGCTGATGTGAAATTTTTCTTTGTTAAAATACTTTCTCGTATTTTAGAGTCAACAGAGTTGACTTCTCAAAAAGCATTAAAACACTGCTATCCAAATATTATTAGTACTCATTTCCATGAAAAGCTTATTGATGTTGAAGACCACTTTGGTTGGTTTAGTATTGACTTGAAGCTCAGAACTGCCAAAACATAATCAATGATGTCGATAATACAAAATGTGTGACATTGTATGCATGTGTTCTTGTGTTCTCTACAGGAATGTGAGCTCAGCCGGAGAAGAAGCCCGCCGCAGGATGAGAGAGTGTGAGGGTCTGACTGATGCGCTGCTTTATGTCATCCAGACAGCCCTGGGCACCAGTGAGATCGACAGCAAGGTTTGACCTTTCCCTCCCCTGTCTTTCTACCAAAGTTTTATGCATTCAACGGAGCACCACAGAGAGTCCTAGCAGGTCCAGTTGAGTGTTTTTCGCTCCCCAACCATTCTCAACACAGCACTAGAGTACTTCTTAACTTTTAAATCTTAGGTGAGATTGAAAACACATGGCAGAATATGCAAAAACTCCTCAGTGAAAAAAGCCAGTTCTGCTGAAAAAAGGCCTGTCTAGACCAGCTTAGTCTCAGACATGCCCACGGACCACCCACAGTCCGTTCACGCACCATCTGATGAATTTCACTCACAAAACTAGAAATCACTTTCCCTAATTTGGGATGCATTTCCCAAAAAGCCAACTATGGTTGCAAGTGACCAACATAGTTCAGCGATTATGTGTTTCCCAAGACCATAGTTCCAACAAACATTCAGCATTGCAAGTTGTGTGGTTGGATCTACACCTGTGGTTCGAAGCATAGTTTCTTGTTAGTCAAGTCACCTTTATTTATACAGCGCTTTCTACAATACATATTGTTTCAAAGCAGCTTTACAGTGATATCAGGAAAATAATGCAACAAAGTTTGTCTTGGCTGTACAGCAGATCTAGAAGAAAATAGTGTCATAGGTAAGTTCAGTGATGGTTCATTTCTGTTGTAAAAAAAGTTATTGATTTAGTTAATTTATCTACAGGTGAAACTGATCAAATTTGAATATTGTGCAAAAGTTATAATTTTGATGATTATAGCTTACAGCTTATGAAAACCCAAAATTCAAAATCTCAGAAAATTAGAATATTACATGAAATCAATAAAAAAAAAAAAAAAAAGGATTTTAAATACAGAAATGTCGGCCCTCTAAAAATTTTAATTAGGTATATGTATATAGTTATATATACTAAATAAATTAGTTTCACCTTTTAATTTGAATTACTGAAATACACAAACTTTTGCACGATATTCAAATTTTTCGAGTTTCACCTGTATACAGCCGTTCTGGAGACAACAGTGATGTCATCGTCCAGCTCAGTTCAGTTCTCATACAATAGTGTCAATGCAGGCAGATCAGTAATATTGTTGAATATTAAGAGTTCCCAGCTATGCAAGCCAAAAGCCAAAGGTAGCAGTGACAAGGAACCAAAACTCAATCAGGTGACAGAATGGAGAAAAAAACCTTGGGAGAAACCAGGCTCAGTCAGGGGGCCAGTTCTCCTCTGGCCAATGAACAAACAGTGTATGATTATGATTCAGGCAGCATTACAAGTCAGAAGTTAGATTGAATAGGTAATCAGATATGTTAATATGACACATTTCTGATTGGCTGACTTTCCACAGCTTTTAGAAGTGAGTGCACATAGGTTTTTTTTTTTTATCAGTCTGCCTGGAAATACAGATTAACAAGGCACCGGAGTAAAACAATGATCACTTTTGAGTATGAAGTAATATTCAGTTAAGCCATTAATTCAGTTTTGAGTTTTGTCTAAGGCTCTTAATAGCAAGTTAACTCATCCTGTAGTTAACTGAGCAGAACTTTACATTACAGTTTATGTCTGTGATAAAGGCTGAATTTTTTACCTTTTGGAAGGGCAGGAATTCTGCTCACAAAGTATTTTTTTTTTCTGATGTTTTCTAAACAGCCATTCATCAAGACTGCAGGACGCAGATTTAAATAAGTTGTTTAAATGCTGTTTAATATTATTGTGGTATAATATTTCAGACAAACCCATCCTTAAATCTTCCATGATGATTTAGCTGCATCACTACACTGGTCAAGCAGGTTTGCCTGCAGAAATATCTGTTCTAACCAGCTTGTGCAGTTTACAGTCTATCATAGCCCACCTTAATCTAATTAAAAACATTTTGGATGCTTTTGCAGGTTCAAACCAGTAGTTTTTTTTTTTTTCAGCTGGAGCAAAAGACATTGTATCAGACAGACAGTTTGATTTAGTTTCAGCTTCTTAATTGCTTTTACCACCAACAATGTTGTACAAAACAAGCTGCAGTTGCTATTAAGAGAGGTTTATGTTAATTATACAGATAAAGTAATGCAGCGACACACCTCTCTATTTTGAGTCCATGTTTTGTACGATTTTCAAGGGGTCTCTGTTACTAGCATAATACTTTGTGAGAACAAGTTTGAATGAGGAAAAAAAGAGTGTCACACTTTAATCCCTCTGAAAGCATTTACAAGATCAAAGTCGTACTCTTTGTTTTTCCTGCTTCACTGCTCATCACAATAGGATTAGTTCTCCAGTTCTTCACTGGAGTCCGTCCAAAAGACTAATCTAACAAGAGACTATTAGGAGTTCAGAGCACAATAATGCACAGCCTTCACAAAGAAGACAGATTGTCTTACAAATAGAAAAAGACATTTCGATATTTACTGTCAAGCAAAGTCAAACTTCTGGAGGTGTGTTAGAGGTGTGTTAATCTGCAAACTTTCTTTTTCCCCCCACTCTTTGCGCGTCAAACGTGCCCCCTTCTAGACCATCGAGAACTGCGTGTGCATCCTGAGGAACCTGTCGTACAGGTTGGCGGCAGAGACGTCTCAGGGGCAGCAGATGGGATCGGAGGAACTGGACGGGGTTCTGTGCACCGATGCCAGCGGGAAGGATGCGGAGAGCTCCGGCTGCTGGGGCAAGAAGAAGAAGAAAAAGAAGACCCACGATCAGGTGGGCCGAGGGTTTTTATCCCTGCAGCTGCTGGCAATTAGCATCACTTAGCAGCATTCGCGTACGGGTCGCCTGCGTCGACACTCGTCCTCCTCCAGTGGATAATTACGTATTTTCCAGGCTGATTTCATTTAGTTTCTGAAAACAGATGAAGATAGGGGCATCGGGAGTGTTTGTTCAGCATTTGCATGGGATGAATAGCGAGGTAAAAGGTGGCATTACTTTGTATTGTGGCTTTTAAATAAGTAAATTGTCTGAGTCATCTGTTCCTTTAACAACGATGCAAATGCACATCTGCTGTGTGACAGTTTGCCCTGTCTATTCAATTGCTAGTGAGCGTTATCTTCAAAAATGTCACTAGTACACAACAATGGTACAGTGTTATTTCCCTTTGCCTTGGCCACTTTAATTATCTTGGAGTGCCTTGTAAATACTATAGTATATGTATAATCTTTCCAGACTGTGGTATGATCATCTAATCTCATCAGTGCACATGTCACATTGAGCTGTTGTGCTCAAGCATGCAATATACATTAAGTTTGAGTCTGACATAACATTACCCAGTCCGGTTTCGCCCTATTCTCCCCATCATTTCCTGATGCCTGATGTCTTTAGAAATAAAAGTGGACAAAAATAAAATTGCATCTGGCACTTTCCATGAATAGGGTACAATTTGGGGTCCTATTACACTTGGGCACAAATCCCATGTTTTTTGTTGTGAAACACTCTCCATCCTCTTTAAATTATGATTTTTGTCCTGTCCCATCTGCACTGTATCTAGCAATTAAAATCAACAGTGTCATAATTTTTGCTGAACTGACATCCAGTTCATTGTTGTAAAAACATACACTAATGTTTTTAAAGCTTGGGGTCAGTAAGATATTTTTAAAGTAATGAATACTTTTATTTCCGCAAGGATGCATTAAACTGATCAAAAGTGACAGAAAACTGTTGTAATATCTTTACTATTTCAAATAAATGCCATTATTTTGGGCTTTCTATTCATCACAGAATCCAGAAAAAATAATAATCACAGTTTCCACAAAAATGTTAAGCAGCACACATTGTAATAATAAATGTTTCATGAGCAGCAAATCAGCATATTAGAATGATTTCTGAAGATTCATGACACTGAAGATTGAAATATAAATATCAAAGACATTTAAAATATATACTGAAATAGAAGACAGTTATTTTAAATTATAATAATATTTCAACTTTTTTTACAAGTATTATTTGTTTTAATTACAAAAAATGTCATTTTTAAGCTTTGTCCCACTGTTTGTGCTCAACTCTTTTACCATGTTTTTTTGAGAAATACAAGTTTGTCAGTAATTACTACCCAACCTATGGTCCCAAACTTGTGTGTCCCTGCCATGTGACATTAGTAAAATTACAAAACCTGTTACCATTTCTGGTATAAAGTTTTATTTTTATTTTTATTTACTTTTTTCTATTCAATTGACTGCTTATTTAATATTTATTGCTATAAAATAAAATCACGAAAATCTGATTTAAAAACTTAATTCAGACATGTCAAACAGAGTTGCAAAACCGCATAGAAAATAAAACAACTAAATCACAGTTGATGATCAATATTTTCTTGAGTTTGAGCACCTACTTTCTTTGACCATTCTTTTTTGGTACCTTGTGGAAGGTTTCTGTACTTGATGTCTTTCTCAGTAGTACCACTTACAGATATTTAGTCTCGTGCAATGACACTTGTGTCTTTACTTTCAGTGGGATGGTGTTGGGCCTTTCCCAGACTCCAGTGACCCTCCAAAGGGACTACAGATGCTGTGGCACCCGTCCATAGTTAAACCATACCTCACTCTGCTGTCTGAGTGCTCGAACCCGGACACACTGGAGGGAGCGGCTGGGGCTCTACAGAACCTGGCAGCGGGTAGCTGGAAGGTAGGCCCCACCTTAAAACCTGTGAGTAACCCTGCACCTGAAGAGCCACGAACCAACCAGACTGTCTCTGGCACACATACCACCATTATGACTGACACAAATACGCATTCATACCTCAAGGTTATGGAGTTACAGAACATGGTGAAATTTATCAAGAACAAAGTCTCTTTTGAGAGTACACAAACAGTGTAAGATATCTTCAAATGGATACAACGTAAGAAAAGTGCTGAATTCTCTCAAAGTCTTGAAAGTGTAGACAGTGACTCAAATATTCTAATATGCAAAAATTCTGCACTTCAAATCTTCTGTTGTCCTCATTTTCTGCTCATTTGTTACAGAAAAGGGAAAACAAACAGTGGTGTGACATTATGCAAAGTTGACACAAATCTCATTTGAACGCATCTGTTCAGTTGATGTATTGATAATCATTTTGCGGCACCTTTTTGTCCGTTTTTTGTGCCTGTAGTGGTCGGTGTACATCCGTGCTGCTGTTCGGAAAGAGAAAGGGCTGCCCATTCTGGTGGAGTTGCTGAGAATAGACAATGACCGGGTGGTGTGTGCTGTGGCCACAGCTCTCCGAAACATGGCCCTTGATGTCAGGAACAAGGAGCTCATAGGTAAGTTCGGGACATGGAAGTGTATTTGCCTCAAGCTAACATTTTCTCTTTGACTTCAGCAGAGCCGAATGCTGCAGAGGAACGTGTACCCCTAAATTACTTTTAAGGCAGAGGCCTCTCAAGATTTCTTTTTGTGTGTAAGTGTGTGTATTTGTTATGTGTAAGTGTAGCATTTCTAGTCAGGTATTGTAGTGAGACGAGGTGGCGTTGTTTGAAAGGCTGCTCACGACACTAACAGACTATTGATCTTTTTAATAGTTTGTGTATTCTGATGGGCCCCCGTGTCTCCATGGCAACCACTCGCACTAATTCAGTCTGGTCACGGCCCTGCGTGAGTTCGAAGGCGTGTGAATCTCTATTGGAATATAGGGCAAGAGGAACGGCGTAAAACTGTACAAATGCCGAGACGCCGGCACCCTCGGAATACTGCAGGTTCTTTGTGGATAGAGCTGTTCAAATGTCCTCCATTATTTAAGGAGATCAGTAATGAAGCGGGCAAAGCTGCAAGTGCACATGGGAACCTTTCTTTCATGTAACTTCAATGCATACCGGTTGAAAGCAGTTTTGTAGCGCAGGTTGTTGCAGAGAGAATTAGCTTCCCAGTGGGAATGGTTATTTTGCGGTCACGTTAAGTGTTGCTGCTGGGTATATCGGACGCTTTGGCATTTCCAGTGCTGCAGTTGTTACAGCCTTGAGGTTCAGCGCATTTAAAAAGAGCTTTGCATGCCCAGGGTAGAATCTGAATCCTAAATCTGCATCTCTGAAAAGGCCTCTGGTTGTCACCCGTCCTCTCTGACTTTTTTGTTCATCTCATCCACGCAACCCAAAGGCAAGTATGCCATGAGGGATCTGGTCCATCGGCTACCGGGCGGCAACAATAACAACAGCTCCGGCACCGGCACCAGCAAGAGCATGTCCGATGACACCATTACAGCAATCTGCTGCGCTCTGCATGAAGTCATCACCAAGAACATGGAGAACACCAAGGCCCTTCGTGACGCCGGCGGCATTGAGAAACTCATCGGCATTGCCCGCAGCAAAGGAGACAAGTTAGTATCTTGGTGCTCTGTAAAATTATCATGATCAATTGACAAAACAAGATTCAACCCTTTTATATCCTACAGAATAAAGCATATTTAAATGAACATCAAATTAGTTGATAAAGGAGGAGGACATTCTGGAGTGGATTGTTTGTTATGAAAAATGAAAAACTACTTGTGACAGTGTGAAAAACAGTAACATGTTTTACAAAAACAGTAAAAAATGTAACATGGTTTTCACGTAAATATTAAGGAGCACAGCTGTTTTCAACATTGATAATAATAATAAGAAATGTTTCTTGAGCAGCAAATCAGCATATTAGAATGATTTCTGAAGGATCATGTGACACTGAAGACTGGAGTAATGATGCTGAAAATTCAGCTTTGCATCACAGAAATATTTAAAAATAGTTTTAATGTTTTCAATGTATTTTTAATCAAATAAAAGCAGCCTTAGAGACTAAGATACTTCTTTCAAAAACATACAGTAAGAGACTTCTTTCAAAAGTCTTACAGACCCAAAATATTTGGACAATAATGTAATTTAAATGAATCTCCTTAGCATTTACTGTAGATGTTATTGTATTTATCATTGTGCCTTTCAATACATCATCAGTAGAGAAATCTTTGCACAAATTGATCTGAACTCAAACGCATTTTCACTGAAATATTTATAATCTATGTCTAGCCAACAGATGAATACACTGTTTGTTTACATTGTTTACATTATATTGCTGGGAATGTACTTTTTTTACATAAAGTGTCTTTATTGTAATACAGGGTTTAAAATAATAATACTCATAATAATGAAGCAATCCATTATACTAGAAGCCCTAGAAATGGTTTTGACCAAACATTGTATTGTTTATATTATTGCAGATAAGGCTATGTATTGTATCCATTTTTTTTCTTCTATGTTTCCTCGCAGACACACACCGAAGGTGGTGAAAGCAGCTTCTCAAGTCCTCAATAGCATGTGGCAGTACAGAGATTTGCGAAGCCTCTATAAGAAGGTAATGAATTCTGAAGACCTCACTGTTATTACATTTGCACCTATATACATTTGAATAGGCGTCAGAGGAGAGAGAGGCTTTTTGCTGCCGAATGGTGTAGCTATAGCATCTACCAGCAGGCGCTAACTGGCCCATTCTGACCACTTGGTTTATCTAAATTATTTTAAAGGAATTCAATTTTGCATGAACATATGCATGAAAAGCTGTTTGTTTTTTTTGTTCCAATCTATGTGTGTCGTATACTTGAAACCAGGAGGTTTTGATGAGTGTTGTTTCAGGATGAATCAATGATCATGTTCTTCTTATTTTTATGACAGGATGGCTATTCTCAGTATCACTTCATTGGCTCTTCATCTACAATTGAGAGAGACAGACACCGACCCTATTCCTCCTCTCGCACCCCATCTATCTCTCCTGTGCGGACTTCGCCCAATAATCGATCAGGTGAGAGACGCTCCACTTTTCTCCATTTTGATAACTGATATCATTGATATTTCCTTTGTCTTTATCTCCTTGTCGGGAGTAGATTAGAGGAATAAAAAAAAGTACTTGGGATGATCAAAACGACTTATTTTCAAAATCAGTTGGTTGCATAGCCAGTGTGTTGCATGAACACCTAGTCAACTCATCAGTTTGGATGGTAATCAGGTGGAGGGTTTGCATCAGGATGGAACAAAACACCAGGGTCTCGAGACACACGGAACTATTAACTAACCACAATGCTCAAGGTGCTCAAAAAAGGCATGAAATTTGTCAGAGAGCACACTAAGTAAAGCATCTAAAACAAGTTGACCACATTTGTTCGAGAATTAGGCTAAGCTACATTAATCCGGACACATTTGAAAACGCCATTTTCGTTTCAAAATGCTCTCCGTTCACACTAGCGTTTCAAGCGTGTCCAAAAGTTCCTCATTCACACTGAAACATCGAAAAATGCTAAATGCACCTTATTGCACATGTGTAATACCTTGTAAAAGCTCACTGAGATGATACAGACAGAACAGACATCTGCAGCTCTAACAGACATCAAGTTCTCATGCTATTCTTCTGGCAGTATTATTTTATTTAGCAAAATATCTCACCATTCACTCATGCATCCAGGATACTCTCTGTCACCATTATTTGTTTGGTCTAAAACGCAACTGCTTCCATGTTTTGCCGCAGGACAGCAATTGCGAGTACATTTTCTGTCATCTTTGTAGGATTGCGATATGAAGAGTGTACAAAGTAACATATCTTTAGCGACAGTGTGAAAGTGAATAGCACTAACAGGCACAATAGCGGTACAAACATGCATAACTATGGGTTCAATACGCGTCACATGACTAAATATGCGTCATCATTTTCAAATACCTCCGTTTTCACAATCCACACTTCAATACAAAAACGGCGTTTTCAAAATAATCCACTTGGGAAAGCATTTTCAATCTTCAATTTTCATCTCAGTGTGGACGAAAGGGCAAAATGGAGAGAAAAAGATGTTTTCAAATGAAAACATTTTAGTGTGGACAAGGCCTTAGTCAACTAGTCAATTATAATGACTAATTCCAAAGTAGTACATTCAATCTACAGGACAATAATAAATGTGGCCATGCCGTTATGTGATCATAGAGGGAACAGAGCGTCATAATCAGGGTACATCCTGACATTTTTCTATTTCCAACTAATGGTAGGAAGGAGAATACAGTACTGTCTGTCAGGGCACCATGTGTCTCCTAATTACACAGCGTTACAGACGAGTTTGTTCTGCTTTATTAACATGCTTTGTTTAGCAGGCACTGTCTCTTCTCTAGTTGTTTCAGATATCAAAGATTATTTAGTAGATTCTACTTTTGCACTTATTTTATGTTTAATAGTGGTCATCTTCAGTATGTGAGAAATCTTTATTTATGATGCTCATTATATTTATTCAGGGCAAACTGAATATTAAGTGCTTATAATGTCCTCACATATAATGGGAAAAACAAAGAGAGGGCATATTTATTCTCCCTGCTGCTTGGGAGGGTGTGGTGGCGAAACTATCCCAAATGAGGATCTCACACCTTTTAAATTGCGCAAGTTGTAATTGTCAGGGAACTGAAAATCAGTACATTTGCAAGTAAGATGGCCATCCAGAGGAGTAGACTGTGTCCCGACTGATAAAGTCATGCTGAAAATGAACAGCCGATTCATTAACATCCAAACAATTAAATAGATAATGGCAAATAAGTAATTTTTTTATGTTTTTTTTATGTAATTCTTTTTTTCTCATAAAATGAAATGCTTTTGTTGTAAAATAATCTTTTCTTTTTATAGCTTAGGACATTATTGGGTGCTTTCTTCAACTGTGTGCACTTGTATATCCC
Source organism: Meda fulgida (assembly GCA_030578275.1). Taxonomy (NCBI): domain Eukaryota; kingdom Metazoa; phylum Chordata; class Actinopteri; order Cypriniformes; family Leuciscidae; genus Meda; species Meda fulgida. Next base: position 16,097,559 of record CM060617.1, read on the forward strand.
AAGGGTTTTATTAAGACTTAACAGATTTCATTTGACTTTTTGTTATACTGAATGAAGGTCACATAAAAACTCTGGAAATGTTTTATTATTATTCATATTTGATACTTCAAAAGCCTTTTATGTATAAAGTAAACATGATTGTTTTACCCTTTCCTGACTTGAAAACTATATGAAAAACCATCACAAAAATACTAATTAAAAAAAGAAAAGAATAAATACTGAAAAACCATCTCAGTATTTATTGGGTTAATTATAGCAATTCTTACTGAAATTACAGCAGTTATGTTGTATTTTGTGTCGTCACATTTCCTCTGCAACAAATGTATATATTTATACTATAAAACATAATATAATTTAATGTCATTAAATTGTGATTCGTGTTTTCACTTTGAATGTGCAACAAGTTCATATGATATTTTAAGTTAAATCCCTTTTAATAAGTGTTTTTATGAAGTCTTACCTTCTATAAATCACAACTCCTGACATAAAGCTTTTCTAAACACAAAAGTGACTAGAAAGGTGACATAAATTATTGCCGAAGGAACAAGTAAGAAGCCCAGACAAAACCAATCAATTACCTGACCAATTCCATTTAGCAATTAGGAGCAGAGCACTGGCACTTGTTTGCCTCAAAAGGCAAATAGAGAATTGCCTCATTACAGTAAATTAGTTTTTTATGTAAAATAAAAGATTCCTTGATGGAATGAGATCTTATTGTACTTTCAAATGCGTCAAGACACTTTCGCCTGTTTTCCCCCCTCACCTATTATTGGTTGACTTGCCGTGTTTTTTAGCAAGTGCCCCCACCTCCCCTCGAGAAATGATGAGCTTGAAGGAGAGGAAGATAGACTATGAGACAACTGGAACCAATTCTGGTTACCATGGAAACAAGGGCGAGCACACCTCCAGAAAAGATGCGATGGCAGGTAAGGATGCAGTTCGGAGTCCTCCAGCCGGAGTTTAAATCTTCCATATAACCACCATCAAATGACTGACGGAGTCGACAATGATTTTCAAGCAAATCATCAAATATATCATAAACAAAGGCAGTGAACTACACCAGGGTGCTGTAATTAGTATCAGTAACAGTGTAACACTTTTATTTCACAGAAAGATGTATAATATCTGACCAAATGCATCTTTGTGTGAAGTCCTTTACCTCAACAAGAGTCATGAACTGCAATTCATATATATCTGCTCACTTGTTTCAGACAGAAGTTTGCTGTATCTGTAGAAAAAGTCAAAGTACCTGCCAGTCCTCTGAGAATCTTTATAATTCACTGTCTCCGCAGCTCAAATCTCAAGTGGAACATCTACACTGTTCAGAGGTGCTTACATGTCTCCTGGTGATGACATCAAACATAACCAGGTGAGGTCACCACAGATCACGCAGCATTGTAATGTGTAGCTCATACTGATGTTTTGGTAACACTTTGCAATAAGGTCTCATTACTTAACGTTGGTTAATGTTAGTTAATATTTTTCATGTAAAAAAAGGGGGGGAGGAACAACAACAGACAATGTACTCACTCAATCAGGAACTGATATATATATATATGTTTTAATTACTATATAATAATATTAAAATAAAATAGATCTATATATAGTATATAGCCAGCTAATATGATTTTTTATATATTATGATTTTAGATTTTTTATATATTATGATTTTTAATATGATCAGTTCATTTTTGGTGTGGATGAAGTAGGCCTACTTGAGTCTTTTTGATTGCATTGTGGGGGTAGCAAAGACACAAAAAAGAATGTTGGGAAACACTGGTTTAGATGAAGCACCTTTTATATAATATAAATTTTTTGCTTTTTACCTTTATTACACAGAAGCAAGGAATGTTCTTGATTTGAATTGTAAATTGGATTCTTAGTTTCTGAACTACCGCATAACACATTTATGTTACTTCCCAAAACAGCCCTTACGCTCTCATTATTTCCGTCAGGTCTCCGCTCAAGGCAACCCTCCAGAGGCCTACCCTCCCTTCCAGACTCCCCCTGGAGCCAACTTCGAGGAGCCGTACTACGAGGACCAAGCGCATAAACGCCCCCAACCTGCAGCCGACGGCACCATGCACCTGGGACTGAAGTCCACGGGGAACTACGTGGACTTTTATTCAGCATCCCGCCCGTACAGTGAACTCAACTACGAGACGAGCCACTACCCTGCCTCGCCAGACTCCTGGGTGTAGAGGCACAGAGGCAGGCTGGAGGCTGGACTACGAACACCATACACAGAGACCAGCCCAGCATGTGCATGAACACTAGTAGACATCTCACACACGTAAACCTTCAGTTCGGTTCACTGCTCGCACCACAGTGGGCTGCCACTCGGCCAGTGAGCGAGGTTAGAAAAGTGCTTGACGAGAGAGGATTTTAGAGAAGCTCAAGGAATGCGTTTTACCGAACGGACCACTTGAACTTTGGTGTTTTTCAAAGCAGTGGAGGGAATTGAAATGTAAACGGAAAAGTGGAAGATACTGTATGTGGCGCAGAGATGGGACAGTTACGCGAAGCACAAGAAATCGACATTCGACACAAGCTAAGGAAGTAGTTTTCACAAATTATTTTGGACATTTCTTTATGTTAAACCATGCTTTTATGGAGTGCTCTGTTACACTCTCAGCCTTTGTATATTTTATTTTATTTCTTTTTATTATTTGCTTGTTTTTGTACCTCCTTTTTAACTTCTTAAGTCTGGTGTAAAGTACTTGTTGTATATTACAGATGTAGATACAAGGTGCATTGTGTATATTACGCAAAGACTACTGTGTCCTCCCATGTGGCTCAATATATCATTTTATTTTAAAATAGAGAGGAAAATACACTCACTGAACTCCAGCGTCCTGTTCTATGGGTAAGAAAAGCATATAATTCAGAGGTGTTTTTTGCTCTAATGTGTTTTTTCTCCATTTTTCTATGAGGAAACTACTAATAACTGACGACAGAGCATCACTGCCTGGACAGGGTTTCCACTAATAACAAGAACATTTTCAGGCCTATCTGTCATTTTTTTTTTTTTTTTTCCCCAACTGTACTGAAATGAAGACTGGTCATTCCACAAGCCGTCGAGTGATCTGTGCTAAGTTATGTGCCAAATGTGGTAATCCCTGACCCAAGGGGTGCTGTAGATCTGCCGTTTAAGTTACATTTAACGACAAGTCACTGGTTCTATCGATGCCTGTTTGTAAATGCTTTTTTTTTTTAAATGTGTTTCAACAGCATTTACACTGTAACGAAAAATGGAGGGACACAGTCTTTTACAGCTACTTCCCCTCCAAAGATGTACAATTAGTTGACGCTGTGTTGTAAAATAGACATTTGCAAAATCTGCTTTTTTTCTTCCAGAAAAATCAGTGGTTCTTAAGCTCATCGTAGACATATCTGTCAATAGAATATGGATATATATTATATAAATACAAAATATATATATACTTTTTATGTGCAGATGTGGATGTCACCTAACGCAGAAAAATTGCAAGGAAAAAATGCTAGTTAAAAAAAAGCATAGGGTTTTGTTCACCTTAATTTCTAACCAGATGTTGACCTCCTGTTGTCATGTTGTTGCTGTTTCAAAGAGGTGAGACCAGGGCTCAGTGAGGGCAGATGTGAGAAAGCTTCTAATATTGACTTGAAAAGGTGCTAAAACAATGCTCTAACATCTTTTGGCCTATGTTGCTACCTTTTATCAATGCATTTTGAATGTTTCATTTCCCTAGTAAAATGGATGCCACTAAAATTAATAGCTTTGATCTAGAAGGAGAGCTGTGCTTATAGACACGCTTCTTGATTTTCATTTTTTTCTCTCTTAGGTAATTGCCTATACCTAATCTCAGGTCATCTTATTGCAGGAGAAGATGGGTGAGCATTCCTCTATTGACTGAATGGAGAACAAAGAATGACACTACCCTATAATTTTTTACAATTTTTCCATACTTAAACTTCAAATCTGGTGGATTTAAGGAAGTTATGAAGCAAGCCCTGGTCTTCCCTTCATGTCAATTTACACTTAGAGGTAGTTGTCAGATGCAAGGATTGAGGATGATCCCCAAACTCACATATCTTCAGCACCATCGATAGTGAACGTCTGAGAACAAGCAAAATATCTGTGAAAAAGTAGACATATCAGACAACCTGTATTGAAGATGTAAGTAAAACTTTTTTCTGTTGCTAGACAAAGTGTTTGAGAGAATTGTGAACCTTTTTAATGCCAGGTTGCAACTGCTATATAAACTAATGGAGAATCACTGTTTTGTGATTTATTTCGTTCTGTGTCTGAGTTATTTCTATCCTATATTGAGGTTGTCTTAGACATTGGCATGCACATTGGCAGATTTGTTTTAAAATACACTTGTATTTTAAAATACATCTAAGATCTGACATTGGCATGCACTTTATTGCCAGATTTGTTTTAAAATACACTTGTATTACATCCAAACCACTTTTTTATCTAGAATGATGCTTTCAACACTTAAACAGCACTGATTTTTCCATGTATTTTGTAGGCTATTGATTTAGTCAACAGCATTTATTGTGTTCCAGACATCAGCACTAACACATAAGAGATTTCTGTTACCTTGTACAGGCGTGACTTTTCAATTTATTGTATTTTTGATAGAATTCCTAGATAGCTATCAGAGGCCAGGCTGGCAAGCTGCGAACTCCTGTTAGGGTTTCATCACGACTGTTTCATTACCATTTTCCCCACAGAGAAGCATTTTGACATTGACAGGGTATGTGCTTCTCACGTTGTCCTGAGACCCAGTCTGCAGTATAAAAAGTGTGGCAGGTGCTAAACGACATCTCATGCCTACAGCTCTGAAACACCAAGCCCTTCACGTCCATTCATTTCAATTTCACCAATGCTATTGCGTAATAGGGTATTAATCCATCTACAGTTCAATTTGATGCATAAAAATGTGGTGATGCTGTGAACTGAGTGTTGAATTTTATTGCTAATGTAAGTGTGTAAGAATGTGTCGTAGATACGAATATTAAAGAAATGCATTTTGAGAGCTGAAATGGCTCTCAATGTGTGGATTGTGTGTTTTGAGAACATGAAGCCTTACCTTGACTGACTAGAATGTAGGCCTAATACTGACCCCTATTGGAAGTTTACTGCCACTCTGCATCGCTGGTACTGGTGCGCCCCTTGTAACTTTGACTGCTTTGTTTTGTTATTAAAGGATTTCAACCCTATAGTTTGACATCTTTGTCATATCACTGACATGTCTAAAGGAAACATTACCTGATAACAAACATTATATTTCAAATCTTCACCAATATGTGACTACGTAGCTCTCTCTAGCACTGTCTATTTGAGCTGTAGTTTACCTTTTATCATTACATTTGAATAATTTCAAATTAAAATTAATTAAATTAATTCGTCACCCGGTTTTAACATAAGTGGTGCTCACTGCAAAGCCAAATGACTTCCAACCTAAATCAGGTTTAGGGTAAGGTTAGGGTGTGGCTGGATGTCAAGCTCCACCCATAGAGCTTATTCACAGCAGCGGGATCTTTCATTTTTAACGGCAATGAAAGTGATGCTGTGAGGGATAAACATACATCTCTTCAGTGGGTTGTACTGTTATTTAATCGGCTTTTCAAAGGTTCTGCTAACGAAACACAACAAAAATATCTTTCCATGAAATTTCAGTAGACAAAAAAAAAAAACTCGACAAGGCATGAGCTGTGGAAACTTATAATTGATAATTTTTTTTTTTTTTTTTTTTTTTTTTACAGCGGACGACATTGAAAACGGTAAGTCTACCCCTCACAGCCTCGTTTTCATACATGGCATGGCGCTGCTCTGAATAGGGTATTTTGGCTCTGAACACAAATAATGTGTTCTCACCAGCCAAAACGCATGCACACCACGTTTTTCTTTTTTTTAAGACTTGAGTTAAAAAGTTAGACTTTTACAAAAGGCGTTATTGCATCTGTTAAGAATGCGTTATGTGTCATCAAAGTAAGCCGAACTGGACTAACCCTAAAAAAAAGTCTTAGCTTTTCCAGGTTTATAGACATTAAGGCCAGTTCCAGGGGCACCACAGTGTTTTCTAGGGCCCCTGGCTAATTTGTAATCAGGGCTCCAAGCCCCCAACCCCAAATTATCTTATCTTTTTGACACATAATCATTATATATAAGCATAGCAATTAATGCATATTCAATGAGAAAATAAATAACTCAATTTGAAAGTTTATTAAATGAGTAAATTGTGCATTTATAACTATATACAAATAATTACATACTGCAGTAGTAGCCTATCCTACAACACCATTATAGCATCTCATACACACACACTATTTAAACTCTGTCTGGATGTCTTATAAGCTGTTTTATAAAAAAAAAAAAAAAAAAAAAAATAAGCTGTCAACTTGCAATTTCTTATTCCCCAAGTGCTAAGCGACGCGTTTTTCTCACAGCAAAAACTTTGATCAGATCTTTGAAATCAAGCTGTCTTTCTAAATCGTGTTCAATAGACAGCATGGCCAGACCATTTAGTTTTTCTGAGACATTGTTGATCTGAGGTAGTCTGATCTGAGGCAACCCTCACCGGCAGTGCAAAATATGCTCAAGGCGATGTACACTTCACTGAAAATCTGGAGATGCATCTTGTAGATTTAATTAAATATGTATCATTATTGTTATAATTATTATTATAACCGACCTAGTCAGGGTAGCGCTATTTTTTAGCCTGGATGCCAGCCGAACTTAGCCCCGCCCACAGCATTTGAGGTCGGGAAGTTCGGTCTGGACTCGATCCGTTGTGAAGCAAGTATGCCCGAACCAAAGCTGTTCGGACCAATGAATCTGAGATGCTCTTGCTAGATTTAATTAAATATGTTCTCATTATTGTTATAATTATTATTATAACCGACCTAGTCAGGGTAGCGCTATTTTTTAGCCTGGATGCCAGCCGAACTTAGCCCCGCCCACAGCATTTGAGGTCGGGAAGTTCGGTCTGGACTCGATCCGTTGTGAAGCAAGTATGCCCGAACCAAAGCTGTTCGGACCAATCAAATTGTCAGGGCGGGCTTTATACGATGTTGGACAGATGATCAACAGTAACGTAATCATCCACGTCACCAAAGAGCGCTTGGGTTTAATTCAAACAAAGAATGGCTGCCACTGCAGAATTTAGATGTGAAGATTCAGCCATGGCGTCTGTTATAGAAGATGTAGACAACGCATTCATTTTAAAAGAGGAACAGAGAACCGCGATCAAAGCATTTGTTGATCGGAAATATGTTTTTGCCGTCCTTGCTATGGGATTCGGCAAAAGTTTAATTTATCAGCTGCATGGCCCCGATGGTCGCTAAGATGCAACTCGGCGTGCACGATGAGGTGGAAATACCAGCAGTCATTGCTAGCTCCTTTTCGGAAGCCCGGAACGTACGTAATTTACGCTGTGATTGGTTGTAGATCTATCCAATTGAGTACAGAGGTATTTTCTTTCCTGGTTCGGTTGAAACGCCCCATAATCACAGCCCAATGGAGTAGTATCAGACTCACATTCTGACTAGAATCTGAGTATGACGACGTCAGGCTAGCTATTTTTACTAACAGGAACAAAAACTGTTCTGTGAGGGATAGAATACAGTGCATTCAATTGATTTTACTGCTGTTTAACAACATTGTTCAGCTGATGAAACGTCTTTCCGAAAAAAAAAAAACAGTTTTAAAAGTTTCGAGTTGCGAAAATGACCTGATCTAAGGACCTTAATACAGCGCTTGCCATTGCAAAGACTGTCTATCCTCACAGCCTCGCTTTCATCTGCGTTAAATTCAATAGGCCTTTGTCATCTAACCGGACTATGGTCTATTGCATTATTTTGGTGTTATAAACGTCATTGACAAATATGTTGTAATTGTTTTAGCAGCTTCTTTATATAACACTCCGTTCTTATAACACACTTGGTTCTTTCAGAGCAATGTAAAAAAATAGAAATTAGTGTGCGTCAAATTTCAAGTATGAAATGGCTCAAAGATGAGCGAAAACAAACTACACATTAATTATGTTTGGTGATTTAGTAAATTAGAATGATCATTTAAAAATAACGTATCAGACTAAAGATTATAGAACTGAAGAGTGAAGTGCATGGCAGTCTAAAAGAGTATAGTGTACGATTTGTAGGCCTACTGTTGACACCCTCATAGACCATAAGCCTTCACAGAGGAAAACATCCTTAAAAAACACTAAGGCATCTAAAGACACATCACTTTTTCCTCCCGATAGGCAATCTCAACCTATCCATCTGTTCAGCTTTCTTCTTCTCCTCCTTCAGAGCTTTGTACCTCCATTTAGGGATCTGTAGGTGTAATGGGTCTTTTGAAGTCCTGCTAGGCGGACGCTCTGGTGTGAATGCAGGGGCAGGAGCTTTACACAGCATGACTTTAGGCACCACTACTCCAGGACGCACACTGCTTCTGCGCATCATGTGTAGGGGCAGCAGGCTACTTCTCCTCAGGGCCATGGTGGAGGCCATCGCTACACTTTGCAGTATCTGTGGCTGCAGACTGGAGCGCCGCTCCTGCTTCTTCGGCACCAGCAGGACCCTGGAGTTCTGGAAGAGCCGCTTGTAGTTGTTGAGGCGCTCGGGCCCCAAGTTCTTCAGCTCAGCCAGACGCTGTTTGCGGAGGATGTCCTGTACGGCAGGTCGGCGTTTTCCAACACACGGAGGGCTGCCCGGGCACACAGTGTGGCAGGCGGTGGCTATGAGCGGGCTGGCCAGCGCCGTGGTCATTCGCACCATATAGTCCATGACACCTTCGTCTACGGGGTTGGTCTTCATGCTGATGGAGAGCAAGTTACTGACACACTCTGAGAACTTCCTCAAGCAGGACTTCGGCTCTTTTGATCGAGCCACCAGTTCGCTTAGCATAGGCCACTCCATGTGATAAGAGTCACAGAACTGTTCAGCACAAGGCTGTTCCATCAGTCGGGACATCAGTTTGGCGGTCTCGCTGCGGCCCGTGAACGTGGCCCATTCATGTGGAGTCTGCTTACGGCCAAAGTCCCTTGCTTCAATGTCTCCTCCTTTATAAAGAAAAACATCAGACAAAGGGAAAATTAATGCCAACATGAAGGAACAAAATGGAAGATTATTATGCATGAACTAAATTAGGAATTCATATTAATTTTCCAGCTGATGATACTGTACCTGTCATCATGAGAGACCGCACGCATTCGGCTCGACCCTGAATGGCCGCTTTCATCAACGCAGTGAAGCCATGGCAGTTCCTGCGTTCAGTGTCAAGCCCGGGAAAATAGCTCAGCAGGTAGTTGGTAATCATACTGTGGCCTATAATTCAGAAGAAGATATAGAATACATTTACGTTTATGTATTTGGCATATGCCTTTATCCAAAACAAAATTGTATGCATTCCCTGGTAATCAAACCCATGATCTTGACGTTGCCAGCAACATACTCTACTTTTTGAGCTAAAAGAATACAGACACTAAGATGGTTAGAACTGGTTAATACTCTTTATATAAAGTCAATTTTTAAATGTGTCCTTCAATGAGGTTTCTAGGTATTTGCTTACTAGAACAAGTTTAGGATATTCTGGTCCCTATACAGGGTGCTTCATTCGTTCTGCGTATTGGGGGATTTTTTTTCAAGTGCATGTTCAAAACTCCGGTTAACTCGTATAACTAATAACTCCTGTTTTTTTTTCATGAGCTCCCTCTTGCTCTGGCTGAAAGGATAACAGTATAGTGAGACGGAGGATATCGCTCAAACCTACTCAGATCACATCATTTCATGGAAATGATTTTGGCCTCGGTGCTTGAGGTCCGAGGCTATTGGCCCTGCCCGGCACGTAGTTAGCCCTGGATCGCACAGGCCCGACAGTGGAAAAGCAGCTATTTAGACCATTTCTTACCAGCTCACATTTAGATCTGTCTCCATCCAATCAACAACCATCGAAGAGAACCAAATCTTACAAAAAAAAAAGTCAGTAATCTGTTTCACTCGGATATGCCATAAAGGATCTCTCGCTACTTCTGTTCACAGATAAGTGATAATACATTTGCTCTTGTTTTATAGAAGTCAAATGAAGGCCCAGGGGGATGTACTGAGAGTTATTGATCGGAATTGTGTTGCCTTTAATAAATGAATTGGTGTCACTTCCCTTACCTGCTTGTGCAGCAGTCATGAGAGCCGTATTGCCTTCATTATCCTGCCAGTTCACATCCACATGTGGACACTGAGAAAGTGCAATGACCACATCCACGTAGCCCTGGTAACACGCCACTATCAGACCTGTCTGTTAAGCAGTGGAGAGGAAAAATATGAGTTATCTCCACAGTCATTTTCCTGAATGTCCATCATTACTGCAGAAGAAGGTGTTTAACGTGCAAACTGCAGCGGCATTGAACCCTGCTATATAGCAGTTAATTTAAGGGCAGGGATTGTTGTAGAGTGAGTTTCCAGATCTATCTCTGGAGGTCAGAAACACATGGGTTTGGTGGTTTTATTTATGAGGTCGATGAGCTCTTGATCTTTAGAGTAAGTGTGTCAATTGGTGTTTTGCAGAAGCATAATTAGACTAGCAAGTGTAGCCTATACTGTAGTTAGGTCAGTCAATATTACCGCAATGTCACCACTGTGCATTTATATGGGTATTTAAGGGTGTAATATGTAATTTTTTTCTTAACCTTTCCCTCCTCTTCCATTGGTTGGACATCAGATAGCCTCACCCAAATTCAAGAAAAACTAATGTGCAAGTGTTGCTCAAACAAGCAATGTTTTGAATGCACCACATGAGCCCCAGTGTTTACACTTTTCTTGGAAATCTTTTGTGGAATGACTTGCTTAATTTCCAGAAACAACTAATGTAATAAATAGAAATATTCACACATTCAGACTAAATAACAGTTATCTAAATATGCTATAAATGGAGAACAATTGAGCATAACAAACTGTACAAATGAGCACAGAGACAAATGAAGTGCAGACATGGGGAGGCCTGCTGCGTTCAAGCATATGTAAAATCACAATAGAATTCAGCAAATATCAAAGGCACAGATGAGTGAGGGTTACGAGGAAATAAAAACAAATGCGTGAGGTCAGATTCATTGCTTGAAGCATTTTTCTTTTCTTGTGTGTCTCCAGATTGTGAGTGATTATGAGCACTACAGGCAGATGGTAAGCCCCATAAAGACTATTAGCTAAGATTTAGTATGGAGTTCCCTCTGGACCGCTTGTCTGCTGGCATTTATGGTGCTAGCAAGAAACTGAATATGATCAATGCTATAATATAATCGATATGCAGCTAAATTAAAATATATACTTTTATATCAAATTTAGGACTAGTTGTCTATCTCTTTTAGCCACCATTAAGGCTCTTTTGCAAATATATATATATATATATATATAATTTTTTTTTAAATGTATCTCTTAATATAAAGGTTATTAATAGGATAACAGCCATATGAGATAGCATGAGGTAACAATTTATACCTAGTGGTAGATCCCAATGACACTTCATAGGGATCACATCAGGTTACAAAGCACAGTCTTACAGGGAAGCCAAATGTCATGTTGTCGTAAGATGATTGTGAAGAAAAGCCTCTCTAACCTCCTAAAGCTCCCCGTCTCTGGATCAACGGAAGTTCTGCTGTGAAGGTGAAGACAAACTCTAAGGTGAAATATAAACTTTAAGCTATCAAATGTGCATCCCCACAGTCAGCAGGTTTCCTGAACCTAAAATCTCATATTTTTCTGTTTAATTATCAGCACTGCAAACAGGTTGAACATTGCCGAGACTGATAAACAGGATCATTAAATATTAGCGCTTAATGGTGCTGTTTAACTGCGCTGCACATATAATTTCTTCTGTGCTAATGGTGGTAGAATAAGATTTGTATTAAATAAATGATCAGGGATTGTGTTAGTTGAGAGACATTTACATGCAAATGGGTCATAGTCTTAAAGGAGGACTACGTGTCTTTTACTGCCCCACACACACACACATTGCTGCTTTGGGGAAGACAAGAGCCTTTTTATCTCTGAGTAACCGTTTGTTTCTGTGCATGTGTAGTTTCTGTTTGCGTTCAGAACATTGAGTTTTCAAACTGTGTTGTCTAAGTTAAGAGTGAGTCACAGACCAAGTACAGTCCTATTCAGCGATGATGAATAGTTAAATAAGATGATTATTAACTAATTCAATGCTCGTACCAAGCAGCAAAGTGCACCAGAGTATCTTTTTCAATATGGTCTCGGTAGCAGCAGAAGCACAAAAGAGGGGGAGGGGGGAGGGGGGCAATATGTGATGCTTCATTTATTATAGGCTCTATTTTTAGGAAGACAGACACGTTTAGCAGTAGTCAATGCAATTTGATTTCAAATGATTCAGTGAGGAAGGAAGTCATCTCAATTCTCACATATAATTTAGCATGACAATAGGTGGCAGAGTCAAATTTAGACTTTTATGGCCTGTAGCTAGACTCATTTCAGTGGAATTATACGTCCATTGTAAGGTCTGTGCTTAGTGGACAAATTAGGGTTTCTCTGCTCATATGACATGCCGAAAAAATCCCTGTCTACTGTCTAGGCAGAGCCCTTCAGTGTTTTGGTGTCTTGGAGAGCCTTTAAAAAGCTCAGTCATGATTATGATCTGCTTGGGCTGCATCTCAGACTGCAATTCAAACTCCAATCTGTTCCAGGGCTTAGCTGGCTGGTGCATCCATGAGATTTCAGCTGTAGATCGCAGCGTCACAACACAACAGGACATCAAGTCAAGACTTAGAAATTGACTTAGAAATGTCATGAATCTTTTGTGAACATTTGGACACACACAAGCGTTATTTTAGTTTTATTTATATACTATTACATTTCATTTTAGTTTTAGTAATTTTGCTACTATATGTAGCATATAGCTTTTTCTTAGTTTTATTTAGTTTTTTACTTTTCCATGGACCCCTTAGCACCCTTGTAGCCCCCTGGCCACCCATTCATTTTTAAACTCCTGGACTTGATAATGACCCATTCATTTACATATATCGAATAAATGGTGGTTGTCAGTGAAACTACAATATCATATTTTTAGACTCAATGCAATTCCATCATGTTTACAGCTGCCATCCAAGCCAGATTTCTTTTCTTATAGATCCTGCCTTTAATGCTATGTATGGATGAAAGTCTCAGCCTCACTTTAGCGCAGCATCGATATTTATGGAGGAAGGAGACAGCCGCCTGAGCTCATTCCCTGAGGAGCACTGTGTGGATCATGCATGTTTAAAGACTCTTTGATATGATAATAGCCTTGCATAAACATGACACTGTTAATACCCACATTGTCATAATTGTAAGCTTCTTAGGGCTAAGGGGAGTGAAAGCCCGTCTCCCAGTCAAGAATGGCATTCTTTAAACACATGATTTAGCTGAATGGATCCTGGAAAGTAATATGTTCATTGTTCCAGTATTCAGAAAATCAAAGCATGGATGGTAATGATAGAGATTTTCCTACACTGCATGAGCTTGTTCCTGCAATTTAATTCTTATAACTGAGAATGTTTCAACTGCTTGTGCTGCTAAAATGAAAAAGTCTAAAGTTAAACTTGGATATTTTTACTTTTCAGACCACATAAAAGACAAATGTGAGTCTTAATATTCAGTGACAACTGGTGTTTGATCCTCAGTCTTTGTGAAATTTCAAATAATAAATGAGCACTACAATATTTAAAGCTGAAATGCTAGAACTATAATTAAGCCATTTGTAGCTTGACTTCCCTAGAAAAGTGTAAACACTGAGAGGCTTTTAAACATTTTTTGAGCACCCCGACCATCAACACTGATTCAACCAATAGCTTGAGTCTGGGGGCCTCTGTTTGTCTGACCAATGATAGGGGGTGGGAGTGTTTGGGAAACTTGTTTAAAAACAATCATTTCTGTGATTCAGTTTGGTAGCACAGAAATTACACATTTCCTTTTTAAACATTCAAAAGCTAACTTACTCTGTTATTTTTGTCCACCTCTCGCACCTCCTCCTCCGTCACACCTTGTCTTATCAGGATTTTGACAATGATGGCATTGTTAGTGCAGCATGCTTTGAAGAAGCTGAGTGGCTCAGGGCTCTCAGGACCCAGACATTTTTCGAAGTTGAGCGAATCATCAGGTGGGTAGAAGGAATCGTCCGACACAATGCTTTTGCTATCCGGTAGTTTTGAAAAGTCCAACTCCTCAAATTCTTGGTAGATGTCGTCGTCATCATCATCATCATCATCAGAAAGATGGTGGTCTTCATCATCTGCATAATAAGAGTCCTCTGTTGGCTCCACAATAGTGGAGCGCTGTATGGAGGACTCCTCATTGTTCCAGCCTCTTGCTTGGTTGACACTGGTGCCATTTTGGTGATCTTTAACCGGAAGTACACCTCCTGCAACACCATTCTCAGTTATTAGCACCATTTAACTGTCCAACAGGTGGAACACAAAAACAAAAATCTTGTAGGATCCAGAATGAGACCATCACATAAAGAATGGCAATCCTAAACTCCAGTTATTGACACAAGAAATGAAGAACCAGAAGTCTTAGACCTTTTAGAATAAGCTTTTCCAAATCATATCCACTGCTCTTCAAGAACCAGTTGTATTTATGTCCACCCTTGGTTTCTGATTATAATATACATACCCAAGCTTGTTTTTTTTCAACAAAACTATCCAATTTTTTTCTTCACTTGACTTGCTCTGTGAACCAATCTGACTGTTGTTGGAGAATTCACCAATAGCTCAAAGTGAGGATGAAGGACTTCCATCAGAAATGCTCTGACTGGGATGGGCACTGTTTCGAGAGAAGTCTCCTAATCGCCTTAGTCTCTTTCTGTCTGTCTCTCTCTAACCCCCCCCCCCCCCTCCCTCAGTTACATGTGCTGAACAGTAATCTTACTGTCCGAGGAATCAATGTAGTACATTTTCCAACTGATGCAACACAAATTTGCATCAGTTACACAAAACAGTTCTCAACATAACTGATGCCTTTTAATGTGCAGAGGACTTTTATATCTTTCAGGATACGAGTAGTCCTACTGTGTACCATTATTACTCTTATCGCTTCTATTTTTAGCCCACTTTGACACTCACAAGCACATCCAGAGCGACTTTTAACACTTTGATAGCCTATATTTGACTGTGATCAACTGTTGGCCGCACAAGCCTCCTCGATGGATTAGTGGAAGGTTAATAGGATGCAGCAGAAATAACATTTTGTTGTGGATAAGCTGTTCTCTCATTTGCATTCTAAAAAAACAATAATACATATTAACACTGTCACTTTCAATGTATTTGGTTGTACTAAGACTGCTGTTTTCTTATTACTCTGTAAAAAAAATATGATCAATAAGTTATGACAACATGTTTTTGCAAAATAAGTAAAAAAAATTAGTTGAATCTTGCATAACAAAACAAAAAAGTTGAAAATTGCTTAAGTCAGTCTAATGTAATTTAAGTTGAAATGACTTACATCCAAGATGATTGTACTTAAAAATTTAAGGCAGCAACATTTTTGGGCTTTGGGCTTTAGGATGATGTATAAAGGCATGTTTTGTACTGATATTTCTGGTGGCAGCACATCTTAGAGACCGTTTTGGGTAAATTATCCCAGAAAATGACTGTATCTACTAAGCCTGCTCATGTCACTTTAATATCTTCACAAAAGGTCACGAAAATGTTCTATCTAGAGATTAAAGGTAATATGGTAACTGATACAGCCAATTATATTTCACAATGCCAGCTATCAACTAAACTTATAATTCAATTAAATTCACATTTATTTGTATAGCGCTTTTCACAATACATATCGTTTCAAGGCAGCTTTACAGAAAATGCATGTGTCTACATTGCAATTTAGCGATCTGTTATCAGAGGTGACTGTGTCCAAGTTTTGTATTTCAGAAATGTACATATACAATCACACAGTTAGCTAACAATGTATTCATTTAAGGCAGAAACAATCAGCTCATTTAGTAGGCTAATTATTACAAGTTGTGTTTATAATATGTATAAAAAATGTAGCATTGGTTCAGGTTGATTCAGAGTTCGTGTTGTCTGAAGTCCTCGCATTCGTTGGAGTCATCTCTTCACACGAAACTAAACTAAACGTAGATAAAGCATCTACAACAGAGAAACATGACTTCTAAAAAGTGGCACAGTGATAGCTTGCCTTACATAGGATAAACGGTCATGTCAAGTGGTGAGTTGAATTATTGATGATGCAAAGTTTACATTTCAAATATATATATTTTAAAAAAGTTTGTGTTTTACTTTAGTATTATTATAGTATTTATTATTTATTTTTAGTGTTCATTTTAACTTTCTTTAGTATTTTGTTTAGTTTATTTTGTTAGGTGCTTTTATCATTTTTTTATTTCGACTTATATTTAGCTTTAATTTATATTTATTTCTGTTTTAGTAATGCTTCAACTTGTTCGTAGCCAAGGCGACATTTCTAATTTATATATTTTTAGTTACATTTTTTCATCTAGTGTTTGTATTTTATTTAAGCTTTAGTTCAATTACTGAAAGTTTATTGTGCTTATTACTATTACTGACGTTTAATAGTTTTAGTTACAACAACAACAACACTGATTCATAAGACCTTTACAACTTAACACTGTATTGTGGCATTAAGGCATGTCATTAACTCAGGCATGACACATCTGTTACATAACTGTAGACTGTAAAAGATTATGACACTGACCCACAAGGCATATTAAGGCTGAAGGTTATGAACTGAGCTTTGATTGAGCATCCAGATTGTTTACTGGTCGCCAACATTCTTGTATTTACAAAAGGTTACTTTTATTTTGCTGTGTAAAATTCCATTTTAAAGGAATTTAGGAATACAAAATGTTCTGTACATCATGCCAAACAACACATATGACAAGAAGTTCACCTAACAAAATGTCAATGCCCACATCAAACAAACTACCCTAATACAATAAGGGGAAACCATAGCAAGTAAAAGCACTGGCAATGAACCAAGAGTCCTAGTAATCTGTCGATCTAATTATATTCACCATTGTTTCACAACAAGGTTGATCCCATTATTCTACAATGACTAGGACAGGACAAGTTTACAGCTTGAACTGAATGTATGAGAAATTATGCTCAGCTAATAATGGTTATGATACATTTAGAAATAATGTATCATTAGACATATCAAAAGTCTCAATATATTACAAATACAGAAATACTTGTGGTCTTGTCCTGCATTGTTGTTTTTGTACCACAAAAACCCACCAAGTTTGTTAGCTTTTAAGTGCAGTTCTCATTGTGTGAGTAGTCAGTGTTATAAATCCAGATGTTGCAAACCCCATTACAGTTCTACATCAAACCTGGTAATCTGAGTCACTTGTATAATAAACATTTTTATATCACTTTGTAATAAACAAATATTATTATTATAAACAGTATCTCAAAAATCAAGTATGCGAATGATTCCAAGTTCGATTAAAGACACAAAAGCACTGCGAGTAACCACACTTTGTGATTTAATATTTTTAATAAAAGTTTTCAACAAAAAAATAATAATAATTGTCTGCCATTATGAGAATGTAATTGTTACAGCGAGAGCCTCCTAGCAGGAGGTTTGAAAACATTCAGAAATACTGAATACTTCTCACACAAACATGCTATGAAAAGGCTTAGTAAACCAGACACGAAAGTGTTTAGTGCCGGACCACTACCTTTTTTTTTCCTGGATTCTAGCTGACCTCAGAAAACTTAAAGAGGATATCAAATCAATGGCTGATAAAACATGAAAACGGTGTCACTAGTTGCACATATAAAAATAGAACATTTTCCTTTCAGAGGAGCGCAAGCTATCAAGAAGCATACAGTATCCAGTTTCAGTGTAATAAGATACTATAAGGTCACTTATAGAATCTCAGCGCTGATTAACTATCTCTAAAGCCGTCTGAGACAAATTCTTCGGGAATCGTGAATCTTTAACAGACGCGGCAAATCTGAAATGGAGAAAAACATACACAAACAATTGAAAAGTTACACTATTTACAAATGTGTTGTTGAGGATCTCCTCCTTACCTACAGACACGAAAAAGACTTCTCTTCTAACAAATCGAAGCAAGAATCATAAACCACACGTTTCGACTGAAATCTGATCAGTTTGATGAATTATAGAGTAAGGACTTAAAATTTTGGTCTAAAGGGATTCTGAACTATTGCTGTTCTTAAAAAAATGCTTTTTTAATTACAAAAAAGTGCAACAACCTGTGTGCGTGCCAGAGTTACATCTATGAGAAAGTGTTGCTAGGCCATGCTGAGCACAAGACAGACATACAACGGTCGATATCAACTTGAACAGCAGACAAATATGCTAGCTTAACCACTGACGCAATTAGCACTCTAAACGGTCTTCTAAGCTACTCGAAAGGCTTTTTCAGAGTTGAACGAAGAGCTAGCAGGCAGAGGTAGGCTTTGCGGCTCACTGTGAGCCATAAACACTACCGTCAAACTAAGCTTCGTCTGCTAGATACTGACTCTGCTTCTGTCTTCTTGAACAACAGTCGCGCACAAACTGTTGGTGAAACGAAATTCCCTCTTTTCCACATGACAGGAAGCGGATGGGTGTTGCGTAACCTTTAAATCCGCCTCCATCCACTTCTGCTTCGCACATAAAACTAGGGAGTTTAAAGCATCGAGAAATGAAGGTAAGACACACTGCCAATTGCACCAAATCAAACGAGACCCCTCTCATTCAAAAACTTCAAGATCATATTTCATTGAAAATTCCAAACTAATAAATAAAAAGGTACTAATGTGACAGTCCAGCTTCATTATGACACAGACGTTTGTCCGAGAGACATTTCAGCTCTGGAGTCTGACTGGCCTCTCCATGAGATGGATGAAACGAACCATGTGGGTCGAGTCCTACCACAAACAAATCTCCACAAATAAGGTAACAACAAGATTTAATAAATTAATACACATACTTAATCTGTTTTTTTTGTTTGTTTTTTTTCTGGGTTTTCTTTTCCTTTTAGAGGTGAGACATTCTTTTTAAATCCATGGTTGGTTGGCTGTAGGGTTTCCCTCTTTCGCCCCATTTATGTACATGGCTCTTTCGCCCCTTTTTTGCTGGCAGTCAGAGAGACCAGAGGTCAGTTTTTAGAGTCTTAGTGGACGTGATGGTTGTATGGACGCACACATCACGGGTAAGCAGAGGGAGCAGGAAGGTTCATTCAGTCGTTCACGCATGCTCACACATGCTCGCTCACTTACACGCACGCACAAAACCATGACTCCAAAGCAATCCCAAGCTCTTTACTCCTGCACTGAACTGCTGTGTGTGGTAGTGCTGGCCTTGCCAGCTTTTCGTTCATAGTTCACAAGTCTCTGTCCAACAAGGTACCTGCATGGAAGAATAAAGAGCAAAAGTCAAATCAGAACAAAACAAAGCCCAGATAAGCAAGTCTGTAATTATTATTTATTCAAAATGGAGACAAATATGCTACCAAAATTGTATTATTATTAAAATACTATAATATTTACTTCTGTATTAATTATATTTTCTTTGTAACAGCCAGAATTTACAGATTAAATTAAATCATTAATCAGATTATTTCAATTAAATCATTAAATTACATTAGTTCAAACGTTTGGGGTCGGTAAGATTGTTTTAATGTTTCTGAATGTGTATGCCAAAGCTGCATTTATTTGATAAAAAATACAGTAAAAATAGTACTGTTACAAAAAAATATTTGAATTTAAAACTGTTTCCTATATACATACATTATAAAATGTAATTTAAAGGAACACTTCACCCATTTGCATTAGACTTTGTATCTTTAGAAACCCAGTCACATTTTCGAATGGTCAGGGTTTATTCCCTTATTTTCCCCTGAGATGGGAGAAATAAGGATTTAAGTGTTCCACTTCCTGCTTTTTATGACGCAAAAATCGTCATTTTGCATCATAGGAAGTCCAATTTCTTTGAATAAGGGTAAGACTACAAACAGTAACTCATCATTTATCCAGGGGGTGGGACCCACTCACGCTACAGACCTACAGATCAGTGGTTGGGACTTCACTTGCAGATACAGAAAGCAATTACGTTCTGTGGAGAAAGCTGAGTAATAGGAGAAAGCTCAGTAGGGGTTACCATCGACTTTTTCCTGGACATGTCCGGCCGTCGAGATCGTACAAAATGTCCGGGATTCAGCTTTTGCTTTCTGCAGTCGCCATTCATTGTTTACATACACACCGTTTGTTTCAATCTAACTGAATTCATTCCGATTGGTGAATCTCAATGTAGCGTTTACATGAACGCTAAATAAGTGATCGGTTTGATGTGCGTTTTAACATTGCTAAGAAAATTTGCGCTCCTCCGTGAGAGACACGAGACCGGTGCGTCTCACAGGTGTCGGGTATCAATAATCACGCCACCAGCCTCGCGCTGTTCTCCTGCGGCGCTCACTCGTCCTGCTCGCCATAGTAAACATAATGAATGGCGACTGTAGAAGGCAAAAGCCGAATCCAGGACATTTTGGGCGATCTCGAAATCCCGGGCAGACTCATAGCGGAGACTCACTAGCAGCCTAGACAACTACTGCGCTTGTTACCGCCGGTAAGGGGCCTTCTAGGGCAGCGAAGCAAGTGCATTCTGGGAGTTGTTGTCTTTCATCCACATAAGCCAAAAATACATTTTCTGGCTTTTCTCAGTCTAGAAAGCTCCACATTCAAAAATAATTTCACATTTCTTCTACATAAATGAACCATTTTAAATACACATTCATCTTTCCAGAGGTGAAGTATCCCTTTAATCCTGTGATGCAAAGCTGAATTTTCAGTATCATTACTCCAGGTATCAGTGTCTCACATTATATGATGATTT
This sequence comes from Meda fulgida, assembly GCA_030578275.1. NCBI lineage: Eukaryota > Metazoa > Chordata > Actinopteri > Cypriniformes > Leuciscidae > Meda > Meda fulgida. The sequence continues at coordinate 16,118,430 of CM060617.1, forward strand.
GCTGCTCAGGAAATATTTCTTATCATCAATGTTGAAAACAGTTAAGGTTACACTATTTCGATAGTTTAGACAGTCTGCTAACTATTAGTAACTTTGCACTACATGTCAACTACCTCTCATTAGTGTATTATTAGACTGCAGTAGACGGTTAGGTTAGGGTTTGGTTTAGTCAACATGAAGTTGCAAAGTTACTTAGTAGAATGTCTGTTGGGGACCATCAAAATAAAGTTAGCAAATATTAAGCAGACAGTCTACTAATACTTCATTGAAAGTTAGTTGACATGTAGTTGCAAAGTTTCTTATAGTTAGTAGAACGTCTAAAGTGGACTATCGAAATAAAGTGTTACCAGAGTTTCTGCTTAATATTTATGTTGAAACGGAGATACATTTTTCCCCCATAATTGTTTGATGAATAAAGACTTTTTAGTAACATTAATGTATTTTCTGTCACTTTTGAATGGTTGAGTAAATGAGTGATACACCAATCAAGAAATGCTCTCAAGGTACAAAATGTCCCTGAAAATGTAACCCTCTAAGCAAGTATTAGCTATGAAAAAATAAATAAATTACTGCTCAGGACTCACTTGTCATTCTTGATGTGCTCATAAAGGCGCTTGAATTGTCGGATTTGGAAAGAGAGGATACCCATCAGCACCACTACCATCAGAAGGAAGGGGTAGATTCTCCTCTGCACCAAATTCTGCATCTCCATAGTGACCCCTATTCAGAGAGACAAACGCTGGTTAGAATAGGTAAGAGCGGTTAATGAGAGCATGAGAGAAACCCCTTGGAACAATCAAACTGCTTTTTGATTGATTTAATTAGGCTTTCAGGCAGACAAACAGAAAATAAAATTTATTTTGGATGGCTGAGGTCTTTAAGGATCTCTTGCATGCATCAAGATGGTCAGGTGTATTCTCAATGTTCGGTAGCTCCGCCAATGAGGATTTGATTTGACCTTTATTAACCCTAAAGAGAGGTCTCGGCCTGAAGAAACAGGCATTTATTGCAAACTTCATGGTAAACGCCACTACACAACTTCAATATGCAGTATGAAGGGCATCTAACTGTTGAGACATCATCGGAATTTTGTACTTAAAGGGTAATTCCACCTGTGGAGACATGAATATGTATTGAAAGTGGGTGATATATGTAGTAGAATAGTAGCATAAATTTCTAATTTGGGTCCTCCTTGACCGATAAAAGGCAGAAAATGACTTTTTAGTGCTTGTGGATTGTAGACAACAATCCCCATAGTGCATTGCAATGCTCAGCTCCGCAGGCCACTCCCACCTCTACGCTACCGCCTGGAAATCATTTCACACAATTTCTAGTGAAGAGTTACTTTGAGAACTAATTATTGAATTACTCCTCGGTTTTGTTTCGAAATGGTGTGCACTTGCATAGTACCGGCATGTTCAGCCAGCACAAGGAAAATACATGGAGTAAGTTTTCAGATTACCCAAAGATTTGGACTTGTGCAAAAAGTGGCTACGGGCTATCAATAACCCGAAGTTCGGAGAGGACACAGCCATTGAAGCACTAAAACATCTGACAGTGTGCAGTCTACATTTCAATCAAAAAGATTTCGAACCCAAACCCTTATTGTGTGTTCACACCGAATGCGAATAGAGCGTCAAATACGCGTATATCGCGTCTAGTTAGACCCTTGAACATTCGCTCGAGTTCAAATTTTTCAACTTGCGCGGAAGACATTTGCGTCATTCGCAACGCCCAGTGCTAACAATGCATCTATTGTCTTTGCATTGACTTTGTATGTAATCCACTCGTGCAAATAATTAAATTCACGTTTGATGTGAACACACCATTTGAAGAGACCCGCGCTTGTGAAAACCGCAACTCCGTCGATATTCACCTTGTCAGATGATGACGACGAACAGCCAGGAACTAGCAGTGCTAGTAGCGCTAAACGCATTTGCCTGGATGTAAGGTTCTTTCTGACTCGACTCTATTAGCAGCTAGTGGCTACTGAGAACACACACTGACATAGTCGTCTGCTGTAAAGCAACACATCTCCTATGAGTTTGTCTGTTTACAAATTTTCAAAAAGTTTCTGCAGGTGAAATCAAACGCACTGGCACTGATCTGTGATGGGTCTGTTAGCGCATTAGGTCCAACCCCCTATGGGCGGGTTTGAAAGGGTGGGAGCTAGTGCTTGTAGTCTTTACAGAAACCCTCCCCTCTTACACTTCCTCCTACAATGACGTAAAATGACGATTTTTGCGTCATTGTAGGAGGAAGTGAAAAAGGTAAAGCGGATTTCTCTCGTCTCAGGGGAAAATGAGAGAGTGTTGCATGACCATTCAATAGTATGACTGGGTTTCTAACAATGGAAAGATTAATGCAAATGGGTGGAGTGTCCCTTTAAAGAGCTATAGTAGTCATTTACAATGCATCTGTCAAAACTAAACTTTTTCCCCATTGATTGAAGACACTCAGAGCCCCACGAGATGAAGCCACACTGAAACGTCTTTACACTATGAGAATCAAACAATGTTCAACTGCAACAACCGAGTCATTTGTTCTGTGAAATTGAGGGTGGATTAAAACTAAGAAATTATACTTTATATATGTAGAGGTCATTTGAATGAATAAATAAATGTGGGGGAATGTTCATAAATGTTCATTTGAACGAATGAATCTTATTTACAGTGACTGTTATGTATCTAAGTTTCATAAGTTTGGTGCAGATAAATTGTACACGAAATACAACAATGTATTATACAAAATTTTATATGAGAAACAGAGCTTTGACAAACAAAAGTCTTGCTTCTACCCACCAAGAAGGGGGACGATGCCTACAGAAATCACGTAGGGGATGCAGAGAGAAAGCAGCAATACAGCGATGACCGGGGCCGCTAACTTCCTGATGATGAAATGAAGGTCAATGTTCCTGATTCCATTGGCATACACCTAAAGAGTGGCAAATCATTCAGTTAGTGTGTGTATCCATCTACGGTAGAGCGGCACGATTTTGGATAAATTGAGAATAGCAATTTTCAAGCAGAGATCACGATTCTCCCACAATTCTGAAAAGACAACTTAACAAAATAGAGTAATATATATATATATATATATATATATATATATATATATATATATATATATATATATATATAAAACTTGGTTTGAATGATTGATTCAATGACTACTTCACTTGTTTCATAACTGGATGAATCAGTATTTCTGAACAAATCTTCAATGATTCAATAACTACATTAACAGTCACTTTGTCACCGCCTGGTGGTGTAAAAATGTAATCGATGCAATCGTTATTTGAAGCACCAAGTTACTTTCAAAAGGCGATTTGCTCTATTTTGATCGCGTCCGCAGACGTCAGTGTTTTTATCCGATTCCGAAATAAACTTCTTATTATAATAAGAATGTTTGTACTGAAATAACGAGACTGTGTTTGAAAAGATTGCTGGTGAAGCGGTTTCATACCTATACATGATAACTACTCTCTCTAACTCATTGACAGTGCAAAAACAGATTTGAATGTTCCGATGTGATTTTGTCCAAGGTTTAATAGTCACAGGCGAATCGTTGTCGTTTATGAATAAGATGAATTTAACGATTAATCACGCAGCTCTAATCTACAGTAAAGCATCTAGAAACAGCACCAAAGAGATCATGGACAAACAACAGCCACTAACCTGCTCAATAACGGTCTTCAACCACCACTGGGGACCCATGAGGGTGATGGCAGCAATGATTTTGGCATGCAACACTCCTAAAGCCCAGTCCTTAATGATTTAGAAAAACAAATAAGAATCAATATACCACTTTGCGCCTGTGGAATTTAAGTTCTCAAAACAGAATGGATTAGATTTAGTAGGGCAAAAAGAGTTTTTTTTACTGCCTGCTACTGGTGTAAATCCAACCAAAAATCTGTTTTCCTGTTCATCAGTGACACAGCTCATTAGCTCAAACAGAGAACAGTAGAAGCACAAAGAAACGCTGGGTCAGATCAATACTGACACACAGCGGACATGTCAGATGAGAATAATGTCACTCATTTAATATTATTTTTAAAAACTATTTGTGTATAAAGATCTAACAACATTAATACACCTGGTGAAACTTTATGCACTGGGATCATCAACTTTTTCTCAAGTGGCATTTGACTAAAAACACTCAAAACTGGGAATTCTGTCATTTATCCATCCCTGTTTCAAATGTCTAGGTTTTGTCTTTAAAGAGAATAAAAAAATAATATCCTTTCAAAGGCCATTGGTTCTTTGTGACCAAATGTCAACAATGTAACACAAATTGCTTTTGATAGTGGGAATGAAGAAAAAAAAAATTAACCTTTTGTGTTCCACAGAAGAAAATCATACGGGTCTAAAACAACATGGTGATTAAATGATACATTTGTCATTTTTGGGTGACCTGTGTCTTTAAGAGCCCCTAATCATGCTTTACCTGCCAGGGGTAAAACAGAGGCGTCTGATCCAGCGGCACTCTGAGAGGAGCTACAATCACCAGCTCGAACAGCAGTCCCAAGAGCAGAGGGATCACTCCAGCCAACAGCACAGCAACAATCAGTGTCTTTAAAATCTGAATCCACACAGAAAACACAGATCACCAACACGCTTCATTATGCAATCATCTGGGTCTTTGGTTTACTTTACATGTAATATCAATAGTTTTTAATTCCTGTATGTTGAAGTAAAATAAGCCCAAAAATACTTTTCTCATTCCTTAATTTGCGGACACATTTAAAAGTACCCCTATTATCACTTTCATTGGGGGTGCACACAACACGTAAACAGCACAAACCAAACTCTTCCAGGCCTCAGCTACAACTACAGTTTTTTTGTTGGCGGGTCAAAGTAGACATTGTTCGCGGGCAGGCATTATGCAAATTTGTTACAGATTGGTGTCAAACTGAAATTACTGACGATTCCTTCTAGGCAGTTCAGAATACCACGATAACTTTGTAAAAGTTTCAAAGATCAAAGACATGACAAATATTCACAAACAGCTAAATTACACACTACATGAAAGGTAATATCCACAAAAAAGCATAAAAGGTGCACATTATCCAATGAATTAAGTACCATGAGGGTCCACTCCTGAACCTTGAGAAGGATTACTCTACGGCCCTGAGGCATCCAGGCCAACAGCACTGTGATCGCTCTGATGGAGAGCCAGCACACATACAGCCCACATGCTGCAGTGTACAGCTCATGGATCTTAGCACTGCCCGTCCAGAAGGACATCAGCCAGCGTCCAGTGAACACTGCCATAAACACGGAGGAAATCAGTAAGACAAAATGTACCTATGCTCTCTCTCTGAAAGCATAAAAAATATCAATATGAAAATAAGATGAATAAATAAAAGTAAAGGAAAACATTGATTTAATAAATATTAAATGAGCAATGATCAGAAACCCCAATTTGTTTGGATCTCACCTGGTAATGTGAGACACACCAAGCTGGCCAAAAGCAGCGTCAAGCACATGAACAAAATCAGCAACACAATCTATAGGGGGCATAAAGAGGAAAAAAACATTAAACACCATTAATCTGAAAATCAGATTTAAAATAATCCTGACATACACTAAAGGATAAAGTACACAAGACAGAGTTGGCGTACCCTCAGAGGGAATTTCATAGGCCGGTGATAGGGCTGGAAGCCCACTGGGCCGCCCTGCTGCAGTATGGCCTGGTGGGCAGCGTGCAGACCTTCTCCCACCACAGGAATGGCATTGTTACGGACCTGCTGGTTGATGTTGTTGGCTTGCTGGTTGGCATTGTTCTCATTGTCTTCCTGGTCTCCCAGCAAGTAAGAGTGCAAGTCTCTAAAAGGTGTGGCACCAAGGAGGATTGGTCAAGATTATCATTATGACTTCAAGATTCAAGAAATTCAAGAAAGGTTTAGGCACAATGTAAATTAGAGATTTATTCTGCTATTAGGACAGCTTTACTTATTTTGGATTTGTAAAGTGCAGAACTCTGCAAAAGGACTGGAAGTGAACTCATGCTGAACTGCATGGCTCAAACAGTTGAGTGAATATTTAAGTGACAGTTTCATTAACTCTTTCCCCGCCAGCATTTTTTAAAAAAAAAGTTGTCAGCCACCACCAGCGTTTTTTGTTTTCACAAAAGTTTCATGGCCACCAGAATATGTTGTTGTATGAATATATGAACATACTAATATATCAAAAGAAAAGTACAGACCTCCGCTTAAAAAAAAAAAGAAAAAAAAAGAAAAAAAAAAAGATGATCAAAACATAGATGGGGTGGATCGAGTCCATCAACACCCCCAAAGCTTCACAGTCCTATAGCACTTCCTGAGTCGACATTTCATTCAGTAACATTAGGCCATTTTGATTTTTATGATGTTTATTTTCATATGTATCTGCTTGCATATGAGATGCTTGTTTCTAATGCTTCTTTGTCTGCGTTTTGAAGGAGATGCGTAATAGTGCCCCCTACCTTATAACAGTGATAACACGGAAAGCCATAAAAACTCATTGGCAGGGAAGCGTTACATCATGAATGAAGAGATGACTTGTCAATGGCAGGGAAAAGGTTAATTATAATGGAATGACATTCCATGAAGTAATAACTGCTATTATAACATCAACAGAAATATTCAACAATTAGAATGTCATAACTGTGCTGCCCTAACACAAAGTTCAGTTCCAGTGATTTTTTTTTAGGACAACACAGAGAGAATCAGGAAAAGTCATTTCAGTTCACGAGGTTATCGGACGTAATGGGCAACAGGGCAAATATGTATGAGACTCACAGCAAGTAGCCAGCGGTAACGGTCCAGGCTCGTACCAGATCTTTGAGCCACTGTCGTGTATGTCCCTGTTCCAACAGAGCAGGAAGAACAACCTGCAATAACAGCAACTCCAGAGACAGCTCACTCACTGGAGCATCGCTGAAAAAGAGAGAGAGAGAGAGAGAGAGAGAGAGAGAGAGAAGGGGGGGGGGGGTCATAATTCTATTTAAAATACTGGCATCACTGTTTTCACTAAGCAATAGTGCTTTTCAGGAATGGCATCAATTTGTAGGTCACCAATCAGGCTAGACCCTTCCTTGTGGAATATCTAATTGGTTTTAAGAATAAAATACCCTGGGAGTCATCTTACCAGATCTGTGGCATTTACAACACTCATTTGGTTGTCTTAAAATAAACTTGTCTCAAAGTCATGGTGTGAAATTGTTATTCAATTTAATCCATAAAATTCCTGAATATAAACATTTAAAAATAAAACCTAGTCTCCTGCCTTTTATGTGCGCATGAGTTTGTTGTTGTGTAATTCATTCGATAACCGCTGTGGTCTTTATGCAATTTGTTGCAGCTTTTAAAGCACACAATTTCAAAATTGAGGTATAACAGTGTCATTTGTGTTCTAGAAAAAAGTATTTTTTTCCAAGTAATGGTTAACTAGCTACATATTTTAAGGACCATTCACACTAAGAAAAATAACTATAAATTAGAGCCCGACAGATATATCGGCGCCATTTATAATGGCGATAAATGAATATTTAAAAAAAAAAATGCGGGTGCGGTGAGTCATGTAAGGGTGGCGATGCCAATACAGCACATAAAAGCTGTCACAAAGAACTGGCATCAAAAATAGCAAGGAGACATTTTAATTGTTTATTAATAAACAAGTGTTTTCAGTCAGTGTCGCTGCAAAGCTGACAACGCTGACTCACGATCTTCAGTGAACACGCCAGAGAGAAATGCACATTTCATACGGATTACAGCAGAGAGCAGTCTGTCTTTCGTTTTGAATTGTTCTGTTTAAAAGTAGACATTTCAATATAGATATATTTCTCAGGTCTATACGCTGAGTTTCGGTTCATTTATGAGACGATTTGCCATTCACGCGCTGGCGCCTCCGTGTCGAGATTATCTACTGTCTGCTATATTTACTTCTTATTTATTAAATCCAGGCAATTGGTTGATGAAACTTTGATTAAAATGAGTTGCCCTCTCAGTCTCCGACAGTAAACTGATGCCCCATTCTGCTTTGCAACGGGCGCTTTTTCGCGTCTCGGGTAAAAAGCTGTTGCGACGCGAGCAATAACGGCCGCGTCCAGTGTAGACAGTGTTGAAGCTCATTCTGCCTATAACGCTACGTTACACAAGCAATCATTTATATAATTATAACACTATGTTTCACGTTTAGTACATTTTGCTTACTACTCATTTAAAAATAGTATAAAAGTACTGTACATATGTAATTAAAAACGTTTTCATTATTATATTATTAATTTTAGAGTTCTTCCTCCACTGGTAGAGATTAGAGGAATTAAGACTAAAAATAGAAGATAAGAAGGTTTTGTCAGTGACACTTTTGATATATTTATTGATACAAGTTATATAACGTGAATAAATTAAAAGACAAAGTCGTTAGTGAAGATTATGCAACAGTATTTATAATATAATATGCAATGCAAACTAGTTTGGTTACAGCTCAATTGTTTGATTCTCATTCTATCATTCACCCTGTCTCCATTAGATCTCTGTCACACAAGTGTGTGATCACCACATTTGAGAGATCATTGCAAATCGTTTATATATTTATTCTGTTTATACTGTGTATTCTATATACAGTACCCATCAAAAGTTTGTACACACCAATAGGAAAGTGTGTCCAAACTTTTGACTGGTACTGTACTATAATACACATACATAATATTGCTACTGTATTATAATATACACATAAATAATATCGGCCGATATATCGGTATCTGGCTTTTTTTTATCGGTATCGGCCCCCAAAAATCCATATCGGTCGGGCTCTACTATAAATATAACTAAAATTACAACTATACTCCACACCAATGATTAATAATGTTCAGTTTATTCCAATGCTTGCTACGAATATGTTGTCTTCTACTTTAAATGCACAAGCTCTTTAAAGTAGGTGAATTCTGGCTGACAATGTTTTTATTATAAATCAGCTGAAAAAAAAAATCTTTCTGAAAGTTACTCCAACTATAATGTGCATTATCATTATAGTAGTGGTGTGGGCTTCCCTATTCTCATATAATTAGAATGAGTATTAAAACTTTACAATTATCAATATAGTAATATAGTTGTTGTCTTTGGTGTGCACTCTGAACAGGCTTTTATTCTACTCATAAATCGAAAACCATTCTAAAAACTCATTAGATATTCCAGAGGTAACCTGAGGAGTTAAACTGCTTGTACAGGACAAAGAGAGTACAGGATGTTAAAACTAAAAACACCACTGCATAGATAATTCACCCATAACTGAAAATTCTGTTCATTTGCTCACCCTCATGTTTTTCCAAATTTGTATGACACTTGTTCTTCTGTGAAACACAAGAGGATATTTTGAAGAATGTCTCAGGGTTATTGTTTTGTCAATACAATAAAAGTCTGTGCGGTGCAATGCTATTTTGGACTGAGCTGACATTCACTGCATACAAAAAAAGTTGAAACCTTCAATCAAAATATCTTCTTTGTGTTCCACAGGAGAAAAAAAGGTCATGCAGTAGGTTTAGAAGTGCAAACATCAGCTTTCTCAGTCATTCAGACAATATTTAAAAAACCCCAATGGCCTCTTTCCACAGAAGTCAGAGTCCCAACAAACACTACGGCTGTTCAAAGTACTCTCATATGTAAAGCTCAGCGTTGCTGAAAGAACAGAAAGGTTACATAGGGTAAAATACACAAATACAGAGTGAAGGGACTTTTAATGCCATTATTGTTGTGGACACCATTTTTAACAGCTCTCTGCAAGATCAAAAGTAAGGTCTGCTGGGATTCTGGGAATGATGACATCAGGTGTAATACACCTGCCAAATGATGCAACAGGCCCACCTGACACTACAGAGAGTCCTGGCACTCTTGGGTAATGAAGCAAAGGTCTGCCATGATGACAGCAATAATTAGCACTTCATATTTATGGCCATTTCTTTTAAACATGATGTCACATAGGGAGAGAACTATGCTTCTACTGGTTGTAATCTCTGACCAAATTTATACATTAAAACAAGCAAAAGCACCAAACACTTGTCCTCGAACTCTGAATCGGTTTCCCCCCAAAGTTTAGGCAAGTATCACAAGGAACATACAAGTTTAAGACTAATGAGGCGGAAATACATCTCATTTACCTGTAAAGCATCACATTGTAAGGAAGAAATGAAGGGAAGATGTGTTTGATTATCCGTATAGGAAGCCACAACATGAGAAGAACGATTGAGCCAAACACAACCTGAAAAGAGAGCAAAAACTTCATTCAAGACCATGGAATCGAGAAAATTTCAGAACGTCTAAGAAGACATGGTAATGGGAAAAAAAAATATTATACAGGAGTAAAAATATTTAAATTAATATATTTCTTTCCCTCGCAAAACTATTGCATTCCCTCGAGAGACTTTACATTCGCTTGCAAAAGCAATTAAATATGGTTTTCATACCACCTAATTTAAGGGCTACATAGGATACAGTCTAAAAAAAAAAGCCCTCAACATTTACTCACCACTGATAGTATGAATCGTCTCAGGTGTCTGTATATTGGTAGGTGAATCATTTCCTGCACTGGGTTAAAATCTGGATCATTCAGATTTCTGAGAAACCACAAGACTCCTGGCCTTAGAACCTGAGAGATAAAGGAACAGCATCTAAATTTCCCAAAGATTTCCAGAAATATCTACTCTATGGTTAAACTGATACAGAAATGCTCACCTCTCTGAGCAGAAGAATAAAAGAGGCGAAATAGAAGACGTAGACCATCCCCACCAGCCAGTGAAGGAACATGGTGGTCCCTGGTGCGGATTCAAAACTCAACTCTCTGTCTTTCAATGAGGCATCAAACATTTCCTAAAAAACAGGTAGATAAAAAAAAAAACGTTTTCCTTTACTGTATGACAAACACTAAGGTTAAGGTTCCTAAACTAAACTTACCAAAAACCTATAAAATATTAAGATGAAGAAATGAAGCAGAGCACTGAAGATCAAGGAAGATCACTGACACTGAAGATGAATGAATGGGAATGATAACTGACTGTCTCCAATTATTACAGACCTCTTTGGGCCAATTTGAACACAACTTGAGTGCACCTTAAATTAGTATGATAAGATTAAACTAAATACCAGAGAGCAGATATCAAGCCACCAGCCACAGATGAGGGGGAACACACCAATCTCTACAACTACTAGAAGAGACACCTGGAAGAAAGATTATTTAATATTAGACTCCAAGTACTGCTATTAAACTAGTTAGCTAACATAATGCATATAAACACACACATAGTTGCATACATACTGTAGGTGTATTAGGCCCAAGACTGTAATCTAAGCTTAGATAATGTGACCTAATTATAGCAGTTGCATGACTGAAAACACAGCATAAGGGTAAAACCCAAAGATCTTATTCAAAACCAGTTGTTGCAACCAGTGTTACGCACTAATATTAAGTCATTGTTCTTGCCTTTTCAAATGACTCACGTTTAGCAAACAGCACATGCAAACTGCTGATAGAACTGACCTTTACCACAATGTAGCAGACTCCTAACAAGCGGCGTGATCTTTGAAATCTCACCAGCGCTGCTAATCCCTGAGATCTGAATTAAGGAAAGGAACATCAAGGGCTGTATAACAGAGACTTCCCATCTTAAGATATGAGAAGTCCAATGTTGTAAACAAGACCCTAACTGAAATCACTATGGCTACTAAATAGATATGATTCTGAGTTAATGTGCGGTCACATTAGCGAAATTTCAGTCAAATGTTGGGAGCAAAAAGGTCCACTGTCAATAGTGTAGTGATGTACACAGAACAGGTCACACAGAAGTCACTTTCAAACCAGTCAGCTTTCTGCAAATTCATATGATGAAATTGAACCCATTCCAGAATCTGCCTGGGAAATTCCAAACTGCATTTATTCTGCTCACAAAGATTTGCCGAACAGTGGTAAATATGACCACACATTTAATATTTTTAAGCGGAAATTGTATGACTTGAAAGTTGATTTAACTAAAAAAAAAGTAGTAGTAGTCACATGTTGTGTAATTTCCAGGTCTTGAAGACTATGTAAACCAGTGCAGGCTAGTTATGTTGATTGGGATTGTTTTATACCAGGTGTTTCTGAGTGTGGAAGGATACATGACACACGATGAGTGTGATGGCTAAAAGGACATATCCAACTATAGTGGTGATGAGACCCTCAAAGTGTGAGGCACGAACCTGAAAACAAATGAAAGATTGTTGTCAACGTTGAAACTCTGTTTACATTAAAATCTTTCAATCAAGCTGGAAAAAAGGACCTAAAACTAATCTGATACTCACATATTCTTCAAAACCAAGTCCAACCACTGAGAAGTGACCAATATGGTACGGACAGAAAGCTTAAAAAGAGTTGATTTTAAGAGTTGAAGTTTGTAATTGGAGAACACATAGTAATAGTTGTCATATTGCTGAACATTATTGAATGCATGTTATAATTTGATTGAAACAAAAATGCAGCTATGCTTACCAAACACCAGGATGAAGAGTGTGTTGAGTGAGACCACCCAGAACACATGCTCCTACAGCAACAACAACAAAAAAATCCATTGATTTTTTTGCTCTCTTGAATGAGATGTTTATTGAGTATACACATGTATAATTACTTACCAGGAAAACCAGGGACCCATCAAGCCCAAGCATCTGGGAAAAAAAAGGGAAGAACAGGTTTAATATTTCTCTGAAACATTTTGGTATGACGTACAATATATGGCACACCAGTCTCACCCTTTCCCAAGTGAGCTCTTCAGCTGCCCGATCCCATTCCAGAGCATTCCAGTTCATATCATCTGTACAGAACACACACAAAACTCTAACTACAGTTCACCACCAGTCAACAATTATACCCATTTAAGAGTTTCTAACTTGTTTATTTAAAGCGTTCGTACCCTGTGCTCCATTGTTGGCATCTGCTGCATCTTCAGCTCCTCCATCCTCCTCATCTTCATTATCCAGCTCCATCTCTTCCGCAGGGTCAGCGGGGAGGTCAGGAGCCTCAGCAGCTGCAGCGTTCTCTCCTGGAGGTTCAGCCGGGGCGGGCATGGGCTGTTCAGCACCTCCATTACCCTGGCCCGGGGCCTAATGGATAAGATATTATATCGATAATGAAGAAAACCAACCCGCTGACTGGAGGCAACGATGATAGAGTATCTAAAGAAGAGGTGCATCTAAACTGCATCTGGTTCAATTCAAGAAAGAACATGCAACTATTCTGGTATGAGAGCAGTCTCTAGAGATTCAGGGGATAATGGGGGATTTGAAGATGACAGAAGGTCAGGCAGGCTACTGTGCTGTGCTCAAAACAAAATGATAATTACAGTAAGTAGGATGCAAAGTAAACAAAGAGGGTCATGGCGCAACCTGCATAATTGGTCTCTGAAGAATATCAAGCTTCAGAAAGTTTCACTGACAAACCGCATTCAGAATTTCATTTTTGCTCTCCAAGAGAATATGCATTCATAAACAAAACCTTTATTTTTTTTTTTATTTTTTTTTTTTTAAATTATAAACAGAACTTGCCTGTGTGGAAATTTAGGCGGAAAATTACATAAAATGGCAATTACATTTTGTGGCCAAAAAAAATAAAAATTCTGAACCTGTGAAAATATGTAAATTTATATTTTGAGATAATATGTTTTCTGCACTTCATAATAGCGTTCCAAAAAATCTGATCTGTTTGGAAAATAAATGTTTAAAGTTATCAAACAATGTGTATTAATGCAATTTAAAAGTTTGGGGGAAAAAGGATTATTTTGAAAGAAATTAATACTTTATTCAGCAAGAATGCATTAAATTGATCAAAAGTGAGTTTTAAGACATTAATAATGTTACAAATAATTTATATTTCAAATAAATGAAATATATATTATACCTCACTGGGTTTTTGAACTTTCTATTAATTAAAGAATCCTTGAAAAAAATGATTACGGTAATATTAAGCAGCACAACTGTTTTCAACATTTATAATACTACAAAATGTTACTAAAGCAGCAAATAAGCATTTCAAATTGATGTCTTAAATATTGCGTGACTGGAGTAACGGCTACTGAAAATTCAGCTTAGCCAAATAAATTACATATACACACACATACACACATTATATATATATATTTATATTATTGTAATAATAGCCATGGTGGTCTTTCAAAAACATTTTAAAAAAATAATATGACCCAAACTTTTGAACGGTAGTGTAGATGGTAATGTAATAAAGATAACTAAAGTAAAAAAAGTGTAGTTATACAATTTTATTAGTGTATTCCTATTGTATTTTCTAAATCATTTAAATTTTCGGGTGATCTGCATTCAGTCTGATGAAAAGCAGTGTGGATATTCTACCTCATTGGGCGGGCCTGCTGCATTGGCAGGCTGCTGCTGGTTCTGCTCCAACCATAAAGGGGCTCCACCATGAACAATCTGCTCCCGCAGCCACACCAGACTGATGAAGGCGCAGAGTGTGCAGGTCACAACAAAGCAGCCCTGCAGGCAGTCAGCCAGCAAGTTCTCTCTGCAGAGGATGGACATTCGTTGATCATCACTTCTGAAATATCCAACCATTACAATTCACCACCCAACCACATCCACAGCTAAACCCGAGACCACGGCGAGGACTGAAATAACCCATCATGCTCAGAGTTCACCATGAGCCAATCCGCAATGTAAATGAATATTTTAAGAAGAAAACTTGAGCTTTCCTGTCTGGTACATACGTGGAGAGCATGTCTAACGGCAGAGTCAGGAGGGAGCTTACGGATCCAGTGAACAGACACTTATAGATGCGACCTACAGGAAAAGGAGATAATATGAGCAACATAGCAAATAATGCAAAACATATGGAAAAAGACAACATACTACTCACAACTTAACAGACTGTGATCTATGGGCATCACTTACATGCTGTTAGAGGTACAACCCCCAGCCAAGCGAAGGCAACAAGCGTGTAATGAAACCAGTATCGGATTGCCGTCCCTATACTGGTGACCAGTCCTGCGAAAATGTCTTGCACTGGCAGCCGTGAAGGCATGTCTGGAGAGTAAACTGAAAGGAAAAGAGATCAGGACTTTAATCAATTTTATATTATATCTATCATAGATAAACATTGTAAAGGTTTTTCATAAATTAGTGGAACTGTAGCATTCAGTACTGAGAAATATGATTTTATTCAAATTTAAGATGCTCAAAATCCTTTGCAACTATTTGAGTGCAGGCTTGTTTTGATTACTAGGTTATTTTCACGGATGTTTAATATACATCTTGCTCTCAGATCATGTCTCTGAAATGCCTCAAAACCATAACTCTAGAAGTACAGAAGAAGCAGAAGTGTCTCAAGTATGTCATAAAAAACTTGAGAATCAAAACAACAATTATTGTCTACATAAACACAGATGGGAAAATTTGAGAGCAGACAAAAATGTCAACAAGTATTCAGCGTCTAAGGTTATGTATCACTTGAGCACGGGCAGCACGATTTTGGGGGGAAACATTTTTTTATTGCTTTTTTTGTAGGGCCAAAAATTGTATATATTAATGACAATAACATAATAATAAATCATTTAATAATAAATGAATAACTAATAATTTTTAGTATTATCACCAAATAATAATAAAGTAAGAAATATAACCGTTGTAATATTTCACTGTAATATAAAAGAGCATTCAAGGAAATGTATTTTTATTAATAATAATAATTTTCTTTTTTTATTAAAGCTGCATTTCATAACTTCTTTTGTGTTCAAAATGTACAAAATTTATATAATGAGCAAGTAACAAGCAAGTGAATCAATTTTCCAAACTGTGTTTTTGTCTTATCTTGAATCACTAAGGTACACCTATAATAAGTGTTTATATTCAAATTATTTTAGACTGGTTTGGGTCGGCGCGGAGTAGCACATTACCTGCATGACACGTCATTGACATAAACAGAGAGAAGTAGCTCCGGCTACAATTTTCTTCCGCAACACGCATGCAATTCTGTTTATTAATCGCTAAAGCACCAAAAGTTATGGACTGCAGCTTTAATAATTTAATTTTACTGTACACTAGAACTGTAAGATTACAAAACTAATATACTGTATATATGGTTGTCTTCATTTCTTAATTTTCTAACATTAAACCATCAAGCTTTGCAGCAGAAAACCACAGGGACCCCCAAAAGCTTCTCTTTTATTGACGACAGCACTTTTCATTACAAGTTTAAGAAGATAGAAGCATTTTGTGACCACAAATGCATGTTATAAGCAACCTAAACTCAGAGCACATGCAGAGATGAGTTCATGGGGAACATCATTTTCTGTAAACTGAGCCGCTCTTACACACTGAAAACACTGGATCATGAGCTGTATGTGTGTAAAATAACGCAGTGCAAGAAACTGGAACTAATGGTTCCCAAAGTGCCTGTTTTTAAAATTGTAACGCTTTTTTAAACCAGCCCAAAACACAATTATGACATCTTCATAGTAGTGAAGCCCAAAAGCCATGCAACAATGACTTACTCTGGCCTGGGTATAAAAACCTTTTTTCAACTCAGCAAATATCTACGTCAGACAACACGAGAGCCGTGCTTTTGAATCACATGACTCAACCCATAGAACCCTATTGCTCTGAAGCACACAATCAATGTTATTGAACAGGCCATTCGAGGCCGTTGTGACTATATAGAGCTTTGGCTTTACCTACCCTGAAGAATGTAATGAGAGGGGTTTACTTACTTGGTGTGAAAGCAAATCTGTGCTTGCATAATTCGCAGTACTCTTTTCTGCTGTGTTTAAGCCACTGCACCAAGCTGTGAAAACACAAAAGAAAGCAGGCATGAGGGTGATGATCTGACGTGTGTGGAAAAAGCACTGAAAATCCAGCCTCATCTTCCATTTTCACAGGGGAAGAATAACAACAGCTGGAACTCCATAGTTGGGTTTACCGTTACATTGATGAGGCCCCCTGAGCTCATAAGTTACAGCTTGTCATTTAGTCAAATGGCTGTTGCTGGCTCTTTCTACTCAGTAACCAAAAAAAAAAAAAAAAAAAAACTTTTGAACACAAAGCCTAACAAAATTAACTACCCACAATAGAAAGGATAACCTATATTTCGCTATCAGAGGCAATGATCTACTGACAGTTGGTCTGTTCTAGAAAGAAATGCCAAAATTGTGCAATTTCTATTACAAAAATTCCTCAACTGGTTCTCATTCAGTGCAATACACCTAAAACACTGGTTTCATTTTTTTTTTTTTTTTTTTATTGCCATTGCAATATACACTACTGTTCAAAAGTTTGGGGTCAGTAATATATATATATATATATTTTTTTTAATTAATAATATTATTCAGCAAGGATGCATTAGGCCTATATTCAAAAGTGACTAAAGACATTTCAAATAAATGCTGTTCTTTTGAACTTTCTAATAATCAAAATCATCCTAACCATTCTTAATGCCTGCTCTTGTTGACTTGTAAGGTTAATAATGAACAGCAATGCCTTTGTCAGATCAGAGCTTTGAACCCCTTCTTACATTGTAAGTGGTTTTCAAGTTCACACTGTCCCATTTTTGCCATTACTGACTCATCCTTGAGTAGGACACCTAAAATTATTACTGCAGAACATAAGGTTTTGTGAAGTTAACTACTCAAATTACATCTTCTGAATTGTACTGCACTCACAAAAAAATAAAAAATAAAATAAAATGACTTTAGGCATGATGATCCAGGTTTCGTCATTGAATGTTACTTCTAATATTCCATTTCCAAGTCAGTTAACAATGAAATAGGCCTATGTAAATATGAAACTTTGGAAGACATTTCACATTGTTTGAAGCATCTTCAATACATCGCTGAACGATCAAAGCTCTTACCATTCTTGGTGGATGAACTTAATACTTCCAGTACACACACAGGGATGGTAGAGGGGTTTGTCTTGAGTTCCCTCAGATCGACACACCCTACATATATCAGCTGCCAGAAAAAAGGGAAGAATAAGCATATTTTAAAAATAACTTTAAATAAAATTAAATTAAATGAGGATGAACGGGATATGAATGTTGCAACAAACAACATGAGAGAATACGAGTTATGAAAAAAAAAATATTTTCAATTTTTACTGACGAAAACAAAACAAAGTCAAAAACAAAATGCAAGCACGCTTATGGCTTGCTATCTTGCCAATCAATCTATTTGTTCTTATTATAACTGTAGAAACCTTGACTAGATAGTAATGAATAACATGAGACAACTATCAGTCTTCCACACAAAAAGTTAAAAGACTTTCCAAACACTCACGGCAGTGTTTCAAATATGGTATACGTGATTTGACTGATCTACTAAGTTGAATTTGTCATCATATTTCATGTGCGTTTTAACCTGGCCAAAATATGCGTTAGTTACAGTTGTTATGAAACAGTCTAACGATGGTAACATGATTAATGTGCTTTTAAACATTTCCATGATATCCTGTAAAGTCAAACTCATATTAAAGCCATCTTTATTTGGACGTGCTATGAGGATGACAGCTGAAGGGAAGCATATAACGTTAGCTCGTTAGCTTGCAAAGGCCACATCAATTGCATATTTGCAAGATGCATATTTGTTTGAGCGCCCCGGATAAATCATCACATAATGATAAACAGTCTTCTGTCAAAGCGCATTAAAAAATCAACTACAAACAGACAGCAGACAGAGAGCCTCGGTGTCTAGACAGCTTACCTTCTTCGGCAGTGTCCATCTTGTACGGTGACGCACTGTCCTCTTTACAGTCAACACATAACACACACCGCGGAGCAAAACACAGTATCAGCTCACAATTACGCTAAAATTAAACATGACAAAATCGATGCAAGCATGAACGCCGCATAATCTTAGACCGGATACTATTTATTCGTGTAGTGCACACAAACAGCGCTAATCAAGATACTTGATGGTCGACTATTTTACGCTCGGCTGAACATGTTTGTGGCCTCTAGATCCGAGTGTGCTGCTAGTGCTACAGTTT
The DNA here is from genome assembly GCA_030578275.1 of Meda fulgida. Classification (NCBI taxonomy): domain Eukaryota; kingdom Metazoa; phylum Chordata; class Actinopteri; order Cypriniformes; family Leuciscidae; genus Meda; species Meda fulgida. The sequence continues at coordinate 16,137,439 of CM060617.1, forward strand.
CGATTTACGACAGAGCAGCGCGCATGCGCAGAGAACGCGACGACACTTCCTTGCGTTTTCCGGTGGTGACTGCGCTGGATTGTAGATCATTTCCATACGGATTACTACAACTCGTTATACATCATGTTACCGTTTTTTAAGATACGACCCTTAAACTTTTATTATTATTAAGAATACAGAGCACAATGCGAGGCGAGCATAAAATACTAGAGGCTTTGTGGTTTGCTTTATGTTAAGAAGGGATAGGATTTTGAATCGTGTCACACCTGGGCATGTGCAAAACACAAAGACACACCTTTTTCTATCAGGTTAGGGTCTTTTCATTAGCTGCTTTTTAGTAGAAAGTAATTCATATTTTGTATGGGTGCATTTGGTCCCTACAAAACAAACAAGTTTATTTGGTGGTGTGTAAATAAGGCTCTGAAAGATTTATACATATAAATCTTTCTATATGTTAAATCCTTTTCTTTGTCACATAATAAAAAAGCTGAAAGAATAGATTTTTTGTACTTACACAAAGGGATATTTTATTATCAACATACCGACACCAAAATAGTCTGAATTTTACAATGATATTACAGAGACAAAATGTTTGTCAATATTGTAAAGAAAATAGTATTTGCAGGTCATCACGGCTGAAGACTTATAGCATCTCTTGTCTTTCACTATCTTTATCATTTCTGATGTGTGGTTTGAATGTCTTGGCATTGTAAACCCACACTGTGTCAATTCCTTCTCCAGCTACATCATCAGGAGTCCAAGTGGGAAATGGAAAGCGACAAGCAACTACTTTGGCTGAACTCTGGAGCTCTGTTTGGAGCTTGACTTCAAGCTGCTCCATCTGTGGAGAAAGAAACATTATAAAGAATGTTCGTCTGATCTTAGATTAGATTCATTATCAGGGAAACACACACTGGCAATATATATATATATATATATATATATATATATATATATATTAAATATACATTATATTACCATTTGAGGAACCCCAAAGATGACCACATTGGAGTACTCTGAAAAACTGACCTATGAAAGGAGTTTAATGTCACCGTGGAATCAAAATGGACAGTTTGTATTTTTATGGATAAAGCAGTATTTATAATAAATTATGTATACATGCACAGCTTTATTTTTGTTAAAGTCATGTGCCCTCATAATCTTTAATCAAAATAACTGCCCCTCCCTTTAGCAACAATAACTCTTCTCTGATGATGTGTTTACTGGCAAGAGGGCAGGACAACCTGTCACTCACATGAGATTACAGCAAAAGCAAATCACAAAGATCCAATAAGTTGTGGACACCTAATTGGATGGACAAAATCAAGTCCCACCCTACTTTTTTAATATTATTATTCAAGCAGCTGTTTCACTTATATATGTCGCAATAGGATACATTATGACCCTCAAGTGCCATGCTCCCTCCAATCATGTCCCCATGTGAAGGGCTCTGCCGTTCAGAGAGTGTGTGAGGCATAGGGATGCTTACATGGCATCTATAGCATATGCACTATTTTTTATGAGATAATATTGAGCTGTAGCTGCTTAATCAACTGATTAAAAATACAAAAGGAGATCCACATTTAGATTGGCCTGTTCTTACCTTCCAAAGGTCTGAAATATAAAAAGATGTGCTGTGATGAACACCTTCCCTCCAGGCTTTGTAACGGGAGTACCAGACCAGCCATGGGTTCAGCTCAAAGCCAACTGCCTTGAAGCCTCTTTTTGCTGCAACGATAACCTACACCAAACCAGGAATAAGATTTTTAGGAGATATTGGGATAATGGTTCAACTATAAACAGGTTACTGTGATTAACTAACATCACATCAATACTGTTATTTAGTTGAATGGTAATAGTGATATACGCTACTGAATGTTTTGTTAGTGCAAACTCCAAATCAAAATATAGTCCGAATCAGGAAACTCACTATCCGTCCATCTCCGCTGCCGATATCCACCAGGGACCCTGATCTATTTTTCAAAACCTTTATAACGTTTTCAATCTGTGTCCTTGTTGCAGGTACGAATGGCAGACAAACTTTCCTCAATGCTGGTGCTATGAACGGCCCGGTGACTGCATACAGAGCGACCAATGACCCACCGACGACACAAGTTGCAATAATACCGAGTCGTTTTTTAAAAGTACCTTCACCCGCTGATCCCTGTTTAGAAGTCTCTGAGCGTAGACTCGATTCTGTGCCAAAGTCAGACATCCTGAAATGAATCCATTGACCTTATTACTGAATGCCCAATGACAGCACGCAGCTTAGACAACTGTGAGGTCAGATACGCAATGAACTAAACATTTCAATAAATGATCAACGTTGGCCTTAAAATATACAGACTAGTACATACGTCTACACATTCTATAGATCTGTAACGTTATACAGAACTTTCACAGACGAGAGGCATGAGAATATGTGCATCTACTTATTTGTCCGACGACAGACTGGAGCGCCGTCGACATTAGTTCCACTATCTGTGTCACTTCGTACAGATCAGATGGAAACATACTATTAATTCAAGAGATAATAAAAAGGGAGACATGCATAAACCCAACACAATTTTGCTTAAAAACTTTCCACCTGTTAATTTACAGTACTTTTCTATGGGTATTTTGAGTTGTGAGTGGTGAAAGTTCCTCCCCTGTAATTACTTTGTAAACCAGTGGGAGGCACTATTATGCGGCTCATTATTCATCACAGCAACTTCTGGCAGCTGCTATTTTTTCAAAATTTAATGCCATTTGTAATACACCACTTTTAAATCTTATTTATGTCATTATGACGAGGATTACACATTTTTAGAAATGTTTACATGTGGTTCTTATGACCACATTAAATTGCTGGAAAGTGGAGGCATGCAGTGAAAAAATAGGATTTTGTTCTACAGTAGCCTACATAATACATAACATAATAATAATGCAATAAATCAGACTGCATAACAACTGTGCTTGTTTGTAATTTTATCAGTAATGTGATATGAGAATGAAAACGGGAGAATGAAGGGTAACAAAGTATAAAAGATGCACATAATGTTCTCACATAGGCATAAAGGCAGACGATACAAATAAATTAAGTCAAAATTAAAACACAATTTAATTAAACCACACCGTTCAAGAGAGAAGCCTGTTACAGATCACAAAAAACAATGTTAAATATAACCATAACAGTAATGACAGGATTTTACGCCATGTTCTAAATAATACCCGACCGAAACGAAACAGTATGAATCTAAAGAATTTACAAACATATGCAATGATCCTCTGTCCTAATATAATTTCTCGATACTAGGAGTAAAACAAAAGTGCATAACAGTCATCAAATTATATGGAATAGACAGCAAGCACACTGTTCTAGGCAAAACAGGGAAATAAAACTGACAGTAATACAGTTCAATGGTTCATTTAATGCATCCAGCCATGTTTGTTGATTGATATTCCTTTATGGATGCAAAATGATTAAAATGGAGTGACTAGACAAGGACATTTTGTCTGTCAACAAACAAAACACTACAAATAAAACCAAGACAAAAGACAATAAAGAAACAATCTATCCGAGAGCTAGGCTGATGAGCATGGAAAACCATCAAAAGTCATTGGATATTGACCGATGCACAGTTCTGTCCATTGCAGCTCGCCCATGGCTGGTGGTGGGCCCATCATAAAGTTCATCATCCAGGTCGCACTCTTCAGCCCCATCGTGCGAGTAGCTGTGCTTCATCACCAGAATATTCCTGCGGCCAGTAGGGGTGGCTTGCATAGGGAACTGGGGTTGTGCTGACGCCTCCATCTCTGAGAGAATGGCAGCAGCATCTCGCAGACTGAGGTCGCTGCGGCTGCCTCGAGTGCTGGACACCCCGGAGCCACAGTGGTGGCCGTGGATACATTTGGAGGAGGTGCGCTGCAATTTGGGGAAATCCTCAGGTAACACCTCATCATCAGATGAGGTTGCTTGCCGCAACGTGCACAGCTCGTAGTGTGGGGGTTCAAAGGCCTCGTGAAGCAAGGTGGGGTCAAATTCATCCCTGCGGATTATGTACTTTTTCCGTGGTTGTTTTATTTGAATGATTATCGACACGGTAAGCAGGATAATCACCACTCCACAGGTCACTCCAATAATGGTTACATTGGTATTGTCAAGGCTGTCCAGGATAGTGGCTTTTCTTTTTTCTGTGTGAGAGGGGCATTAAAACTTTATGTGGTATAGTGTTTTGAATTTAGAAATTAATTAAGTGACAAATAGTTAAATTAATATACACTAACATTCAAAAGTTTGGGGTCGGTAATATTTTTTTAAATGTTTTTCAAAGTTGTCTTTTATGCTCATCAAGGCTGCATCTATTTGATCAAAAGTACAGTATAAACTAATATTGTGAAATATTATTACAATTTGTGGATGAAGTGGTGTAGCCTACTAAAAAAAGGAATAGTTCACTCAAAAATGAAAATGCTGTCATCATTTACCTGTATGACTGTATGAATTTTATTTTTTTCATTCAAATTTGTTTTGGACCCCAATTGACTTTCATTGTAAGGACAAAAACTGTTTTTCAAAATATTTTCTTTAATATTCCACAAAAGAAAGAACGTCATATAGGATTGGAATGACATGAGGGGGAGTAAATTATGACGCTTTCATTTTTTTGCACGAATATCCCTTAACTTTTTACTTAATAAGTGGATTATTTACATTAGCTTTGTAAATACATTTGCAAGTATTTCATTTCGGAATATGTGATTATATACCTTTGCAACCATTCTCATCCCAAGGATAGACACAGTTTTGGATACCATTGCACACCAATGTGTGGTTAATACACATGTTGCTATGGCAGAAGAATGCATCTCCTTCACATGGAGCTGAAGAGCAAAATGATAATTATAGAAACCACATGAGACACTACCATATCATGCAGTTAAAACGGCTAAAGTGACTCAGTACAGCACTCATAATATGTTAGTCCAAATATGCAGATAAAATATGAGGTAAATCACAACTTTAATGCTAAAAAGCAAGCTATATGTGCTACTGAAATGTGTTAAGATAAAAAAAACTGATTTAATGACTCACGTTCGTGGAAGGTGGTGAAGAGGATACGGAATCGGCTCCTCCGGCTGGTCTCATCGGCCCACATGCGAATCACACCTAATGAAGTCAGCAGCATCACGTCATTGGCCACCGTGCTGCAGAATTTATTCTTCAGATGCTCCACCGAGCTGCTCCCGTCATACACCGCCACAAAGTTACGCTTGCACTCGTTTGAGTTCTGCATCTCATAATCCAGGAAGCGCAAATAGATCTGTGCAGGAGACACATTTACAGTCATGCTCAAAAGTTTACATACACCTTCCAGAATCTGCAAAATGTTAATTATTATTTTGTTTAGTACTGTCCTGAATAAGATATTTTACATAAAAGATGTTTACATATAGTCCACGAGAATGTTTTCACCTTTTAAAAATATGCTGGAAAACTGAAGAATTTGCAGGACCAGGGGGATTGTTCTGAAGAACATCGGGCAGTTTAACTGCTCAGGATAAACAATGGACTCAAGAACAAGCATCACAAAACATTTAAAAAAGTCGTGGATCATCCAGGTAACAAGACACAGTATTAAGAATCAAGGGTTTGTAAACTTTTGAACGAGGTCATTTTTATAAATGCAGCTGTTTTTTTTTTTTTTTCATTTTGTGGACTATATGTAAACATCTTTTATGTAAAATTTCTTATTCAGGACAGTAGCCAACTAAATAAAAAAATAACATGCATTTTGTAGGAACTCTATTATCTTGTAAAAAAAATTAACATTTTGCACATTCTGCAAGGTGCAGAAACTTTTGAGCATGACTATATATTGACATTTGTTTATTTTTATTTAATTTATATTTTTAATTAGACATAATGGAGAATAACAGGATATTATTGGAAAGAGAATGTGGAACAAGATAAACCCTACTGAAAAGACTAGCTTAGACCAACATGTTGGGTTTTAATTGAATTGAATACAGTTGTGAATGGAGGTTTACCTTAGAGGCAGGAGGAGCTCTTATGAACCACCTGCAGTCTACAGCCTCTGTCTGCAACGCTTTGCCCTCTTTCGCAATCATTACAGACTCCACAATGCCCTCTGGCCCGCTCATCTCAAACTCACAAACTACACCATGAAAACAGCAATGAATCGTGAACTGGTTTTGATATGCAGAGGGTAAACCTCACACTAAAAACACTTTACTTACTTGGAAGAGGTTGTGGAACTCCAAGGTCCTTGAATTCAGGATCTGCAAATTTATACAGAGGAGAGCGAGTGATCAAGGATTTGAATAAGGCCTTGATCTGTTTACAAGGTCAAAATCACAAGTGATTTCCTATTCAAATAAGTAGCTTTACACAAAATATTGTCCTAAATATCAAAATGAGTGGTTGTGAAATGAGTGTTGTAAGGATCTCTGCAGAGCAGCATTATGTCATGTTGTTTATCTCCAAAAAACACTAGTATCTTTCTGCAAAAGTTGGTCTAGCAAGGAAAGTCATGCTGGTTACGAAGCCTGGCGAGGACTAGCAACGGTGTACATACACTACCGTCCAAAGGTGTAAGATTAGTACGATTTTGTTTTGAACAACTGTTTTCAACATAAATAATAATACGAGATGTTTCTTGAGCACCAAATCAGCAGAATGATATCTGAAGGATCATGTGACACTGAAGATTGGAGTAATGATTAGAAAAATTCAGCTTTACCATCACATGAATAAATCACATTTGTCACATTGTAATAATGTTTCACAAGATTACTGAGTTTTTTTGTTGTTGTTTTTTTACAGTATTTTTGATTAAATAAATGCAGCCTTGGTGAGCTTACTTTTTTCAAAAACAGACCCCAAACCTTTGGACGGTAGGCTGCATTATTTCTTCCTCAGAACAACTATTTTAAAAACAGATCTTATTTCATTTCCCTGATGGTTTCAAAGACTAACACAGATAAATGAAGCACATGGTTCACTTCTCTCCCTGACCTTGAAAAACTTCAATCCCAGCACAATAATTTATTTTCTTTTTGCCTAATAACTGAAACACGTAGGATTAGGAAATGAGAATGATGTCCTGGGGCTTGAGTCATGATTGTACGTGGATTAATAATCCCTGCACCACACTCACACAGATTAGGCTACACAGCGTGAGAAAGCAAAGTAATAAGATGTAGGTGTGTGTTACAGAAGCCTGTTTGTATTTAATATATTTTTGCACAGTATTTCATGCTTGATCAATTAATAGGCTCTAGCCAGTTTATAATGTAGATCAGTTTATAACTAGATCTAATCTATAATTTACAAAAAACTCACTTGGATAGTTCAGAGTCCTTTAGGGTTTCAGTCTAAAAATCATTAAGAGATTCACCATAATCCTCTCGTGTTTTCTTACCTCTGGTACAGCTTGGCTAAGATTATTTTTATGATTATGTAACAGGACGCATGGATGTAGGTCTCTGATAAATCTATGATTTATGATGTACAGGGTTGTATTTTACAGTATTCCAGATGTACATATAACGAAAACTCATTGATTGTAAAACTAAAATAAGTTTGCCTTACATTTTTTAGCTTTTGTTAAAATTGTATTAATTTTTTTTTCTGGTTTCCGCAAGTGTGTAGATGTTATAGTGTTTGGCTGTGATGCATGGATTTTGTGTTTCCTTTAATTCAGGGCTCTCAAAATTCACAGGGCTCAGGACAAAGACGTTATTGCAGGTCCCCCTCCACCAGAACCTGTCACAGGTTCTCCCTCATGTCCCTGCTTCATTACCTAAACACTGCTTACCTATCTGTTCACTGTTTATTAGGCCGCTGCGATAAACACTGGTGTAATCAGAATTTAAGTTTAGCCTTACATCACATAATTAGGGAGAGCAGCATAATTTAGTCAAGACGGACATCATATCTGTCTCGAACCTCAGTCGAATATAGTAAAAAAAAACCACTCACATTTTCATTTTTACTTTGAATGATGTGACTATAAATTCAAAAATATTCTGACAAAACATTTATGACCCCTTTGCAACCCAACAGTAATGCAATCTCTATAACAAATTATTTTGGCCATCCCATACACTCTTAAAAATAAAGGCTCCTCATTGTCAAAAATGGTACTTTTAAGAACTGTTCCACTGTTTGGAACCTTTATTTTTTTTAGAGTGTAGATTTTCAATAGGATTTGGGGAAGCTGAAGTAGGAGGACAGAGCTCAGGACATGGAGCAGACTGAGTGTGCTCCTCTGAAGACAAGCTTTCATTAACTGGGATCAGAGAAATCACAAACCTCCCCCACTCAGCTGCTGCCTGTGTGCCTGCACTACAAATGCAGGACCATCAGACCTGAGCACTGAACACAGCATTTACCAAAACAAGTAGTATTCTTACTAAGAATAAACCATCGGTACCAATCCAACATTATAACTGTGTATGCGTTTTGTTTTGCAATAGATACAGCAGAATCCAAAAGTCACAAAAAGCTGCTATTCAAAACTTAATTTAAACCTGTAACATGCTGAAAACATATTTCAGATTTTGCACTTTTTCCAGGTCGCTAATCAAAAAAAGTTAATTTGTGACATGGATCATATCGCTCTTTGTACAGACGGTCAGATGTTCTTCCACTAAAGAACAAGATGCTCCTTGGTTCAATCTTAAATCATGATGTGGACAACATGATCTTCAGGTTTAACAAAAAGTTGTATAAAGAAATGGATATATAATTGGTTGATACAGACAAATGCATACTCAGGCCTGGCGCCATGGATATCCCTGTGCTCCCCTTCCGGACCGGGCCCCCCTGCTCCCCAACCCCCCACCCCCCCACAACCCCACAACCCCACAACCCCACAACAATCTTCCCCGGCGCCGGACCAGAACCCCGGACTTGTATATACTCATGACACAAATAGAACTCTTACCTTGGGTGAAATTGTACCGAGCTGAAAATCCAGTGGATTCTAGTTCACCATCTGCCACAAATTTTAACCAAAGGTATCGTCCACTGGACCTAACATAATTCGGGCTCTCTTGTCCACAAAATCGGCCGATGATAGGAGAAAAGCTGAAGGGTCCATCCCTGACTTCAATGTGGTCAAACTTACACTCCCACGATGGCTCAATAGCATACTTTTCATCAAAATAGAGGTCGATGCATTGCCTTGGAGAAGCTATGGCACAATTAAAACTAATAGTTAGATATAGAAATATGACTCATTAACAATGATCAAAATGTAAGCTGAATAACCTTCAATTATGTATATGCATTCTCGGTCAGGAGGATATTTCTTAGGATAGTTAGGAGATGTAAAAATTCCTCCATCAGAATCTTTGACCCAAGAACCGCACAATCCGGCCGGTGTCACACCTGAGTTGTTTTCAACTGAAGAGACAAAGCATTAAGAAGACTGACATGGGAATAAAACTACTTGGATTAAACAACTACAATATGCATTGTTAGAATCAGTCAATCCTGATTTTGCACAAGATCACAATGCCCTTCTTGCCCACTTAATATGTCATTGTTAATAAGAGATAATTACCTACAGCTTTCTTCGGTGGTGCTGTTGGTGCTCCAGAAAATCCAAGAGTGACGAGACTTGCAACGACTGCTAAAATAAATAATACTGATCAGAGATAAAGATGGTCAAGAATTGCTTCATGCTTAAAAAGTTCTTAAATGTGCCAATACAACTCTAATGTACAACATGTATACTGTCTTTGCATTTAATGTTTATACTGAGTAAGTGTTTTTGTTACTAATTCCTATCTATCTATCTATCTATCTATCTATCTATCTATCTATCTATCTATCTATCTATCTATCTATCTATCTATCTATCTATCTATCTATCTATCTATCTATCTAGCTGGCTTTTATCACTGCATTGTCGAAATTGAGGACAACATACAGTATCACGATGTTTTCTCAGTCAATTGTGACATTATGGTTTCTGTATGTCCCGTACATAAATAAAGACTAGGCTAAATAACAAATAAATATCCAATGTACAACGACATGTTGATCTGCATTTTACAACTTTATAACCACTTTTACAAGTGTATGTTCTACTGCCACTTGAGGTTGATATACTTGATTTCGTGTGAACATTGCAAACAGATTACAACAAATTACACATTATATAAAATAATATGGCTTAAACTTAAAGGAAATCATGCATGTATTGTTCCCAATTGGTTACTTGGTCGATAGCAATAAATGAAACAACATTTATGTTCGTTTTCATAGGCTAACGCACTGTTTTGATATTTACTCACCAAGAAGCAGCTTTACCCGCGGCACCATGATTCTCCCCAAGGGTTTCAACTTTGAATTCCATGAAATGCGAATTGTAGTGGCGAAGCGAAGGATAAATTTTTAGAGATAATATAACTACAATATATAAAAGTCCGTCATTAAAAGAGGCTGCTTGAAGGAGTCGACCCAAATTATGTGAGATTCATTGCAAAAATTGTTGCGGCTATTCCCAGAACTCGCGGTGTAGTTGAAGACTGTTTGATGGAACAGGTTGAACACAAACACATGTGTGTAATCCGCCTCAGTGCACAGAAGACCTGCGGACATGCAGAGTGGATTAACGACGAGATCCCTTCTCTCATCTGTGGACAGACTTGCTAACAACGTCGTGAATATTCTAAATGCTGCCCTGCCTCAGATAAAGTTTGTTCAAGTAGCCTATTGTTAACTAATGATTTGCTGATTAAAGTTTGTGCACTTTGAAATATGGTTGTTTGACTGTCGAGTGCCAAATGAAAATTTAAGTTTTGTCAAGTTCCTGTAGCAGCATATTAGATGCACCTAACGATAAGACTGTGTTCAGACGAGATGTACAGTAATGTGGAGGAAAAAGTGAAAAATAAGACAATAATATGGTCCCAAATGCTTTCTAAACTGGCATTCTCTGTGGGACTGCTTTTCATTAGCATCTTGTAAAAAAGGAATAATGGATGCTCCAGAACTGGGAAATACTGCTAAAGAACCTGCTTAAGTCGGATAAATCTCTCATCTTTTAGCTGGAAAGTAATTTAATGAGCACACTGTGTCATAAGAACAAAGCTATTATTTGAAATAGTGTGGCACTGAAATTTGCGGTGTGAAAGACGATTAATATATAATCTGCAGTAAATGTGCATTTAAGAATAGCCCATAATCACACTTTAACAGCATGTAAAACTGGTATACACCCCAACTGAAAAGCTTTTACTGCAAAAGGCAGCCTAACTCTACAAAATATGTCTCTTAAAATGAATTAACAATTCTGACCACTAAAGCATATTTTATTTTCATAAGGTTATGTGTGAACTTAGTCTGAATTCTAAAACACAGGCTTGCTTGAAATTTGAAACATCAGATAAGTAAAAATATATAAATGTCCTATTTTAGGTTCAAAGACTAAAACAACCAGGATGTTTTAGTCATTAACATTTCATCTTTCTGCAGACATCTATTTAATATAGGCCTATATCAGTAGCCATTGAGAATTGCTACTTTCCTTTTATTGTTTTCTGCATACTCAAGTAGTTGACATGAAGTTGTCCTGTGGTGTAACATGCTAATCTTAATCTAAACAGCATTTTGCTAATTTGTTAATAATTATTATGCATACAGCCTTTATGAGCTCATATGAATTGAGGGGCTATATGGAATACTTATATGTGTATTTAAAAAAAAACTCAGTTCACTGCAAGACCAAAGAAAAGGTGAAGGCAAAAATGCTGACTCAGAGGATCTAAGATGTACAGTTTATATTATACATTCATATAGCCTATAGCCTTTAACAGTGCTGGTGCAATGCATTACTATGTAATTAATTTCCCCTTAAAGTAAAGAAAGGGATTACTGTTAATTTTTCTGTAATTTAATTACAGTTACTTCTGATGTAATTATTACTCGTTGATTATAAGTCATTACAGACTATCAAACAACTCTATATAAAACAATAGTGGATTTAACATCAAAATGTAACATCTAATAATGTTAAAATGTATTTATCCCTTTAAATACTTTGGTAAGTTCAATAATAATTTGTTAATTAATTTGGTCATATTATCTATTTGAAAATAAAATGTATTGAAATTAGATTTTTAATAGAGCAGTTTAATCTATCCTTCTATTGTTCAAATGGTAAAGGTTGATATGGCAAGTAGTTAGAAAGTAAGAAACTTCAGAAAGTAATTATGCAATTTTAGATACTAAAATACTTTTTAGAGAGAGTAATTAGTACAGTGATCTAATTACACCGTTGAAAGATGTAATTAGTAGCTAATAATTAACAACTTTTTTTTAAGGTAACTTACCCAAAACTGCTTTGAACCTAAAATCTTGATGTTGCTCAAAGAAAAAAACAAAGGACTTGTTATTCAGGTCTTTTGCACGTTTAAGTTATAATTTATAGACTATAGGTTAGCCTACATCTTTAATTTGATTAACACAGTCTCTGCATGTGTGAATTCAAATTTGAACAGCTTAATCTTCGCTAGGTTTAATTTAATGCTTTAATATTTTTTTACAACCACTGGATGGAGCAATAGCACATCACATTCCTTTTTTTAAACACTCACAAACAATGGGATGTCACCAGTGTACAGCCATTGTTCATACAGTATAATCTTTTGAAATTTAACAATTACATTGTTTAATTCTACATTAAACATCATACCTGTTAAAGTTAATAAAGTGGTATAATAAGACATACTTTACAGTAATTGGATACAGTACTTTTAAGGAGCTGTTTGGGCTAGGCAATTCAATTCATTCAAATCCTTAACGTTTATCCTTCTACAAATTTGTCGTAGTTGTGTCGTGATGGTTTTCAAATAACCGATTAGTAATAAGGTTATTCTAATGTGTAGTTTAGCTGTGATGCATCAGTCTGGGATTTGAACTTGATTGGAATAGCGCAATTTAAAAACTTCAGCACATGGTGAAATGTAGGGCGTTGTTTTCAAATAAGGCGTGCGCGCGCTGTGTGTGTGTGGATGAGAGAGAGAGAGAGAGAGAGAGAGAGAGAGAGAGAGAGAGAGAGAGAGAGAGAGAGAGAGAGAGAGAGAGAGAGAGTTGCTGTCGTCTTCACTGATCTCCTAAGAGTGGCTGTTAGTATTTTTTTGCTCAGAGGTCTTCCACAGTCATGTTGAGAGCCAGGGAACAGGGCTCTTTGGCCGTGCTGGCTTCCACTCTTCTTTTGGGATGCGGCGTTGCGTTTTCCCTCGGACAGAATGACACAGAACCGGTAGTTTTAGAAGGAAAATGTTTAGTGGTGTGTGACTCGAACCCTTCCGCCGAAGGAGGAGTGACCTCGTCGTTTGGGATATCTGTCCGGGCTGCTGGTGCTAAAGTGGCCTTTTCTGCTGTCAGAGGAACTAACCACGAACCATCAGAAATGAGTAACAAGTCCATGACAATCTACTTCGATCAGGTCAGACAATTTTTTTATTTTTTTACTTCTACGCATATCTGTGAGTTAAGTTGGCTGTAACACCCCCCCCCAAAAAAAACCATTTTAACTGAGTGAACACACCTCTCTGCAGGTACTAGTGAACATTGGAAATCATTTCGATCTTAAGGCGAGTGTATTTCAAGCTCCTCGTCGAGGCATTTACAGCTTCAGCTTTCACGTTGTGAAGGTCTACAACCGACAGACAATCCAGGCGAGTTTACATTAGCTTCTTTTTAGATCGGCTTTTTTTTGCATTGCATATATTAATGATTCATTTCTGGCTATTGCAATTGCTGCTGGTTCCGTTTCCAGTTTTACTAAAACATGTATTTGACACTATACTACTCATTCTTTAATTTAATATTTAGGGCACTATGTGTTCGAGTTTTCTTAGTACTAAGTTAATATTATTTATTAGACTCTTGTGTATTCCAATAGTAGGCTAACACTTATCTTACTAGAAAGATTTTAATTGAACTGTATAGTATCATTCTGACTAGTCATTTCATATGGCAAAACAATGGTAACAAATAAGATAATAAATGTTACTAGTGCCATTAAGGACATATACTTGTGTCTCATAAATATGTACTGTACTGTATTAAATAACCACTTGCAAAGCTGCAATACATGTTAGTAACTCTAGTTAGTAAATAAGAAATAGTAAAATTGGAATAAGTATCAGCAACAATTGGAAGTCATTACTAGTCTAAAGGTAATATTTAAATTGGTAACGTCATACCAGTAAAACAGAATATTTTTTTGTTTTCACTGTTGGAATAGTGACTAGTAGCAAAGGAAAAAAAATGATGACTGTAATGAATAATACTAGTGGCTTATTAAATTGAGACTAGCCACTACTGGAATAAGGACTAACTAGTACTAATGAACAGTTACAAGTGAAATTTAAATGATGGCTTTATATATAGGCTACCATATACAGTTTTGTTCTATGAAGTAAAGGTTAATCTAGCTTGTTGTAATGCGTTTGATCACATCTTGTGTTTCCATGCCATTAGGTCAATCTGATGCATAATGAATACCCAATAATATCTGCGTTTGCCGGTGATCAAGACGTGACCCGGGAGGCAGCCAGTAACAGTGTTCTTCTTCACCTGGAGCGTGAAGACAGACTCTATCTCAAACTAGAGAGAGGGAACCTCATGGGCGGGTGGAAGTACTCCACATTCTCTGGCTTCCTTGTTTTCCCTCTCTGATTGAATATAGCCCACTTTAAATGGCCCAGACTGAAGACCAAGGGACATTTCCAAATCTGCTTTCAAAAATAAAGGTAGCAGAGAGAACATGGAATGCGTGTTCTAGTTTATTTTATTTATTGTTAGGATCTGAAGAAATGTAATGAGTTTGCATTTATGTGTGTGTGTTTAACTATTTGTGAGATTTAAAAGCAAGTAGGATAGTGACAGTATTTGGACCAATTGATGTCTGCGTATTGCTTTGGAAAAGAGCGGTATGTTATTATCAATGACATTTTTGCATTCAAGAGCATATTTTGCACGAAATGTGTTTTGTAACGTGCTCGTCATTGTATTTTTTTGTATAGCCCTTAAAAATTTGATGTTCAATATGAACGAAGTAAGTACAAAAACAGCTATTTCTCTTTAACCATTGTTGTTTGGCTTAATGCATAGATAAGCAATGATATCTTGCATTTTATATTACTTGAATGTAAATATACCATATCGTACAGATGGAATGTATTTAAAAACTCATTTAGGACTTGAAAGTTTTATTTTGCAAAAAGACAATAAAGTCATTTAAGAGAGAGTGGAGGAAAGGAGAACTCAACGCTGTCCGTGGTGCTGAATACAGCAGTCTGTCAAAAACTGCAATCTTGTCCAGTACACATATGAATGATATATTTAATTATTACAAGAAAATGCAGTGCAACATTTATCAGTTACATTTGTTTTGAATACAAACAGTACGTCACCGTTTGAGAACAGCGTATACCTTCAGTGGCTACCAGATAACCAGGCTGATTAAGTCTATCAACGGGACAGTTTTAGGAAGGATGAAAGCACCACCCACTTACAGAGATCAATATGTGCACAAACTAGAAAGATATAGACACCATTCAGATTTGTTGTCTCTTTATTGAGGGCAGGGTAATGGCATAGCATGTGGTTCAAGATTCTGTCTTATGCAACAGTGAACTTTAAAGATTTAACATGTATAGCTTTATATATATTTCAAAGCATGGCTGGGAAATGGGATGGAAATTAGGTATTTTATTACCAAGGGCACAATTAAAATCTGTGAAGACAGCAATTTTTGGAGGTGAAATGCAAATGTGATGAGGTATGAGAATGATGTGGGCGTTAAGTGTTAAACAGTGAAATATTCCTTCCAAGAGTAGGCCTAGAGCTTAAAAAGACACATATTTTCACTGATCAAGACCGTCACATTTTATTGTATCAGTATATACAGTGTGGAATGTTTCAGGGTGTAACGAGTGGTTATGTTAGATAATAATTAAACATTTTATTTTATGTTTGACCTCATGATCAGACCGTGAACCTTTGAAAAGTAAGAAAGAAAAAACAATTTCTCTCTCTTGTCTGTCTTGGAACTGTCGTTTGATTTGGCTTGGAAGTAAACATTGCCCAAAGGCTAAAAGCTGTCTAATGTCTCTATCTGACCTTTCCTTTTCATAAAGATGATTAAGAATGAAAGCATGACTCAACAGCACATGTCGCTGCTAGGTCACTAAACATGACTTTGGTTTTGGGGGACAAAATGCAGAAAATGTTTTTATGCATAATTCTTTAATTTGTCCTTTAAGAACATAAATCTTGTTTCTAAAACATACTGAATGATACATGTCTCACCCCCAACAGTCATGGTTTAATTGTAATAATTATGTTGAATGAAATATCATGATTTCATAGACATTGCATGCTTTACTCATGGTACTGGGTGCTGAAGAATACTTTGACTACTTTATCATTCAATATCATACTAGACCTATGCCCATTTATGTGAACCAGAGCTAAGAAATGAAACTAATGGAAGAATTAGAAATCTGCAGTGACTTAAAAATGCTCAATAAATCCAAACTATTTTAGTTTCAAAAGTAGCCACCCTTTGTCTAGATTACAACTCTGAGCTTATCTCAACCAACTCCCCGAGGTGCATCCTGGGATGCGTGTTAAGCAGCATTTGGCCTGGTAAGATGGACACCATCATCTGGTCAACTCCATTTTATTTATTGATTTATTTTGTTAGCTTTGTAAAGACAAAACCAATCTTAAGCATTTAAGCTCTTTGAAATACAATTTATAAGAATGCAAAATAGAAACTTTTGACCGTAGAACTACATACACTAACGTTTGGAGTCCACGATTTTTCAATGTATTTGAAAGAAGTCTCTTATGCTCGCCAAGACTGCATTTATTTAATTAAAAAAAAATAATACAAATTTACTATTTAAAATAACTATTTTCTATTTTAAAATTTAATATATTCCTGTGATGGAGCTCAAGAAACATTTTTTTTTATTATTATCAATGACAGTGATGCATCCCCCCCCCCCCCCCACAGGATTCTTTGATAAATAGAAAGTTCAAAAGATTTTCAAAAGTCTTTACATTATAAATATCTTCACTATCACTTTTTGACCAATTTAATGCAACCTTGATGAATAAAAGTATTATTTCTTTAAAGAAAAATCTTACTGACCTAGTAGTGTTGCTGCCCAAATGAATATTGTCTGATTGTGTGTTTGCATTGATCTACTGAAATAGATTTAATCAGATGGTTTAGTGACAGACCAGAATCCAGCAGAGCATGGAGTTGTGTAACTCTACACATTAAAGGCCACAAACCAAAGGAATAACCTAGATGTGATAATAAGATGGGATCATATAGTCTGGCAAACCTTTTTTTTTTTTTTTTTTTACTTAATTTCTCCAATACAAAAATAGCTTTAATAACAAAATGCATGCGTGGGATCATCCTAGATTGCTTCAGACCTTTGGCAGAAAGCATTATGCATTGAAGAGTCATTGTGAAGAAAATTGCTGTGTATTTTTGCTCTGCAATGAATGATTTATTGACCAGATTCTACACTTAACACCCCACTGAGTTAAACGTGTTACCTCTCTTGTCTAGGGTGAGAAATCCTAAATGACCTACCAAGCAAATGCAAATAAATTTTCAAGCGCTCCCTTTGTCCCTCTCTCTCACCATCAACAGGAGCATATTTCATGTCGCAGCATCTATCTTTGGGCTGTAATGTGTGTTAGTGTCCTCTGTCCCCGTTCAGATGGTAAAGGCACAGGATCCTCATCTTTCCAGCATGAGTGCAACACGGGGCCTTTTGATGTCCGTACCCCTTGTGGGATGCATGCTGGGAGAGCCCGAGTGGCAAAGCACCGGTCCAATCTGTGACCCACTGACACATGGCATACGCAGCACTATAATCAGCCTGAGCACTGCAGACTCACGCCAAGCTGGCCTTTACAGGCATGAGGGACAGAAGCGTCTCCAGAAGAACCCACGGCCATCTCTACCGGGCATTTAGCTGCATCAGGATATCAACTCTCAGCCTGCTGCTTCGTGTACTGGAGCACGCATAGCCCAAGCAAGATATTAGACAATTGGAATATAACAAAATAGTTTTAAGACACTAGAAATTGTCTTTGAATCAGAATGATTTTACTGTAAAGATAATGACAAAATGAAAAGCATGCAACTCTGCTTGTAAGAGGCAGAGATTGAGCTGATGGTATGATGCTTACAGTTGTAGTAATTAAAACATAATTAGGTGTTAGGCTCCTCTGTGCCTCCATTACACCTGGAACACACCATCAATCTTCATCACACCCTACATTGCATTAACCCGCTGAATAAGCTGATGTTTCCCATATAACAGTGTTTTTACATATTATGCTGTAATCATTTACTTATTTATACTTTTGTAAAAAAAAAACAAAAAAAAAAACATATGTATGCATTTATGTGTGTATTTTTAAATATACATTTTAAATATACATTTATTTAAAGTTAAATAATAAACAATGCTACACGCACACACACACACACACATACACACACATATATATATATATACAATTTGTATATACATATTTATTTACATATGTAAATAATTGTCCAATGTAAATGCCAATGATTAAATATCTTTATGGAAAATAAATGATATTTTATTTGTTTATATTATATTTAATAAATTAAATGTATATATTTGTAATAGTTTAAAAAAAATAATGTATATATAATTTATTATTATTGTCAATAAATAAGCATCATATGTAGTATTTTAAAATCATATAATTTTATATAATTTATATTTAATTTAATGTATTATTAATAATAACAAACAAAGACAATACTTTTAAATCCTCAAGAACCTTAATACTAAATAGTGTATGTGTACAATTTTGTGCAATGTGTATCCTTTGTCCCTGTACTGTGGCCTCAAACAGATCCTCACTTTATGGCCTCTGAACAGGTTGTTTGAATGCAATAGTCCATCACAGACAATGGTTTATGATGTCAAACTTGGCCAGAGCATATTGACATTACAGCATTCACTTTTCTGCATCTAAAGTATTTTTTCATACCCCATCTGCTGTGATTTTCAGACCGCTTAACAGAGTATGGCTTATCATAAAATTTATGTCCAATCTGTTGAAAAAAGTTGGTCATAAATTTGCTCCGGTTTGAAATGCGTGGGACAGCAATTCTAGAAGAGTAATGTCCAACAATCAGTAATTTTAGATTTTTTAAAACAGTCCTCAGAGGAGCACTTCAGTTTTGAATGCAAGTACAATACAAACAAAATTTGTCTAGAGTGTCTAGTGAACATTGGCTAAGTAATTTAGTTATTTAGTCAAATGCATTAAAGAGAATCTTTAATAATCTCACAATCACCAGCACAAGAGTTTGAGCATTTGTCCTCTGTTCTCAGAGCCTCCTGGTTGTCTTGTAAGCTGTAGATCATGATGCCAACTGAGAAGCTGTCTCTAAAGGATGTCAGTGGCTGTATGTAAATAATAAATAAGGGCATCTGCTGGTTCCTGTTATGTACCCTTTACTTACTTCTCATTAAGTCAGTGAGCTTGAGAGAAGAGCGCACTCCTCACTTTTAGTTATTGTCACAATGATGAGCACATGGTGTGCTGGTGATGCTTGAACAATCTCATAGTTTCAGTTTAGCCCATAGATTTTGGTATTTACGGTAACATTGCGGTTGAATATGTTAATATTATTATTACTCTCTTAAAAAACACTGATTACATCATTCAGCGGCATCAGCAAAACTGTATTAATCTGCTCATCTGGATAACTGAAACACTATTTTCACAACTCATATCACACTGCAGATTCAAACTTCCTTTAAACTCGCCTCTCAGTTGTTGATTGTAAAGAAAAGGATCTTAAAGGACACTTTAATATAAGTATTAATACTAGTGTAGTAGTATTACAGTATTAATATTAATATACTGTAATATTGTTGCAGTGTTCATACATTGTAATGGACTATTTTATTTTGTAGAGGAAGTGATAGATATAGAGGTATACAGATCGAGGTAAAATGATCAAATAATTTAAACTCAAATCAATATTTCATGTCCATGTATTAGTATATTAGCGAGCTAATGTGCAGTCAGCCGGTCACTGACTTATCCATAATTAACATATTAACATGAACAATAGGCATGCATACTTTGAGTGTGTTTAGCTATAATAGAAGTTGTGATAGTCTTTTCTTCTCCTGTGACGTATATCTGATTTAAATGGCTTCTCGTACAGGAGAAAATGTAGAGTTTTGTCCCGGTGGTTTGATTTTGTCCTTCGGGAATTGATTGGATGATTGATTCCCAAACGGAAAGCTGCATGTTAGCGAGGCTGTGTCCTTCCTTCTGGGGCAACGCTAGAATGAGACGGTCTAATAGTGTTCCCTCCCCCAAGGTCACGAAATGAAAATACTATTAAAATGTACATTTTAGAAACAATACTTTTCTATTAAAGACCACCTGACGACGAATGGGGTTTCGCTTAGAACACCTATCGACTTTGAGTATACAAAAACGAGCCAATGGCAAAGAAATGCCATGGGTCTGCGGAATTTGCATGACGTAACTCCGTCCCACCTCGTGGGTATAAAAGGAGGACGCCAGCAACATGCAGTTGTTTCTTCGCTGAGGAGCCAAGACTGAGCTCAGGCGATCCCCGCGGTACAGCGGAAGTGGCAGGAAGACGTAACGTCTCCGTTCCCTACTCAGGGAACGAGGGGTACATACGTAACCGAGACGTTCCCTTTCGTTGTCACTCCGAGTTACGTCGGATGACGACGAATGGGGTTATCAGTCTAATCACGCCACCTTCACAGCTGTCTTCCAGTGCCCTGCGTAAATCTGAGCCCTTGAGAGACTTTGGACGAAGGACTCCAGGACTTATTTAACACAGGAATACCAAGGTACACTGGGAAGCATATCCCAAGTTAGAGGAAATATGCAATTAACACCAACCCAGAGGGGGGGGGGGGCATTTGGCAATACACATATGACCCGAAGGAACATATGGAGAATACTGAGGTGTCCAGCCGCAGGTGGAATATTTCAACCTCAGGGGTGGCAAGGTGGCTTGCCAAGGGAAAGACATATGCTCAGAGAGGCTTACAGTGGAAATACACGTGTGGGGGTAGCTCCGGGGAGGGACCATGCACACGGGAGGCACCTAGCTGACGCACAGGCAATAGACACTGGCGCTAGCATCAGGGGTGCTGGAGGAACTCAGGGCTTGCGGAGACACTCACCTGAGGAGAATATCGCACGTATCCAGTCCGTGGAGTGGAATGGCGAGCAAGCGAAGACACCTGAGCGGGTCCAGTACTAGCTAGTTGAAGCCAGTACATGAGAGGAGACAGGCTCCACTCGGAGATTGTAGAAACTGGCGAATGTGTTCGGTGTCGCCCAGCCTGCAGCTCTGCAAATGTCTGTTAGCGAGGCGCCATGCGCTAGAGCCCAAGAGGATACCACACTCCGGGTGGAGTGGGCAGTCACACCAAGGGGGCACGGTCGACCTTGCTGCTGGTATGCCAAAGCAATGGTGTCCACTATCCAGTGAGACAACCTCTGCTTGGAGAGAGCCTTTCCCTTCAGCTTCCCACCATAACAGACAAAGAGCTGGTCTGAGGTCCTGAAACACTGCGTCCTGTCTACATAGGCGCGGAGAGCGCGTACTGGACAGAGCAGTGCCAAGGCTGGGTCTGCCTCCTCCAAGGGCAGCGCTTGCAGGTTCACCACCTGGTCCCGGAAGGGAGTGGTAGGAACCTTGGGCACATATCCAAGCCGGGGTCTCAGGATCACGTGAGAGTAAGCCGGCCCGAATTCCAGGCACGCTTCGTCAACGGAGAATGCGTGCAGGTCCCCGACCCTCTTGAGAGAGGCCACTGCAATCAGGAGCACTGTCTTCATTGACAGGAACTTAAGCTCCACTGATTGCAGAGGCTCAAAGGGAGCACTCTGCAGGGCAGTTAGAACCACTGCAAGGTCCCAAGAGGGAACGAGAGGAGAGCGAGGAGGATTCAGTCTCCTCGCCCCCCTCAGGAACCTGACGATCAGGTCATGCTTCCCTAAGGATTTACCTTCCACTAAGTCGTGGTGTGCGGCAATAGCAGCAACATAAACTTTGAGGGTGGAGGGAGACAGCCTTCGCTCCAACCCATCTTGAAGGAAGGAAAGCACGAGACTGACCGAACACCTCCGGGGGTCTTCTCGGTGAGAAGAGCACCAGTTGACGAAGAGGTTCCACTTCAACGCGTAGGCGTCCCTCGTGGACGAAGCTCTAGCGGAAGTGATGGTAGCCACCACCGCTGGTGGTAGGGTACTCAAACCTGCCACGTCCCATCCAGGAGCCACACGTGGAGGTTCCAAGAACGGGACGAGGGTGCCACAGGGTGCCCCGTCCCTGAGAAAGGAGGTCCTTCCTCAGAGGAATTGGCCAAGGAGGTGCTGTCGCGAGGAGCACCAGTTCGTTGAACCAAGTCCGGGTGGGCCAGTACGGCGCAACCAGAAGGACCTGCTCCTCGTCCTCCTTGACCTTGCGCAAGACCTGCGCAAGAAGGCTCACTGGGGGAAGCGCATATTTGCGGCCCTGCGGCCAGCTGTGCGCCAGTCCATCCGTGCCGAGCGTGCCCTCGGTCAGGGAAAAAGTACAGGTCGTAATGGGTCGAGTCGTGAGAGGCAAACAGATCTATCTGTGCGTCCCCGAACTGGTCCCAAATCAGCTGAACCGACTGGGGATGGAGTCACCATTCTCCAGGGAGGGGCTGAAGCCGTGAGAGCTCGTAGGCTGCACAGTTCAGAGTTCCGGGAATATAAATGGCTCGAAGCGACCTCAGATGCTTCTGACTCCATAAGAGGAGGTGGCGAGCGAGTTGTGACATACGGCGGGAGCGTAGACCACCTTGATGGTTGATGTACGCTACAGTGGCGGTATTGTCTGATTGGACTAGTACGTGTTGACCCTTGAGCAACGCCCGGAAGCGGTGCAGGGCAAGGCGTACTGCCAGCAACTCGAGGCAATTGACATGCCATAGGCGCTGGGGTAATTGACATGCCATAGGACATTGCGCGCATTGCACATGGCGCCCCAGCCCGTGGTGGAGGCATCTGTTGAGACAACAACATGCCGGGAAACTCGTTCCAGGGGGACACCAGCCCTGAGAAAACTGAGGTTCGACTGCGGGGTGAAGGTCTGACGGCAGGTCGAAGTAACTGATACTCGGAGCGTGTCTTGTTGCCATGCCGTTCCCCAGTGTACCCATGGGCAGCGGCCCCGTTGAGGGGGGAAAGGCGGATGAGACCAACGAGGGGGTCTTTCAGGACGTTGAGATCTCATCATGCACGTCCGGGAAGAAAGATATTGGGGTTTGCCGTGGACGCGGGTCGGCGGCCTTACCCAAAAACCAATCGTCCCAGGAAAGCATGGCCGACATCTCCGGATCAGACTCAGGCACAGCATAGCACACCAGAAGGTGGCAGCTGTGACGAGTCGTCACTTCCAGAAGAATAAAGCCCACCTACAGACATGGCACCATCCTCTGTAGCTTTCAAATGAAAACACACGGGCCACCCGAAGATAGACTTGTGGAATCACCTGATCGCTAACGGGCACCGTCATTGAAGAGGGGGGCTGGGGTCACGGACACAGAGTCGGCGCCTTGTTCCAGACCAACACCCTCAGGTCACCCTGGCCACCAGCCGAAAATCGGGGGGTGGATGAGGGGACTCTCAATCTTGCGAGTTCACCGAGTCTCGACCTAAATGACGCGACGATCATGTTCCCACAGAGAAAACATGAATCACCCACGAGCGCTGTACAAGCATGATCAAAGCCCAAACACACTAGACAGCGCTCGTGCCCATCAGAGTCTGATACCAATCTGCCGCAACCACTTTTTTTTTTTTTTTAAATGCACGCGCGAGACGTCTTTAAAAAGACGTGCCGCGTGCGAGCTCTTTTGTGAGAGGAGAAAAAAAACTCCGCGATGTTGAAGCGAGCGGGGAGAACACACTCACTGGCGGATCACTGCACAGATCAGCAGGCAATGTGAACTCGCTGCAGATCGCCGTCACACCAACACCGGAGAGAATGATGCCGTCGTCCTCGTTTTATACCCACGAGGTGGGGCGGAGTTACGTCATGCAAATTCCGCAGACCCATGGCATTTCTTTGCCATTGGCTCGTTTTTGTATACTCGAAGTCGATAGGTGTTCTAAGCGAAACCCCATTCGTCGTCATCCGACGTAACTCGGAGTGACAACGAAAGGGAACTGCACTTTCAGTCTTGTGGACTTACAATGACTGTCCACAAGACTTTAGGCCATTTGTCATTTTAGGTTTCAGAAAGGTGCTCGTGAACAACCCCTTTGCGTTTGATATGCACCCTCGATGCGCACTGATTCCAGCTCCACAGTCAAAGCAGCATTACGTCTTGAAAATGTGGACTTGTAACTAAGAACACCACAAAGTTTAGGGTGCCATTTGGGACAGGGCCTTAAGGATCCTTCAAATTGAGACGGGCCTCAGCGGTGCTTGATGACGTGGCAGCAGAGAAATGCTGCCTTAGGTCCTGTCCCAAATGGCACCCACAACACTCAAAGTCTCACTTCAGTGATAAGATTACGAGGGCACATGAATGTTTTTTTTTAATAATGATGTGGACAGATAAATATTTAATTTAACAATAAATACTGTAATATTCCATAAAAAATTTTGATTTCATGGCGACTTTAATGTTAATTTCTTCCTATTCTAAACACAAGTTGTACATTTTAACATTAGTTAATATAACAATGACCGAGGATATTTATTAACTAAATGCTTTCAATTATTGTTAATTGTTAGTTCACTCTAAACCAAAGAAACGATTGACAATATTGTTAAGTCACCTTTACCAGATTGTTTTAAACAGCTAAGTTGTTTTGGAATGCTATATTTTTGTGTTAGCTAAAAACAAAATTGCATCTTAATATTAAAAGTGTTTTAAAATGTCTTTTGAATTACGATACCCTCTACTTTAATTCTGGCATAATTTAGGCCAGACTTAAGGATCTCCTATGTGGGTGAGACCTCAGCAGGGGATACATTAAATTAATGAAACCACACATTTATTCTTACCGAGAAGTGTGAATCTCAAACACCTGCAAAAGTGGCAGGACCAAATGAATGTATTTTTAAAGAAGGATGCTTTCACAACTTTGTCATGATTGATCAGTTCAGACCTCTTCGTTTAATCACACACCACTGCCTTTATTTATTAGCACTTACATACTGTACATATTTAGCTTGATATTTGACATCCACATGATTGAGATTTAAGTATTTTGTTTCCTGAGAGTTTACACATTTATATTTTATTTATTGAGAGATCACATTCAAGATGATCCCAAAGAGGCTACCTGCTGCACCAGCAAAAAAAAATACTTTGTTTAATGTGTAGTGCATTATGGATGGTGCACATTCTTATTCCATCAAAATCACAAGCAACCTGCTCCGCTAATATTTCAGAGAAGGGCAGTTGCAGATTAAGAAATATTTAAACCAAGCTGCTCTCTATAGCTGTTAAATAAGCAGGCATGTATTTAAAAAAGAGAAAGAAATCAAAAGAATGAAAATGAGGGCTTTCAGGAGTTTGAAATTTAAATAAAAAAAAATGGTTTGTTGCTATAGATTTTTCATCCCCCTTAAGTCATAGAAATATGAGTTATTGAAATATCTGTCCATTTTTAAGGACCTAAATAAATTATATATATATATTATACTTAGCTGATGCACAATTGTGAAAAGTGAATCTCCATCTGTGAAAAAAGGTTCCCTAGTGCGAATTTTCCGGTAATCAACGTGTTTAATCAGATAAGGCATAGTTTTTAATGTGATCATTATCATTTAATGTTCCCCCTCATGTAAATTTTGACAAAATTACTAGAAGTGAAAAACGCTATTCCACCAATATGCTACTAAAACAGCTTACCTGAAACCAAAACACAGCTGGAAAATCTAAAACTTTGCAGCCCATCTGATCCTCCACATTTTATCTTAAGCTTAACTTAATTTGATGCTAATGATTTAAAGTGCCCTATCGGCTACACTAAAATGTATACTACTGAGAACAACAGGTGAATTCTGGGTTATATAAGCCACATCTGGAAATGCCCTTAGGGTAATCTCATAGAATAATGAATCTTCAAGCGAGTGAGGTATGGTGCCGCGCAGTACTGTTTGTTTAAGCCACCCTTTTATGTGGAGACACATGGTGTGCTCAGAAAGAGGTCTTCTGGGGTTTCTGACAGATGGCATGGCTCACAGATAAAGACAGCGTCAATGTGACAAAAAGCTCAACTCCGCAGGTCTCTAGTAGAGATCCACTGTAAGGCTGCATACGCCTTTGTGATTTTCTACAGGCTCAATTTTTGCTCTTAATGCACTTAAAGAGACTGAATAAGATGACGAGGTGTAGTGCATTAAAATAATGCAGATATGATGTTCACATATCTAATAAATAAAAATAATTCAAAAAGCAATTTTTTTTCTGTTACTGATCTAAAAAAAACTATATTTAAAGGAAATACAAAATCATGAATGGACTATATTTGTTTTTCTGATTGTTTCATCTGTGACATTTTACTCCTCTGTGAAATATTCAAATGTACTCAAAAGGCACTTAGCCTTGCCAATCAAACTCACATGAGTTTTCCTGAGAAGACAGAATTAAATTTAATTTAGTGTTTAATCTCTAATGTAACATTTGAAATGAACGAATATACCCTAATATTGAGCAAATCAGCAGTGAACCAAGAAGCATTCAGTCATGTGCCATTGCCATTGAAATTCAAGGATGAATGCACAAGAACTGTGACTTTGAAAGAAGTATGATGGTGGAGGTTATAAGCGTTGGATGCATGTCAGCAGGGCTTTACATGCACAACAGTCTGCATCTATAGCTAACCCAATATGACTAAATTATTAAATATAAGAATTTTGTGTTGTCTCTCAATCAATTATTTTATATATTTGTGCATTCAAATAAAGTGGTTTGAAGCTCAGATTATGTGACTGACAAGTGTAGTGTATTTTTTGTTTTGAGTTACCTCAGACTCAATAAACAAACATATCCAAAGTGGTAATTCTGATTAAAACATAGAAGGCATTTGCACCGGTAAGTGGAGTGAAGAAAGCTCTCAGAGGAGTCTGATGTGAAATTCCAAAGAAACCAATTAAAACAGAAGGGAGGGAGTAATAAACAGAGCCAGAAATCCTTCACCACCTGTAATAAAGCGTCCTCCAGAGCCTTAACAGAATGGATTACTATAGGGTCACAGTGATGTAGGGGATTGACAAATCATGCATTGACAACATAATAGCCAACATGAAATAAAAAAAAAGAGATAAAAATACTTCTGCAGCTTACTAAGTGAATAGAATGAATTACTGACAATGGATGACATTTGGTTGGGGTTAAAGCAATGTACAAGGATGCTGGTTAAGATAGTATTGAATGATTCATGTCTTTCTTGTTCATAAAATATTACAGGGTATCTCAAGTCCAGGGCATGTAAATATCACACCGCCTGAGCAACAATCACCTCCACCAGGGCAGAGGTTGGCCTTCATTAAATGAATGGTGGACATATTTTACTTTGTTACCGTAGACCTACTTAAGTACATTTTTTCAAGTAGGCCTATCTGTCCTTTTGCTTTTACTTTTTTTGCATGGAAGAAATCGTCAACCACTCTGAGACATGATAGAGGTGTCTGAATCGTGAACGAGCTGATTCAATTAAACTGTTAAAACGGTTCTTAAATCGCACTGAACGATTCATACATGAAATGGACATGAAATTTGCATCTGTTCTTGACATCAAATTACCGCAAGAGCGATTAGAGAGCAGAAGCTCCATATGCTTTCGAATCGCTCATGTGGTACTTTGATGTCATACCGATCGGACTGCGCATCACCGCTTTAAGACAAACACACCTAATAACTTTGATTAGAATACAGAGATCTGGTCAGAGCGAGTCACCAGTTCACGATTCACAAGTAGTATTTATTATTGCAGGCCTAAATAAAAATTATAATTAGATGACGACTTACAAATCCTATACATGTTTTTTTTTTTTTTAACAATTAAAAGGTACACTATTTCAATGGTCAATCGTGGAAGTATTCTGCATATCTGTATATCTGATTCGTCTAATATTTGAGAGCAGAGTGTCCAGTTTTGTGTGAGATGAGGAAATCCGCCTGTGATGTGCTCTCAACATTTGTCATTACTGCCCCAATCATTAAAAATACGTTAAGTTCCTTGTGCAACACCTCCCTTCTAGTATCATACTGCTATCATATGATGAAGTCATTGATGACTTTGCATCAATAAAGACCAGAAGTGCTACATTTAAAATTCAGCTGAAGTCTAATCCCACTAAATGGAAGCAAGTTAATTTTAGTCAATTCTCTATATTTTATTATTTAATAGTTATTAGAGTTGAGTTGTAAATAGGTATTTACTAAATTATTTTATTTGGTGTGGGGGTTTTTTTGTATTGCATGTAGTTCTACAATAAAAACATGTCAATGCAATGTTGTTGCAACTTTACACATTTTTTGGGTGGAGAGGTTGGGGTGATGGCTGATTTCGCCTATATAGGGCAACCAAATAAGCCAGAACAGCCCCATTACAACATATGGTGACGGACAGACACTGTGATTCTCCTAAGGCGGAATCAAATTAAACTTTTTCATTACTATGACATTTTACTTAAAAAATTGTCTCTGGAGTGTGAACAGAACTGCTTCTTTGTGTTCAACATATCTTTTTGATGAAATGTGACACTGTGTTTGCAAAAAGCAAGTTTTGATTCAGCCAAAAGCGGTTGTAAGGGAGCTGTTGGCCCTGTGAGGTCTTTCACTTACTCAGCAGTTACAAACAAAAACATAAAGTTGAATTATTCTGGCTCAAATTGCTTGGTAATACTATTAATATAAATGAAGAAAGAAAAGGTTAAGAAATTCTTAAAAATGTGCTGGATGGAGAAAACAGTGCAAAGCCTCTTTGGCAACCAATATTAAAGCCCACACGCTGGCCACTTTTACAGAAGACCATTAATTCACACACAAAAACAGTAAAATAACAGCACTGCAGCATCTCAATGGAGCACAACTGACCATCAATCTAAACCCACCACATTTAATTCTGTTCTAGTGCACCAAATAAGCCAAATGTTGATCACTGAATTTCTAAAGATAATCATGTCACACATACTTTAAGGATGATGATCAATGAAAAAAAATTCATCATGTTTTATGAAAATCAGAAAGAAAGACTTGTTCCTAGTAAATAACTTTAGTATTATTAGACACTATAAACATGTAATGTATTTATCGACAATTAAAACAAGGATTATATGCAAGTCAAGAAACTCATCAACAATGGCACAAAAATTCAACACTATTTGTGCAATTCATTAACGAAGAGGTGAAAGCAAAAACAACAGTGGGGATAAGTGGTGGGAACCAAGAAAATCTATGTTAATAAATGTAAAACCTGTCATAAACACACTCACACATATATACAATCATAGCATTAGCTCCTCTCTGCTTCTGTTAAAATGATTTTACTACCACAAATGAGATTTTAAATGAGAGATCAAGTAGTTTACATTAGAAGGAATTTACAGAGATTAACCATATAAAACTTTTATTTTGAACTGGAGAACAAGTTCAAGTTACAACATATCAGTAAGCAAATTATTTTCCCAAAGAGAGATGATTAAACTGTACCATTGACATAGTCCATAAAAGGAAACCCTTCTGTTTTCAAACAATGATAAGTTATTCTAATGAACAATGGACCAGATGCGTTTATAACAACTGCATGCCTGTTAAAAGATGACAGTTATAAAGAACAAATCATACAGTCCAAAATCAATTAGCTACAGCAAAGACGAATTTCAGCGAGGCACCAAACCTTGGCGTCACACGTGCTAAAAAATGCATAACAAAAAAGGTGTGACAATATGATCTGACAAATATGAGCAGCTAATATAGCTTATTAGAGTAACTCCACAGAAGGGTAAGATCATATGTAGGGTGAGAGGACATCATTTGGCATATTGTATAGTACATTTTCCCTTTGAATAAGGTCATGACACAACAACGGCTAGTACAACAAAAGTTATGTGTTCAAAAAAGGGGCGAGGAGGAATGTAGTCTATGCATTCACAAACATGCGGCCATTATTAAGGCATCTATACCTCTGTGCATTGTAGCCAAGAATCTCTAAATGCCCTACAATAAGCTGGAGCTTGGAGTTGTGTGCTGATATTTCATAGTGTGGGATATGCAGAAAAATACTGGACTGTCTTTGACTGTAACAAAATCACATGCTACAGTACTAAGAGAACATGCGAAAAATGCTCCGACATTGAGATCCAAACACTCGAACAAAATTCTGGAACTTCGTTTCTTCACAAACCACTGAATTATCTACTCTACCAGTCCGACAAACATCTTTTCTTTCAACAAAACGTGTAATTGAATGGTAACAAAACTCTTGAAATGTTTGCGAAACCTGCTTCGGTGTGTTATCCAAAAAGTGCAAGTAGCAACCAAGTCAGGATTTACTGCATTCAGTAGTGCTTTTCCTGCAGGTAATCTTTCATTTTGTTCGGTAAAGGCAATTTCTGGATCAGATCTATCCGCGTGTATTGGCGAATAACAAAACGACACAAGTACTGCATTGAACGCACTTGCATAAACCTTGAAACGGGATTGGTCAGTCTAACAGGGTAGGTGGCGGAACCCGGTAAGCGGGATCTGGAGTAGCAGAACGCTCCGTTCTCCGAATCCTTGACCGAATTATCAATGAGATCCACGATCGATACGTGGCCTTCAATGTCAGGCTGCTCATAGAAGCTGAAACTGCCGTTCGAGTGCTCAATCCGCGTGTGGAGCGTCTTACCCTGTGAGCGAAAGCTCAAGCTTAGGAGATATCGATCGTCGGAGCTGTCGCGGACTAAAAAAGAACCGTCTGGAAGATTTATCAGCTTTTCTTCTGCCTCCCATCTGGTGATGGGACCCCAATACCAACCCTGCTTGGCTAGCTTCTTCAGTTCAGCTGTGAGACTAGTAACCACCATGGGTCCGCTGTTCTGCACAGCATCATAGACCCGCTGCACCCCTGGAGCCGAGTTGGGGTCAAAGTTGAGATGTTGCATGACTCTCTCGGCAACCTGAGCGTGAGTACCACCAAACCGAGAGAAGCTTCTCTGGAGATAACTATCGGGTAATGGAGGTAGCATGGGGGAAAGAGGAGCTTCGAGTCTGGAGCCCTGCAGTAAGACATTTGCAGTGTTTAAAAAGAGCTGGTTCACTGATGACGACTCCATGAAGATGTCTGGTGACAGGAGGTCCTGGACAATAGGCTCCTCATCTACACGAAGAGATCCTTCTGACTGCGGAACAACGTCCATGGGTGTGGGGCCATCTAAGCAAAAAGAGTGCGAACCTTCGTCGTCAGGATAGAGTACATCATCTAAAGGCATTGTGTACTGAATATAATCCTGAGCTGCAATACCAATGACTACAGGCACATGTTCATCCATTTCAAGGTGCAAATCAGCATTCTGAGCACCAGAATGGTTGTCTGGCACACGTCTGGTGATTTTCAACGAATTGCTAGATTCTTCAAACTCTCTCTGGAGGTTTAGGATGTCTTGGCGCACACCGTTGAAAGCCGGACTTGGATCTGAGGAGTTCATTAATGCCTTAACGTCCATTTTGACACACATCTCCTCTGAGTTCACTGGTCTGAGAGGCCACGGGGTGGGACTGTAATGATGACTATGGACGGATGTGGAGTGGGAGGAACGCTGGGATTTTATGTCACTTAGAGTAATGGGTGCCGAAGAGGAGGAGAAGGTATCATCATCTATAGAGCATACAGATGGAGAACCACTCTTGACCTTTGGTTTCTGTTTCGCCGATAGTCTTCTTTTCAAGGTGCCCATGAGACCCTCGCTCTTAGATCGGACTTTGGATCTTTTTTCGTCCTCGTTATCCAGGTCGCTGCTGACGAAATCTTTGCTATAGCATCCTCCAAACAGAGAGTCTTCAGCAGAGAAATTGGCTGCCAGGTCCGGCTGCGATACGGCATATTCGTTCTCTTCTTTGCCTTTAATGTTCAATGACTTTCTTATTGTTTTCAGACTGATCTTCTTCATTCTGAAAGATCCCCCTTAATGATTTGGAGGGGGATTACGTGTGATGTTCTTGGGATGAGGGAGATGATTGTGAACTCTTACACATAGCTGATCACATAAGGTCCACAACCGCCATACCTACAAAACAGAGAGGATTGAAAAATACATTAATATAGAGTAAAACACAGAGAAATCTTACATAAACATTAATTATATTTAGGATAAAAAGATGATCACAACTCAAGTTACTTTCGCAATGAGACTATAAAATCAATACAATTGTATAAGATTTTCACCATTTTATACACCTTTTTGGCTAGACTAGCTCATCTTGATCATCTTCCTACGCTGTGACAAAAAAGCACAAATATTCTGTCAAGTGTCAAATAAATTAATAAGTAATAATTGATTGAATATTAGACTACAATCAATGGTTGGTCTAAATGATCACATTTTCATCTTTGTTTTGGGTTCTGTCCATTTGTTAAGTTACATTTACACTACTGTTTAAAAAGTTTGGAGTAAGTTTTTTTAACTAATACTTTTTTCAGCAAGTAGGCTATGCATTGATTCAACTGATTAATATAGTGACAGTAAAAAAAATTATATCATTAATCTTTCTTTTTCTTTTACAATAGTTTCTACAAAAATATTAAGCAGCATTTAACTGTTTTCAACACTAATAATACAAATATAATTGATGTTTCTTGAGCACCATATCAGCATATTAGAAAGATTTCTGAAGGATCATGTGATGTGACACTGAGGACTGAGGAATAATGGTTGCTGAAAATTCAGCTTTACCATCATATGAATAAATTACATTTTAAATATTTCACAATGTTACTGTTTTTACTGTAGTTTGGTCAAATAAATGCAGCCTTGGTGAGAATAAGAGACATTACAAAAACTTACAAACACCAAACTTCTGAATGATAGTGTATTCTCACATCAAAATAAATGACTTATTTAAATAGTTGAGTAATTATCTAAACAATAGATCAAATATATTACTTTAACTTATAGGTCATTCCGTATCAACTAAACCAGAGATCACGGGCTAAAATTTTTGTTAATACGTAAATGAAGAAAGCCAAAATGACAATTTTCACCTGAGCACTCAGAGGTGTGTTTTATGCAATTGTTTGAGGGAAACAAGAAACATTTCTAGTTTCAACATTATTTACAACATTCCCCATTAAATCCAAAAAACATCAGCTGTGTGGAAAGTGAACCACATTTGGTTTTCAACCAATGAAAATAGAAAGATTTAAGATCCCCTTATCTATGAGATTGAACCATAGAGTCTTGAAAATGAAGATTTCAGATGAAAAGTTTGTTAATAACCAGCATCTAAAAGAGATATTTTTAATACTTTTTGAGTGACAGGCACACAAACTTTGGAAAAAACGTGTTTATGGCACTCAGACAAGCATATTCTATGCAATTGTGTTGATAGAAAAAAAAAGAGAGATACATTTCTAGTTTCAACATTATCTGTTGTTCAGATATTCCTTTTTAAAATAAAAAAAGTATCAGCTATATGCAAAGTGAGTGACCCACATTTGTTTTTTGACGACTGAAAATGAGCACAATATAAAAGGATATTAAGATATCTTTAATACTTCTTGAGTTACAGTCATGCAAACTTGAGGCAAAAAACACAAGAAGTGCTTTTTCCCATTTTTGAACTTTCACTGTTGCCATATAGGCTAATGCAACAAAGCTTGCAAAGTCAACAGATTTAACTAATAAACCTGGCAATCTTTGTGTATAAATAAAATAATGATGCTGCCATCTTTTTTTCCAAGTAATTTTTTTGGGGGGGCTGGTATTCACTGGTAGACTCAGTAATAAAGTACAGTTAATGGTGAAACTTAAACGGAAATATCAGCAAAAATAAATAAAAAATTTGTTCAACACGATTAAGTCTCTTTCTAATAGACACTACACACATAATTATGAATGGAATCTAAATACTGCACACCATATTTAGATGGAGTACAGCACAGAAGGACATGTCAACTTCAAGAAAGTATTTTAAATAATATACCCAAAGAGACAACATGGAAGTAACACACACACACACACACACCGATCAGCAACATGAACCAATAAAGTAAAAAGGGTTACAAGGGTTTTTAATTCATGTTGACTTTTAGGTCTATTTGTTCATTAGATGAGCACAGATTCAGTAGAGATTCACCAGATTAACTCAATATAACTAAAACCATTATTGCACACCAAACAGCGCTTTTAGTCTAGGCAAATGTCTTGTTATCAAGGAAGGCAGACGTTCACAAAATACTGACAATTGTCTGATTGATGTCTGTCTGACAGGGATTAAATCTAGTATGTAAAGTGAACAAAGTGATAAATCAGATGATAGTAGATGTGTAATATGAATTTGTCACCCTGTTAACAAGTTATACATTTCAAAGTTCAAAATGAAACACACTGAATTAATATATATGAACGAGCTAACGCTTTAAGAGCAGTTAGCACTCAGGCTAACCTATACAGGCCCTGTATAATAAACATCACTTCTATCTAATGCTACGACACTAGCCATAAATCTTTACACACACATATTAACTATACATTACCTGATGTTCCTTGAATACACTGTCAACTAACAGGAGTGGTCATATCAGTGTCCGGAGAGTTATGAAATCACATTAAGAGACATTATTACTTGACGGCTAGCTGATACCTGCACTTACAAAAACAGCGCAAAAACGAACTCAATTTTCATAGAGACGATTAATAATGGCCAGTTTATGACAGCGTTTTGCGATAAAGTGACACCTTACGCTGTGGACTTTTTGAATTGTGCCTATTTTCGGCGTTTGAAACTTTTATCTAGCTAGCTGCCGTTTCTCCATGTAATGTCTCTTTCCTCTGCCCTCTTTGTTTGCTGTTGCATCATGGGAGTGAATGTGAAAGAGGGGAGGAGATATTTGATGCTCTTCGGAACACCAGTCTACTTGATGAACACAAGAAACCACATAAAAAATATTTAAATAATATTATTAAATGTATTATATATATATATATATATATGTATATATATATATATATATATATATATATATATATATATATATATATATATATATATATATATCAAGTCATTTGTCACGTTTATATGTTGTCACATTTATTTGTTATTTATTCCAGTTTCTGTTGGCGAACACATGCATATTTTTGTAACGTTACGTTTTGCTTTTTTGGTGAATAATTGTTTTACTGTTTGAACCTCTATGAAAGGCACTTAAATAGACAAATTACTCTTATTACATAGAGTACAGTAGCTACACACTTAGCCTACACACTTAGTGGAGTGACTGACAACTGCCTTTTAATCCGGGCGTGAGTCCCCTAATATTATCGTTCCATGTATGTACGGAACACTCAACTGCGAAAATTGACTCCGTGGTAACCATAGCAACCTCCTAGCGTAATAACAATGTTACAAATAATGTTCAGTTTTTAGCACAGTCCGATCGTTTCACTTCATAAGACCTTATAGGCTATGTCATTATCAGGACAGGTGTCATCGGTATTAATTTAATTAGAATGTAGGTAGCCAATGTTTGTTTGACTCTTAAAGTGACAGTAGCCGTTGACTTGCATTTTATGGTTTCAGCTTAAAAAAAACGACAAAAAAACACTTTACTTCTTTAAATTGAATAAGCATTCAGTTCAGGCCTATCATTGAATGGAAGAGAGGCTCTAGAGCGCATGTAAACATCACATCCTTTTGATTTTCCCATCAAAAATGTCCTGAATCCTTCACATAAATCAGTCTACAGGCTTTCATAGATGAGTTAAGACAATCTATAGGAAGTCGGGGAAGTTTTTAAGTTTCTTTATAAGCTGTTAACACATTGCCAACAAAAAAGTGGGTTATAATTGAAAATTCGTATATATAGCCCCTTTAAATGAACAGTATCTTGTTTCCTGGGTGATAACAATAATGGCAAATTGAGTGTGAGTGTGAACGTGTCCCGGCCAGCACTCTCAGTGGTTGTATTACCGAATCAAATGTGTGTATGAAGCGGACCCTGCATATGAGCGGGAATAACGCTAGGAACATGGATGGATGGATCATGGATGGATAATGTTGGTAATATATTTTTCCATCTATTTGAGATTTCAAGACTGTTCATAGATATAAACACAAATAAAAATAAACACATTCCAATTTTGTCACTGGTGTAGGCTATAAAGTGTGACAAATGGCCTATAGTCTCCTACAATGTTTAGTCTTGATTATGGAAGAAGGCAACTGGTAAATGCTTTCATCATTACAGGGATTGAATTATTTTTCAGCTGTTTAAAGTTGGCATGAAACAGAAGTTGTGATTGTCTTTCTTCCCATTGTGATGTAGGCTATATACACTGAACAAAATTATAAATGCAACACTTTTGTTTTTGCCCCCATTTTTCATGAGCAGAACTCAAAGATCTAAGACTTTTTCTATGTACACAAAAGGCCAATTTCTCTCAAATATTGTTCATAAATCTGTCTAAATCTGTATTAGTGAGCACGTCTACTTTGCAGAGATAATCCATCCACCTCACAGTTGTGGCATATCAAGATGCTGATTAGACAGCATGATTATTGGGGGGGTCCGAAAACCAGTCAGTATCTGGTGTGACCACCATTTGCCTCACGCAGTGCAACACATCTCCTTCGCAAAGAGTTGATCAGGTTGTTGATTGTGGCCTGTGGAATGTTGGTCTACTCCTCTTCAATGGCTGTGCGAAGTTGCTGGTCATTGGCAGGACCTGGAACACGCTGCATGTCGTTACACCGATCCAAAACATCCCACACATGCTCAATGGGTGACATGTCCAGTGAGTATGCTGGTCATGCAAGAACTGGGATGT
The DNA here is from genome assembly GCA_030578275.1 of Meda fulgida. NCBI lineage: Eukaryota > Metazoa > Chordata > Actinopteri > Cypriniformes > Leuciscidae > Meda > Meda fulgida. The sequence goes on from CM060617.1 coordinate 16,174,575, forward strand.
TTTCAGCTTCCAGGAATTGTGTACAGATCCTTGCAACATGGGGCCATGCATTATCATGCTGCAACATGAGGTGATGGTCATGGATGAATGGCACAACAATGGGCCTCTGGGCATCTCTGTGCATTCAAAAGGCCATCAATAAAATGCACCTGTGTTTGTTGTCCATATCATACGCCTGCCCATACCATAACCCCACCGCCACCATGGGCCACTCGATCCACAATGTTGACATCAGCAAACCGCTCACCCACATTACGCCATACACGCTGTCTGCCATCTGCCCTGTACAGTGAAAACTGGGATTCATCCGTGAAGAGAACACCTCTCCAAAGTGCCAGACGCCATCGAATGTGAGCATTTGCCCACTCAAGTCGGTTACGACGACGAACTGCAGTCAGGTAGAGACCCCGATGAGGACGACGAGCATGCAGATGAGCTGAGACGGTTTCTGACAGTTTGTGCAGAAATTCTTTGATTATGCAAACTGTTGCAGTAGCTGTCCGGGTGACTGGTCTCAGATGATCTTGGAGGTGAAGATGCTGGATGTGGAGGTCCTGGGCTGGTGTGGTTACATGTGGTCTGCGGTTGTCGGATACCGGTCGGATGTACTGCCAAATTCTCTGAAACGCTTTTGGAGACGGCTCATGAAAAATGAGGACAAAAACAAAAGTGTTGCGTTTATAATTTTGTTCAGTGTATATAAGAGTGAAATGACTTCTGCATGAGAAAAATGTAGGTCGGGATTAGATTTAGTTCTTCGGGAATTGTTCAAATCATAAGAAATTTGGCGTTTCTAACTAAATGGACGTAGATCTGAATGCCAGTTTGCTTTTATGGAGGATAGGCTATTCAGTCCCACCGTCCGCCGAGAAACTGGCTATGTTTATGAAGAGAACAGATGCTGTTTTAAAGGGGAGAGAAGGTTAACGGTTTTAATTGAAGATTACGAGGGCATATTATTTATTTGTTTTTAAATAATGATGTAGTCTACATGAATCATTTATAATAATCACTGCAACTGCAACTGTAAAAAACGAAGAATTCTAAAATTTTATTTCATGGTGATTTAATACTAACAACATATTTTACAACGTTCTGTAATGAATATTGATTTATTCTGAATATAGCTTTGATTCTGAATTTAATTATTTCTTATTTATTTAATTTAAATAATTTATTTTATTTATTTTCTTATGTATGTGTTTTTCATATTTAACAAAAAAGACTTAATGAGATACATCTTTTGTGACATTATTGTGATCATAATTGGAGAGCAGTTATTTGTTTATTGTAAAATTTTAAACAACAAAATATAGATATTCTCAGGGTTACTTTTATTGGGAACAGATTTAATCTATCAAACCTTAAGGTAATTTTTGATCATTTGTATATATGAAGCTGGTACTTCTTTTAAGAGACCCAGGAAAAGCAAACCAGTCTTTTTAACTGCTGCTCACAGAAAGAAAAAAAAAACTTTTGCTGTGCTTTTGCACATCAGACTTTAGATGATTAAAGTGTGGTCTAATTAGTGTCAGTAATATTTTAAAGAGGGCGCCTATGCATGCCAAGGCCAGGCTAATTGATGTCATACTCTTTCTCTGTGTTGTTTTTTTCCGCCCTGTTTAACTGACAGAGCTGTGGGCTGTTGTGGTCAGGTGTACTGAAAGCTACAACAAAGAGACAGATACTCTGCAGAGGGATAATTACCTTCAGTGATAAGGGTTAAACAAACACCTCTCTCACAGACATCACAATGGGTTATGCTCTTACTGTAATGCATTTTAGAGAAAATTACTTCTTAGAACATTGTTTTAAAACATTTTATTAAGTATTATTATTTATGCAATTAATCCTTGTTGGTACAGAATTATGGATGATGTCATTTGACAGGATACTGCAATTATATGCAATATAAACACGACAGCTCGCATTACTTTCCCCTGATAGCATTAACTGCCTCAGACTCAATGTCATCTGACATGTTTTCATGCCTCGATTGGCGGCGAGGCCAGATGGAAAACATGAGCAGGAGTGATTGACATGCTCGCGAGGGTCAAAGGTCAGATTAAGCAGTCATGACGGGCCATCCTTTTGCAGGTGCACGCAGAGGGCTGGGGAGCAGCAGGACAATGAGTTTGATTGGGGGCGATGGAGCCCAGTGTGAGGGGACGTGTAATGACTCACCCAACAGGCTGTTCTCATTCACTGCAGAAGTCTACCCTGTGTGATGGAGTGATGTGAATGATGGATCGCAAATCAGGGCTGATTGTCGACATAAGGCTTTATTTCGTTCTTCAACGGAGAGAGCTGACCCGAGTCTCCTTTACAGCTCAAGCTGCACACATTAGCACGGGACATTAACATCGGATGAAAAGAGCTTTGACTCCAATTTGAGAGGTGCTAAAATATTAGATTCCTTTACTGAATCAACACTGGACTGACTTGAGCTGAATAATGACACTATTATCTTCTGTGGAGCTGCTTTATATTTGAATTGAGTTCACTATAAATTGAACTTTGCAACACTGACACTGTATTTAAAATACATTGAATCAACTAAATTGAGCTGAGCTGAATAATGTCACTATTGTCTAACTTTGCAACATTTAATACTGTTTATTTTTTTATGACTGTAAGCTGCTTTGAAACCATATGTATTGTAATGTGCTAAATAAATAAATGTGACTTGACTTTACATCTTTTGGAGACAGAAATACTTGTGGATTGCTTGCGGAAAATAACAATGATGAATCATAAAAGAAACCAGTGCTTGTGAAAATATAGGCCTATACTGTAAACCAAATAAAGGATTTTCCTGTAAAATTCCACATAATTTTTATTGTTTAATAACAATAAACCAAAAACTTTAGAGGGTATTTTGGTAACCAAATAGCCTGTTTGGTCTATTGGTTCTCTTCAAGTGCTTTTCCATTGTAAGTTAAAGAGCTGAAGCCCATTTCAAATAATAGGACTGAGAGTTGTTGGTGTGTGCTGCACTTGTGCCGCAGCTATTGTCATTTGTTTAAAGATAATCTACTAAAAATAAATACAAAATGAATGACAATAAGGCTTAAGAAGCAAACAATGCAGAACAAAATTGTAAACAAATGCAAAGTGCTCTTGGTTGGTTTAACAGTTATTTTAACAGCATCTAGCCTGTAAGAAGCAGAACACATTTTGATCTCTCACCCAGACACGTCCCTGAAATGTGCCGAAGCATTACATTTATACTCAAACTCACTGTTTGATGTGTCACTCCATTGCTAGCTTTGCTTGATTTCTCATTTTCCACTTTTTCTGCAAGTGAAAATAATGCTATCTCAATCGCTTCCTACAGCTATACTTCTGCTTATTTTATTCATACCAACACAACGCTTTAGGCTACAGTTGAAAGTAACTAACATCAGCAGGAATGGGCAAGCTTCATTTTCATATAGCATCCTGTACCGGTTCCAGGGTTTGTTTGTTGTTTTGCCCCCCTTGTGTATCCGTTTCCTCCTGACTGGCACTGTTATCCTGGGGCCTGTCTGTTTGTGATATTAAAATATCTAGGGAAAGGGGGATGCTGCCATCAAGAGGTGTGATAGCATCTCCTTGGAGGAATTAAATATTTAAGCTGCGTAGCTGTTGCACTGCTGTGAGACCGAAGCGCTTTTGCAAACTGCACAGTTTTAATGCGAAGAATGTGCTACGTTTGTGCTAATGCAAACTGAACGAAATGTGCGGAACTGTGTGGGCTATAAAATGTATATCACAGTTGTTAGTCATCTATAAATATCACACAGTCAGTATCTTTCAGACATAACTTTACTGTAATGTCACAATGACAAACTTGTTTAGCAAACTTGAATTCATTTTTAAATAATGAAATCAGGGTTTCTGTCATGATATACATGTCGATGTGTGGTCAACATAGGGGCAGATCGGGGAAATGTTTGAAAAAATGATTTAAAAAAAAATCTTTAAAGTTATGCATCTTTTTATATATATAAATTATATATATGGAGCCTGTCATTACATGAAGCATTGGTCATTACAGTGTTTTTGATGATTGCTTTGTTTTTTGTTTTTGTCTCTAAATAATATTTTTATGCTGCTTCTTAAATGAAATTATCTTTTTTAGATCTATTAATAATTAATTATTCATTAATAAATAACTAAATTACGGTAACATCAACGTACATGTCAAAAAGAGATTAAGACATTAATTGCACATATAACATCTACTCACAATCCATGAAAGTGACTAAATGAGTGACAGTAAAGTGTTTGGGACCTTTAAAGGTCATGCCACGCTTAAATAAGACATGCAGAGGAAGTGTGTATGGGTCACAACTGCTGAAACTGCCATTAGTTCAGGTGGTTACAGACAGGAAAACATGTCCGTCACCACTGAGGGACTCCTGCCAGACATTTACCCCCTGGGTTTAAGCACACTGGTGCATTGCCATCCACAAATGCAAAAGTCAGGCAGTGAGTAAATAATCACAAGTCATATGTGATTATTTTGGCTGTATTTAATGGACTGTTTGTGTATGCAAACCTCAAGATTTTTTATATCTTCAATAGCTGGCCTATAATTGATTTACCTAATATGATATAGTGGACCAAGCAAAGTAGCACACATAAGAACAGAGACACTGCATCTATGCTTGAGAGATGACGAAAAGGGGAGAAAATTAGACTTAAATCAATGTTTTCTTGTTGGAAAATTTAGGAAATGCATTTGCATAAAAAGGCATGCAAAAATATCATCAGCACCCACAACGAATATATTTTGGAGCTGAACGAGTAGCTCATATGCACATCTGAGGTGCCACAGCGGGTCTATGAGGCCATAGTCGTCCAGTCTGTTGAAATGGGGTTTATTTTCTTTCTGCTTTGCTTAACCCCACTGGTTCCCTGTGGTCTACACTCACAGTTCTGCTGCATTTGCTCTTTCTTTGATTATCAGGAAGAAAGCAGTATATATTGTGCCAAAGTTCCCTGAAGCGAAACTAAATTTGGCTTCTTCCACACAGACCAGCTTTGACAGTGTCCCCAGTGTCCCCTTATAAAGGGTTCCCTTGTTATCCAAGACTTTGATGAGACTAAATTTAAAGGTTGAAAACAGGCCCCCAAAAAAAAGAAAAAAGGAACATAATGTTTCGTCAAGAGTAGGTAAACCTGACAAATTGAGCACTTTCATTACATTCCTTTGTGGAACAAGCATAAGTGAATGCAGAACAGGTTATGACTGTTCTCGTTGGCTTTAAAATATGAAACACACTGCAATAGATATCTGTTGGTTTCTTTTATGAAATGATGTGTAAGTTTGAACATTTCTGTAGTGCAGTCACGGTCGGCTTATAAAATATTACTTGTGGGATTGAGATGGAATAGTTCCAAACCACCCAGTGGGTTTCCTTGTGATAATGAAATCACATCTGTAGAACAATATGATTTTTTAAATGAAAATTGCAATGACATCAGGAGCAAATTGAGTCAAAGTGTCCAGTAGAGGGCAGTGTTGGTTTTAAACAGCGGCTGGGAAGCAACTGAATGGCAATGCTAATGCGTCCATATATGGGGAATACTGACAGACCATCAGGAGTTTTGCTAAATTTTTGGTGGCCACTTCATGAAAATAAAAATATATAAAAACATTAATATATTAGGCGAACAGGTAGTTTGTGCTTGTATATAACATATATTTCGTCATTATGTTTTCAATTGTAGCGTGAACACGTTAATGTTAGATTAAACAAGCACTGGAGACCAAAACCTGAATGACACAAACATGTCCAAATCTTATGTCCAAACACACAAAACACATAAAAAACGCAAACAAATATTAGTATATTTTGTGAGAAGAACTTAACATATACCCTAAATCAGAATTGTATTGAATTATTTCTGTTCAGCTATATCTTGACCTAATTATAGACTCAATTTAAATATGAAGACTGGACTGGAATGATGCACCCAGTATGTTGTCTTACAGTTAATAATGCTTTATAATAATAAAAAAAAACTATAAGAGGAACAGATCAGAAGATACAATAATCTTCTTGTATCTAAAACTGATTTTTACTGGCGTTCCTGTTGGTTGTGTGCCATGCTTTGATGCCTTGACTGCTTCACCTCCATCAGATCAAAACAAAGCTGCTATTTTACACTCACCCACTCTCCACAATGGTTTATGTGTGAACGTGAAAAAAAGGTGAAATCAAATACCTCCTCCAAACAGAAAAAAGGTCAGAGATGACGTGGAGAGTGAGGATTAGCGCTAAGCAGTCCAATTCTATTAGCAGCATCTCTCGCTGTTTACCCTTGGCGAAAGAAACCCCAGCACCCATATAAACACCACGACTTGGATGAAATCATGTCATCGCATGTGTACACACTGCACAGCGCACTTATGTAAGTAGCCTGCACAGTCAGCATTCAGTCACAGGGCATATTTGAAGCCAGAGCAACACATCCACAGCAAAAAGTTTGTTTTCTGAAATGGTTAGTAAATCTTCTGCTGTAGAATAATTGATAGTGTGGTTTGAAATGCTTCCTTGCATACAACATCTATAATGTTTTGCCAGTGGTTTATGACCTCACTAATTCAATGAGAAACCTGTGTGCCAGTGATTTTATAAGCAGTTTGACTTTAGGATAGTTTCCTATAGGATATTGTGGATGCCTCAGGGTAAAAGAAAAAAAGGTTATTAAGTTTAAAATGAGAAAGAAAGTCACTTTGTGGATATAAATTAATAAATGTGATGTATACATCATGATTTATGAGATATACAGTCATAATTGTGAGATAAAAAGCCATAATTATATGAGATAGAGTCACAATTGTGATATATAAAGCCATCATTAAATGAGATATAAAGTCATAATTGTTCATTAAAATGCAGAATTGTGAGATGTAACATTACATTTTGAGTTATAAAGTCACAGTTGTAATATGTAAATTAGTAATTGTGAGAAATATATACTCATGTTGATGGATATAAAGTCACAATTGTGAGATAAAGTCATAATAATGATAAAGTCATAATTGTGAGATATAGTCACAATTGTTAGATTAAAATTCAGAATTGTGAGATATTACATTGTGAGATATAAAGTCACAATTGTGAGATATAAATTCATAATTGTAATATAATCACAATTTATGATATATAAAGTCATAATTGTGAGATATAGAGTCATAATTATATTATATAAAGTCACAATTGTGAGATATAAAGTCACAATTATTGGATTTAAGTTCAGAATTGTGAGATTTCATCACATTGTGATTTAAAGTCGCAATTATGAGATTTAAATTAGTAATCGTGAGCATTAGATCATCAATGTTTGTATTACTGATAAATGCAAGAATATTGATGAATAAAGCAACATATAATCAGTGCCTGAATTAATTCAGGACATTCTCATCAAAATGACCCACTGAGGCATCCAACCCAAACAAACCACTCTCTTTCGGTTGGCTTCGCACAAGCTGACAAAAACAAACCCTCTGTCGTGATTTCAAGAGATGGTGTGTGCTCCTAATGAAGCAAAATATACAATTTAATGAAATTCATAAATATTAAGATCAAAATATAGGCTTGGTTGTGTGCTCAGGTCAGCGACAGGAGGGCACCAAGGGCTCATGCCAAACGTTAGCATGCCTATTTTAGCCATGGCGGAAAATTTTCCTCAGGTTCTTCGAGGACATACAGTGGGGGTACAGGGAGTGGGCAGAAAGCTCTTTGCTTTACTACTGCTGTGTGAGCATAGGGAAAACTTGCACAACCACCACACTGGCACAACCTCAGTGTGTGGGATCTTGACAAATACATCTTAGAACACAGCCAATATCACAACCAGGAGGGGGAAACGCAAAGATTTAGGGTAGTGAGAAACGGGAGGGTTGGCATTAGATGAGTGTGTGGGTGAAAAGAAAAAAACACACACACACAAACCTCTAAGGTGAATAATATTTCAGCATATCAGCAAATGGTGTGACCTCAGTTTGAAAGATTTTCAGAATAATTCCCTCTTTGTTTATAAAAACTATATGTAATCAAAATAACCCACACTTTCCACCCATCAGAAAGGGCATCAACATCTGCAACCAGCATTTTGGAATCATAACGTTTCTCAGATCAAGTTACAACAGTTTTCCTGTAATTCTGTCCCATGCAAGTTCATGCACAATGTCTTATTTTCAGAAATACACTTACATGTATATAATGAAAACATCTGGAACCAGATATGACACTTCTGTGGGTTAGGAGCTGGATATTTATGTATATAAGCACTGTTAAAAATATTCCATTATTATTATACAAACCAGCAATGCAAAGAAAAGCACCCTCATCACCAAGTTCCTGCTGTAAGTATGTTAGAATAATACTCATTAAAATCTGCTGTGGTGGTGAGCTCGCACACGGCCTCTGCAAGCTCTTATGTGAAGGTACTTATTGTTGACCGCATACACATCATATACGTCCACTCAACAGAGTGGCTTCTGAGGAATTCATATGAATGTGTGAGGCATTTCTAGAAACTGGCTTACAATGTGCAGGCTGTGGATATCAAAAATGGATTGGTCACAAATAGACATCCTCACTATTCAATGCTGTGGTCATCTCTCTCTGGACCACTGGCTCTCGACTGGTGGGTCACAGGTTTGTTCTGAAAGGACTGTGGGTAGCAGAGAAAATCCAACGCTAAATACGAATAATAAAATGCAACTATCCATATAATCATGCATAGTTAAGATAGGAAAATGTCCATCAAATCTAAAGACTATATGATGGGCAGCAAGGGCAGGTTGTGTGACATGTCCTCATCTTTGAAAACTATACACAAAATTACAAAAGGTAACAGAATATTTGACCCATTGGATTAATGTGGTTTGTGAAACCCACAATGTGTTTTCCATTGAAACCATTGAAATTACATTTTGTGCAATAAACAGTTTTGGTAGCCTACTGTTCGGTATAGGATGTCAGCAGATGCCCACTCTCCTAAAATATAAAGGCAATTATACATTTTTAAAGACACATTTAACTGATATTATAAATATTGTATGATATTATAAAGACAAAAAAAATATTTTACAAAAGCCTATATATTTTATATTGTTAAAAACTAGGTCTGTCAATAGAATAAAATAATCTTGAATAATCTCATGATTTCTGTCTAATATTAAGAATTAATTGAATAAAATTGTAAATAAAATAAAAAATGACATTACATTTTAAACCTTTATATGGGTCTTTAGTGACCCAGGATGTCATTCCCCACCCTCCTCCTCATTCATTTTTTAACGTTAGACATCAACTTTCATAGTATTCCTCAATCAATTAATTACCACAGGCAGAAAACAAATAATAGGAAATATCATTGGCAAAACTTGAAATGTCTCATCCAAAGACTGCAGAGCAAGTACTGAACGCAATCAAATATTAGTGTCACATGCCACGTGACACGTGATGGATCTGGGGCTGTACTATGATGGTGGTTGAACAAATTCAGGGTTACAGGATTAGTTTTGAGTTGACAAAAGGCTTTACTATGATGCTGATCATCATCAGTGGCGGCAGTGGCTCAGTGGTTCATGTGGGTTGGTGGTTCAATCCCTGGTTCCACCTGACCAAGTGTCGAGGTGTCCATGACCAAGACATCTAACCTCTGCTGCTCCTGACGAGCTGGATGGCGCCTTGTATGGCAGACACTGCCGTCGGTGTGTGAATGGGTGAATGTGAGGCAATATGTAAAGCGCTTTTGGTCTGTGAAAGTGCTATAAATGCAGTCCATCATCAACTTTCTCTGTCAACTCAGGCTTTGAACCTGAGTTTAGGTGTTTCAGTAGCGAACAGCCAATCACATGCTGCGAAAGAGTGAAACTGCGATTAATTTCTCACGTGAGAAGCAGCGCAATTCACTTCTCTCTTTTGCAGAATATTATGAGATTGAAAAATGAAAACAAATTTACACAGCAAGAAGAAAATATATATAATATATATGAAGAGTTCAGATGCAAAAGCCTCTACGTGCCATCTGAAATTTTCTTCTAGAATGATCATTTTTATCAAGCTCGTTTATTTAAGTTCAGTAATTTCACTTAAATGGCAATGAAAATGACCCATTAATTGTTATTTAAGTGAAATTAGTGAACTTAAATATACAAGCTTGATATAAATGATCATTCTAGAAGAAAATTTCAGATGGCACTAAGAGGCTTTTGCATCTGAACTCTTCATATATATATATATATATATATATATATATATATATATATATATATATATATATTACTTTTTTTATTTAAACTGTGCGTAATAATAATTGACTGGCTGAAATTGTATGTGCAATCAATTAAGGGTATAATAATTACATAAATAATATCTAAATCATAACAATTTTTTATTCTAAATAAGCAGTAGTAAAAGCCAGACAATTTTGTCTTTAAAAATCATTTACTATGTAGTGACCTTTAATTTGGAGTAGAAACAGGTGGGGTGACTTTATCCTATCAGACGTGTCACTTTGCTCACAGCTGATTGGTCCAAGTTCGGTTTGCAACCTCTTACCTGGAATATAACCTGCCCCGGGCCAGGTTAGACGTGAAGCGTAAGTTACTATGGTGATGAACACTGCTAACAGCCAAACCACTTTCATGGTGCCTAAAACCCAGGGTTGGTCCAAACTAAACTGAAACATACCACCTAAACCGGCTTCATGGTAGGCCCCTGGTGAAGAAGCTGTCAGAGATCAAAATATTGATTTTGAGGTTGAAAATGTTTTGAGAATGTTTGAGATCGCAACTATGAACCAGATGCTGAATAGCCTACTGGGAAATGAGCTCTGACGAGAATAGTGATGGTATAAAAGATCTGCTCAAACTGAACCCTTCCAAATTCAAAGAGGTAACAAAATATGCTTTATTTTATTCTTCTGTAATTGTAACTCTAATATCAGGAGAGTTTTTATATTATCGCGACAGGTAGAGATCCTTCCGTCACGTGTTAGATAGATCCAGGTCACTAAAGACCCGAATATGTAATAATAATTGGTGAAACGTTTATGCATTTAAGGGTTAAATATTAATTAATTTAATTAACATGACTATCAAATGTTACAAATAAAGAAAGTACTTGCATTACACATGTGTGATTAATATTTAATGTTAACATGGTGAATTTGGCAGTCCTAAAAATACATTTTGTTAAAAAAAATTCTCTCAAATTTTCCGTAGACCCACTAACCTAGCACCCCCGTGTGGCCCCCAGACCCCTTGGAAAAGCCCTAATCTACACCGTAATCATTAATATAATTTAGTTAAGGATCTTTCTTAGTCTAATAAATGTTTAGGATAAATCTTTTTTTTAAATTCATGGCAATGAACCACAGTATTAGGAAAAATGTCTGGTGGCACACTGATCATTATTCATTTTACCACAATATGAACCACAAAGATTTTTCATTACAGTTTATATGCATCCAGCCAATAGTCTGTTGGGTGCAAATATAAAATATAAAGTCGCACTGTTTTCAGACCTTGGATCTAATCCAAGAACACATGAGCATGTGAAACCTGTGTAGCTTCACACACGCTGCCCACGTTCAAAGGTCCACAACATATCTCGAGGATATATAGGCATGTGTTTGCTGGGGTTGACACTTAGGAGACTTAGGATAAATATGTAGAAAAATAACTCCAGGAACAATCCCATTGTGTTTTTGTATTTGCAGCACTGAGTGTGCAGAATCAGTTCTCTGATTGGAGTGCCATCCTCTGTGTCTTGAGTACAGACATGTCCTTATCCCGTTCCAGCTCCAGTTTCTGCCACACCGGCCTGTGAATTCTGACAGAGCTCTGATGCATGCCTCTTCTCTCTGGATACCATCGTACAGATCTGCTCTGGTTCCTCCACAACACAGCTTCCATCTCCAGGTAACTAGAACCATAACCAGGTCAACAGACTGGTGACTATTGTTTAGAAAGCTTTCTTCAAAGTGTGGGTTGACAAAAGAACTACTGCGATGTGTAACTTCTATAGCTAATTGTTTTGCAAAAACTGATAAATATAAGCAAGATGTATGCTAACTTTTGTGGCCTCACAAAGTTTTTTGACTGGATCTTGTTTTTTATGTTTTCTGTTACAAATGCTTTTGTATAGTCACCCTTACAAAAAATAAGTTTATTCAAGTGTTCTATTAGTATACTTCTTCTCAACTAAAAACAAGAAAGCATACTTTCAGTCTACATTTTATATACTTCTCAAAAATATACTTTATGTACTTCTCAGAAATATACTTTAGATTACACTTAAATGTACTTGACATATACTGAGAGAAAAGTCCAAGTAGCCATTTGGCCTTTACTTGTACTCAATCTTTTGATCGAGATATACTTAAAAGTATAATTAAGTATTCAAAGTATACTTGGCTTGTAGTTGTGCTCTTTTGATCGAGTAGCCTATTAAATAAAAAATGTTTACATCGTTTTTCATATAAAGTCTTATGAAACTTACATTGTTTGAAAATATTGATTAGAATATTGATATAAAACAGATATGTTTCTAATTCTGCGTATCTGAATTTTTGTGTAGGCTAGTCCACTGGTAGTGTACATAGAAATTTACTTTAATTCTACTTTTTTCATTGACTGAATTTTCCAGCTATCCATGTTTGCACTGTTATACTGTAGGGGGCGCTATGACATCTGTACAGAACGCCCGGATCAAAACACAGGAGAAGAAGATGCTGAAACAAGTGAAAGAAGGTTGCTCACACAACACAAATGTAAAATAACGTGATCATCAAACATTAAACAGCGTGTAAATCAAAACTGCTTAATGTTTCCAAATGAAATGAAGCGTAACCCATGAAGAGAAAACGACTGTGAAGCTTTGGGAGTGTTGGACTCGATCTACTCCATCTGATCAAGGCATAGTCTTTGACATAAATGACTGAGATTTTCTCAACTTTTTTGTTTAAAATGTTGCCGTTCTTTATAAAACTTTATAAAAAAAAGGATGGATGAAGCTAATAAAATGTTTTTAAAATTAAAGTACAGTTAAAGGTATTTTTTCAAGTATACAGGCCTACTGCACGTGCAAATACATAAATATAAAATTACACTTAAGCATGTACTTTTGGCGTGTTATTTCTACTAAAAGTGGGCCAATTTAGTCCCAAGCGGTATTACAATAGTACACTTACAAGTTTACTACTAGTACATATTGACATGAGTATACTTACTACATAATGTCTAAGCAAGGTACGAGAGGCTGTGCTGGATCGTCAATAAGTCTTCAGCCGTTACTTATTCACGATACAGCACTTGCCTCGAGTACCTTATTGCTTTTATAAAACGGTTACCACACAATATTAAAGAAAAAAAATGTTCATGAAGTTAAATCAATAAAAGCATTCCTTTCGCTAGAAAAAAAAATTGTCCCTGACCGTGAACAACAACGTTCCAATATGTAATATGCATGAAAGCTCAAATAAAAACAACAAACCGTTCTCAAACTTTGTCTCATTGTTTTTATTTTTTACAACATTGTTTACGAGTCCTTTAGGTGTGTTAGGACTAAGCGCATCGGACAGTTTTATGGTGCTGAAATCTTTTGTAGAAATCGGTGTGTGATGCTCCGTTTTGTCACGACCCTCTCTTCTCATTGGCCCTTATTTATCAAAAGTGCGTACACCAAATTTCCAGCGAACACCTGACGTACACCCAAAACTACGGTGACTTTGAGATGTATCAATATCGACGTTGGCGTACGGCACGCTCAAATCCTATGCCAGCTCAGGCGGTGGTGTACGCACGTTTTGAGTTAGTGCGGAAATGCGCAGTAAAACAACACCACAAAACGCACTGACAAACTAAAAGATATGATATATTATGACCCACTGTAAAAAAAAAAAAAAAAAAAAAAACTTTGCAATTATAAACTTCAGTGTTTATTTTTGTGCAACATGGACTTCAATGTTTAATTTGTGTGACTACAATGACTTTTTTGATTTGTAGGCATATGTATTCCTTTAGTTGCGAGCCTGTGCGCTTTGACGTTTCAGGGTTAGGTCTGGCAGGTGCGCACGGACTGGGCTAAGTAATGAAAGGCTTTCAATGCCCAAAAAATAATTCAAACTGACAAAATAATAAAAATGACATTCTTCTTCTAATTAACAATAAGCGTCATTAATAATAAAAAAATAATAATCGCATGACAATTTGTAATATTCTTCCTATTATAATAAGAATATTACAAATTGTCATGTAATTATTAATGTGAATGAATGGTAATCCACATCACATCATCATCACATACACCCCAATACAAGTGACGTGATACGAAATTAAATGCTAATTGTTTCAAAACACGTGCATTGTCATTTCGGCTCCACGTCGGAGAAGTTTTTATTCTTTGCCGTCTTCCGTGTGTCCATGGCGTAAAATGAGGGCGTGGGAGAAGTCTAAGTCCTTTTAGGCAAGTCATGCCACTCGGCCGCCATCTTGGCAACGCCTCCGGGCAGCTATTTCGGACTAACAAGACCAGGTTAAATGAATGAATGAATCTAAATGAATGGGCAGAGAGTCAGAACTGCATTTTCACTGGTCACCGGGACATAAAAACTGCATGTGTAGAAACAGCAGTAAAATATGATAAAAATCGCTGAAAAAGTTTGATGACTTTGCCCCAAAATAAGGTTTAAAACGCCTTTTCCCCCACAGGTTATACTTCACTACGCATGCGCAAGGGTTCTCTCCCTCTTTCACGTGCGCGCGCGGCACGGTTTGAAACAGTATGTGTGAGCTCTCGCTCGCTCGCTCTAGATTCTGGGAGATTTGAACTAAATTGCGGGCATCAGGGAGCCGCTATCAATATGCGGTAGACACTTGGGATGTCTGATATTTACACAACAAACACATACACTGCATATCAAATCTGCCACCTTTTCAAACAGTAACATATTTTCCACTGTCGCAAACCTCAACTGTGCGCATGCGTCAGTGGAACCAGACGATAGGCTTAAATGTTTCCCGGCTTGACTGTTAAAAGCAGACGATTGGCTTTCCAGTGGGAGGGGCAGGGCATGTGCATACAACCGCCATCTTTGGCGTTACGGGTTTCCCTATATAGTTGGATTGAGTAAGTGGCATGTCTCTATATAAATAGTCTCTGGAGAAGCGGAGACTTGAATATATGGTTGGCGTGTTATTCTATTGACGATCGTTTTCAGCCGCGGCATTTATCAAGGGCAGTTATTGCGTACACCTGGATTCCAAAGGTGCGCACAGCTTCATAAATCAGGCGGTGAGAGGAGTGTAAGCATTATCTTACGCCAACATATACGCCCGTTTCTACGCAAGAATGATAAATGAGGGCCATTGTCTTTACGACTCCATCGAAAACATGAGGTGAATTCGCTGTATCTCATCAGACACCAGGTCAAAATCAATGGTGATATCATTCAAGAATCTGTTCAGACCCGCACGTAACGCTATAGCTACGGATCCCATATTTTTCGGCTTTGGAGCTTCTGGCAGTTCCGTGGAAGTCACGGAGAAGTGCGTTGAGTTCCTTCTTGGCGATTTGTTTAAAATCAATGCTGCAACCCTTTTCACTACACCAGTCACCGAGGCATTTCACTGCCCATTGGGTTTGCTTCACGATATTTTTTTCATTACGTGTCTTCTCGAATGTATCAATGTTACATTTCAGCACTTCAGCATGACGGCTCATATTTGTAGAAGTCTCTACAAATTGTTCTCAAACCACTTATCCATCGTCATGCCACCAAGTAAATCGAAATTTACTTTAAACATTTTAGCCTTTTTAATTCTTACGTTTTTTTTCTATGTTTATGTTGATACGTGTGGTTGCTAAGGGTGTTGCTAAGGGCGCAGTGATAAATTGAACCGTTGGGTGAAGCGGTCATAGCCGTTTTATCCGGTTTTATCGTGAATAATGCACAGCTATTGACCAATCAGAATCAAGGATTGGAACTAACCGTTTTATAATTAAAAATATACTTGAACATTACTGAAGTATACTTCATAAAATGAACTTGAAGAATACTTCTTTTTCGTAAGGGCAGTCATCATGACTTTATTCTACCATCAGAAGTCTTCAATAATAATAGGATTAATGAGATGAAAAGAGTAGTTTTTTGCTGGTCATGTGATTTCAACATGGTGTCCTCCATGATGTGACCTGCTCTATGTACAATAAAACAGATTTTTAAGGTTACTTTAAGGACTGTAACCTGTGACAGAAAGTCTTATTTTCACAATGAATGTACATAATTTTTCACAACACATGATTGGGGTCAGTAAGTTTTTAAAATGTTTTTTAAAGAAGTATCTTATGTTCACTAAGACTGCATTTATTTGATCAAAAATACAGTAAAAACAGTAATGTTGTAAAATATATTATTACAATTTAATATAAAAAAATCACTGCATTTTAAAATGTAATTTATTAATATTATGGTAAAGCTGAATTTTTAACATCCATTACTGACACCATGGGAGACTTTAGTGACACATGGCCCTTTAGAAATCATTCTAATTAGTTGATTCTGTGCTCAAGAAACATTTATTTGTTTTTCTGCTTATATGTAAATATATATATAGAAATCTTGATAATTTTTTCCCAGGATTCTTTGATCAAAAGAAAGTTCAAAAGAACAGCATATATTTGAAACAGATGTCTTTTATAACATTATAGATGTATTTACAGTTTAAAGACATTTTGTTTAATCAGTTTAATGCTTCCTTGTTGAATAAAAGTATTCATTTCATAAAAGAAAATATTTTTGGGAATTTTTCCCCAAACTTTTGAATGGTTGTGTTCTTCTCATTTATTCCTGAGTAAAACTTTTTAATAAGGAGACATTTAATGAGTGCACCATATGAACAAGGCAGGAACATACTTGTGATTTTGTGATAAACTAGGGTTCTACGCCTGGAGGCAATGATCTCGAGAGAGCCTGAGAGGGCAGACAGGAAATGAGAGAGGTCAAGGTGAGTGACAGAGAGCCTGCTACTACCACTCAACCACATCTGTGCCTGACATGGAGGAAATGCACTCCAGGAAGTGAGATTAAAACCATCACACACACCAGCATACACACAATGTCCTTCTTTGTCTGTGGTGCCGGTGCACTGCCAGCAGAAGTTGAGTATTTTCACGAGGCACGTTGGGTTTTCATTCTTCAAGGTGCAGAGGCTCCGTCTGAGTTTTTCAGAGTCTTGAATTTGAAGTAACCTCACAGCTGTGTTTAGCCAACAATCACAGAAATTCAAATACATAATACATCAAAACTAAAGATTGTGATGGGACCATTGTGAATAGAAACCATACTTTCTCCAATATAGAATGTTCACAGTCAATGTCATAATAGGATATTATAGTAATATTTGCAATACAAGAATTAGAGTCTAAATATCTTTATTTTAGATTTCATGATAATAAATAACACAAAAAAAGTCTCTTCTTTTCTATATTGCTCCTTTTGTGGTACATTTTTCAAATTCTTCTAAAGCAATAATGATTTCCTGGCCTGCCAGGTTGTTACAGTATCAAATTCTGAACATACGCAGCATAATATACTGTAAAGCGCAATACAACACCAATGAGCAGCTTCTGAACACTGATTACATTTTTTTTTTTTTACAAAAATATAAACTAATATTATATGGCCTTTTCTACACATTTGACATGTTCAGAGATTAACACAGTTGTGTTCGCATGCACAATTGCCTATTTTGTAACTTTAAGGAATGCTTTATATCTTTATGTGCTTAAAATAACAACATATACCTATATAAAAACATACAAGAATGAATGCAATGAATAAAAACTGTATTTACAACTCGTATATACATGACATTTACATGCAGACCAAAATCATGGAGACTCAGTTTTCTCAGGACCAGATGGTGTCAAAGTCAATGTCTTTTTTTCCTGTTGAGGATATTTTTCGTGACAGCACTGGCCTTAAATCCAGCCCAGCAAGACCAGCAAACCAAATGCACTGTAATTACTGGCTGTTACATTACCAAGAGCTCTATTTCTTTGCATCCGTCCTTGGAGGATGGTTTCAAATGACCGCAAACACTCTGAATGCTTTGCCTCCTGGGGGATTCTGTAGGCTAAATGGAAGAATAATGGCCAATATTAATCCAGATCCAGCAGGACAGAAAGATATATGGTTTATATGCTAGTATGATTCATTAATCACGCTTCAGATACTTATGATAACCTCAACATGATATGTAATGAAGGAAAATATTATCAGGCTGTGTTGGTGGTCTGGTTTTATTTAGCATTAATGCAGTTTATAAAATTACGGTTCAGCCACCCACTAAATAAAATGATTACGTTATCCAACCAAGCTCGAATAGAGGGATATTAGATCATTAGTCTGAAGACCAGAAGCGAAGAAGGAAAGATCATCTACACAGCAGTAGTAGCTCAAAAGCTGACTCCACACACTCAGTACCTCTCTGAGGTGATGCCATTCTGGTAGGAGCCCTTGTACTGCCTCCTTTTGTCCACAGGCATTACGTCCAGATAACCCCCCGAGTCACTTTGAATCACCCCTGCGTGGATAGCTGCCCTGCATATACTGGAATTCTGCTCAGTGGGACAGAAAGAGGAAATGTGGCTCATTTTCTACTGCTGTTGTAACAAAACAGTGACTTAATAGCCGCAACCCAGAGGAACATTTCATTGCCCAGACATTGTTCTTTTATAGCTCAGGATACTTATGTGAGTAATCAATTATGTATAACTTTCAAAATTCCTTAATGGAAATAAAAGTAGACACAAATGAGATTTTTTTTAATGTATAATACTGGTATACAGCTATAACAAATAATGTGGATAGTTTCAGTTCAATTAAGTTTTGGTGTCAGAGCAAATCTGAGCAGTTTGAAATCATTTTTGATAGTTTACAACTTGTGAGATTACTATGGTTTGTTTCTCAGAAGGAGAATCTGAGATGCAGAAAATGTTGGTAAAAGTCTGTATTTGCTCTCCATTTCAACATTGCAGGCTAGGAGAAACAACTGAGATATTAAAAAAGATCTATCATATGTTTTTTCAACGATATAATGATGTTCTAATGTAATTAGAAGCAGGGACTTCTTAATATTTATAACAGGGCAGATTGTTGTAGAAAACACAATCAAAATTGTTCACATAACATAATTTTTGTGCTTAAAAACAATGCGTAGGGCAGAGAAATGAAAAAAAATAACACAATGTCCCTAGATGCTTCTTTTAATTTAAGTGTCACGTTTTTTTTTTAACACGTGTCATGTGCGAGACACTTCGATAGATACAAGATATGAGAGCAATAATCAAAAATGTCCATCTAGTGCATGTTTACATAGAATAACAATGGGAAAGCAGTGCGATAGAATACAAAAACATGTTCTGTGTGAAAATGGGCATGAAGACTTACATCTGAATAATAGCGGGTTCCGATTACTCGGGCATAGCTGCCATACAAGCAATTACGAGGACAATACAACCTGAAAAAAAAAAACATCTTGTTAGCTGTTGCGTTATTAACGACAAAATGCTTTTTCCAAATTTACTACATGGTATCTTGTGTAATCTGTCAATAATATTTTTTATTATAAAGAAAGTTCACCTTGGACAGTGCTGGACTGGTTTCTTGAAAGGGCAGAATTGTGCCACCGTAGTTCCACAATTAACTGCTTTCACTGGAAGTCACAAAACATTTATTTTTAAATTTCTTTTCTGAAACTCTAGCAACTTTATCTCATTATAAATGTTCATCCGTGCACTGACCTGGGACATTTGATACGGTGAAGGCATTGGCACTCTGATTTTTCCTGAGGAATAACATGGAAATAAAGAGAACAATTGTGAACCTACATCCAGCAACATGAAACAAGCATGTGAGTTCTATGACTTACGCCATAGTCTGAACTCCATTTTTGAAGGACTTTGAGAATCGTTGCCTTCTGCCCACCCTTGTGACATCCAGCCAGCCTCCATCATCATCTATTATTCCAGCATGCAAGCCACTGCCACAGATACTGGATTGCTGGAAAAAGAGCACCATTAATAAGAGAGACCCTGAGCTGACCACAATCCATCCGAAATTGGATACAGTATATAAATGTGTAACTGGAAAAAATCAACTTGAAAATCTTGACAGTTGATGCCACATTGAGATAAAAAGTAATACAAAGCAAATGTATTCACCTACCATGTCATAATGACCAGATCCAAATACTTTTCCATAGTTGTACAAACAGCCTGGCGGGCACTCGTACCTGATTAAAGATTGACCAGTCATGAAAATAATTCAAAGTAGCATGACCCAACCACACTCTTTAGCAACTGATGTGTGAATTATACCTGTTACAAGTAGTTCCTTTGCACTGATCACGTAATCTAGTATCACATGCTACTTGCTGAGCTGCAGAAAAAATATATACAAACAAAGATGTGTTATGCATTATCTGGTTAACCTTTTAGTAATGGGTTCTCATGTGCTAAATTAGGGGAATACGATTCTCTTTCTTCAATATTAAACTGCTTGTAAACATACCCCAAGAGAATGTACATAGAAACATACATACCTTCTGATGTCACCCAGCAATTACATTACGGCCTCGCCCACTTTTGAATATCTTAAGTCAACCAATGAGCTTAAATTAGCTTACACATCTGGGAAGTACTGATGACTTCATTCCTCTCAATGTTCTCATTGGGAGACGGAGTCGTTGTCTCATCCCTGTAGTAAGTGTCATGGCTGTGGACTGGCTCTGGTTCGATATAGTTATTTTCCTCTGCCTCAGGGGTGTAATGATAATGACTGCCATCATCTGAAGAGAGCACAATTTAATTAATTTTTAAAAATATATTATTTACAGCCTTCACAAATGTTAACTAAATATTGTTTTCATAACTAGTTTAGAGATGAAAATAATTTAAAATGTTTTAATCAACTGCATAATATAGTGGTGGCCAAAAGTGATGTCTGGCCTAGTAAAATGTATTATCCAAAAAACGTGTTAAAGATTTTGTAAGCATATTGCATAGTTGTGCTTTGCGTCAATTGTTTTATTTGTGATAACGCAATGAAACATGCCAAATTTTGCAAATTTTTGGCCAGGCTGTCATACAAAGAAATTAAGCACACAGGCAAAAACATGAGAGAACTGTCAAAATAATAGCTGATTATGTTGTAGTAAATAAAGTTTTTTTCCTGAGAGCTTTTTGTTTTTATATGCCTTTTATTTTGCATAATAAAATAAAAGCCGTAGCTGCAGTTTGCCTTTTTTGCCAAGTAATTTTAGCAGATAAATACCTTAACCAAGTTAAGTGTTTTGCTCTTCCCTCATATTTAAAATATTTGTTAATTTTTTTTAAATATTTTCCTAATTTTTCATTTTAAAATGAAAAATGGCTCAGTTTTAGCCATTACAGTACGTCATGATAATGAATCAAATTGATCGCAATTAATCACATATCAATTTGCTGCCAATCTAATTCAAGATAATTAATTGACATTTAATTGAAATTTGTTTATCTTTCTTTCTTTCTTTTCATTGCTAAATTAACGCATTAAGTTACTATATTTAAATATGAAACAACAAAAGGAACATTAAACATCAACTGAACAATATAGTCAGTTTAGTACCTTTATAGCAGAGGTTGTTTCTGCAACCGCCGCCATAGCTGGGTGGGCAAGCAGAGCAAGGGGTCCCGTGCTTGTATGGTGCATGTCCCCACCAGTTTCCTCTAAGAAAAGGATGGCACATGGTAAAAGCTAATAATAGAGCTTTATTAGAACTATATCATATTGCAAATTAAAAAAAAGATGAACGTCCATACGGGGGAGAGTAATTGCAGACCAGATACACAGCTTTGGTCCAGATCATCCCCCATACATTCATGTTGTAGCACACATTGATGGCACAGCCAATTTTGCTGCTTGTGGCCCAAACCAGCTGTGAACAAATCATAATATAACATTTACTACATTGCATATCTCACCTGCTTGATTGCTTGTATTGTCACAAAACGTCACCCAGCTCTAATCTGCTAAATGCGACTATAAGGCATGAAGATATTAAGATATTATAAACATTAACTCTTTCCCTGCCATTGAGGGAATTTTCCGTCATTTATGACACAACGCTGCCCTGCTATTGACTGAAAATCCATGTTTTAACTGTTATACGGTACAGTCAAAACACAGCGAAGAAGAATCAGAAACAAGCAATAGAAACATTGCTTACACAGGCCATAAAACATTAAACAGCATACAAACCAAAACTGCCTAATGTAACTGAATGAAATGACGACGCAAGACGAGTTATAGACTGTGCAAGCTTTGGCGGTTTGATGGACTCGATCTACTCCAATGGTTAAATCATTGTTCTGAATCTGACCCAATGAAGACAAAAATGTGATTTTCTCAGCTTTTTGTTCAAAATGTTGCTTTTTTAAAGTTATGTTTTTGGCCTTTTTGTGCCTTTATTGGATAAGACAGTAGAGATTTTGACAGGACAGCAAGGGGAAGGGGATCGGCAAAGGACTTCGAGCTGGGAATCTAACTCGGGTCGCGGGAGGCGCAGTTGCACTATATGTCGGCGATAAGCACAAGGGTATCGGCGCCAATGTTGCTTTTTTTATGAAACCTACCCACATTCAAGTGTTGATTATAAAAAAAGAATGCATGAAGCTAGAACAAAATGGTAACAATGCTGGCAGAGAAAGAGTTAACATCATGAGTTTCTGTAAAGGTGCTTTGAAACAATGTATATTGTGAAAATACATTTGAAAAGAAAATTGAGAAAATGTAAACTGGTGACTATTTTTCCTGCCAGGGTTTTGAGGATATTGTTGATTTGGTAACGTGACTGTGTTTTTACCTGTGTGTAATGCGTGCAGACTGGTCCAGAGCATCTGTAGGGGCAGTGAGGGTTACACTCTTGTGGATAGGGGTAACTGAAATCTCTCACCTCATCATACCAGGCTTGGACATGAAATGTCGGGGGTCTGTCTCTGAAGACAATCATATTTAAAGATAACAGTTAATTCACTGTATAAGATCCGCATGAGATGCAATTGTTATTTGATGTGACCTCAATAATGTTTGTATCAATTTTTAATACAGCACCTGCCCCAATGAGCTCCCAGGTTCTGGCCAATCCGGGTCAGTAAGTGAGACGGTCCATGTTCCCAAAGACAAGTGTGTGCCCAGTGCTCAGCACTCCTCTCTAGTTCATTGTCCCACATCTGTAACAGCGTAGAAACACAAGCCAAGTTCACAACGCAACATAAAATAATTATCAGTTCTGTATTTGAGTCCTCAAAACATTTTGGTTATTTACAAGAGGGACAACCTGTGAAGGTATTTTCAAGTGAATGTAACTGTACTGGACAACTGTACAACATACGCATGCATCTCAATTGTGTTGCGTGTTTTCATGTGTGCTTTTGGTATTTTGCAGAGACCGAATGAGCTACGTGTCACTGCTTTCCACCAGAGCTACTTCCATCAGTTTTGTGACAACTTATACTAATACATAGGTTATTACAAGCGACTTGAATACTGTACTGTATGTACTGTGCAGGTTGAGTCACACCTGTTGTGAAATGCGGTTGCCAATCCCAAACACTGACTGTGTGAATATAGGTAACATAGCAGCTGAATCTGTCATAATTTTTGCAGAAAAAGGGCCAAATATAAGAGGGATGGACATGAGGGTGAGTAAAAGATAACATATGTTTTATTTCTGGGTTCACTACCCATTTAAAACACAACAGCAAATATTTTAAAGAGCAAAAGCACCTCAGAAAGATGTTCTGATAACATTTTTGGCATATAGTTGAACCTGCTTCTGCCTATGTACGTCAATTCATGGTTGTTTCTGACCAGTAGATTGATACAAATCTACAAGTGGGGCAGTTGAAGATAAAAACCATAAAGCATTTCTGTTTCACTAACTTGGAACAAAAGACATTAAACCTACCATTAGGTTTCTTACAGGTTTAAACTGTTTTGTATGAAAGAATAAGCAGTGTACTGTTCTGCACAGGGCTCTGATTATTTCGATACACAGCAGTTTCATTTAGAATTACATATACGTCGTGTGCTGCCCTGCCAGTGCGCTAATCTGTTCCATGTGTGCAGAGCTGGTGCATTCCATTCCAGCAGTCCTCAACAAATACTATTGCTGAACCACCTTGATCATTCTTTTATATTGCACAATAAATAAAAGTATACTTTTCATTTTAATCTAACTTAGATGCTACTTAGATTGCATTCCTGCTGTTTATGATGTTAATGCGAGCTGTATAAAATGTCTTTTCGTCAACATGCACTTGAAATGTTTACCATAAATGTAAACTGTAATCTCTGTAAGGCGCATAAAAGCCTAGCAAGCTTTCTGAATATGAGCAGAACCCGCATAGAGATGTAAAGCCCGCTGGCATTTTATGTGGCCTTTGAGACCCATCTTGACATTGTTTATTTGTTGTGATGCCTAATTTGCTGTTACAGCCACCATCTGGGTGCATTCCAAGGGAGATATGCATCCTCTGTGACTCCCTCCACTTCCTTTTCAGAGTAATTACCCAGAGGACTGCACAGAATGGAGGTAGCTAATGTCTCCTCCCCTACCTGCGCCCCACACAAAGACACATTCTGTTCAACTTTGCTGTGGGATACAGGCTGGAGGCATTTGACAGATTTAACTCTGAATTGTTCAGAGTCCCAGAGCGCCACAGATGTTATCAACTGAAAAGTAATTGACTAAGAATGTTTTGAAACGGTTTTCTTACAGCTGATTGCAAGTGTCAGTCATATGGAATGATCCATGTGCAGTGCAGGGAAATTAATGATATATTGTTTCACATTTAGAGTGTTCTATTCTATTCGGTTCTTTGAAGTGCGAGGCAATATTTGCCTCCATTGCTGCCAAGTGCAATGCAGTGGGAAGAAGCATCAGCAGCAAACCATAGACGGTTCTAAGAAGTATCAGGTCATATTTGGCCAGAAAGCAATTGAGAGGTCTGGCTGAGTGCCATATACAGTAGGTGAGCCACAGAACGTGGGAAGGAGAAGCTGCATTTTGGCCTCCCTGATGGACCTGATGAACTGTTTGTTGTAGACCACAAACTTGACTGTAGTTCAGTGTGTTTGAATGCATTTGTTCAAAGTGCGGTTATGGTGGGTTACCCAATACTGGTTGGCAGAGCCATCTGATAAATTTATGAGCCCCCCCATGACCCCACCAATGTATAAATAGCCTTTTTACTCCCCAATTCAATGGAAAAGTTGCACTTTAGCACACTTTAGTCTTTTCAAAGTCACAAGACAACTTATAGAAGGTTTTCACATTTGTAGTAGCCTCGTTTTTGAAATTGCCTACATTTGATCTTTTATTCCTGTAGTTTGATTTAATGAAGGGATGAATGATACATTAGTACCATATTAGTTATCAGCTGATATGAGAGATTTTTAATTTATTGGTATCTGCCAATAATGTTTTATATTTATACGCAGATAATGCACATTTAAATGTACATTTCCCATATTTGTACATTTAGATTACTTTTGCCATTATCTAATGCTCAGTTAAAGTTAATCTGTAAAAACACTAATAGTTTAATAACACTGCAATCTTAAAATATAAAATGTCAACACTATAATGGTATGGTGTATAAATTTGTACCATTGAAAACAATTGTTTTAAGTTTTTAGTGTTTTGCTTTTCATTTATTTAGACAAAATGATAATGGTAGTAGACAATTTATTTTTATTGACTATTTGGCAGGTACAAAGTCTGACCCTCAATTTCTGTAAGTCCTTCTGCAGTAAATATATATTGGATCATGATAAATCTGTGTATAGAAACATGATTCAGCAGGATGGAGAAGCAGAAGGGAGAATCATGTGATCTTACCATGTACTCCATGTTTGAGGCAGGAGGGTACACTTGACCCCTAAGCTTATTATGTAGGTCAAGAATGAGTTGCATGTCACTTTGTGAAATTGCTCTCTTGCCCCTTGGCTTGGATTGCCACCACGCCTCATCCTTATCTGTGTATTTTTCCAGGATGGCTTCTAAGTGGGTGGCATTGGGAATGACCATGGAAACCACCGTTTGGACAATCACAAGCAGCACAAACCCACTAAATAAATCTTCATGTCCACACTTCATCTTTCCTTCACATCTGTCAGCTACAAAATCCAAAGTGGTCTCTGTCCTCTGCCTGTGAAATCAAAATTATTGTAATCAGATCTACATTTTAACGCACATAAATGTATATTTTTATCATTTTTGTCATTAAATTCATACATAATGTGGTATAACAGAATGACATAATAGTTAGATTTGATTAGGTGCATTGGTTCGCATGGATGCTCAGCAATAGATCAGTTCATTCAAGCCTGACTGAAAAGTGCAGTTTCAACATTTTCACAACTGAGGTGATTGTTTCCAACTTGTCAAAGACTTGTGTGCGCCTTTTGCCACACACATGCAATATTTCATACAGTCGTGTCCTGTATTAAAACCAACCACACAAGTCTTTGAAGTCTGTTTAGCATCTTCAGCTATATTATGAGTTACTCTAATGCTATCTCTTAAAAATTGAATATATTATTATCTTTTCTAGAGTTACCCTTATAAAGTTTTTAGTAGCATCAATTCCTTTGACATATTGCAGAAGAAATGTTAAGTGCTCTTTATACTGAAAGTAAGCAGCATTTTACCTTATGCGGTTCCGCGCGTGGACGTTTCGATCCGGTGTTGACCAACTGAAATAATGTTTCTCTGCAGTTTTTGCATTTCAAATACACGAGCCCATCTGTTTTGATCTGCTTGCACGTTTCTTTATGAATGAGTCATCATGGGTCATTGCGCGGCTAAATAATGAACGTTCAAATGTTTAAATTTGTGATGCTGCGTTTCGAATTTATAGTGTACTTTTAAACCACGCCCACAGCCACACCGCCACACCCACAGCACAGAAGCGTTTAGGTGGTCTATCTATCTATCTATCTATCTATCTATCTATCTATCTATCTATCTATCTATCTATCTATCTATCTATCTATCTATCTATCTATCTATCTATCTATCTATCTATCTATCTATCTATCTATCTATCTATCTATCTATCTGTCTATCAGTCTGTCTGTCTGTCTGTATATCTATCCATCTATCTATCTATCTATCTATCTATCTGTCTGTCTGTCTGTATATCTGTCTGTCTGTCTGTCTGTCTGTCTGTCTGTCTGTCTATCTATCTATCTATCTATCTATCTATCTATCTATCTATCTATATATCTGTCTGTCTGTCTGTCTGTCTGTCTGTCTGTCTGTATATCTATCTATCTATCTATCTATCTATCTATCTATCTATCTATCTATCTATCTATCTATCTATCTATCTATCTATCTATCTATCTATCTATCTGTCTATCAGTCTGTCTGTCTGTCTGTATATCTATCTATCTATCTATCTATCTATCTATCTATCTATCTATCTATCTATCTATCTGTCTGTCTGTCTGTATATCTGTCTGTCTGTCTGTCTGTCTGTCTGTCTATCTATCTATCTATCTATCTATCTATCTATCTATATATCTGTCTGTCTGTCTGTCTGTCTGTCTGTATATCTATCTATCTATCTATCTATCTGTCTGTCTGTCTGTCTGTCTGTCTATCTGTCTGTCTGTCTATCTATCTATCTA